>JAWZYU010000024.1:65602112-66202112 GCA_038380435.1 Ryuthela nishihirai
ACTCTCCAGTGCGGCAAGTACGAATAATGAAAGCGATACCCCAGTGGTCGAGTGGCTGTAGGATAATCAATTAACTAAAGTGCGGTTAACACAGTAAATGTAACAAAGAGGAGTAGAAGTATAAAATAACAAACTTGTGACAAAATAATTAGAAGTTACTGCCATACAGAGATTATCGATAAAATTTTAGACTCTTCATATGTTGTTCAATGTCAGTCACAAACCACACAGACCTTTCGTCCGAAAAAACGACTCTATACGTCCACTAAAATAAAATTTACCTTCGTGGGAAATTTGCACTTAAAGTATCACTTTGCGTTTAGTCAATTCAGATCTCTACAAGTGAAACTGAAGTGTGAAATTGCATTTCCCGTTAATTTACGATTCAAGAGTGTAGAAAGTGTGTGCAATGTATGCTGTATCTCTTGTTCCACGTGCTGCAATCGATGTTTTATGTTTAGATTATAATGTTTGATCATATTCAAATAACATTTTTTTTGAAGCATTGAAGTACGTTTTCTTTATTTTCTCCTCTATTTAGATAGCAATGTACACTGATGACGAGGGATTCGAAGTGACCAAAAGAATCCCTCACGATATCCTCTCACAAACACCAACGGAGAATTTTCAAAAAAGTATTCTTTTTGTAACTGACAATTCCGTTGTAGATTTGGAACCTGCAACAATCCACTCCAAAGTGAACTCGTCCGTAATGATCCGTCCAGGCGAGCAGTTTGTCACATTTTCTGATGTGTCCATGGAATCCAAGTTGGCAGAGTGGGTGAAAAGGCCATGGGCTCTAGCAGTGCTTGCTATTGCTAGCCTGGGGATGTTGTTTTCTGTATATGCGTTCGTCTTCTTTTTGATGAAAGTGTGTCATGGCAAACTGAAACAGAGGAACCATTTCCTTGCATTTTTACAGCTGTTTACCGTGGCGGGTATGTATTGTGCAGCTGCTCTTTTCACCCTGAAACCCACTCTTCTGATGTGCGTAGTACAACGCATCGCTCACAACGTCACATATGTCGGCTGCTTTGGCAGTTTGCTGCTGAAGGCCCTTCATCTCAGGGATCGTATATTCCTCGGATTTGGTGGTCGCGTTAGTCACCTGAGCCATATGCTCATGATGTTGTTCATTGTTGGCCTGCAAGTCGCTCTTGAGATACAGTGGGTAATGACCTCAGCCTCGTGTGTAGTAACCACATCTGAGTTTCTCATGTCACAAATATATATGGGATTGTTGCTACTTGTAGTTCTGTTGGCGACACTCTACGTACGACGAGCATCCAGCAGTCGACTTGAGGCACACAGCTTGTTGGCTATGGTCGTTGTAAGCATTATTGTGGCGGGAGGACGCACTGCAGCTTTCTTCCTGGTTCATGATGCTCAAAGTAGATACATCAGTCTCAGTTTCGGCCTCATTGTGACAGCTGCAATTGTGTATGTCGGGGTGTGTGGTTCACTCACCTTTGCAGTGCATATGAAGATCGAAGGGAACGAATCTCCAGCTTCTGAAGTTGGTACTGTGCCCGAAGAAGGAAGGATGCCACGTCTCAGTACCGGATCCAGTAGAAGATCATCGCGGAAGCAGGAATCGCGGAAAACTATAGACACTTGCGTTGCTGATGATTTTGAGATGACAAGATGTGCACTCTATGGATCTACTCGACATATCTTTCCTCCAGCACTATCCCCCGAAGTTGCCATGACTTTCTAAGTTAGAAGTTTCCCTTCTAAATTTACCAATTAAATAACATTAATAGGAATTAGAACTGAACTATTATGCACAATACACTGTTACCTACTACGAAAGGGAAATGACCTAAGCAAAAAAAGAAAAAAACTATCCTTTCGCAATCCCTTATCACCAATTCTTGAGAGAAAAGACACTAGATTAGAAGTTTGCATACTTTCTGAGAAGAGAGCACCAAGGCCTGCAAAGACAGACTTGTAAGCATCAAATACTTCCGGCAACCCCCTCATTCAAATAAAACGTAGTATAACGGTAAATAACTTCAATTGTTTATTAATGGTTACCAATTGAAATAGAACAATTTTTATTAAAACATTAAAAACCGTTGTGGGAATGTAAATTGCGCTATTGTAATAAATATCATAAAATATTGATTGCTTTTTATAATGTAGAAGAAATACTTTAGAATTTTTAGCACCAAATATGGCGCTCTCAGTAATAGCAGACGAAATTTTGCGTTATAGTCGTGCTGGAAAGCACGATAAAGGATGCATCGAGCACCGTTTTACGCAAGAGGACGGGTTGCATATGGCTGTGGTGAAATCTTAAGAGGAGATCTGTGGGTTAGTGGCACTCGTAAGAGGATAGTTAACTGCAACTTATTGCAAAGCTAAAGATGAAAACAAAATACTCCGCAGATACCTGAACTCTTAAACTAGTTATAGCATTTGAATAACAGGAAATCACTTGTAGGCTAATGAATATAAAGAAAAAATTGTCATTAGTCGGGGGGGATCCGAAACCATGACCTCTTGATGACATGTGAAGTGCTTTGTCCACTGAGCTACCAACCGCTAATCCTCTATTGGTTGCTTTAAGCATTATACCATAGAATCAATCATTGTTATTTATTTGACTTTAATTGAAGACTCAGGACTAAAAGGTCCTTTCAGGTTAGTGCACAAGTTCAGCAACATCAGTGTTCGAGAGGCATAGTATTTTTTAAATACTTATAACCACTGGTAGAGGAGATCTTGATCTATGGCGAACATAGTTTTGCAGTATTTTTATGCGAGATAGAGGCTATTTAAATATTCTCTTTACTGTTAATGTCATTTTTTCCTTGAAAGCAAATAAATGAAATTTGAAGTTTGAAAATATATATACACTGTTTAAAGTGGAAATCGCAACAACAAGAAAAATGGAATAGAGATATGTAAATCGCAGGAGGCAATCGGACATCAGAGATATGCAAATGGTCAAATTTCCGCAACAAATGGACAGTGACATCCAGCGGTAGGTAAATGCCAGGCGCTCACAAGCTGGTATCACAGCATGACCGACAGTAAGGTTGGAGTGCATGCTGCAAAAATGTTATGAGCATGCCTTAGAGATGCCAGTGGGACCCTTATGCACAATTGACATCTTCTGAAAGTGAGCAAATCGTCGATATGCGAGTGCTCGGATTGAGGCTTGAAGCGATCGCTGCACACATGAGGCGCAATATGAGCACAGTGCAACAATGCTTCTCACGTAACATCACAGAGTACCAAATGACAGAAAGGAGTTATGTGATCAGCATGCCAGACCACAGGACATGAAGATCGCATTCTCCATAGGAATTCTCCATTAAGGAATTAAGGAATTAAGGAATTCTCCATAGGAGGGTTATTCGCAACCCTTTCACCACAGCAATGGTGCTGCAGAGCGGTTTGTGGACCACTGTAGGTGCCGTGGTCTGCATGCCAACCATTAAACAATGTTTGCATGACGCAAGAATGAAGGCGAGACGTCCAGTACCATCTGCCATTGCAGTGGCATTACTTGTTATGCCATCTCCACTGGTGTCAAGTGAAGCAACATTGGACTATGGAATGGAGAAGAGTATTGTTCACAGATTAGTCACGATTCTGTTTCGACATGCCAGACGGCCCTTTGTTCACATAACATCAGCATCGTCAACGACACGAGGAAACCTATTCCATTAGCCACCATGCAACTCCCCACCAGAATGCTGAGACCATGGTACAATGGTGTAGGAGGTATCTTCTTTACTTCCTCCCCGTGTGTGTGTGAGCTTTTAACCTTTGGGTATGTTCGCTACTAATTATATCAGGATGGCATTATTCATTTGCTTAAAAACACTGGAATCCTATGTATATTACATTCATATATACACCATTATTAATACCAGAATGTGTATTATTATTGTATTATTAATACCAATGCACAGGCAAATATAATCACAAGCTACAGCGATTGCAGCCCGGCAAGTCCCTAAACATAAGACAGTAGGATTTCCAATCCAACTACCAAGGATATACCCAAACCTTCTGGTGTTCCCAACGCTTACACAAAGGATTATGCAAACAGGGCGACATCCTCATGACTGTCCCCTATCAGACTCCAAGACTCAACTGTCGGTTTTGAATTTTCCTTCCTTTGTTGAAAATACAGCTGGTGCAGTCACGTGATGCATTTCGGGGGTATAAGGCTTACTCGATCCAATCAGGTAGCTCACGTTCCAAGTCTTTCTTCCAATTACGAGCACGGGACTTTATTAAACACATACACTGTTTTTCACCCGACCCGGGGCTACCTTTCTTGTTGCTAGACAAGGCTCTGTAGAAAAATGGTGCTCATGACTTGTCCTAGCCAATTGAGTTCTTACAAATGGTATGGGATGGCTTCACATATGGTTGCCAGACACCTCTGGTCCATGATTCTGGTACACTAACGGCGAGACGTTACATCGATGGCATCGTTAATCCTGTGACACGACTCTTCCTTACCACCATGCCTGGACTGATTATGCAGCAGGACAATGCCTCCCCATACACTGTACGTGCAAAGATGGACAATCTCTATGGTGTGAGACATTATAGGTCGCAGCCTTCGCCAGCTCCCTCCGGCGGCGAACCTGGTACAGTTGCCTGCCCAATTGGATGCTGTTAGGAACGCCATAACCTCCGGACACCATTAACCATTTGATTGATGGAATGCCGAGACGTCTACAAGCTTATAATAAACTCACATACCTTGCGTTCTTATGTTCCGTTTTTTCTGATCTGACTGATGGAATTCCCAGATATCTATAGGCTTCTATAACTGCCCTACGGGTCGGCACACTATTTACTGATGAATAGGCAATAAACACACATTCCTTGCGTTCTCACGTTCCGTTTTTTGATCATTTGCACATCTACCTCATAGCTTCCGTTATGTCAGTTTCAGTCAGTTCCTTCGTGGTGGTGTGATTTTCACTTTGAGCAATGTATTTTTCACCCTTTTTCATGCTTTCCATTTCAATATTTCGTAATAGTTTTATGACGAAATGCAATATATATTTTTATTGTATATATTGTCGTGAATTTTAATAGTGAAAACAGAGCATGAGTTGAAAAGTATGCTTACCAGACATAAATATAAGTGAAGTAATTTATTACAAAGGTATTAAACCATACAAATAAAACAGTCTTATTTAAACACAAGTTATTTTTTTGTCTTCATCAGTATGAAGTTAAAACTTAAAAAGAATGATTTGCTTTGCTTAACTAATTTTCTAATGTTTACAATGTTTTCAATATTTATTCTAAGTATAAAATATATTATTATTATTTTATTTCGTAACATTTAACGAACAACGCAGATTTCTGTTGCAAATTCTTTGTGCTACCTTGGTTCCCTTAACAGTTCTTCGCACATTAATAATGCGACGTATCAGAGAGGAACTAAGACCAACTCTTCTTGCTCGCTGAACGTGTTGCTCCTTCAGCCTGATTGCCATGTTTCTCGGATAACATTCACTTTGAAAACAAAGACCAACTCTTCTTGCTCGCTGAACGTGTTGTTCCTTCAGCCTGATTGCGATGTTTCTCGGATAACATTCAGTTTGAAAACAAAGACCAACTCTTCTTGCTCGAAGAACATGTTGCTCCTTCAGCCTGATTGCCATGTTTCTCGGATAACATTCACTTTGAAAACAAAGACCAACTCTTCTTGCTCGCTGAACGTGTTTCTCCTTCAGCCTGATTGCCATGTTTCTCGGATAACATTCACTTTGAAAACAAATAAGCAATCTTCTCGTTTAAATTGCTAAAACACTACACAATAACATCAACACAATACATCCTTTTTACCACTAACAAAACTCAATTCTTATTATTCAAAGTCTCTCTCTGTTCTAATAAGTTGATGACGCAATTGTCACGCTGAAGCATACGTGAGCATCAGTAACACATCTATCATGGTTTCATTGTAGCACGTTCATCTGTCGTAACCAGTGGTGAAGTTTGTGTGGTGACTACTTCTCGAAATGTTTTCTGTAAATAACGAATTATTCATGGCTTTTAAATGCAAAATAAATATATTTACACCTGAATGTTTGCAGATTCCGTTGTATTCGCGAATTATGGCTTTATTTAAAATATAATAATAATAAGACTTAGTTTTTTTTTTATCTAGTGTAATGTTTTTAAATTGATTTTATTTCTTAAAATTAAAAGTAAATGTTTTAGAAACAAAAATAAACTTTTCACTAATTTATTTTTATCACTCAACTTGCATATTCTAAACCCAGATGCCAAATTTAAAGTTTTTCAGAGTAATTTTTTTTTAAAATTCAACAAATGTAGGTAAAAAAGTTTCACCTCTGCGTTATCCGCGATGACAATAGATTAAAAATTACATCGTTCCCACATCCAAAATACGGTAGAAAAAGTTACATTTGCCAAAGTCACAAAATAATGATTTCTTTTCTCCTGACAGTCGCGTTGTTTCAAGAGGCAACCATTGTCCTCTTCTCTCTCTCCCCCCCCCCCTGTTTCGCCCCTCTGTCTATCGTTAAAGTTGTGGTGCGGTCCAGAGGAGCAGTGTACTCTTTCAGCTTTAGTCAAAAGTTGACCTTTCATAGAGCTATAGAGCATGTTGTAAAATGCTTCCACTTAAATATAAGGGGGATATTATTTTCGAGTTGTGTTGGTTAACCAGTTTAGCCAATTTTTGCGAATAATTAATGCTCTACAGTGTAGTATGAAAATATCGTTACTTGTTATTTCTGTTGCTCACCATCATCACCACCACATAATCTTTTCAATAGTATCAATTTTTCCAGTGTTATAACAATTTAGAAGCCGCATCAGTGATATAGTGGGAAATGCCCACTGTATTAGGGGTATTTACCCCTAATAAATTACCCCCTGGGTAAGGCATGGATGTTAGTGTTGTTTTCTGCTGAGGTCCTGCCATCCTCTCCGATCTTCTACCGTGGCATATAAACTGACAGGCTCCTGTCAGACCTCTGTGGCAAGCAGCTGCTTGAGGGGGTATTTATTTTTTATTGTTATAATAACCCCTAATAAATTTACTTTCATTATTCTCAGAAATGTAACAATTTTCAACTCAGCAAAATATAAAATTATTCACAAAAGTAAATTTAGAAAATAGAAAACACGAATACATATATGCAGCTCACAACAGATTGGGTAAGAGTTAAAATAAGAATTTGAAAAGCATAAATATCGCAAATGTACGAAAGTTAATATTTTGAAATGTAGTTACAACATTTCAGCGTCTAAGTCAGTTCATACCCTTTCTTTGATTTGTCACCAGTTTTCCCAGCTCTGCCTCTGGTGGAAATTAAGAAAGAGTCCAGACAGCTATGCCGCATCAGAACATGCATTGTCCAAGGACACTTAATGAGAGATGGCTTTTGTTGGAGTCACCTTCGTGTGTCTAGTTCTGCTCTCTTTACCCAGTCTCCTTGCTAATAGTTCAAAGAGTGAAATTACTTCTTCAAATATATATCAAATATAAAGGGTGAATCTGAAAAAGTGGGCAAAACTTTATGGGGTGGTAGAACGCAGCTATACGAGCAATATTCGTCATAGAATGTATGGTCGGAACGCAAGTGGTGAGAAGTTAAAAGGTAGTTTTCCACTGTCACATTTAAAGAATGAACACAAGAAGGAGAGGAGATACTTCAGAAAACATTTTATTAACAGGAATGTAATTGAGGTACATGCTCAAAGAAATTGCTCAAAAGAGCTGCCGCCAGCTGTAATGCAGGCTTCACACCTGCGGGATAGGGACCGACGCACATTTGCGAAGACACCAGGCATTTCCCGAATATCGCCGGCAAAACGGCGATCCTGGCGACTAGATCCATATCGGTTTCAATGGGGCACTCGTAGATTAGGCTTTTCATATGGCCCCACAGGAAAAAGTCCAAACACAAGAGATCCGGCGATCTTGGTGGCCAAGCTATGGGACCACCTCGACCAATCCATCGCCCTGGGAACGTTGCATGTAAAGTGTTCCGCACATCTAAGCTGAAGTGTGCAGGCGCACCGTCGTGCTGGAACCACATTCTCGACCTGCTGGGGGTTGGAATCGGACGCAGCAGCTCCGGCAACACCTCTCGTAGGAATGTGTTATACGATTTGCCGTTCAGACGGTGTGGCAGGAGGTATGGGCCAACCAAATGGTCATGGAGGATCCCTGCCCAAACATTTACGGAGAACCGCTGCTGGAACGAATGAGGACGTGTGGCATGTGGGTTTGTAGATGCCCACGTGTGAGAATTGTGGGTATTCAAAACGCCCTCACGAGCGAAAGTGCACTCATCCGTAAACAGAGCATGTGCACCAAAATCCGGCTGTGTTGCATTCTGCTGGAGGTACCAACGTGCGAAATCGACACGTGGCTCATAGTCCGCCGGTGACAACGCTTGTACCTTCGGCGTACAATAGGGGTGCATTCCTTCCTCCTGTAGCACACGGCAAACCGACATTTAGGACACGTGTACTGCATGGGAAACCACTCGCGTGCTACATCCCTGTCGCTTTTCCACCCTACGCAGAATGTCCTCTGCAAGTTGCGCCATCCTGACACTCCCTTCACATCCTGCGTCTTGCTTGGCCATGGTGAAGGATCCCGTTTCACACAGCCGCCGATGCAAACGCTCGAAGGTTTTCCGATCTGGAGTGCATCTCATCGGAAACCGGTCACGATAACGTCTCTGTGCCTCACTTGCATTCCCGTCTGCCGCACCGTACACAAAGTGCATAGCCGCCATTTCGTGGTTAGTATAACCAGCCATCCTCTCGGCAATCCACGGTAGAAATGCCATTGGGTGCGAGGACCGACCCTTTTATACCATTTCCAACGCCACCTAGCGGCTCGCCATTTGCGTTCCGCCCATACTTTCTATGACGAATATTGCTCGTATAGCTGCGTTCTACCACCCCGTAAAGTTTTGCCCACTTTTTCAGATTCACCCTATATATCGCTTTCCATTGGCACTCTCCTCGACAGAAATGGAACCTGAAGTTTCAGCCTACAAAAGGGAAGGATTTGCTTTTTCAGTAAAATGCTCAGTTGAAAGAGCATTCAAGTGTAAAAGAAATCGGTTAACTGCACCATTACTGTAAACTGTCTTACCAGTACGCCGTACCGGCAAATAATTTCTTGCTAGTACGGCGTACCGGTGAGTACTGGCCTACTTTCAACTCTGGTCGTAACCCTATAATATTGTTATAGAAATTTCAGCAATAATTATTTGACGATATTGTGTAGTGGGTACAAAATAACAAAACAGGTGGTAAATAAAATTATTTAGCAGATAAGTCCATTAATTTACAAAGAAATAAGTGACACTTGATGTATTCACTCTATAAACTAATGACTAATTATACTAGATTATCTTTTACTGATAAATTCCAAACAGAATGTAACGTTCGAACTTCCCATTATAAGTACTCTATTTTACAAATCATAAATCGAGCCTTTAGTAGTGGGAGAAAAGATCTTTGCCTCATGCCTGCAATTAGGGGGCTGTTTGATATTGTTGTCATTTCCTATCTGAATAAGCATCATCATCATCATCATCTTCAAGCAGCCATGGGCTACGGAGGTCCAACCAGACCGTGCAATATAGTTCTCCAAGCATATCTCTCCTGAGCTACATCTGCTGCATCTGGCCACTGCACACCAATTTTAACAAGGTCCTGTTTGACATTGTCTGCCCACCTCATCATATATCTCCCCCCTCTTTCTGAGACCTTTAGTCACACTGTTCATAACCCTATTCGCCAATCTATAATTATCCATACGGCAACATGGCCAAACCAACGGAGTCTCTCTCTGCACAATATGCTGCTTAAAGGAGGTTGCCGACTCCTTTGTCTAACCTTATTATTAGTTTCAAAATTGAACCACCTAATGCCCAAAATACTGCGTAAGCATCTAGAATCAAAAGCATCTAGTTTCCAGTTATCTTGTTTACAAAGCGTCCAAGTTTCACTACCATAACTAAACATCCCACTAACCATTTTCTCTCCATGGGTAGTTGGAATGTGAGGACTCTGCACAGAGATAATCCTCTTGATGTCCACACGCAAGAATTCCACCGTTATAATTTAGATATTCTCGGCCTGCAAGAGACCAGATGGACAGATAAAGGTCAGATTCTTAGAAATAATCTTAAATTTCTCTTTTCAGGGAGGGACGACAATAAGCATCACCAAGGCGTGGGTCTGCTTCTCAGCAGACACGCTAGTAATGCTCTTCTAGGATAATGAGTGCATTAATGAAAGGTTTCTTACAGCAAAATTTCAGACAAGCATTATAGATTTCAGTGTTATCTACTGTTATGCCCCCACTGAGAATGCTGATGAGAATGAGAAGGATAGGTTTCATGGACAAATTCAGGATATTTTAATTATGTCAAGAAAGGGGATATTACCCTTATTCAAGAGGACTTCAATGACACAATTTGTACTGAGTCTGACCTTTGGGGAGGAGTTTTTGGTATTGGTAGCTGCAAGTAGCAATGGGCAACGTCTCTTACAAGTAAGTAAACTTAATGGTTTGAGAATAACTAACACTTATTACAAACACAGTGGCATACATAAGTACACATGGGTTCCCCTGATGGGATGCATAAGAATATGACTGATTGTATATTAATTAACAGCAAATGGGAAAGTTCTGTTAGGAATACCAGGTCAGTAGGAGGATAATGGGAGTTCTGGACCAGAGGCGGGTCACTGTTAATCCTATGGGACCCACTTCCATGTGTTTCAAAGTGGACGCTGGCCTCTTTAGCAAGTGTGGAGGTAAACGAACGTTATCATATCTTCTCATGTGACACTCCCGTGACGCTCCCAGAAAGCTCATGCTGCTGAGTCATTTTTCACAGGCTGCAACGTGCATGCGGAATCACCCCACTCACTGGGAAAAAAGCCTTGAATGCATACATTTCTGGGATTATACTTGTAATAAAAGGTTGATAATTCTCTACATTTTCATGGTTTATCAAGCATTACTTATAATTTCACGATGTAGTGGCGTTCTCAAGTATTAAGAAGTGATGAAAACATAAGATTTCCTTTCAAAGTTATTGTAAGTCTCCTGGATGCTTAGCTCATTACGCTACCTGGAATGAGACACCTCGAAATCAACGTTTTTTTTTAAGTAATCGCCTCTCAAAAGTGCCAGGACTTCAATAAATGCACCGAGCGCTGTGTTTATGAGAAAATTATCAGCACGGAATGAAATTCTAATTTTTACTTTGCTTTCATTACGTAGATTTTACGGAAACTTTCATTACGTAGATTTTACAGAGAAATAATCGAAATTATTACATCAGCCATAAAGAAAAAAAAATGCTATTGGGTAAAATATTAAAAAAAAACCGATGAAAAGAAAAAAAATTCTGATTTAAAACAAATTATTTGAAATTATGTAAATTATTGTGGGGAAATATTGACCTGTATGGGTGACGAAAAAGGCAAGCGTCCGCTATGAAACACATGTAAGTGGGTCCCATAGGATTAACATTGACCCGCCTCTGGTCCAGAACGCTCATTATCCTCTTACTCAGGTCATATATTAGTCATTATGACAATCATGGTTTACTTACTACTGAAGTTGAGGAAGAATGAAACCGATTTAAACCGGCTTTTTTTGGAAATTAACAGTACTCTTTTGAGTGAAAAGGAGCAGCGGAGGCAAAATTATTTGAGTGATAAGGCATTTGAGCTTATTTCACAAAGAAAGAACTGCAGGAATGTCCTAATCAGTACCCTACTAGTTCTAAAAGAAAGCATTACATAGAGCTTAATAAACTTGTAAAGGATCACTTAGCTGCTGATAAGAATCCTTGGCTTGATGTCTTGGCTGACAACGCCGAGAAAGCAGTTAGACAGGACAACAGCAGAGAGCTGTACCAGATAGTTATTGTTTTGTGTGGTAGAAAACCGATAGGTATACAGGGATTGAAGGATAAAAAAGGTAAGATTATAGAAGGTGAGGATTCTCTCATGGTTAGGTGTGCTGAGCATTTCAGTGATATTCTAAACAATGTAGTTAGTTCTATTCCCATTGTTTGCAATGATGACAGTTGTATTGGTGGCTTTAAAGTTGGCCCTATAACACAATCTGAAGTTATTTTGGCTATTTCTGAACTTAAACTTCATAAATCCCAGGGGTAGATGAAATTACTACAGAAATGCTTAGAGCTGGGAATGTTTCGATTACCACTTGGATGACTGAAATTTTGAATATCTTTTATGATAAAGGCATGGTTCGTAAGGATTTTACCACAGCTATTATTATACCTATTTTCAAAAAAAGATGTTCGCAGTTCTTGTGATAACTATAGGGGTTATCAGCCTACTCTCTGTTCCAGGTAAAGTTTTTTCCATGATTGTGCTTAATAGAATTAAGAATCTGGTTGACAGTCAATTGCGTGATGAGCAATGTGGATTCAGAAGTGGTAGGGGATGTGTGGATCAGATATTTTCACTTGGGGAGATTCTTGAAAAATGTTTAGAGTTTCAGAAACCTTTGGTTGCTAGCTTTATTGATTTCAAAAAGGCTTTCGACTCTATTGATCGTCATAATTTGTGCTTGATTGTGAGATCATATGGTATACCAGACAAGTTAGTTAACATAATGAAAGCTCTCTATAATAACACTGAGTCATGTGTGAGAGTTGGTAAGTCTTGTAGCAATTGGTTTAGCATTACTTCTGGTGTTCGACAAGGGTGCATTTTGTCTCCTTTTCTCTTTAACTTGGTTATTGATTATGTTATGCGAAATTCACTTCGAGGGAAATATTTTGGCCTTAAATGGTCTGGAGATGCCAAAATTTCTGATTTAGATTATGCTGATGATTTAGCCCTTTTGGAAAATGATGTTGATGAGATGAACTCTTTCATTCGAGCTGTTGATGAAACTGGTAGTAGAGTAGGTTTGGTGATAAACAAGGAGAAAACTAAAGTGATGAAAATTGGTCAGGCAGGCTGTGATTCAGTTAATCTGAATGGTTGCAGTCTTGAGCAGGTGTCACAGTTTAATTATCTTGGGAGCTATGTAACTGATAATGGTGATGTGCGGCATGAGATTAAGAGACGAATAGGGATTGCTGCCGCGACTTTTAAGAATCTATGGAGAGTGTGGAGAAATAGGCGTATACACCTAAAGACTAAAATCAGACTGTATAATAGTTTGGTTCTTTCTAGGGTTACTTATGGTAGTGAAACTTGGACACTTTATAAACAAGATAACAGGAAACTAGACGCTTTTGATTCTAGATGCTTACGCAATATCTTGGGTATTAGGTGGTTTAACTTTGTAACTAATGATGAGGTTAGGCAAAGGAGTCGGCAACCTCCTTTAAGCAGCATATTGTGCATAGAGAGACTCCGTTGTTTGGTCATGTTGCCTTTGTGGATAATTATAGATTACTGAATAGGGTTATGAACAGTGTGCCTGAAGGCCTCAGAAAGAGGGAGAGACCTAGGATGCGGTGGGTAGACAATGTCAAACAGGACCTTGTTATAATTGGTGTGCAGTGGCCAGATGCAGCAGATGTAGCTCAGGAGAGATATGCTTGGAGAACTAAATTGCATGGTCTGGTTTGACTTCCGTAGCCATGGCTGCTTGAGGATGAGGATGATGATGATGCGTATATTACTGACGCAGTTTTTTGATAAAGCAGTATTCTTCAGAAACACAACTAGCGGGTTATAGCAAAACCCACTCTATTTAGTTTGCCAGTATGAAAACTCTGATGCTTGAAATCATTTTTCAAAGCCTTTGTTGACTAATGTTTAAATTGAGAAATATGTTGCAGAAATTAATCTCCTGGCTCACAACGCATAGTTTACATATTCCATCCTTTGAAAATGAAAATATTCCACTGATATTCTTGTTAATATTATGCTTGAATCTGTTGATAAATGTTTTTTCAATATAAAATATTAATGATGTTATGACTTCATATACAGTTCAATATAAAACATACTATGACGCTAGTTGAATATTTTTGTCTGTATTATTCCAGATTAGAGGATGTTTTATATTGAATGCGTTTACTCCTTAAGCATTTTAAAATAGATCCCATGCTTTGTTAGAATAGGCCTACAGTGGCCAAATGCGGCAGCCTAACTCTGGATGTTTAGGAATTAGTAATTCAGGACAGACGCGTTTGGAGAACAAAATTGCAAAGTCTGGTTGGATCTCCGTTGCTCATGGCTGTATGAAGTTTTTGTAGATATGTATATAACTATTTATTTTTAACGTGATAAGAAAAAATTGCGCTATCACTCATTTTTATACGCTATTCTACACATTTTAATAAGCCTACTTATGTAAAACGTTTACGGTCCACTCTGTTAGAGAAAGTTAGATTTGCATAAGTAGAATGTGTCATATGATATGGAATTTTGTAATTTATAAAAAGAGCTATGATATCAGGTACGTATCCAGGATTTAGCTTCCTGGGGGTAGGGGAGATCCGAAAATTTGTTTTCGGACGTCCTAGAATACAGTTTCGGGAAGTCTCCGAGAATTTAGCTTCGTGTGTGAGGGGGGGGGGGGGGGATCTGAGAATAAGATTTGGGTAGGGTTTTCCAATCACTAAAATATTCCGCAGCCAGGACCCTCTTCCCTCTTCCTTTCCGGGTACGTCCCTGAATGTATTCACTTTCCCCTCTGTCCAGCCTAGACATTCAACTATTTTGTTTTTAGAGATAATTGAGAAATTGTTTTATCTTACTAAACAAATATTAGGGTTCATATTTTTGGAATATTCATCATCATCATCATCACCATCCTCAAGCAGCCATGGGTTACGAAAATCCAACCATATTGTGCAATTAAATTATCCAAACTTATCTGTCCTGAGCTACATCTTCTGCATTTGATCACCGTGTGTCAGATATACGTTCATGTCCACACAGCATGCCGGGGCAAACCCACCTGTGCTCGCTGTGTCAGTAAGGATCAACTCGATCCTGACTGCACAGCAGAAAAGGAATGCTGTGTGAACTGCAGTGGCGAACACCCAGCGTATTCCCCCGACTGCCCGAAGTGGAAGGAGGAAAAGAAGGTGCAATGCTTCAAGGTAATGAATAACATCTCATACGCTGAGGCGAGAAAGCTTGCTGCACCGCCTGCCCCACCTGGCAAGGTATCCTATGCTGGTGCACTCATTGGAAAGCCCATCGTTCCAATGACTTCGGTGGCGGTTCAGACTGATATCAGTGTAGCACCAACTGAGTCTTTCTCGCCAGCAGCGAAGTACCTCCTTACGCAGGCGCAACCGAGGGTGGTGTCGACTTCGACATCAACCTCGGTTTCCATTCCTGCAACTCAGTCTTCCACCTCCACCGGAAGGCCTCCTCCTCCCTGTCCTCAGACAGCAAGACCTTCCAAACCTAAGGGGCCCCACCAGGGCCCAAAAAGAAAATAATAACTCCTCCACAAAGGGCGGTCACCGATCCATGTCCTTTGGACGATTCCGAAGACATGGATACCGACCGCCTATTATATATTATTTATATATAATATATATTCACTAAACTCCTCTGCGGCAGTTAAGTTGAATAGGAATTCGTCGTCCATCCACTCTTCTAAGTCCTGAGATGGCCACACTCCTACAATGGAATTATCGTGGATTCTGAGGAATATTAACGACATCAAGCCCCTCCTTCAGGCACACCAGCCCATCTGTATGTGCCTGAAGGAGACACTTGCAGCCAGTCACAGATCTTACGATCCGGCACTTTTCACTAGTTCGCCAGGACTGGGATGGAGATGTCCAATTGTCGGAGGTGTTGCCATCCTCGTGAGCAACCATTCTCCATACCAGGTAGTGCCCCTCACCACCAACTTAGAGACGGTAGCCATCCACCTCTTCGTTGGGTTCTCGATGATTGTCTGCTCTGTATATCTTCCACCTGGGAGCATCGTCTTCCAGGAAGACCTTGATGATCTAGTCTCGCAGCTGCCATCCCCCTTCCTCATAATGGGGGACTTCAATGGACACAGCCACTTTGGGGCGGTGCTGACACCAACGGGAGGGGTGGGGTCCTAGAGCAGTGGCTCCTGGATCCTTCTCTCTCCCTGTTGAACACTGGTGTCAGTACTTACTTTCACTCCCCAACCAGCACTTTCACTGCCATTGACCTTTCCATCTGCTCCTCCTCGATCCTTCCACTCTTTACATAGGAGGTCGAGGACCACATTTATGGCAGCGATCACCTCTCCGTGGTGTGCACCATCTCCCGTGGGGGGCCTTGCAGCCCTTCACGTGTCTCATGATGGAGGCTCGATCGGGCTGACTGGGATGGTTTCAAGCTGCTCTCTGAGCTCGATGGCCACTCTGTCAGCCAGGAGCCCATCAATGTGGCAGTAGTGGAGATAACGGACTGTATCATAGATGCCGCTGCATCAACAATTCCTCAAACTTCGACACTGTTTCCTCGTTTTCCGAAACCTGGTGGAATCCAGATTGCACCGCAGCTCGTAAGGCTCAGAACGAGGTTTGGGAGGGGGGGTTTCAGAGATATCCGACGTCCCCCAACATCGAAAAGTTCAAACGCGCCAGGGCGAAAGCTTGTTTCGTCCGACGCCAGAGCCAGAAGGAATCTTTGATCAAATATATGTCATCTATCACCTGCACGACCAGTTCTAAGGTCGTATGGGATAAAGTCCAGAAGATGGGTGGGAACTACACGTTCCACTCGTTATGGATCTTGGAGCACAATAGACAGGCAATTGCTGATCCCAAAGCATTTGCTGACACTCTGGGGGAGTCTTTCTCCTCCATCTCATCATCGTCTTCTTACTCCCCCGAGTTTCTGGCCCAGAAGAGCAGGGCAGGAGTATAATTCCATGACACCCCCCAAACATTCCACAGTTCAAGACAGTACTACATTATACAGAGGGTGCCACTTTTGACCCATCTACTTTCCAACATGCCTTCACTTTAAAAATAACGTAACTGCAGAGAAAAGACCTGTTATAATGAGCAAGACATATAAGCTGATAGAATCAGAATCGTCTGGTTGTCTAATCATTGAGGTGTAGCGTAAGATTTTTGAATTTTGCGCATTGCCTAAACATATAAGCCAAATACGTCATTAAATCCATCTAATATAACTGCCAAACATATACATAACCTTACATTGGTGGTTAATTTAGAATTTTGAGTGCCAATCAAGATAGCCTATCCTAACGTTTTGATCTGGTGGGAGCTACCATGGTGGAGACACCCATTGACTTTTCCATCGATAAGCCCTTCGACCGGGGATCCCACTACCAGTCGCAAGCCCTGTCGTAATGCCCTCCGCTGTCCTTCCACTCGAATGGCCTGGAGCCTTACAACAGGCCATTCACAGCATAGGAGCTTCACCTTGCTCTTCACTCCTCTCATGCTTCTGCTGTAGGGCCGGACAATGTCCATTATGCCATGCTCGAACATCTCTCTCCATCGAGTAAGGATCGGCTGCTTCATCTTTTCAATAGCATATTTCTCGAGGAGCAGTTTCCAGACTCCTCGTCGTGGACTTCCTGAGGCCAGGAAAAGATTCCAAGATTCCTTCGAATTATTGTCCCATTGTGTTGACGAGCTGCGTGTGCAAGGTGTTGGAAAGAATGGTAAATGCCAGACTCATCTGGTATTTAGAACACCACAACCTTCTTTCCAACAGCCAGTGTGGCTTTCGCAGGCAACGGTCAACTCTTGACCATCTGATACGCTTCGAATCCGCTATCAGAAACTCATTTTTACGAAGAGAGCACCTGGTGCCAATTTTCTTTGACATTGAAAAAGCGTACGACACGGCTTGGAGACTTGGAATTCTTCGTGACCTCCATAGCGTTGGCTTGCGAGGTCACATGCCGATCTTCATCTCCAACTTCTTATTGGCACGTTATTTTCGTGTCCGTGTCGGCAACACTCTGTCGCGGCCGTACCCCCAAAAACAGGGAGTGCCACAAGGCTGCGTTCTGAGTGTTACGCTTTTCGCTGTCAATATTAATTCTATTACTAGACAACTTCCTCCATCTGTAGGCAATGCCCTCTATGTTGATTTTAGCATCTTTTGCTCTTCGTCCAGCATGAGGGTCATTGAAAGACAACTGCAGATTGCCCTGAACAATCTTTCTGTTTGGGCGACGGCAAACAAGTTACGGTTCTCCCCACAGAAGACCGCTTGTGTGCACTTTTGCCACAAGTGCAATTTTTTCCTGGATGCTGAGCTATGGCTCGGAGGTAACATCATTCCAATTGTGGCAAAGACCAAGTTTCTCGGTCTCATATTCGATCGGAAATTGACCTTTTTACCACACATACGTCATCTCAGGTCCAAGTGCATGTGGGCATTGAACATCGTCAAGGTCCTGTCCTCCCTTTCTTGGGGGAGGACCGATGTTCTTGACTCTTCCTCAACTGTGCACTTGTCCAATCGAAACTGCACTACGGATCTCAGGTGTACGATTCCGCCTGGATTTCGGTGCTGAAGGTGCTGGACCCCCTTTAGCATCAG
Source organism: Ryuthela nishihirai (assembly GCA_038380435.1). Classification (NCBI taxonomy): domain Eukaryota; kingdom Metazoa; phylum Arthropoda; class Arachnida; order Araneae; family Heptathelidae; genus Ryuthela; species Ryuthela nishihirai. The sequence continues at coordinate 65,620,644 of JAWZYU010000024.1, forward strand.
GCTCTCCATGTTTGCACAGGAGCCTTCCGCACCTCACTGGTCCAGATGGATCTCACAGATCCAGATGGTCCAGATGGACCTCGCTGGTCCAGATGGATGCACTCTACAGATGGAGGATGTTGTCTATTCTATACGTCGAGACCGACGAACCCTCTATATCTCTTCACCGTCAGTAGTTGTCCCTACAATATGCATCTAAATTGCGATCCCTGCCTGGTTATCCCACTTGGGACTGCGTTTTCAGTCCAAAGTGGGAAATACTTTACACAAATCGGCTGACTGCCATTCGTCCTTTTGGTTTGCGAGTTCGAGGGTACCTCAGAGACATCAATACCAGTCTCGATAGCATCGTACAGTCGACAGTGGAGCCACTTTCGCTGTGGCTCGCTGTTTCCCCTTACTGTGATTTTTTCCTGTGCAGAACAGGGAAGGCCTTTACACCCAACTGTGTGTACCGGCAACTCTTTGCCAGCCATCGTGCTGAGTACCCGGACTTCTTGCCTGTCTTCACATTTAGGGGTGGGGGTGGCTCAGTCGGTAGCGCGCCAGGCTCGTAATCTGTAGTTCCCAGGTTCGAGTCCCAGGTGGGTCAGCGTTGAGATTTATCTCCGCAAAATTCCCCGCCCTGCCCACGGTCAGTAGGGGACCCCGATGGGCTTGGAAAGGCCGCCGTCCGTCTGATGGAACGTTAAGCCGTGGTCCCGTGTGCGGGAGAGCCATACCCTGTGCACGTTAAAAACACGCTGGATGGCCTTGACGGGAGGCTACCATCTGTCTCCCAACAGCTGTTCCAGTGGGTCCCCTCCCCCAACCTTCTCTGAGCTTTCGGGGTCCATGTGACCTGGCCATTTAGCCCATGGTGTGCAAAAAAGTGCCGCTGAGAGGTAAAACAACCCAACCCAAAGCCTGTCTTCACAGATGGCTTGAAGTCCAGCACATCAGTGAGATCGGCCATGGTCTGCTGTGATGTAATCATTGCAGACTAGATCCAACTGCAGTGTTCCATCTTCACTGCAGAGCTTCACGCTATCAGTCTCGCCTTGGACCACGTGGCGGCTAAGCATTATTGTCGGTGTGTGCTTTGCACTGATTCGCTTAGCTTGCTACAGGCTTTGATCTCGGTGAGGCAACGGCCTCACCCAGTTCTTACTAAGATCCGCCAGCAATACATCGTCTGGCAGCCACAACCACCATCCATTTCTGTTGGGTCCCCGGTCATGTCGGAATCAGGGGCAATGATTTGGCAGATTCTGCTGCCAGGAGGGCTGGGGTGGCTCAGTCGGTAGCGCGCCAGGCTCGTAATCTGTAGTTCCCAGGTTCGAGTCCCAGCTGGGTCAGCGTTGAGATTTATCTCCGCAAAATTCCCCGCCTTGCCCACGGTCAGTAGGGGACACCGATGGGCTTGGAAAGGCCGCCGTCCGTCGGATGGGACGTTAAGCCGTGGTCCCGTGTGCGGGAGAGCCATACCCTGTGCACGTTAAAGAACATGCTGGATGGCCTTGACGGGAGGCTACCATCTGTCTCCCAACAGCTGTTCCAGTGGGTCCCCTCCCCCAACCTTCTCTGAGCCTTCGGGGTCCATGTGACCTGGCCATTTAGCCCAAGGTGTGCAAAAAAGTGCCGCTCAGAGGTGAAACAACCCAACAACCCAACTGCTGCCAGGTCAGCCATGCCCCTGTCCGATTCTCCGTTGCCGGTTACATACCTGGATTTCCGGCAACATTTTACTATCGAGCTCCAGGCACAGTGGCAGAGATCTTGATCAGAACAGCTTACGAACAAGCTCTTTGAGATCAAACCTATAATCAAACCATGGCAGTCTTGTTACCACAGGAATCGCAAGGAGGAAGTTGTACTTACTCGGCTCCGGTTAGGTCGTTCGTTTCTTACTCATTCGTTTCTTCCACGGGCGGACGACGTACCTAAGTGCGAGTTTTGTGACACCATTTTAAGTATTAAGCATATTTTAATTGAATGTATTTGTTTTAACTTTGAAAGACGTATGTTTTTTAATTTTCATAATTCTACTTCCGAGCCCCTTACACTCGGATATCTGTTATCAGACAATTGTTGTTTTAACTCTATATTTGAATTTTTACGATATACTGGATATTTTACTCGATTTTGATTTAACCACCTTTTATGTTGTATAATATACCGCAGGTCGCTTACAACTGGGTAATTTTATGTTTATCTTTATATGATATTTATACATTTGTTTTTTGTTTTGAATATGTTTCCTTTTAATGTTTTACAATATGTGTATTTATTTGTAGTTTATTTTTAATACTTGGTGAGTGTTCTATGACTTTTATCTTTTATTTGGATATGTGTTTGGCTCATTATAACCTCAGATGCTAATGCGCCATAAAACCCTAAACAACCAACCAACCAATCTGGCCACCGTACACCAATTCTAACAAGGTCTTGTTGGACACGGCACACCGCATCCTAGGTCTCTCCCTCTTTCTCAGGCCTTTAGGCACATGTTCTTAACCCTATCTCGCTAATCTATAGTTATGTATACAGGCAACATGGCCAAACCAATGCAGTCTCTCTCTGCACAATATGCTGCTCAAAGAAGCTTGCCGACTCCTTCGCTTAATCTCATTGCTTACAAAGTTGAACCACACAATGCCCAAGATACTGTGTAAGCATCTAGAATCAAAAGCATCGAGTTTCCTGTTATGTTGTTTACAAAGGGTCAAGTTTCACTACCAAACCTAACTCTAAAAAGAGCAAAAATATTCTACAGTCTAATATTAGTTTTTAGATGTATACGCTTATTTCTCCACACCCTCCATATATTCTTAAAAGTCCAAACGGCAATGACTATTTTATTTATCTCATGTCGCACATCACTAATATTTGTTAAAAAGCTCCTAAGATAATTAAACTGAGATACTTGCTCAAAAGTGTAGCCATTCACAGAAACTGAAGCACCAACTGCCTGATCAATTTTCATCACTTACTTTTTTTCTCTGTTTATAACCAAATCTACTCCACTACCAGTCTCATCAACAGATTGAATGAATGAGTTCATCTTATCAACATCATTTGTCAAAAGAATTGTCATCAGCATAATCTGAATCAGAAAGTTTCGTATCTTTAGACCATTTAAGGCCAAAATCTTTCCCTTGCAGTGAATTATGCACAACATAATTAATATCAAACTAAAGAGAAAAGGAGACAAAATGTACCCTTGTCTAACTCCACTAGTAATACTAAATCAATTGCTACAAACCTTAGCAACTCTCACACAAGATTTAGTGTTATTATAGAGAGCTTTCAGTATGTGCTAAGTAAGTTGTCAGATTTTGCATGTGATCTAACAAACAACTACAAATTATGTCGATCAACAGAATCAGAAGCATTTTTAAAATCTAGAAAGCTAGTTACTGCAGGTTTCTGAAACTTTAAACATTGCTCAAGAATCTGCTTGTGAAAAAATCCGACCTATACACCCCCTACGACCGGGGGCGTAGCCATGGGGGGATGGGGGAGAGGCTCCCCCTCAAAGTAACTCGGAGTTGGCAAAATTCGAAGCGACTTCGTAAAATCTAGGTGAGTTGTGAAAATTTGTAATTTTTTTTTTTGGAAAATTAAGGGGAGTCGTCAAAATTGAAGCAGCTTGGTAAATCTAAGGCAGTTTGAAAATTGGAGACACGGCAAAATATAGAGCAGTTGGCAAACTTCGAAGCCACTTAGTAAAATACAGGTGAGTAGGCAAAATCGGGACAACTTGGAAAAATCTTAGAGAGTTGGCAAAATTCAGGTGAGATGTGAAAATTTGGATTTTTTTTCTGTAAAATTATGGCGAGATGGCAAAACCTAGGGGCAGTTGGCAAAATTCGGAGTGACTTGGCAAAATTGTGGAGAGTTGACAAAATTAAGGTGAGATATAAAAATTATGACTTTTTCCTGTAAAATTACGACTTTTTCCTGTAAAATTATGGTGAGTTGGCAAAACTTAGGGAGTTGGCAAAATCTAGGGACAGTTGGCAAAATTTGGAGTGACTTGGCAAAATCGTGGGGAGTTGGCAAAATTCAGGTGAGATGTGAAAATTTGGATTTTTTTCTGTAAAATTATGGTGAGTTGGCAAAATCTAGGGACAGTTGGCAAAATTTGGAGTGACTTGGCAAAATCGGGGGGAGTTGGCAAAATTCAGGTGAGATGTGAAAATTTGGATTTTTTTCTGTAAAATTATGGTGAGTTGGCAAAACTTAGGGAGTTGGCAAAATCTAGGGACACTTGGCAAAATCGTAGGGAGTTGGCAAAATTCAGGTGAGATGTGAATATTTGGATTTTGTTCTGTAAAATTATGGCGAGTTGGCGAAATCTAGGAGAGTTGGCAAAAACTAGGGGTAGTTGGCAAAATTCGGAGTGACTTGGCAAAATCGTGGAGAGTTGATAAAATTCAGTTGAGATGTAAAAATTGCAATTTTTTTTCTGTAAAATTATGGCGTGTTGGCAAAATCGAGGCAGCTTCGCAATATTTAGGAGAATTGTAAAATCTTGGGCGAGTTGGCAAAATTCAGATTGGCTTTACAAAAAAACAGGTGTGATGTAAAATTGGGATTTTTTTTCTGTAAAATTGTGGCGAGATGGCAAAATCTAGGGCAGTTGGCAAAATTCGAATCTTCTTGGTAAAATACGGGCGAGTTGTGAAAATTGCAATTGTTTTTGTGAAATTAAGGAGAGTTTATAAAATTCAGAAAACTTTGCAAAATCTAGGGTTGGCAAAACTGGAAACCACTTGGTAAAGTACAGGTGAGTTGTAAAAATTGGGATTGGTTTTGTGAAATTAAGGAGAGTTTGAAACACCAAGAACTCTTGGCAAAATCTAGGGGAGTTGGCAAAATTCGAAGCCACTTGGTAAAATAAAGGGGAGTTGTGAAAGTTGTGCCTTTCTTGTGCAATTAAGGGTTGGGTTGGGTTACCTCTGAGCGGCACTTTTTTGCACACAATGGGCTAAATGGCCAGGTCACATGGACCCCGAAGGCTCAGAGAAAGTTGGGGGAGGGGAGCCACTGGAATAGCTGTTGGGAGACAGATGGTAACCTTCCGTCAAGGCCATCTAGGGTGTTCTTTAACGTGCACAGGATATGGCTAATCCGCACACGGGGCCACGGCTTAACATCCCATCCGACGGACGGCGGCCTTTCCAAGCCCATCGGTGTCCCCTACTGACCGTGGGCAGGGCGGGGAATTTTTCGGAGATAAATCTCAACGCTGACCCAGCTGGGACTCGAACCTGGGAACTACAGATTACGAGTCTGACGCGCTACCGACTGAGCCACCCCCGCCCCATGCAATTAAGGAGAGTTGATAAAATTCGAAATGACTTGGAAAATTCAGGGAAGATGTAAAAATTGCGATTTTTTCTGTAAAATTACGGCGAATTGGCAAAATTTGAATCCACTTGGTAAAATATAGGCGAGTTGTGATAATTGAGATTTGTTTTGTGAAATGAAAGAGTGTTGGACAAATTGAGGAAACTTAACAAAATATAGGGCAGTTGGCAAAATTCGAATCCACTTGGAAAATATGGGCGAGTTGTGATAATTGGGATTGGGTTTGTGAAATTAAGGAAAGTTGACTAAAATCGGGAAAACTTGGCAAAATCTTGGGGAGTTTCGTGAAATTAAGGATAGTTGGCCAAATCAAGGGAAAATTCACACTGACTTGCTACAATTCAGATGAGATATAAATATTGGAAGTTGAGATGAGATGGAATTCAGATGAGATGTAAATAAATATTGGAATTATGGCCAGTTTGTGAAAATTGCAACCCCCCCCCCCCCCAGCGAAATCTAAGTAAGTTTGCTCAGTTGGCAAAATTTGAAATTCGAGTTGGAAAATTTTTGATTTGTCCCTCCCCCCCAACCATATCCTTCGCTACGCCCCCCTACGACTTCCGAATCCACGCTGTTCATCAGCAGTTTTCCATCAACCAATTTCTTAATTCTATTAAGCATAACCATGCAAAAAATATGTTGGGAACGAATAGTAAATTAATTCCCCTATAATTATCACAGCAACTATGATCACCTTTTTCAAAAAATAGGGATAATAATAGCTCTATTATAACCCTTAGGAACACTACCTTTATTATAAAAAAATATTCAGAATTTCAGTTACCCATGTGATAACAGAAATTTCCCAGCTCTAAGTATTTCCATAGTAATTTCATCTACCTATAGGGATTTATGAAGTTTTAATTTAAAAATAGCCAGGTAATTTCAGAATGTGATTTTTTTTTTAAATTCAAATTTATTTTTAATAAGTATTATCTATAATTATTTTACATAAAGAAAATCCCACTAAGCCGAAGCTTATCAGCGGGAATGTACATATATGGTTTTACAGATATGATCTGGATTACATCAGTATTACATAAAATGAAGGAGAGAAAAAAAAAGAAAACCGACAAAATGATAAAAGACTCCAAATAAAAACATCACTTTTTCATCAACCACGGAAATAATTTTTCTTTAACATCACAATTTTTTTAAGTTAACTGTTTCATTAGGAAGCAAGTTAAATAGGTAGGGAATTTGATATTCTTTGGAATTTCGTTCGTAATTATTATAAAATATTATAAAATTTTGGCTGTTTCAAAAAAAACCATAGTCTTTTTTCTAGTAAACTTATTGTGGCAAATATTTTGCTTATAGGTATTATCAAAGAAGTTATTAATAACAGAAACAAACACATAAAAACTTTCAATAGGTAAAATTTTGAACAAAGTGAATATATCATCTTTTGTTGTAAGGGAATTTTTAAATTCTGAATTACACAATCCTTTTAGCAGACTAATTTGTATTCTTTTAATTTAATTTAATTCTGTCTTATAGGCTGTCCCATAAACTATTATTCCATATCTAATTATAGATTCAAAAAGTGCTTTATGTACTAAAATAGTTTTTTGGTTCCTTATAATGATGTTTATCCTATTTCTTTCCATTTTATATAAGTCAAAATTTTGTTTATTATTAATATTATGTTTATATCTTTTCCATAATTTATTTCTATAAAATAATGTTATCGGTAATCCATTCTTTCCTTATTCTCTTAGTTTTACAATTATTAATTTGTTTGCTACAACAAGAATTTTCCCGAATTTCATCAATTTTACTTAATATTTTCTGATATACTAATTCTGTGCTCATGTCTTCATCAACTATATCATTCCACGGTGTCGTTTGCAATATTTGAATAATAAGAGTATCATTATAAAATTTTTTAAAACCTAGGTTTGAATCCTCTTTCAAAAATGTAACAGCATTAGAGCTAATATTCTTTTTCAAAATCTTAATTAAGATACCATTATGGTCTGCAAATTTATTTCTATATGTTATACTTTTAACATCAAAACTGCTAGGCCTGGCTGGTTCAGTGCATTATCACAGAGGATTGGTACACAGCTCTCCTTCCAATTTATGCCTAGAACAAACATTTACAGACAAAGAAAACATTACTATATGCATTTTCCTAATGGTCCATTAATTCGTATTTACGCTGTAGAAGTTCTAAAGTCGTAAAATAATGAACTTTGTTCTCTTTTAAAACGAGCTTTACCAAGAGACGATATGTCTATTTTCTATTTTGCCTATCTAAATATCTAATATAGACTTCGACTCAGCAAGTAGGTACACTTAGGTACCTTAATTCGTGTAATCGCGAACATCGACCATCTAATTCATGACACTCGACCTTCCTTTAGCAGTTTCCGCTTCCTAACCAATTACTCTACACTTCCGTTTCCTGCAAAATCTTGACTCTTATTCAGTCAAGAGAAAGTGATTTGAGCCCTTACCCAATGCCCAATCACTTATGGAAGTTTCACATTATCGTAATCCATAATGAGACTAAAAAGAATAACAAGTCTTTCATTTTAACAAAGTATTTCTTTTGGCAATAAATTAAAACTCAGAGAATTCGTTAACATATCGAGTTTAATTGGTTTTGTCGTTATGTCGCAAACTAGGTGAAGGCTTGTACCCACTGCTCTAATTCACGTCGGTGGCCTTAACTATAGCATTCATTTAAATTTTTTATTTTCGATAGGCATCTGGAATGGGTGGGCTAACAATCAAAATTGCTATCTCGATATCCTCACATAATAGTGCAACTGATGCAACATGGATATTCTAGGATGCCAAGACTGCAGATGAATTATGATTAGAGTGGTGGCAAAAAGTTCTGAATATGCATTTGTTTTCACAGATTTTTTTGTGTTCCTTCTAATATCTACCCACTAAATTATCAACTTTATATCAATATTTACTATTTATTTGGAAGTATGTTTGTTCGATGATTTCAAATCTTTTTTCCCTTTTCAAATATTTTAAGAAAGATTACGTTGAAAAAATGAAAATTTTCGTCAGAGGTTACGCTATGATAAATTGGTTGTTTTTTACGAATCAGTCAGTCTGTAAACCAAATATCCATGGAAATGGGTCAAGTGAAAATGCACGCATGCTTGTTATCCACACAAATTCTTGCATAGTCAACCTTTAAGTTATTAAAGAATAGGGGTTGTCATACATAGGGAAAAACCCAGAGTACCAGGAAAATTTAAAATTTGCTTGCTAAGGGAATATTGGAAACGATATTGGATTCCCAAAACCTTAATTGTATAGGGACCCCTCAAAGGGGCTCAGAGATATTGGGGCAATATTAGTTGGTGCCTGAGCCAGTAACTGATAATTCTGTTGTTTTTCTCATAAAGCTGTCAAAAGGGTTGTACGCTGGTCCGAGACAAAAGCATTCTAAGTAGATAACTGAGGAGCAATGGACGATAAGGGTTAAGGGAGGGACTTTTTTTGCTGCTTATAACCCTTTTCATGAAAATGTTGTGTACCCTTGATAAGCCATATTACGCCTTTCAATGAAAAAGATTCTATAAAATTATATTTGACACGCCCCCCCCAAACTTTGGGCAATTGCCAAAGAGGCCCACAGGTTAAAATAAAATTTATAGACTTCTACTGTATAAAATGAATGACTGATTGATTAATGAATTACCCCAATACACGACCTAGAAACTATTTGAGATTGCCCGATTTAGAAACCGCGCAGTCAGTAAAAATAACCCTTTTCAATCAATCACAAAAAATCGTTTAAACTCAAATATAATTTATATTTCCTTACAATTCAGTGAGATGAATCAGAGTGAATAATATTACTGTGCTTTAAACTTCTTGTGATCATGAGAGTTTATTTATTTGTAAATATTGCTCAACGTTGACACTTAAAATGCAGTTGTCTTAATTGTCATCAGTTTTTTTTTCTTTTTTTATACGTAGAATATTATTCAACTGTTAAGTAATTAATTGTCAACTGAAATGCAAATGGTAGCTAGGTAGTCACTGGAAGGACAGCTGTGCACCAATCCCTTAAGATGATGAATAGAGCCGGCCAAGCTTAACACCTAATTTCCGACCCCGCTGTCTCGTGGTGCAGACCGTTAGTACCTTTCAAAAGAGATATTCTCTTTTGAAGAGAACGGAAAGGGAGGGCTGCCAGATCACTGCGGTGTATTGATCTGAACAACTATGGCTGCTTTTCTTTTTTTTCCTACCCTGCGCAGGAGTGGTCAACAATAAGGGGTCCTGGAGCTGACCATGTACACTAACCGGACTGGAATAAAGCTCTGAGCTTGATTATGGATCCTGAATTTGCTGCACTGCTGAGCTTCTGTAGAGAGAAACTCTTTCCCTGTGTTTTCTATTTGTTTGTGGGTTGACAGCCCCAAGTGAGTAGATTCACAGGATATGTTTATCAGCTGGGGAATAATTCTGAGCAGAGGTCATCGTAGGCACCTGAATTATTTACTTCTACTGGCATTGTCAAATTCTGCATTGGAGAAAGTCTTCCAGTGCAGATGGCTTCAGCCTTTAGCTACTTCAGCCTTTTAGTAGCCCTAATCGCAGGCATGGGTCTTTGCCCCATACCTGCGATTAGGGGGCTGTTTGATATTGTCGGCATTCCCTCTCTCAATAAACATAGTTTCTTTAAACATCCAACTAACCATTTTCTCTCCTCAGGTAGCTGGAATGTGAGAACTCTGCACAGAGCTTATTCTCTTGATGTCCACACACAAGAATTCCACCATTATAAATCAGATATCTCAGCTTGCATGAAACCAGATGGACAGATAAAGGTCAGATACCTGAAAGTAATCTTAAATTTCTCTTTTCAGGGAGGGAAGATAATAAGCATCACAAAGGCGTTGGTCTGCTTCTCAGCAGACACGCTAGTGATGCTCTTCTAGGATATGAGAGCATTAATGAAAGGTTTCTTACAGCAAAATTTCAGACAAGCATTAAAGACTTTAATGTTATCTGTTGTTATGCCCCACTGTGGATGCTGATGAGGATGAGAAGGACAGGTTTTACGGACCACTTCAGGATAATTTGATTTTTATCAAGAAAGGAGATATTAGCCTTGTTCTATATGACTTCAATGCCAAAGTTGATACTGATTCTGACCTTTAGGGAGGAGTAATAGGTCCTTTTGGTATTGGTAGCTGCAATGGCAATGGGCAACATCTTCTATATTTAAGTAAACTTAATGGTTTGAGAATAATCAACATTTATTACAAACTGCAACATATATAAGTATAAATGGTTTCACTAGATGGGCTGCATAAGTATATGATTCATTATATATTAACTACAAATGGGTTAGTTTTGTTAGGAATACCAGTCATATAGGGGAGATGAAATTGGATCTGACCATTACCTTGTTAAAAGTGTCTTGCAGCTTAAACATAAAAAGTTTTGTGCTAAGGTTAAAAAATTTACCTTTAATTCTCAAGCTCTGAAAGATACTGTTATAGCTGCAGCTTACGATGATAGGTTAATTTGTCATTATGAGAGTCATGGTTTGCTTACAACTGAAGTTGAGGAAGAATGGGGTCATTTTAAATATGCTAACAGGATTCTTTTAGGAAAAATGGAGCAGAAGAGATAAAATTATTTGAATGAAAAAGCACTTGGGCTTATTTCAGAAAGAACTGCAGGAATGTCCTTAATCATTACCCTACTAGTTCTAATAGTAAGCATTTACAGAGAACTTAATAAATGCGTAAAGGATCAGTTAGCTTCTGATAAGAATCTTTGGCTTGATGGCTTGGCTGACAAAGCTGAAGAAGAAGTTAGGCAGCACAAGAGCAGAGAGCTGTAGCAGATCGCCAGGAGTTAATGTTTTGTGTGGTAGAAAACCGACATGGAAAGCGGGATAAACAAGGTAAGGTTATAGAGGATAAGGATTCTGTCATGGCTAGGTGAGCTGAGCATTTCAGTAATGTTCTAAGCAATATATTTAGTTCTTCTCCCATTGTTTGTAATGATGATATATGCATTACTCGCTTAAATGTTGGTCCTACAACACAGTCTGAAGTTATTTTCGCTATTTCTAAACTTCAACAACGTAAATCCCGAAGGACCGATGAAATTATTACTAAATATTTACAGCTGGGAATGTTTCGGTTTCGACATAATGACTCAAATTTTGAATGTTTTTTACGATAAGGACATGGTTCCTAAGGATTTTACGAGAGCTATAATTGTCAGTTTTAAAAAAGATTATCGCAATTCTTGTAATAACTATAGGGGTATCAGCCTACTTTCTATTCCAGGTAAAGTTGTTTGCATGTTTGTACTTAAGAGAATTAAGAATCTGGTTGACAGACAATTGCATGATGAGCAATGCGGATTCAAAACTGGTAGGAGAGGTGCAGATCAGATTTTTTCACTTTGGCAGATTCTTGAGGAATGTTTTGAAACCTTGGGAAAAAACCCATTTGAAAACGAGTTTCAAAAACATTTGGTTACCAGCTTTGTTTATTTCAAAAAGGCTTTTGACTCTGATGAGCGCCATAATTTGTGGTTGATGGTGAGATCTTATGACATTTCAGACAAGTTAGTTAACATAATGAAAGCTCTGCATAATAACAATGAGTCGTGTGTGAGAGCTGGTAAGGCTTGCAGCAATTGGTTTAGCATTGCTAGTGGAGTTGTACAAGGGTGCATTTTGTCTCCTTTCCTATTTAATTTGGTTATTGATTACGTTAATGCGAAATTTTTTGCAAGGGAAAGATGTTGGCCTTAAATGGTCTATAGAGTTCAAAATTTCTGACTTAGATTATGCAGGTGATTTGGCCCTGTTGGCTAATGTTGTTGATGACATGAATTCTTTCATTCAGGCTGTTGATGAGACTGGTAGTAGAGTAGGATTGGTGATAAACAGGGAGAAAACTAAAGTGGTGAATATTGGTCAGGTAGATGGTGCTTCGGTTGCTTTGAATCATATTTGACCACGCCCCCTTATTAATATTCATAACTCATAATTAATAATTAATATTTTACGATTTATAATTCATAAAGACCCCATGGTTGACTACCTCATTAAAAAAAACTCTTATCGAAAGTTCCGCCCCCTTTATTAAAAACCCATGGCGCCATCTAGTGTATATCATGAGTACTATACTTTTAGGAAAGCCCTCTATTTTAGCCGTAAATTTTCCAATTTTTGACCCTCCTCATTAAAAAAAAACCCTTATCAAAAGTTCCACCCCCTTTATTAAAAACCCTAACAAAACTTGCTCCTGCTTGACCCACCTGTATTTTTAAACCCCCCTCTTTAATGACCCCCTGGTTTACCAACCTGTATTTTTTAAGCCCACCTGAAAAAAATTCTTCGATTTTTGGTGGCGCCATCTAGTGTATACTTTAGCAAGATTTTAACCGCAAGTCCCAATTTTTTTGACTCCCCCTTATAAAAAATCCCCCCCCCCTTTATTAAAAACCTTTGGAGTCATATAGTGTATATCAAGAATACTATACTCTAGCAATCCCTCTATTTTAACCGAAAAGTTTCCAATTTTTGACTCCCCCTCATTAAAAAAAACCTTTATCATAACTGCCACCCCCTCATTAAAAAACCCTCTTATCAAAAGTTCCGCCCCCTATATTAAACTCCCCCTCACCGATCACAAACTCCTGAATAAGTCCCTTGGTTTCTACCCTCATCTGAAATTTACAAAGTCCAACTGAACTTTCGGTGTCATCCCCTCTCAGAATGGCTGATGCATTCCTCAAAAATAATTGCAAAGACCAATTTTTGACTCCCACTCGTTAAAAAAACCCTTATCAAAAAACCCTCCCCTTTATTAAAAACCCTATCAAAACTGCCACACCCTCGTTAATTAATCCGTTATCAAAAGTTCCACCCCCTTTATTAAAAAACTCCTGTCGCGAATTTTTATTTCCTCGTAAATTAAATCCACTCACACTCTTGATCGTAGTTTTCGAACAGATCTCGAAATTTTTCTAAGTCCAGAGATGTCACTCATTGACAGCCCTTCTGACTAAACCACATTGAACCAATAAAACAAACTTTTTAAATTCCCGTATATCCGTTACGTGACTGGGTCACAAGTTTAAACTTTTTATTCCTAATACTTATTACCACTGCATCCTCAGTATACGATTCACTTATGCAAAATATTACTCTTTCCTAGGAAGTAACGTTACTCAGTAACAATCGATAAAAAAATATTTCTTCCTTCGAAAAAAAATTCCAAATAATTCCAAATAATAAATTCCAAAAATTATTCCAAATAATAATCAGCTTATTATTTGGAAGTAAGATATCATTTTTTTAAAAAAAGGTGCGCATTACGCTTTACAAGGTCAGTTGTTTTCATCGGGTAAAAAAAAATTCTGTAAATTATTTTGTATGCGGCAGAATGCTATAGAAAGTAAGCAATGCTAAAAGTAGAAAACAATTCATACGTTGCCGGTACCCTTGTGTTTCTGCTTACGGTGCATAAAACATCTAACTTTAGTTCTACATCCAAGTCCAACATGAATGTATGTTAATGGTGTAGGGGATATTAGTTTTAACAAATACTATAAAATACACTCATAAACTAAGCTACTATAAAAATAATACACTTAATAAGTCTCACTCGATCGATATACTGATAACAACTCTCAACTTACCTGAGCTAATCCACAGAAATTTTATTTGCAGCTGGACTAATAGTCAAAATTTAGCAAATACTTCAGCGATTATATCAGTATATATATATATGGAACAAGCTACATGAGAAAGCTTCATCGATACGCTACCGGCAACATAAAAATCCGCCTAACTAAAAATTTTCAGGAATAATTTAAAAGTACAAACCTCGGCAATAAGTTTTGGATACTGATTACTGTTCAGTGACACCGGTGAAAACGGATTTTTCCCTTGTGCAGAAAAGCTACACTGATATACCTTTCATGCAAAACACATATGCTTGGTTAACGATCATGGACTGATGAATTTTTTCCCGCAGACCCAACCACGACACGGACCGGTGAATTGTGCGCTTAATAGTCACCCTCAATAATGTCTTTTCACAACCCCAACGTCAATCCGATGGCTCGCACCGGTTTTCAAGTAGTCATATAATTCTTTTTAACATTTCTGTTCTTTCTCGAGTGTTTCAGAACATTAAAATCATACGATAACTTTCATTGTATAGGCCTATACAAACATTTGCACTAAAATATGAAGTAGAAATAAAAAAAAGATACTAACTAGTCTCCAAATCACCCCTGTTAAGACTTCACAGGAAGATTCTCAATACTTCTGTGAAAAAAAAATGTTCACAGAGCTAAAGAGCAAATAGTGCATCAAAATGAAAGATTTATACCAACTAAAATATCAAGGTGGATATTGCGCATGACTGAATTCAGTTAAAAGAAACAGCACTCCGGTTGAAATCTGAAGCAACACACTGATGTCTGTGCTATCTCTAAGCTAACACATCCACTTTGCAATCTTCTAAAGCTATTTGCACTAACAATGCTTCGTTGCAACTAACTGAGTAGTATCAAGTATGTTCAGCGTACCCCCACAGTGCTTTCTCCATATGACGTCACCGACCACAGCCCCTTATGTGCCCCACTACTATCCCCATTTATTAATATCCATAATTAATAATTAATTAATAATTAATATTTCAAAAAGACCCCTGGTTGACCCCCTCATTAAAAAAACTCCCTTTATTAAAAACATGTAGCGCCATCTAGTGTATATTGTGAGTACTATACTTTAGAAAAGCCCTCTATTTTACCGTAATTTTTCCAATTTTTGACTCCTCCTCATTAAGAACCCAATTTATTAAAAATTTCTTCCCCCTTTATTAAAAACACGTGGCTCCATCTAGTGTATATTATGAGTACTATACTTTAGAAAACCCATCTATTTTAACTGAAATTATTCCCAATTTTTGACTCCCCCCTCATTAAAAAAACACCCTATCAAAAGTTCCGCCACCTTTATTAAAAAACCCCCTTATCAAAAGTTCTGCCTACTTTGTTAAAAAAAAAAAAAATCATGGTGGGGGTGGCTCAGTCGGTAGCGTGCCAGGTTGGTAATCTGTAGTTCCCAGGTTCGAGTCCCAGCTGGGTCAGCGTTGAGATTTATCTCCGCAAAATTCCCTGCCCATGGTCAGTAGAGGACACCGATGGGCTTGGAAAGGCCGCCGTCCGTCGGATGGGACGTTAAGCCGTGGCCCCGTGTGCGGGAGAGCCATACCCTGTGCACGTTAAAGAACACGCTGGATGGCCTTGACGGGAGGCTACCATCTGTCTCCCAATAGCTGTTCCAGTGGGTCCCCTCTCCCAACCTTCTCTGAGCCTTCGGGGTCCATGTGACCTGGCCATTTAGCCCATTGTGTGCAAAAAAGTGCCGCTCAGAGGTAAAACAACCCAACAACCCTTCAATCTATGTATGACTCTGCTCAAATAATATTTAAAAAAATTCTGCAACTCGATGGTTTTAAGGTATAAATCTTTGCATGGCTTGTAAAATAAATTTATAAATTTGAATTTTTGCATTGAATCAAATGCATTGAGATGCCAATTTATTACGTACACCTATCTAGTAGAGTGTTGCGCCTCCTTTAGCCTTTTTTTTAGTATCATGCGGAAATGATTGTGTCGCGCAGTTGTTGCAAATTGGACAGAAGCGCAGTCTCGCTCTGAACAGCCCTTACCACCTCATCCCAAAGAAGCTTGAAAGGATTTAGATCTGAGGACTGTGCAGGCCAATGAAGCAAAGGAACCTCATGTTCCTGTAACATTTGGTGACGATACGTGTCTTGTGAGCAGGTGCATTATCATGCTGAACGTGTCCATCCGAGTAAGGATAAACTGTAGCCATGAGGTATGAATTTGGTCAGCAAATATATTCAAATACGCCCTGGAGTTCCAATGTCCTTCAATTGGTATCAGAGGGCCTAATATGTGCCAGGAAAACATTCCCCACCATGAACTACAAAAAGTTATAATATACTTTGACATTACTTTCACATTATTAATTAAAATATTAATTTGAGGTCGACTTTACTGTTGCCGGAAACTGACGATCAATGTGATATATGACACTGATTATAGTAATTTCAGCTAATCAAGGTTTCTCCAGGGCTAGCGCATTTCAAAACGTTGTTTTTGGTATACGCTAGCCCGAGCAGAATAACTTGTTATGTCATAGTGTTTAACAAGAGCGTAAATAACTTAAACGATGTTCCGGGAACAAAAATAAATAAATAGAGTTGAAGTTTAAAAATTTAAATGTTTCTTATTGTTTTGTTGTTGTTGTTGTTTTCAGAAAAATTGAACCTTTCACTAGTAGTTAGCCAAGGTTTTCGTTGATATCAATCCAAATTGAAAGACCTAGACAGAGTTTTGTACCTCAGAATTAGAAATCAGACTCAGAATCAGAATTAGAAACCAATGCTATATTAGTTTTGTACTTCAGATAATAGGGATCGACTTTAGAAGAGTGAGAATGTAGTTAATGTTTTCGGCTGCTTTACGTCTTAGTTAAAATCTTAATATTCTGCAAAGAAATGATGCACGATCACTTTGCATTAAATAATTTAAAGTTTTAAAAATTTCGTGCAAACATTTTCCGAAAGATTTTCTATCTGTTCACAACGTTCAAGCTAGAGATCTGCACGGATAATTGTTTCACAGTACATGTCGAACTCAAAATATCAAAAAAGCATTATCTGAAATGAGTTATCTGAAGCTCAATTCAGTTATTCATTGAAGACTTAAATCAGATGCTTCAAGATAAAATATGTTCAGTGGCTAAGTGAAAGAAAGTTTCCAAGCCTTAGTCCAGTGGCTGACAATGCTATCAACAGAAAGCGACAGAGGTTGATAATCGTATGAATGTCATGCACTTGAGAGCAATCCTGACAATGTAGGGCAGAAGAAAGCATTCACAAATTATCTCTCAATGAACAAAGGTAAAGGAATAACAAAGAGCATCGGCTGAATGCAACTTCATGGCACAGAGTCCACATTGGTGGTTTATCATTTTCTAAAGCCCTCGAACCATATGTGGCAATTAACAAACTGGCAGTGTCCAGGGTCAGCTGTCATTTCGTTTACCATTCCATCATATGATAACAGACCATTCAACAAATTATATTTGTTCATTTTTGGAAAGATATTCTTAAGATTTTAAATATTAAAGAATATATTCATGTGAGTAGAAAACAACTTGTTTATGTACGATGGCAAGTGATAATATAAAATTTTGTTTATGAACTATAGTGATGTTAATGCAAACTATCTTAAAAACTACAAGGGACACCTAGGGGCATAGCGAAGGGTGGTGGTGGGAGAGAAGGAAAATTTTTCAACTCTGAAATCAAATTTTATCAACTGAGAAACTAAGTACTTTTACATATATTTAGTTATATCCCTATTACTACAGAATAAATTACTAATGTAGTAATAAAATATAAGAAATAATTTATATTAGTTTATTATCATTAATAATTTAACTTTAATATCACTGAACAACAAATTTTGACCATTGATGTTTTTCAGAAGTGCAAACAGCCATTTCTTATGTAGATCGTGGTGCGCCACAAAAATTTGTATTTGCCGTGGTTTTCGAGATACAGTCACTTACCTATATTACATCATTCCCTGAAGGTTGCATATCGGTCTACAACAACCGCAGCCTCTTCGCTTTTGCTTCTCGCATCCATTCCAGCAGTAATCTCCTAACATTGATGGGGTTCATCTTCCTCGATATCTATTTTCCATTGTAGCAATTTCCTGATGAAAACGTTCCCCGTGCTCATTACTCACAGCGCCAGAGTTTTCCGGAAAGAAATACAAATGAGAACTTAAGAAATGTACCTTCAAAGATATATTACATCCCGGTTTGTGATATGATGACAGCAGTTCTTTCACCAGGCCCTTGTAATTTTCTTCTTTTTCATTTCCTAAGAAGCCCTTATCCACCTGCCGGAAGGTATGCCATGCTCTCCGTTCGTCACCAGTGATGATACGATCAAATACCTCATATTGTAGCGGTGAAGGAATATCTGGACCGGTAAAAACACCATCTTTTATATTTACTAATTCTTGGAAATTTCTGTCTAATGTGTAGGAAGGCAGCTTGCATCTGATCCATAACCTTGACAAAATTCTTCATTAGGTCTAATTATAAGTATAAAGGTGGCAACAAAATCTTCGTGGATTGTACCAGCGGATGAAATGTATATTCTTTTTCCCTGGCTCCAGTGATTGCCGAGAAGGCAAAATCCTCTTCATGTAATGAGATGCTTTGTCTCTGCTGTTCCATTCGCAAAGGAAGCAACAGAACTTTGTATATCCTAGCTGTAGTCCAAGCAAAAGAGCAATGACTGTTAAGTCCGCACAAATATGCCACATGTCTTTGTCACAATTTATGTATTGAAGTAATTGTTTCATATTGTCATAAGTTTCCTTCATATAACTGCATGGCCTACGCAGGGAGGTCCAAACTTTTGGGTTCTGCGATCGACTTTTAAGACAGAAAATCTTTCGCGATCGACCATAGTACATAAGTCATAATAATGATTTAACACTGTCTGACCAGCTACGCTTTAACGTCCAAATTTGGCTAAATTTTTCAAGTAATAATTTAATAGGGATAATAAGTAAATATGAATCCTTTAACGTTTAACAAAAGGCCCTATACGTTGTAACTTTTTTTCAATTCGTGTTTATGAAACATAATTCCAACATTAGCATGGTGATCAATCAAGAATTATAAGACTATACTAGAATTACACGATTATACCAGAACTATGCGCTTTATTTAAAAAATCCATTAAATCTAGCTGCAAATTCGCTCAGAAACACTAAGGCTTGTGATACAGTAGTGGCAGTGACCAGTGCGTTCACATTAGCATAAGCTGATAACCAGCTATGGCAGATACGCGATCGACCAAACAGTTGAATGCGATCGATTGTTTGGCCACCTCTGGCCTATAGGAACAGACGGCAACACATTCCCAATATGTAGAAGAACGGCTTTCATACTTAATTTCAAGGAATTTATAAATAACCTTCATTCTTCAGGAGTGTGTGTCATGTGGAGGGATGAGAATAAATCGTCAACATCTTTGTAAGCAACCAGGTTACCTTCCATGATCTTTTGGCGTCTATGATACGCTCTTACTTTCACATTTCTATCAAGGAGATTCCACTGCTGCAGTCTGGATCCTAGGAGTTTCGCCTTGCTCTTTGACATCTCCAGATCTCTAACAAGATCCTTCAACTCGTTCTGCGTGATCTTGTGTGGTGAATGCGATATTGTGGGTATGAAGTCGGGAACTATAGATGCTATTTCCTGTGTTCATGCATCTTACTTCTCTTCCTCTTTCTCCTCTGAGTCCCATTGTAATGTTTTGGTGGCTCGGAGACTGGCAGGTTTTCCGCATGTGGCACTGGGCGGATGGCAGACGGTATAATAGGATAGTTTATTGCCAGCTTTTCCATTTTAGTAATACCATTTTCCAGAGGAGGTGTCATACAAAAGTAACAGTCACTCACGTGGTTGGACAGTCCACCATATCACAGTAATGGCAAATGGCATTCACGGCATCTTACCATTTATTTAGCTAACTGTGAAGACGTGTTGTACGACTTTACCCACTATATACAGAGCCCAGCTCCCAGTTGATCTTACACCTGAAGGCCTTGTTGATGACAGTCGTTATTTCACGCTTCTGTGACGCAAAAGTAACTTGCTACAAATGTAACAAAATAGTCGCATTTTTCATACAAGAACGAAGCATATCGCTCACATACAGCACCCGCATACAATCATGAACGGATGAAAACCGAGGAGGGTAACTCTCTAATGACGCAATAGCTCCCTTGTATTGCGTACCCTCCAATGACGCAATAGCTCCCAGGTATTGCGTTGCTTCGAATGATGCCATAGCTTCCTGGTATTGTGTCCCCTCGGCGCTTTGTACAGGGTGCGAAAGACTCACTTCTCCCCACTCTGCCTCGTAGAGGGCACCGTTTGGCTCCCCGCATACAATCATGAACTGACGATAACTGAGGAAGGGTAACTCTCTAATGATGCAATAGCTCCCTTGTATTGCGTTCCCTCCAATGATGCAATAGCTCCCAGGTATTGCATTGCTTCGAATAATGCCATAGCTCCCTGGTATTGTGTCCCCTCGGCGCTTCGTACAGGATGTGAAAGACTCACTTCTCCCCACTCTGGGAGCCGGGGGTGGCTCAGTCGATAGCACACCAGGCTCGTAATCTGTAGCTCCCAGGTTCGAGTCCCAGCTGGGACAGCGTTGAGATTTATCTCCAAAAAAATCCCCGCCCTGCTCACAATCAGTAGGGGACATCGATGGGCTTGGAAAGGCCGCCGTCTGTCGGATGGGACGTTAAGCCGTTGCCCCGTGTGCGTGAGAGCCATACCCTGTGCACATTAAAGAACACGCTGGATGGCCTTGATGGGAGGCTACCATCTGTCTCCCAACAGCTATTCCAGTGTGTCTCCTCCCCCAACCTTCTCTGAGCCTTCGGGGTCCTTGTTACCTGGCCATTTAGCCCATGGTGTGAAAAAAAGTGCCGCTCAGAGGTAAAACAACCCAACTCAAATCTCCCCACTCTGCCTCGGTCAGTAGAGGGCACCGTTTGGCTCCCCGCATACAATCATGAACTGATGATAACTGAGGAAGGGTAACTCTCTAATGACGCAATAGCTCCCTTGTTTTGCGTACCCTCCAATGACCCAATAGCTCCCAGGTATTGCGTTGCTTCGAATGATGCCATAGCTCCCTGGTATTGTGTCCCATCGGCGCTTTGTACAGGGTGCGAAACACTTCTCCCCATTCTGCCTCGGTCAATAGAGGACACCATTGGGTTTGGAAAGGCAGCGATCCGTCGGATGGGACATTAAACTGTGTATGCGTGAGAGCCGTACCCTGTGCATATTAAAAATGTGATGGAAGGCCATGATGGAAGACTTCCATCTGTTTCCTAACAGCTGTCCAGTGGGTTCCCTTTCTCCAACCTTCTCTGAGCCCTCGGGGCCCTTGTGACCTGGCCATTTAGCCCAATGTGTGAAAAAAAAAGTGCCGCTTGGAAGTAAAACAACCCAATAAAACCAGGGGTGGGCTCAATGTCTGAGGTATGGGATCTCCCAAAGGGCACACACACAGGAAGTATGCTTCATTTTATCCAAATATGAATTTTTCACGATATAGTTCCATAATATTCGCAACTAAGATTGGGAACCAGAAAAAATATTGGTCCTGAGGACAAGTTGGCGCTCGACGCCTTTGAAACTAAGCTTTATGCATTATTCTACAGGGCCAACAATTTTTTCGTAAAATCTGACATACCTTAATGAAAAAAAATCAACTAATTTTAACATTAAAAACTAATCTGTCTACTTCACAACTTCATCCATAAAATCAATATGAAAGGGAAATACCAATTATTAAATAGCTCATAGCCAACACCAGTTAAAAAGATAAAAGTGGCAAATTCACAATAACACTGCTAACATTCCAAAAGTGATTGAAATGATTGTAAGAATCATAGAAAAAGAAGGACTCATAGTAATCATTTTAATCAAAGAGCATAGTATAGGCAATAGTAAAAAAAATGGTAAACACGTGCTCCGCCTCCCCTAATCAGTAGAGTATATGAGGTTAAATTTTAAAAAAAGTAATGAAAATCGAAAGTTGAAGATGCTCAGTCTGTGGTGATCATTCGTCCTATATTTTAGGAAATTAGCCTATATATTTATGATAAATTCAGAAACACGTTTTTGTGCTATATTTTTTGATTCCATGTAAAATTCGATCTGTATTGCCACAAATTTTAATAATGTTTATTATTGTTGATGTGATTGAGAAATTAATAACACATATCGATAATATTTATAATTCAGAATTATGTAATTATACTAAATTCTTAAACAATTCATGCAATAATGTGAATCGTTGACAAATTAAAAGCTATTTTATTGATTTTTTTTTTTTCTTACGTTTTTGAATTTTTTTTGTTTTTTCGATAAAATTAATGTATGCATATTATTTGTTTTATTTTGAAGCCGTTTAGGATATTTACCAATTTTTGAGGATGACTTCGTTAGACATAGCAAAAAATGAATAGTGTCGTGACAAAAACGGCGAACAAATAGCATTAATGTCAAAAATTAGTAGAATATATATTTTTCGATCAGTCTCCTATATTTTCCTCAGTAAAAAAAAACACATTAGCTACATCTCACCATCAAGTCGTTGAGACCAACATCATTTAAATGAGTAAGAGGCCGTTTTTATAATGGTGGATTCACTATTGCTCGCATTTCGTCTGTTGAGAAGACGTCAATTCGAAAATGTTTCTTCAATTAGGACGGATTAGGCAGGGGGGGATAAGCAAGACTAGTACGATGCATCCCTTGTACCCCAGGTCAGTTAAATAGCGTTTAAATACGGAAAGCCAATTCCTTAGTTTTAAAAAACGCTTCTTTTCACATGTGTAACTCTAGAAGCCAGAAATCTTACCTGAATTATCAATTTAGATAACAAACAAGTGATATGAGCAGGAACACGAGTTATACAAAGCTTTCTAAATATGTTCTGATATCCTTTTAGCGAGTTTTTTTTTTATCTCTCATCTTCTACTACTTATGGCGATTGCACATCACGCTCTGTACCTGGATAACATTTGATCGGAGGTCAAAAGTGAGAAAGCAGATAAGCTGAAATAAATGAGCTCCAATGGCAATAAGTTGAATAAAAGAGCTCGAATGGAATCCCGCCCGCCACTTTTTGGCATAGTGAGTGCTCGTGCCAGACCAGGCTTTCGCTTCCGATCGTTACAATGCACCACAACCGGATGTTGACGTTCAGTCATTGGGAGCTGACCGGAAGATAAGTGGTTGGTGCTGTGAACTAGCATTTCAGGTATTGAACGATCACGTAAGATGTAGGTTGTATTTCTCAGGGTTCCTGGTATCTTAACAAAGTGAAATGGGTTAGCTATGAACGAAGTGCGAAATTCCTTTCGTTAATGCTGTAATGGAGGATTATTCACCTCTCCGCTGTGGTTTGGAGCAGGAAAGCTGGACCCTGCAGCGGCTCAATTCTTCAGATGATGATAGTGATATGAGTACTGGTGGGCTCTCGTGGGATGACCTTTCGCTTGACATCGTGGACAGTGACTCGTGCTTGGATTACCTTCTCAGCCAGACGATGCCTCAGCTTGGACTCCAATCAAATCATTCTGTCTCCGAATTTACGCGTGTTTCAGGTGTCCATGATCCCTTGTTCAGTAGCAGTTCTAACGATCAAGCCATTCTGTCGCCGAACCCACTGCGGGTGCAATTAGACCCGGACTGTGGGGTCCGGAATTATGCGCAGCAACATTTCTCTACGAACGATTGTATTCTCGGCCATATTCAACACGACCTCGTCGTTCTTGGTGTGGATCTCGAAACATTGACATCGAAAACTGCTTGTGAGGAGAAACAAGGTAAAACTTTCTGTCCCCCAAACAACAGCTGTCCGCCTTATGCAATAAGGAGTGATATTGATATGCGTGACCACTGCCAAATGCTACCGACAATAGCTTCGCAGCCAAAGTGCTCGAACAATCGCACAGTTCCTGTTTTTCCATTTATTCCTGTCCTGAAATCGGGATCTGTAATTCCTGTAACAAACGTGAAACGCAAGGGGGGGCAGAAACCAAATTGTTCAAAGGATGAAGACAAGATATTCTACTGCACATACCAAGGCTGCGATAAAGTGTATTCAAAGAGTTCACATCTGAAGGCCCATTTGAGACGTCACACGGGAGAGAAGCCCTTTGCTTGCCAATGGCCTGGTTGTGGATGGAGGTTTTCTCGTTCAGACGAGCTCGCCCGGCACAAGCGTTCTCACTCCGGTATCAAGCCTTACCGATGTGATATCTGCGAGAAACGTTTCTCGCGTTCCGATCACCTGGCCAAACACTTGAAAGTACATCGTAGAGAGAAAATGGTCAATCTGGTTGAAGCAAAATCATCTGAATACAAAAGGAATGTAGTAACTCAGATGAATACAGCAGCAATGGGTGCGAAAATATGACCGTAGGATATAAAAAACACATAGCAGCTGAGAAATTTTGGCTCAGGTTCCCTAATTAAACTTTATATTCGTTTCAGAATGAGTGTTTAAGAGCGCATACTAATGCTTACCAAGTAATGACTATGGTAGTGGATTTTGTATTACAATAGGATACTGTTGAAGATTCATGCGATAACAGTATTCTGCCGAATTTGTTTCACGCAGCAATAATCGTATATGTTGATGACAGTGTCTTTATTTTAACGTCTGTCTGGTAAGAATTAAAACAGGTACTTTTTTCTAATAAAGTAAGAAAACTTTCTCATTTAAATACAAATAACATTGTCTTATTGATGTTTGGTATAAATTCAGAGAATTGCATTGCTTTTCTTGTTTTATCGTAATGCTGAATGTCTTACTACGTTTTATATACGATAAAAATCGTTTTTTTTTCTTGAGGATTTGCAAGGATTGAAACTAAAGCAAAAAGATGAAAAGAACTGAAATCTTTTCTTTTCCACCAAAATTTAAACCTTGTTTTCCTCATTAGTTCTGCTGAGCTTTGATCATCCCTGCTTTTCGCGTAAGCAATTGCGTTAATTGGTATTTTTCATCCCTTCGTTGGTTAATATCCTGACCGTTGTTTCACTCAAAGAACCGTTTACATGTTAATATTTTTCTGCTTCTAAAAAAAGTAAGTTCTTCCTGAATTTTAGTAAAATAATGCACATGCTTGACGATTCTTTTTATTTATTTATTATTTAAATCTATCGAAAAACAAACGTTGGGGCTCCTCACCCCTCTATTTCGCTTTCATGTGCGATGAAGTATATACACTGGTTTCCATAAATTAAGGAAAATCCCTATGTTAAGTCAATGGGATGCTAACGTCAAAGCTCTATTAACTTCTAAAATAAGTTTAGGATGTAAATGTGATTGCAGATAAAGATTTCAATCAAATAAATCAATATCTCGATTTTCAACAATATTCGTTCAGTATTTAATGAGTTATGGAAGTTTGAATATTTAACAACAGCAGTACTAGTCTTAAGAAACTTATACAAAACTGAACAATAGTAAAAGAATTCTTTATATAAAGTTTTAAAATACCAACTTATTTTATTAAACACTTTGAATCAATACTTATTACTAAGTTTTAATTAACTTCTGAAATCATTTTTTTTGTGGCTGGCATTGTTATTGTTTGAATATTAATTAATTAATTAAGTTTGAATATTTATTCAAACTTCCATAACTGATTAAATACTGAACGAATATTATTGAAAATAGATATATTGATTTATTTGATTGCGATCTTTATCCGGCAATCGCATTTTTCAAAAAAAAAACAACAACTTATTTTAGAAGTTATACTTCTTTGACGTTAGCTTCCCATTGACTTAACCTAGGGATTTTCATTAATTTATGGAAACCAGTGTATTTTTTACAACAGGTAGGGATAATTATAGCTATCTGGATGTGCCGAAGGGTTCTCGGTCATGGACTAAGTGTCCAATTTACTAAAAAAACTGTTCATTTCAGTTGTTTTGAATGGTTACACCTTTGAGCAAGTGTCTCAGTTTAATTATCTTGGGGAACTATGTTACGGATACTGGTATGTGTCGCATGAGATAAACAGAAGCATAGGATTGCTGCTGTGGGTTTTAAGAATCTATGGAAAGTGTGGAAAAATAGGGGTGTATATACCTAAAACCTAAAATTAGGCTATATAATAGTGGTTCTTTCTAAGGTTAAATATGATAGTGAAACGTGGACACTTTTTAATCGAGATAACAGAAAACTTCATGTCTTTGATTCCAGATGCTTACGCAGTATCTTGGGCATTAGGTGGTTTGACTTTTTAAGTATTGATGTCGTTAGTCAAAGGTGTGAGAAATCACCTGTGAATAGTATATTGTGCAGAGAGAGACTGCGTTGCTTTGGTCATGTTGCCCATATGTATAATTACAGATTAGCGAACAGAGTTATGAACAATGTGCATAAAGGCTTGAAGATAAGGGGAAGATTTATGAACTTTTGGGACGATTTCTTCTCAGCACTGAGTTATGGAAAATAATTTAATTATCTTATTTAAAATTTTTACTTAAATTTATTAATTTTTGTTTTTACTTTAATTTATTCATTTTCTATGAATAATCTTCATAATTTTCTTTTTTTTTACTTCTTATATATCTGACAAAGTCTAAAAACTTTAATTTACTTCAAAAAATGCCAACTTTAACTTACTCATTTCATGAAATTTTGCTACTTTTTATTCCTCAATTTTCATTGGTCAATGGGAAAGCCGGGAAACGGACCTCCCAGAACGCTGCAATGTTATAACTAACTAACTAACTTAGGATGAGATGGGCAGACAGTGTCAAACAGGACCTTGTTAAATTTTGCGTACAATGGACAAATGCAGCAGCTCTAACTCAGGATGGACATATTCGGTGAAGTAAATTACACGTTGTGTTTGGACTTCCGCAGTTCATGGCTGCTTGTGGATTATGTATGTGTGCTTATGGATACATGCATCCACATGCATAGCACAGATGGATGGTTGGATGGACAAAAGGATGGATGGTAATGATCACATGTCAGAAGTATTGGCATGAAAAAAGAAAACGATTCCATCTATACTAAAATACGGAATGATGTTTAAAATATCCTATCGCTTTATAACTATTAAACAATGAAATCAATTTCAGTGAAATTGCCAAATCCTTTCAGTTTTACACAGAAAACAACTCTGATGTCACAAATCAAGTAAAAGATCTTAGGAAGGAAATACTCCTTCGTATATGCATTAAAAAAGGAAAGCAGTTCCTTAATTAGGTAATCTGAAAAGAAGAAATTAACAGCGCATGAAATGCAAGATAAAAATTAATGAACTAGAAAACTATTCTCGTCAAATGAATTTAGAAGTTAACCCTTTCGTTACCGTTCCGGCCGAATCCCTTTCGCTACCATACCGGCCGACGGCCGGGAGAAGGTAGGTTGAACGGGTGAACTTTCCCTCCCCTCTTTGTGTATCTCCCACTCAGTGGGTTCAAACGACCATCACACTGCATGCATCTCTCCAGGCAACAGGGGGACGCTAAGAATCGACTGCAGAATGTGGGTTGTTTATTGCTTCTTGAAACTTACATTTCAGCAAAAAGCAAAGGAAACATGGAATTTGGAACATGGAACGAAGGCTCAGAGAAGGTTGGGGGAGGGGACCCACTGGAATAGCTGTTGAGAGACAGATGGTAGCCCCCCCGTCAAGGCTATCCAGCGTGTTCTTTATCGTGCACAGGGTATGGCTCTCCCGCACACGGGGCCACGGCTTAACGTCCCATCCGACGGACGGCGTCCTTTCCAAGCCCATCGGTGTCCCCTACTGACCATGGGCAGGGCGGGGAATTTTGCGGAGATAAATCTCAACGCTGACCCAGCTGGGACTCGAACCCGGGAACTACAGATTACGAGCCTGTCGCGCTACAGACTGAGCCACCCCCGCCCCGATTTGAAGGGGAGATCAAAAAGTGTTAGGACTGAATAATATATTCATGCATTGATAGGTTCTCAACAGAAAGTAGAAACAGTTGAAATAGTTAAATGTTTGATCAAGAGGGAATCAAATTCACAACTGTACAATTTCTTAAAAGAGCTTTTTGTAGAAAATGTGATTATCGGCAGTGACATTTGAAGATCTGACTGCGGTCTGCCTATTTTGATTTTTTAATATTTAATGAATTACAGAATCTGGAATATTTAACATTAACTTTCCTTGTTAGGTTAACTGAAAATGATTAAAAATTCATCTACTGTTCAATCATTACATATGCTGCTAAAATATACATTTTATTAAAGTATACAGAATGTTTCTTTTTCACTTTAATATGTAATTTTAATATACCTACCTATATGTATACTGCTTAGAAAACAATATAAAATAATTTCTGCATTTTATTAATGGGATGCTAACATTTGAAGATTGCTAACTTAAAATATAAGATTCTGTGGTAAAATGTTACAACAAAAAAAGAGATGAATATCTACATTTAGTGGAGCTAATTCTTAAATTTCAATAATATTCTCTTACTATTTAAGGAGTTGCATATGCTGGAATATTTAACAGAAGCAATTCGTAAGGAACTTATAATCTTCACTAAGAGGGCAATAATTATTTATACATACTTCCAAAATAAACAATTATTTGATAAAATTGGTTAGAACAAAATATCCCGAATATAGTGGGGTCGAGGGAAGGGCATGTCCCTCTTTCCCCCATCTTCAGAATGTTAGTAACAGGATTCGAGATGAAAAGAATATGAAACAAATATATAATATGATTCTTTAAAAAAATTTCAGACCACTACAACGGAGGGGTGATTTTATACTGCAACACCAATTCAGTTATTTTCCATCTTTCATTTATTTCTTTTCCGGTTCGATCCAGTTAATTCCATTCCCCATAATTTTTTTTTGATCCGACCTATATAAAACTATTATATAGTTTTAAAGTACTTCTGGAATAGATTTCTGATACAACGAACTTGTTAAATATTTAAATTTCTATAACCCTTTAAATATTGAGTGAATTATGTTGAAAATATAGAATTAAAGAGTCACGTGTTATGATGACTTATTTATCTTCAATAAAACACTTTACACTAAAATTTTACTTTACCTACGAATATGCTTTCCTTTCACATCATGAAATGCTCTTTCTAAATCGGCAATGGATATATTACTGCAAATTGTGGCATTCCGAAAAGTTCTAACCCACTTTTCCTTCACCAGCCCACTTTTTATTCAATGCTAATCAAAGCCTATGGAAATATGTTATATATATAACATATGTTTTGTGCAAACATACCGAAAACGTGCTCCAAGAAAATTCTCTGTTAAAGATTAGGTAGTTAGTATTATTTATAGCACACTAAAAGAAATAAAACATTAAATTATTAGACAGCCTGTTACAGGGATGTGAGAGAATCCTGTTAGAACGCATAATACGCTATGGAGAAGAATTGGGATTAAGGCGAAACCTCAGTAGAAAGACAATACAGCAAAAGAAATATCCATGCCTTATCAGGGATTCGAACCCACGTCCCGTTGGTTATTAGCTACGCGCACTTCGGTAATAATGAAAATTCAGGGATGAAAGATTATTATATCCTAATAAATAATTGTACGATGTGCAAATTCGTGTACCTCTGATTAGGAACCAAGTAAATAGTACAAAGACAAAGTTATTTTACTCAGCACTGGGGGGTGGTTAAGTCTTAGGTTTAACCTCTAAGCTGCATACAACAGTTTAAATGGCCAAGTCAAAGGGCTCGGAGAAAGTTGGTGTAGGAGATCCACTGGACAGCTGTTAGGAGACTATGGTAACCTCCCGTCAAGAGCATTCAGTGTATTCTTTTACTTACTTAGGGTATGGCGCTTTTACCCACAGGTTAATGTCCCTTCTGATGGACGGCAATCTTCAGAAGACCATTGATGACCACCTTCTCACGGGGGTTAACGGAGGAAAATCTGAATGTAATCGCATTTGGGAGTAGAAATTTGGAAAATAAAATTGTGAGTCTGGAGCTCTGTCAAATGGGTCAACCTGCCCCACGAAACACACACAGAGATACCCCACGCTGTGAGGGGGAGGGGAGGGAAGAGCCGTAACTAGCTCTTTTTGTGCCAGAGGGGCAAGAATAGAAAATTGCACCCCTATATAGTTTCATAGCAGTATTTTTCTGAGCCTCCTCATCTTGTATTTTTCTGCGACCCCTCATATTGTACTTTTACGCGCCCTTCATCTTGTGCGCCCGAGGCTAGTGCTTGCCTCACCGTTGTTACGGCCCTGGTAATTCTGGGGAGAGCTGAAAGGGGGACCATATCGATTTTCATGTACCGTACACATACTTTGGAATAATACTTTTTGAAAGATCGCTTCCAAGATGAGAAAAACCATACGTTGCCCTTTTCGGCAAGAATAATTTCTGGCAAAACACTGGAAGAACCTATATCGCCTGTGGAGAATGTAGGATGTTCTTTTTCAAAGAGAACGAAATTTATCGTTTTCCAACTGTTGTACTCTTTAACAGTGATAATTCGAACTAATAGATGATTTGGAAAATGTAAATAGTAATATTTTATTAGTACTTACAAAGAAAAAAAGCAATAAAATTAAAACGTTGGGATTTTTTCCATTGAACATGATAGTTTTTCGTGGGGGAAGAGTATATAAGTTCCGTACAGCAGTTTGGGATTACAGTTCGAAAAAAATAGCAAAATTTGTTGAAAATCTTAGCAGAAGTATTATTTGAAAATCCATTTTATAAAATCACTCTACAGCAGATACCTTTAGTTGAGTAGAGTTATTTACCTCTCAGTTGCAATCTTGTTCACACTATTAGCTGAATACCAGGTAATAAGGACCGCAAAGGCTCATAGACGGGTAGGATAAAGAAGACTCTTTGGGCAGTTGTTAAAAGACAGATGGAAACCTACCCTCAAAGCCATCAATAAACAAGCACAGAGTGTGGTTTACCTCCACACGGGACCACAGCTTTACGTCGCAACCGTAGGAAGGCATCGTTCCAAGCCCATCGGTTCTGCTTTCTCACCAAATGAAGGCTTTGGATTTGATGGAAATAAATCTAAACGCTGATATATTTGTGACTCGAACCTGGAAACTATAGAGTAGAGGCCTCCAACACTACCAACTAAACCAAACAGTCACCTTGCTACCTTTAGGGACTAATTTCCATGTTACTCCAGTTTTTACAATGAACATTGCACTCTTGAAGGTTTTGAAGGAATACACTCATAATTAATGAGAAATGTGTCTGGAAATTTAAGACAGGAAATTATAAATTCACTACCAATGTAGCATGCCATACTTGACACGCTAGAAATAGCCCCCTTCCCATCTCACAGCTTCCAGTTAGTTTGCCATAAAAGTCATAGAAGGACATTAGTCAGCGCAAAATATACTTCGATATAAATTTCAATTAAATAGCGTAGCTGATTTAGCGCCTAGTAACATTTACAGAGAGGCAACATTGCCCCCCCCCCCTTCCCAAAGAAGAAGAAAAAGTATTTCGACATTCTGCTAATAAAATATCTTGAGATCGATAATTTTTTTACCGATCACAGTAAGTTTTCCATACAACTTACGAGAGAAGGAAATGGAACACAATTAACAACTAGAAAAACAAATATCGCCTCTGGTGAATAAGTGATACTCGTTTTCAAAAAGAATAAGTTTAAATTTTCGATAGTTACATTTATCTCATATTAGAAATTTGATTTAATGGATGATTGGAAAAATGCAGGCATTAATATTTTATTAGTACACAAGCCGCAGTCCCATGGCCGAGTGGTTAGCGCGCTTGGCTACTGATCTAAGGGACCTGGGTATCGAGCCCCGGATAAGGCATGGATGTGTGTATCGTTTTTCTGCTGAGGTCCTGCCATCCTCTCAGACCTTCTACTCTGGCATATAAACTGACAGGCTCCTGTCAGACCTCTGTGGCAAGCAGCTGCTTGAGGGGATATTTTTTTTTACCACACAAATGGAGTTTATCATTAAACAAAAAATTGCATTTTCCCAGCTACATTTTGGAAGTACGAAGCTAATCGTTGCTGCCAATGTAAACTATGTAACCACCATTATATATCATCCAAATTTCAAATTCATCATCCAATTTAAAAATTTTCTATCATAAACATATCGTTTGTAATGCTTGTTAAAAATTGTGACATTTTCATACTTTTTGCGCAATTATAGGGCGCTATTGAAATATTCGGGGAAAGTGCGATTGTACTATTTCATCAATATCTATCTAATCAAAAAGAATTTTTAATAATATTTCCAAATACGAAAAAAATATGTACACACAGCAGACAGATCACAAAGTGGAACTACTTTTTCTTTCATAACTAGCTTCAGAACTACTTTTCTTTATAATACATATAACCCATTCTGTAACACACCACCAAATTTTAAATAGTTTTGTAGCTACACCACTGTGAACTATCTTAATATTTTTGCCTAAAAAAACCAAGATTAACTTTTTTTATTTCTTTCGCCATAAAACTTTCGTACATATTGCCTATTTTAGTAAAATTGGAATCAGATGACTTTTTCGTATTTTTTCAATTATTTTTTGAAATATTTGCATCTAAAACTGCTCCGATTTTTTTTTTCTTGTGAGTAGCGTATTTGTCACAAGTAATAGGGAATATTTCAAGAATTGTAATTGTGTTGTAAATAGTCAAGTGTTCATGATTTATGGCTAATGGTACAAATTCCTAAGACTGGCGTCATTCCGCGTAACTTCCAAAGCCTATAGCACGAAACTTTCTTCGCAAAAACAATAAATGTATTACTGATCTTCATCTACTTTAGGCTGCTGGTAAAAAATGCTGAAATTGTGATCTGATGAATCATGACCATCTGATGAATTTCTGAACCATTTCTCAGCAGCACACCTCAGGATACAATCTATTAATGTTTCTTGGCTACTTATCAAAGGGACCTGGGTTCGAGCCCCGGGTAAGGCGTGATTGTATTGTTTTCCTGCTGAGGTCTCGCCCTCCCTACAGACCTTGTACTATGGCGTAAAAACTGGCAGGTTCCTGTCAGACCTCTGTGGAAAGCAGCTGCTTGAGGGGAATATTTATTTATTTTTATATAATTTGACCTCGCAGTTAGTTTGGAAATATGCTTGCGGAAGGCCGCATTGTTTATTTTTGGCGGAAGTAGAAGATTGAAATCAATGTTCATAAAATATTTTTTTACTTTAATCTTCGACCTCCACCAGTTTCATTTTCACCACCCAATGTTAATTAATAACTGAAAAATGAGTAATTAGGAACTGAATACTAAATCTCATTTTTTAAATGTTTTTCCTGTTAATTTTAAAACTTTTTTAGTAACCATTTTTTTGCACGACACTATGGGCTTCGGGAGAAATTTTTTTCAGAAGGGGGAAAAATGATTTCAATATGGAGCAATTTTTTTTCGGGTAGGGTGTAAGCAAATCAATATTTCAAGATAGAAATATTTAACTCAAGTCATTCATTAATGGACTACCAGAGTCTTTGGGAGAAATGTAATTGATATTGTTGATAATGGATCTAAATTCTTAATGTGGCAAAACAAGATATTGTGAATGCACATAGAATGCCTTTTACCAAGAATCAAGTAAAACTATTAATCAGCCAGTTTTCCAACAGAACTGAAAAAGATGAATGGATAAATGTATTTAAATCGAAGAAAATACTTAAGGCAAATGAAATTGACAAAAATTTAGTAGTACAAGTGTTTATACAATGAACATTTATCTCTATACTGCAGAAAAAAGATCTTTTAGGAAACAAAATATTACAAATTAAGTTAAAGCTTAATTTTCGTGAGAAAATCGGAAAATTCTAAAGTGATTAGAATAAGGAGTGAAATATACTTATGAAACATAATATGGAAAATGATTAAAATACGTGTAATATAGTTGATGACATTCAGCAAATAATTGGTTTTTTCCTCTGGAAGTTCATTACTAGAGTCCTGCGAGGATAACAAATGTTATTCCCGCATCCGCAATTTTTTATCAGTATATATTGGTTCTTTAATAACCGTCGAACTTTTTTCCCCGAAATATGTTTTCCAGTAAAAGAAATTAGTCCAATCAGGGGCGGATATAGGGTGGGTGGAAACAAGGGACTAGGCCTCCTCTTGAGAATGTTAATAACAGAAACGGAAGCGGAAAAATATTAAATATGTATATATTACACGTATTTTAAATTCCACTGAAACGAAGAGAAAACTTTTATACCGGAAAAACATTCCTCTCCTCTCTGCAATTATTTGTTCTAGATCATGCCTGTGTCTAATGATTTATTAATGACTAATAATTAACTAAAAATATATATTGAGATAAAAAAACATATTCCGGTATTTCAGAAAAATATGACTTACTAAATATCAAATAAAAATTTACCTAAATATAATTTTGCTCTTTTACATGCAGTTATCCGAGATTGTGAGATAGCACACCCTTTCGTTACCCAGTAACTTCCCTTTACATTTAATTATGTAAACTTCGTGATCTCCAAGAATGAAATTTTCAGAGATTCAATTCCAGTTTCCTACGCAACCCTCGATTAATGCTTTGAATTTATTATATTCTGCGTTGTCCGTAAAAATATCGTTTCTTTTAGCCAAGTTTTCTGAAATTTGTGAGTTTATCCCAATGCATTTTTTTAAACGATTCTCATCATTGAATTTTCAAATCAGTTTCTTTTATTATTTCAAGTTTTTTTACTCTCGTTGGCTTTTTTTCTTCCCAGTGCCTGAGGGTAAATCAACATGAACTTTGCAGGATTTTATAAATACAGTACGCCCCTCCTCCCCCGAGTTCGGTTTTTTTCTACGACATAAACATCCATACTTTACCCGTGGCTAGAACCCAAGTCCCTTTGATCACTAGCCAAGAACAGTAACCACTTGTTCACGGGATAGCTATAAATTCCTTACAATATATAAAATACTTCATTCATGATTTCTCCTAATGTCCCCATTGTCGGTTTTGGCATTATTTTACCCTCCGTGAAGATAGAAATTTTAAGTACAGTAGACCCTCTTATCCGGCCCTTACGGGACCAGACCCCTGGCCAGATGAACGAAAAGCCGGTTAATCCGAAAAATTGTGTCAGAAAATAAATAAAAACGGCAAATGACAAAAATACTAACTGTACTGTATTTTAGTTAATAATTTGTTGTGCATATTAGCAATTTACTCACACTCACTTGAAAAAGTCCGTGATTTTCTTTTGTTTCTTTGAACTTAACACTTTTTTTACCTGCAAAGTATTGCCATTTTTTGATAAACATCACATCAATCGCAGATGAGGCCTGTTGTTGTTCAATGTATCTTACTGCAAAATCAAAAGCTTCTTTTCCTTCAATATGACTAATTTCCCCTTCCTTCTCTTCTTCTTCATTCTCCGTTTCTTCTCCATTCCCTTCTTGGCAGACTGCATTGATAATTTCGTCATCATTCAGTGTTTCATTTTCCAACTGTTCATCACCTTTTAACCATTTTTCAATATCATCTTTTTCAAGTATGTCACATCCAGGCAGCAGTTTAAAGTCATTAAGCAGCGAAATATTGTCATTATCCGTCATATCTTCGGCAAGCGCAGGCTCATTCGATACTTTCGTATTGTCGTCTTTGGTACTTTCTACACAGTTTTCAAAACTTTATACAAAAATTTAATAAGGTCAAAAATCGAATATGGACTCGAAATTATTTCGTGATCACATTCATCGAAACTCAAAAAATTAAATACAATACAAAATAGATGCATAACAATAGCATTAGGCTTACCAATATTCTGCTCATCTCTTGCATTAATAGAAGAAAGAGCTCTTCGACCTTTTCACATAAGACAAAAAACATTACTATTAAAATATATGTTAAAATTACACTACAAACTTCCAACACACCCATTTTATATAAACTTCCAAAATATGCCACACATATAAATTTTACAAAATGATACAGGATTCTATGAATTTTTCCAAAAAAACTTGAAAAAAACCTTAAAGGGGATATCCCTGAAATGATTGACGACTGGATGTATTCTGGACCAAAATTTATTTCGGAAATTCCACAAATAACTTCAAAAAAGCATATCTCACCAGAAAATGTCTTAATTTTATTTAATATTTACAATGAGGAATAATTTAATAATTTTGAAAAGAAATTCACAGATGGTTCTGCACATAATGAATCAGAATCTGTATCTGCTGCAATCTATGTTCCAAAATTAAAAATTTCAAAGAACTTTAAACTACCAAAGAATACAAGTATATTACACGCAGAAATATTCGCTATACTCACAGCATTTGAATGGATTTCAAAAAAACCTTCAAAATTCAAACACTGTGATTTACACAGACTCTAAAGGAGCAATATTAACTTTACAACAAGAATTCTTATATACAAATTATAATTATTATATCTCACAATCATTAATCCTAAATACAAACAATTTAAAAATAAATAAAAACTCAATAACACTACAGTGGGTCCCGAGCCACATTGGAATACCGCAAAATGGAATTGTAGATAAAATCGCAAATGACTAACACAAACTAAATGAAATAACAGAAACTTATCAATTCATAAACAATATTAAATATAAAATTAACAAATTGAATTTAAACAAACATAAAGGTTTTTCCAGAACAACGCAATTTTTGACAACAATTTAAGATTTAAAGGAAAACTAATTTAAGAACAAGGAAAACTTAAGGAAAATAAAGAAAAATAAAAAATTTATCATTTTCAAGACAACAACAAAAAATACTTTTCAGGTTCAGAACTAACTCAGCATTGACCAACTACACTAAATTTAAGCACAAACTTTCAGAATCTCCAGATTGCAATAAATGTAAAGTACCAGAAACAATCAATCATATTTTATTAAACTGCAAACTTTATAAATTAAAACGAGAGAAATTTTTCTTATCTCTTGAAAAATTAGGAGTTCAGGAAATATGTACTGAATATATTCTTAACCACCCAGACGAAAATATTAGACAAAATTTTTTTAACTCATTTTTAATTTTTAATCTTAACATATAACTGGTTACAACTATAAAAAATAAATATATATATGTAATTAAATAATTCATTTGTTATAAGAAATTGTACATTTTGTAAAAAATATTGCATTTTTTCTATTGTATTACTTTTCTTTTGGGTAAGCCTGAATAAGGAACTCCCATTGGCTGTAACGTTGAATAATAATAATACACAGTTTTTAACTTCGGGTCAAAGTTTTCTCCATGACTTCACAAACGTTGCACGAATCATTTCTTCAAAAGCTCTTGCAAACATGTAGATCACTTCCTCGATATTTATTGTTTTCAAAGCATTTAAAAGTCCTATTCCGTCATTTTCGGTTAACTGTAGAATTTCTGAAAGAAACTTTCTCCTGTATTGCCTTGATCCATTGGTTGCACTAAATATGTTACATTAGGTGGCAGAAACATGGCTTTTATATTGTCAGAAATGAGTTCGCTTGGGTGTGTTGGGGCATTATGAGGAATAGTAGGGCCTTTACAGGCATTTTAAGACTTGTCAAGTGGTTTTTTACTTTTGGAACAAATTCTGTAAAGAACCACTCTTTAAACAAATACGAGTCTATCCAAGCAGAATTTTCAGCTTTGTAGTAAACAGGTAGAGCAGCTAAATTTAAATACTTGAATGCTCAGGGTTTTCCCAATTACAAAAAGAGGAAATTTGTGCTTACCTGCAGCATTTGTACACACAGACACAGTTATTTTTTCTTTGTTTTAAATCCTGATGATGAGGTTTCTTGCGCTGTCACAAACGTTTTCGTTGGAAGAAATTTAAAATTTAACCCCTTCTCATCTACATTGTAGATTTGCTCTGGGCATAGGCCTTCTTCTTCAATAAGCACTAAAAGTTTTTCTGAAAATTCCTTTGCTGCTAAAGGATCAGCTGACAATTTCTCATCACAAACACCTAGATAATGAACACCATGCCGTTTTTTCCAGCGAGAAAGCCTTCCCTCGCTTGCTGAAAAATCTCCCCCATTATCGATATTAGAATGAAAGATTAATGCTTTTTCTTTCAAGATTGGCCCACTCATTGGCGTTCCTTTTAGACGCTTTTGCATGATCCATAACCAAAGTACATCATCGACAATTTTATTTTTCGGCCTTTTAGGAGTGCACCGAGTAGAAAGCGTTTTTTCAGACTCGACCTGAGTGCAAAAATCTTATAAAGATTTCTATTCCTTCTCCAGTCATTTACCATGCTTTTACCAACACCTAGTTCATCTCAAATATGCTTTACTGGATCACCTTTGTCAATACTTTCTAACGCTTTTAATTTCATCTCCATCGTAACGACATTACGCTTACGTTTGCACCTACTCATTTTGTACCACACAATAATTAATAGATCACAACACACACTCCTGTATACGCACAGTACATTGTACACTGCAATATTCACAAAGAGGAACTGAAGCAAATATGTACTGTAATATAAACAAAACACGCGGCGACTTGCTTCGGCTTCTTCGAACCACCGGTTAAAGCGGAGGTCGGTTGAGCCGAGACCTGATAAGAGAGAGTCTACTGTATTAGGATATTGGAGGTGATTTCCTGTAGGAATAACTTGGATAACTCGAACCAAGCCCTATAAAAAATTCTTCCACTTAATTTGCCCCGTTCATATAAAAAAATTTTTTTTTACCTTCCACTAATGCAAACTATTAATCATTAAGGTATTAAATTCTGAAATATTTTAATTGAATACATTTGGTATTCCAAATTCCAAAGAAGCAGTCTCAAAATTTTGACATTACCTTTTATCATGGAAGGTTACTGTTCAAAAATGTGATGTTATCAGTTGGGTTTAGGCAGGTGCGCCGTTCTGTATCACGTGCCCTGCAGTAGAAAAGTTTCTCTCTGACGGTGCACTGGATGCTGGAATGGAGTGAATGAATTAGGCAACTATACTCAGATGTGGGATTTCGTTTTTGTGCTGGCCCCACCAAGGAAGCAACTCAAGAGTTATAGCATAGATCTTTATACATCCATATCTGAACAGTTCATCTCTGTGTGAAGCCGAATCCGGCATGGCTCTCATCCGATGAGTCCTTAAACTCTTCGAAATTTCTTGTTCTTAATTTATTTCTTCTTTCTTGCCTTCTTTACCTCTTTCATTTTCATTCTCTCTTCGTAGTTAATCTTTATTAGCCTTCTTGCTTCTGCTTTTGTTTCTCCTTCTTCTAGATCTGCAAGAAATTTCAAGACCTTGTAACACTACAGGAAAAAAAATTGCAACACCTAGAAAGATTAGTGCCATTTTATTGAAACGCAGACAGCTGTTAGCATACATTGAGATGTCCGATTGACTATTTTATTTAAAAAAATATGGAAAATTACCACTTTACCTACCCGTAAAGTGGTATAATTAGTATGATGTTGAACCTCCCGTGCAGCAATGCATTCATGAATACGGTGGGGAAGGCTGTCGTACAACTCTATAATGTCCTCCTGAGGGATAGAACGCCAAATAGCGCGAAGTCGCTGTTGGATTTCAGCAACAGTGGTTGGCGCACCTCTGGGGTGTTGTCGGAGTTGTCGACCCATCATATCCCAGACGTGTTTAATAGGTGAAAAGTCAGGCAAACGTGCTGGTCATGGTAGTACCAGAACATTTTGCTCGTGTAGATACTGCACACTGATGCGGGCTGATGGGGATGGGCATTATTTTGCTGGTAAAAGGTTCCGTGCTGCTTAACAAATGGGATAGCCACTGTGTGCAAAATGTTGGTAGCATATCGTTGGGCACATCTTATGATGACCAGTTCTGACCAAGATGTCCGACTAATGGACCCCTACACCAAGACACGAGGTACTAGAGCTGTGCGATGATGTCGTACGAACTGGGTAGCGTTCCTTTCCTCTGGATGATGGCGAACACGTTGTCTACCATCGTTCTGACCAAGATAAAAAGAGATTCGTCACTACACCACGGTACTCCACTATTGTTGGTTCCAGTTCTGTCTGAGGCGACACCACTAACGACGTGCTTGCATGTGGGCAGAAGTGAGAGGCAAACAGAGTGCCGACGGTAGGCTGTCAATGAAAACTGTAAAAGCCTGCTGTTTACCTGCTGTTACAGTCAAGTTATTTTGGCTATTTCTAAACTTAAACTACATAAATCCCCGGGTAAATGAAATTTCTACTGAAATGC
Source organism: Ryuthela nishihirai (assembly GCA_038380435.1). NCBI lineage: Eukaryota > Metazoa > Arthropoda > Arachnida > Araneae > Heptathelidae > Ryuthela > Ryuthela nishihirai. The sequence continues at coordinate 65,660,887 of JAWZYU010000024.1, forward strand.
TTAGATCTGGAAATATTTCACTTACTACATGGATGACTGAATTTTTGAACATCTTTTACAATAAATGCATTGTTCCTAAGGATTTTACCGGAGCTATTATTATCCTTATTTAAAAAAAAAACGGTGATTGCAGTTCTTGTGATTACTATAAGGGTATCAGCCTAATTTCTGTTCCAGGTCACGTTTTTGCATGATTGTTCTTAATAGAATTAGGAATCTGGCTGACGGACAATTGCGTGATGAACAGTATCGATTCATAGGTGGTAGGGGATGTGTAGATCAGATATTTCACTTAGGCAGATTCTTGAGAAATTTGAGAGTTTCAAAAACCTTGGGTTAATAGCTTTGTTGATTTCAAAAAGTCTTTTGACTCTGTTGATCGTCATAATTTGTGGTTGATTGTGAGATCGTATGGCATATCAGACAAGTTAGTTAACACAATGAAGGCTCTCTATACTTTCGCTGAATCGTGTGTGAGAGTTAGTAACACTTGTAGCAATGGTTTAGCATTGCTTCTGATGTCCGACAAGGGTGCATTTTCTCTTGTTTTCTTTTTTGCTTGGTTATTGTGTTATGCGAAATTCATTGGAAGGGAAAAGTTTTGACTTTAAATGGTCTAGAGATCTGACAATTTCTTATTTAGATTATGCTGAGTTTCAGCTCTTTTGGCAAATGATTTGATGGGATGAACTCTTTCATTCGAGCTGTTGATGAAATGGGTAGTAGAGTAAGTTTGTCAATAGAGAGAAAACTAAAGTAATGAAAATTGGTTAGGGTGGGCTGTGGTTCATACGGCTAAAGACTAAAATTAATTGGCACATACGGCTAAAGACTAAAATTAGACAGTATGTTTCTTTGGTTCTTTCTAGGGTTAGTTATGGTAATGATACTTGGAGGTTTTTTTTTTCAAAACATGATAACAGGAAACTTGATGATTTTGATTCTAGAAGGTTACATTGTATTTTGGGCATTAGGTCTTCTTCCCCAGGCGCGTTCATGACACCTCTGCCATAAGCCCATTGTAGCACGTTGATCTGTCGTAACAATACTGTTAAATTTCAGTTGCTTAAATACAAATACAAAGCTCTTTTTGTCATTTATAAGTATTATGTAAATCATAAAAACGTATAATTAAAAAGTTTTCATAAATGCATGTAACAAATAAGTAAAGGCAGAATGTAAAATTGTTTTATAATTTTCAGTTTCCTCAAAAAATACATAAAAACTATAAATTTAAGACATTGAAAAATTAATTTTACAATCTTGTTATGCATCAAATATTTTCATAGACTTATCTAAACTTAGACGAAGAGATCGTCCACAGAGGATATTACACAGAGCATTGCCAATATTACCTAAGGTTGATGGCCCATAAAATAACCATAGTAGTTAGACGACAGAAATTGTGGTCTAATTATTTGCCCGCAAACTATTAATGGCAAAGTGGAGGGGCACTTGCTGCTTTAATCTTCAAGGATATTTAAAAACATTTTCAGGAAATAAAGGATTGTTATCAACTCATCGTGTGACAATTTGTTATAATACACAAATATTTGAAATGCTGAATTTCTGTTTAGTGAAAACTACTTTTAGTGACTTCTTGTCATATCAGCGTTGACATGAACTTTTTATCCGCTATCCGGTTAAAAATAATTTTTTTATCCATGAAGAACTTTTAAATTCATGTTTCAAGGGGCTTCAGTTAGTTTACACTGCACAGCATGTTTTAATATCACTAACAATAGCACTGCGCGACGCAGAGATCTTTTCATTACACGTGTTAAATATTATCCATGTTAACATTAGATGTCTTAGAAATAATTTTCATCAAATTCGATTTTCCGAAGTAAATTATGTTATGGATATTATTATTTTCTTAGAATTTTGCGTATGTGATATCAAAATTAATACTTTTTAAAATTGATATTTGTAATATTTTCTATAACGCCCGAAATTACAATTAGTCAGGTTGGGTTGGGTTGTTTTACCTCTGAGCGGCACTTTTTTGCACACCATGGCCAGGTCACATGGACCCCAAAGGCTCAGAGAAGGTTGGGGGAGGGGACCCACTGGAACAGCTGTTGGGAGACAGATGGTAGTCTCCCCTCAAGGCCATCCAGCGTGTTCTTTAACGTGCACAGGGTATGGCTCTCCCGCACACGGGGCCACGGCTGGGATTCGAACCTGGGAACTACAGATTACGAGCCTGGTGTGCTACCGACTGAGCCACTCCCGCCCCCAATTAGTCAGGAAGCATTGTTGCAATTTCAAAAGAATGAATGAGCACTGAGCATGAGTTCAAGTAAAAGTTGGTCAATGAAAAATACAATACAATGCAGTTTATTACAAAAGTATGGATAAAATCATTTATAAACAAACTAAGTCAACCGGCACGTAACTCTATAATAATACAAAGATAAGCTTTCAGAAGAATCTATTAAAATGCTAAATAACTAAATAACTATACACAAAACTACGACTAAGTGTACTGGTTTTTCAGAACTATTCATACGTTGATCTGAAAACGACAATATTTTTCGTTTTACACCAACTTACCAATATAATCCATATCAATAAAATAATGAACCTCCGGCATACACACTAAATAAAAGCATTTATTCCTTAAACTATCGTGCACAGACTCTTAATTATGACTCCTTTTGGATCTTACAACTTCAACAACACACTTCTATCTTTCTTATATTTTAGATCGGTTCTATGTTCTAATTCGTTGGATACAATAAATCTCTCGCTGAAGCATACACGAGCGTTCATGCCACATTTATCATAAACCCACTGCAGCACGTTCATCTGTCGTAACAATATTATAATTTAAAGAAAATATATACTTAAAGGAATGTATGCATTGTCAAAGGCCATTCCGTGACTAAGTGGTTAACATGCTAGGCTAATGGCTAAGTGGTTAGTACGCTCAGTGCCTCCCACACTATCAATCATGGAGTACCTCAAGGGGGTGTCCTCAGCCCGATGTTACTGATATTGCTGTCAGGCTTACCCTCTCGACTTGAGAATAGAGTGGGTATTTCTATCTATGCAGATGACATCTGTGTCTGGTTCCCTAGCCAGGACCCCTCCTATGCCCAGCTAAAGATTAAACGAGCTGTGGCCACAGTCATCAAGTTCTTTGACAACCTAAGCCCCACTCTTTCCATTGATAAGACTGTGGCCATGATCCTCACGAAGAGGTGCCTTCTGCCCTTCTTCCCTGGCCTCATGCTTGGACCAGATCACATCAAGGTAATCAAACAGCATAAGTTCCTTGGTGTGGTCCTGGACAACAGGTTGACCTGGGGACCTCACATCCAGCATCTTAAGACAGTTACCACAGCGCAGAGATATATACTGTCTTTCCTTGCTGGTACCCACTGGGGAAGTTCCTGCATGACCCTCCTGGTCTTGTACCAGCACTTGATCCTCTCCTGTGTTAACTACAGTGGTCACCTTCTCAGCAATGTCTCTGTTTCACTTCTAAGCAAGTTGGCCACTATACACACTATATCTCTGTGGCTCTCTCTCGGACTCTGCCGTAACACATCAAATTCGTCTGTCATTGCAAAGGCTGATGACATCCTTTCCACTTGCACCGGAAGAGAGATATACTGTGTCATCTCTCAAGGCTCCATTCCCTCCACTTTAACCATGAGCTTCTCATGAAGTTGCAAGGCAGGCCAGACTCTGCTGTCGCCGTATCTACCACTGACTTCTATGACCATGCCATCCCTGCCATTTGTACTGCAGGCAAAATGCTTTTCCCTGATCTTCCACCCTGGAGGAACAATGATCTTATGATCAATGTCACTGTTCCTTCTTTAGGTCGAAAGAGCGACTCAGATCCAGTGGCCATCAGACTTCTATCGCCTTCCTATGTCACTGAATGATATGAGAAATGTACTGAGGTCTACAGTGATGGATCTGTGAACTGGAAGAGGCTACGTGCTGACTTTTCCTTTGCCATCTCCAATACAGTCATCACCAGAGGTTTTCTGCAAGGTCTAATGTTTTCTTTATTCCTTTCTCGAGATTAGTACTCTTATTAGCTTCGACAGATATCTGAGAGGCAGTTTCTTCTGTCTCTGCTATCTCGACCTTCTGTTGTGAGTGGTGTAGGGAGCCCTTTAATGGAAGGTAATTTCACCAAGAACTTATAACAAGGAGAACCGTAACTTGTTTGCCGTCGCCCAAAAGAAAGATTGTTCAGGGCAATCTGCAGTTGCCTTTCAATGACCCTCATGCTGAACGAAGACCAAAAGATGCTAAAATCGTTAACATAGAGGGCATTACCTGCAGATGGAGGAAGTTGTCTAGTAATAGAATTAATCTTGACAGCGACAAACATAACACTCAGAATGCAGCTTGTAGGACACCCTGTTCTTGTGGGTATAGCCATGACAGAGTGTTGACAGATATGTCTGTTCTCAGACAATATCTGAGAGACAGAAGAAACTGCCTCTCAGATATCTCTAGAAGCTAATAAGAGTACTAATCTCGAGAAAGAAATAAAGAAAACATTAGACCTTGCAGAAAACTTCTGGTGATGACCGTATTGAGGATGGCAAAGGCAAAGTCAGCACGTAGCCTCTCCCAGAGCTTGAACCTTGAACCTACTGATCTAAGGGACCTGGGTTCGAGCCATGGGCATTCCATAGCTAAGTGGTTAGCACGCTAGGCTACTGCGCTAAGGGATCTGGGTTCGAGCCCCAGGTAAGGCATGGATGTTTGTGTTTCTGCTGGTATCTAGCCAACCTCATAGACCTTTTACTATGGCATATAAACTGATAGGCTCCTGTCAGACCTCTGTTGCAAGCAGCTGCTGGAATGCATATTCATTTTTTAAATTTATTTTATACATTGTCAAAGATTTACATCTGTAGAAATTTTGTATGATTATTAAGCGATATTTTGTGAAATTAGCTTAATTGTTTGAGTAAAAACTTATTGTTTGAAATTTATTTTACTTATTGTTTGAAAATTATTGTTTGAAATAACTTAATAATTTGAGTAAGAATCGGCTGCTCCATCTTTTCAATCATATTCTTCTTGAGGAGCAGTTTCTGTACTCCTGGGGGGAGCTCATCGTCTATTTATCTCATTATCGTCTATTTGCCTTGTGTTTATTCTGTTATCGTCTATTTTTTATCTAATTATTGTCCGATTGCCTTGACGAGCTGCGTGTGCAAGGTGTTGGAAAGAATGGTATGTGCCAGACTCATCTGGTATTTAGAACACCCTTTCCTGTGATTTCTCTCTTTGCAAAACGGGGAAGGCCTTCACACCTGACTGTGTGTATCAGCAACTCTTTGCCAGCCATCGTGCTGAGCACCAGGACTTCTTGCCTGTCTTTACAGATGGCTCAAAGTCTGGCATATCAGTGGAATCGGCCATGGTCTGCTGCGATGTAATCATTGCAGACCAGATCCCACTGCAGTGTTCCATCTTCACTGCAGAGTTGCACGCTATCAGCCTTGCCTTGGACCACTTGGCAGCTAAGCATCATCATCGGTGTCTGCTTTATAGTGGCTACATAGTTCGTTACAGGCTTTGATCTCAGGGAGGCTTCTGCCTTACCCATTTCTTTCTAAGATTTGCCAGCAATTACATTGTCTGGCAGCCACCACCAACGTTCTCTTCTGTTGGGTGTCCGGTCATGTTGGTATCAGGGGCAATGACTTGGCAGATGCTGCTGCCAAGTCAGCTAAACCACTGTCTGGCTCTTCATTGCCTGTTCCATATCTGAATATCCAGCAGCGTTTTGCCATCGAGCTCCAGGCATGGTGGCAGGGATCTTGATCAGAACAGCTTACAAACAAGCTCTTTGAGATCAAACTTATCATCAAACTATGGTAGTTATGTTACCGCAGGAATCGCAAGGAGGAAGTTGTACTTGCTCGGCTCCGCCTAGGTCATTTGTTTCTTCTACAGGCGGACGACGAACCTAAGTGTGAGTTTTGTGACACCGTTTTAACTATTAAACATCTTTTAATCAAATGTCATGTTTTAATTTTCGTACGTCATAATTTTATGTCTGAGACTCTTATACTCAGACATCTTTTATCTGATCATTGTGTTTTACCGCCAGGTTTTACCTTTTTGAAACATTGTGGCTATTTTAATTGACTTTGATTTCCTTCTGCCTTAGCTGAAATAAAAGTTTACAACGTTTTTTGTAGCATGAAATTTCAATCATGTCATTTGTGTGTGTGTGTGGAGGGGGCTGCCTTTCCTTCTGCCTTATTTCAAATGAGAGAAAGTGTAAATTATTTTGCTTTTTATATAAATAGAGCATGAAATTTCAATTATGCCATGTGTGTGTGTTTGTGTGACCTTTGATTCCCTTCTGCCTTAGCTGAAATAAAAGTTTATAATATTTGTTTTTTCATAGCATCAAATTTCAATCATGTTATTTGTGTGTGGGGGGGGGGAGGGAGGCTTGTCTTTCCTTCTGCCTTAGTTGAAATAATAAGCTTACAATATTTGGGTTGTTTATAGAATGAAATTAAATTATGTCATTTATTGGAGGGGGGGGGGGGGCAGAGATCTGATTTCCTGCCTCAGCTGAATAAAAAAATCCATTTCATGTTTTTTTTAGATGAGGCGCGGATTTGCACAATTAAGATCTATAAATTTTGCGGACTTTTGCTTAAGCTGAAAGATTTGATAATGTATTAGATTTTAAAGTATGTTTACCATTTTCCCTGTTTTAAACCGGTTCAAAGTAAAGCTGCTAGGTTTCCAGTCATTATAGTTGAGCTTTAATCACATATTAAGAGCATATCGAATTTTTTCTAAATTTTGGATACAAAACCTCAATTTGAAAGAGAAGAAGTTTCCAGCGTCTTCGCTTTTCATCCGATATAAATTGATAAGTGTGCATTAATTAAATCTGTTTTGTTGTTTTAATTACTACATTGAAATAACCCAAATGAAATAAAAAGCTAAGTTTGCTTCATCATAGGTATTATTTAATAGCATTCATCGTCGTTTACTAGTCATTCGCAAGGCATCATGGGTATTCTTGCCTTCTTAAGCAACCTGTAAGCACACCTGCCTGTGATCATGGCTTCCAATTGTACGGGACTCGGAGTCCTATCGCTGGTATTACTACCTCAATGTATATGTTAATTAAGTGTTCACCGTGTTTGCCAAGAAGTTAACTCTTTCTCTAATAACTGTAATTCTAATAATCTGTAATTCACCCTGTGTAATACCTTGGCCAACAATGATAGAGTACAGGTCTGCCCAATTGGAGTTTTCTCGAGGCACTCTTATGCAAAAAATATCCGCCAGATGGCGCGCAAACACTTAACAAACAAACCATGTTGCCTGCATAGGTTTTCATTAGAGTGCTTTCTGGATTCGGATTTAAAACTGCAATCTTTTCAAAAACTAAAAATTGTTAATGCACAGTTTTTCAAATTTTCTCTATTCTAAAGATGCTGAAATGTAGTTTTCCGATGTGTCGGTTCAGAACAGGTGCGTATGATATAAACACAAAGGGACAGGAGTTGAAGATCAAAGGTCGCAGGAGCTAGGTATCACGTGTTCAAAGGGTGTGTATGACTTCAAATGGATGGGGACACTCCCTCCCACATTAGACAACTGATTGCAAATTGGATTACCTTCAGAACCCCGTGGCCTGAAGCTACGGGGAGCGGGGTGAAGGAGAAAGTTGGGTCGTGGATCACGTGGTATATATCCGTGCGCCTTTGATTTAATTGTTCTCCTGGCAGAGAAATTCGATACCTTTTACAATCAATTTTTAAAACAACTATGAACTATATCAATTTGAAAAAAAATCAGAAAGACAGCTGAAAATGCATTGTAACTTTCAGATGAAAACCAGAAGGATGAAAGCAAAATAACACGAGAAATAAAATAAAGTGTTAGGTTGTTTTACATCTGAGCGGCACTCACCAGAACAGCTATTGGGAGACGGATGGTAGCCTCCCGTCAAAGTCATCCGGTGTGTTCTGTAACGTGCACAGGGTATGACTTTCCCGCAGACAGGGCCATCAGATGGACGACGACCTTTCCAAGCCCATTGGTGTCCCGTGCTGACCGTGGGCAGGGTGGGGAATTTTGCGGAGATAATAAAATAGAGGAAAACGCGATGATGCTCAGTGCTTGGCATTCAAGGGCACAAATTTTTTCCACTCATATGTTGAGCTCGTGGCACTGATTATCAATAAATAAAAAAATAAATAAATACCGCCTCAAGCAGCTGCTTGCCACAGAGGTCTGACAGGAACCTGTCAATTTATATGCCAGAGTAGAAGGTCTGTGAGGATGGCAGGACCTCAGCAGAAAAACTACACAAACATCCATGCCTTACCCGTGGCTCGAACTCAGGTCCCTTAGATCAGTAGCCAAGCATGCTAACCACTCGGCCATGAAGACTAGTTTAATAGACTGAACAGGTTAATCGGGAGAAGGGATTTTTTTTGTTTTTTTTTCATCTTTCTATTATCAAATTTCTTTTGCCGCTACTGCGTAGAGTATTATATTCAGAGTAATAATTCAAATCACTAACTCAGAATAATATCTAATATACAGGGTGAATCTGAAAAAGTGGGCAAAACTTTACGGGGTGGTAGAACGCAGCTATACGAGCAATATTCGTCATAGAATGTATGGTCGGAACGCAAGCAGTGAGAAGTTAAAAGGTAGTTTTCCACTGTCACATTTAAAGAATGAACACAAGAAGGAGAGGAGATACTCTGTGCCTCACTTGCATTCCCGTCCGCCGCACCGTACACATAGTGCATATCCGCCATTTCGTGGTTAGTATAACCAGCCATCCTCTCGGCAATCCATGGTAGAAATGCTGTTGGGTGGGAGGACCGACCATTTTATACCATTTCCAACGCCACCTAGCGGCTCGCCGCTTGCGTTCCGCCCATACTTTCTATGACGAATATTGCTCGTATAGCTGCGTTCTACCATCCCGTAAAGTTTTGCCCACTTTTTCAGATTCACCCTGTATAGTCAATTGTACGTGATTGACTGATAGGGGATCACACTAATTCTAACTTCGGAAAGTGTAAATCGTGATATTTCATCAATAACTGTGCAACACCAAATCATTTTTTACTTTATGTCTATAAAGAAACAATACTCCCTTAAAACAAAAAAATTGCATTTTTCCACCCTCTTGGGTCTAAGTGATCAACTCATAAGTGCCAATTATAGATGTGTAATAATACAATGTGACCATCACATTCCACCATCAAAATTTCGAAGTTCTAGCATAAATACATTGTTTGCAATAATCATTCGAAATTTTAGAATTTTCAAATTTTTCGACAAATAGAGGACGCATTTTATAGCTTCTGAAAGACAAGGAAAGTAAAAATCATAATATTTCATCATTACCTGTCCAATGAAAAAAAAAACTTTTATTTCTATAAAGAAATTTTGCTGAAATCAAAACAATTGCAATTTCCCACCCACCCTGAGTCTAAGAGGTGAATTTATTGATTGCTATGAAAACTTCAGGACGTTCACTTTCCACCGCAGTAATTTCATATATCTAATCATACATCGTTTGTTAAAAATTAAAAAAACCTAGTATTTTAGTTTATATTACTGCATACAGATGCGAAATCACCTAAGTTATTATGATTTTTTTTTAATCCAAATCTATACGATTTTTCTTCCTAACAACACTTTCCGTTTAAAAATGTTAACGGCATGCAACTTACAAACATGAATGCAGCATATTTTTTCCCCAGAGTTCTTTACATTCACGAAATTTAAAGTTTTTCTTCGCTACTTTCACACGGAAACGACTGAAGAAACCAGTATGTTTGTATAGTGTTTGCGCGCCATCTAGTGAGATTTTATGTTATAGGAGGTTCGCGTTAAGGTGCCTTTTTCGAGCAATTTCGCAGGCCTATAGTCTATCATTATTGGTCAAGGTAATAATAATGATTACTGTACTTTTTACTGCTTGTAAATGGTAGCTAGGCGTAAACTGGAAGGAGAGCTGTGTACCAATCCCCAGTGATGATGCACAGAACCGGCCAGGTCTAGCACCTAATGTCCGACCCCGCCTTCTCGTGGTGCAGGCCGTTAGTACCTTTCAAAAGAGATATTCTCTTTTGGAAGGGAACGGAAGGGGAGGGCTGCCAGTTCAGTATGGCCTACTGATCTGGTCATCTATGGCCACTTTTTTCTTTTTTTTCAACCCTGCTGAGGAGTGGTCAACTTCACAGGGTCCTGGTTTTGACCATCTATACCTACTAGACTGGACTTGTTTATGGATTTGAGCTTGATTATGGATCCTGGACTTGCTGCACTGGTGGGCCTCTGTTGAGGGAGAATCTGCCGCTGTGTTTTCTGTTTGCTTCTGGGTTGCCAGCTCTAAGTGAACGGAGGCATGGGATACCTTATATCAGCTGGTGGATAATCCTAATCAGAGGCCATCGCAGGTACCTGAACCTTACTTAGCTAGTTGGGCATCGTCAAGCCTAAACTGGAGTAATGAGTTTCAGGCAGGCCATATGGCTCTTGAAAAAGTCCACTTGAAAAGGTGGTGCCTGAAGTTCCTACCAGCATCGGTGACTTCAGCCTTTAGCGGAGGAGGAACAGGTCTTTGCCAAATGCCTGCGATCAGGGGGCTGTTTGATATTGTTGGCCCTACCAATCTCAATAAATCTAATTTCTTTAAAAATCCTACTAATCATTTTCTCTCTGCAGGAACTTGGAACGTGAGGACATTACATAGAGATTATTCTCTTGATGCCCTCGTGCAGGAATTCCAGCGCTATAACCTAGATATTCTAGGCTTGCAAGAGACCAGATGGACAGGTAAAGGTGATATACTTAAAAATAACTTTAAATTTCCCTATACCGGGAGGGAGGATGGAAAGCATCACCAGGATGGAAAGCATCACCAAGGCATGGGTCTGCTGCTCAGCAGACATGCTAGTGATGCTCTTCTAGGATATGAGTGCATTAATGAAAGGTTTCTTACTGCAAAATTTCAGACAAGCATTAGACTTGAATGTTATCGGCTGTTATGCCCCCACTGAGGATTCTGATGAGGATGAGAAGGATAGGTTTTACGGACAACTTCAGGATATTTTGAATTCTGTCAAGAAAGGAGATATTACCCTTGTTCTTGGTGACTTCAATGCCAAAGTTGATACCGACTCTGACCTTTGGGGAGGAGTAATAGGCCCTTTTGGTATTGGTAGCTGCAATGGCAATGGGCAACGTCTCCTACAGCTAAGTACACTCAATGGTTTCAGAATAACTAACACATATTACAAACACCGTGACATACATAAATACACATGGGTTTCACCTGATGGGCAGCATAGGAATATGATTGATTATATATTAATTAACAGCAAATGGGCTAGTTCTGTTAGAAATACCAGGGCATATAGGGGGGCTGAAATTGGATCTGACGATTATCTTGTTAAAAGTGTCTTGCAACTTAAACTTAAAAAGTATTGTGCTAGGGTTAAAAATTTACCTTTAGTACTGAAGCTCTGAAAGACCCAGTTATAGCTAAAGCTTACCATGATAGGTTACTTAGTCATCATGACAGTCATGGTTTGCTTAATACTGAAGTTGAGGAAGAATGGGGCCATTTTAAACAGGATTTTTTGGAAACTAACAATACTCTTTTAGGGAAAAAGGAGCACAGGAGACAGAATTATTTAAGTGATAAGGCACTTGAGCTTATTTCAGAAAGAAGGAACTGCAGGAATGTCCTTAATCAGTACCCTACTAGTCCTAATAGAAAGCATTACAAAGAACTTAATAAACGTGTAAAGGATCAGTTAGCTACTGATAAGAATCTTTGGCGTGATGGCCTGGCTGACAAAGCTGAGGAAGTAGTTAGACAGCACAACAGCAGAGAGCTGTACCAGATAGTTAATGTTTTGTGTGGTAGAAAACGAACAGGTATAGAGGGATTGAAGGATAAACAAGGTAAGGTTATAGAAGGTGAGGATTCTGTTATGGCTAGGTCGGCTGAGCATTTCAGTGATGTTCTAAACAATGTGGTTAATTCTACTCCCATTGTTCGCAATGATGATAGATGCATTTTGGCTTTAATGTTGGCCCTATAACACAATCTGAAGTTAGTTTGGTTATTTCTAAACTTAAACTTCATAAATCCCCAGGGGTGGATGAAATTACTACGGAAATGCTTAGAGCTGGGAATGTTTCAGTTACCACTTGGATGACTGAAATTTTGATTAACTTTTATGATAAAGGCATGGTTCCTAAGGATTTTACCAGAGCTATTATTATCCCTATTTTTAAAAAAGGTGATCGCAGTTCTTGTGATAACTATAGGGGTATCAGCCTAATCTCTGTTCCAGGTAAAGTTCTTTCCATGATTGTGCTTAATAGAATTAATAATCTAGTTGACAATCAATTGCGTGATGAGCAATGTGGATTCAGAAGTGGTAGGGGATGTGTAGATCTGATATTTTGACTTAGGCAGATTCTTGAGAAATGTTTAGAGTTTCAGAAACCTTTGGTTGTTATCTTTGTTGATTTCAAAAAGGTTTTCGACTCTGTTGATCGTCATAATTTGTGGTTGATTGTGAGATCATATGGTACACTAGACAAGTTAGTTAACATAATGAAAGCTCTCTATCATAACACTGAGTCATGTGTGAGAGTTGGTAAGTCTTGTAGCAATTGGTTTAGCATTACTTCTGATGTTCGACAAGGGTGCATTTTGTCTCCTTTTCTCTTTAGTTCGGTTGTTGATTATGTTATGCGAAATTCACTTCAGGGGAAAGATTTTGGCCTTAAATGGGCTGGAGATACGAAAATATCTGATTTAGATTATGCTGATGATTTAGCCCTTTTGGCAAATGATGTTGATGAGATGAACTCTTTCATTCGAGCTGTTGATGAGACTGGTAGTAGAGTAGGTTTGGTTATAAACAGAGAGAAAACTAAAGTGATGAAAATTGGTCAGGCAGGTTGTGATTCAGTTCATCTGAATGGTTGCAGTCTTGAGCAGGTGTCACAGTTTAATTGCCTTGGGAGCTACGTAACAGATACTGGTGATGTGCGGCATAAGATTAACAGACGAATTGGTATTGCTGCCGGGACTTTTAAGAATCTATGGAGATTGTGGAGAAATAGGCGTATACACATAAAGACTAAAATTAGACTGTATAATAGTTTGGTTCTTTCTAGGGTTAGTTATGGTAGTGAAACTTGGACGCTGTGTAAACAAGATAACAGGAAACTAGATGCTTTTGATTCTAGATACTTACGCAGTATCTTGGGTATTAGGTGCTTTAACTTTGTAACTAATGATGAGGTTAGGCAAAGGAGTCTGCAACCTCCTTTAAGCAGCATATTGTGCAGAGAGAGACTCCGCTGGTTTGGCCATGTTGCCCGTATGGATAATTATAGATTGGCGAATAGGGTTATGAACAGTGTGCCTAGAGGCCTCAGAAGGAGAGGGAGACCTAGGATGCGGTGGGCAGACAATGTCAAACAGGACCTTGTTAGAATTGGTGTACAGTGGCCAGATGCAGCAGATGTAGCTCAGGACATATGCTTGGAGAATTAAACTGTGCGGTGTGGTTGGACCTCCGTAGCCCATGGCTGCTTGAGGATGATGATGTACTTCCGAAAAGAAGGAAGAAAAGAATATTTATTGTGAACTTTGTTGATTATTTATGCCCATGGTAGTTAGAGAAGTATCGATGTGATGGAATAATTATTTTTATTTTTGATATGTTTAAATGTCTATTAGCGCTTATGAGGAAACAGCGATTATAAATTGTTTTCAATTATCGTAAGTTATTAATTCTAGTGTTTAATTCCACACGATTATCGGAGGTGCTATATAGAAGATATCTGAGAAACATCAGTCAGTCAGTCAGTTAAACTTGCAGATTTACTGGCCTTACTGTAAGTCCTCCCCATGCCGGGGGGACTATTCAAACAGGCCATAACACTGGTTTGCCTTAGAATCTCACTGGATATGTTGTTCTTAGATCAGTAACTTTAAAAAAATTTAGAAATATTAGAATTTAAATTAAAAGGTTAAAATAAGTATCTAAGGTGTGTAGAAGGGGAACTTCCCCAGTTGCTCTACTTTGGAGTTAAATTTGAGATTAGTTTCGAGAACTGAGAGTGGGGAAAGAATTTAGAATTCGTCACATCCCAATCGAGTTATCACATCCCAATCAAAGTTATGGTTAGCATGTAGTTCACGGTAAAACATAGCGCCGAGGTGAAGAAACTTAAGTAGAGAGGACGTGAGTAATCGTAACCTAAGAATTGAGAATATGTGATCTAACAAGGTACAATACGTGATCTAAATAATATAACCTAAGTAAGTAGAGAATACGTGAATAAACGAAACGTAAATGGAGTGAGGACGTAACCTATGATACAACGATTGGAGGTTTTTACAAAGTGAATGGTAAACATCGGTTGCTGAGATTTGTGGTGAAGTGAATATTTCATTTTGCTTATATTTTAGATTTATAAAGCGTCTTGGGTATGATCTAAAATAAATATATGTAGGTTTCTTTAAACTTTCAACTACCAAACTATCATGGTGGGGCGGGGATTTAAATTATGGATTTTTAGCGTGTATTTTTCAAATGTGAATAAAAGTTTTTCGGGGCTCTTTTAATGTTCAGAGTGAAGATACGTTGTTTAATGATATGCTCTGATTAAAATTATCTCTGATAAGATTATATAATCTTTGGGACTTTTTTAAGTACAGAAAAATAATTTGTTATTTAATTATATGCTGTAGCATAAATTGTTGTCTCAGGTGAAATTATATACTTTTTGGCTTTCTTTAAGTGGAATAATTTGCTTTTCAGCTATATTGTCTAGTTAAAACTGTTCTCTGATGAGATATTTTCAGAGGGGCGGGGGCTTTTTTAGAGTGGTGATTGACAGTGATTTGCTCACAATAATTAACGTTTTTAGGCTTCTTCTCTCTGATAGGATTTAGTTCCAGGTTTTTTGTTATACTATGGATTGGCAGTGAGTTTTTACAATAATTTGTGTTTTTAGTCATATTTTCTCTGAGGAGATTATTTGGTTCTGGGGGCTTTTTAATACTGCATATCAGGGAAATTTTTTATAAATTTATTTTTTAGTCTTGTACTCTATTCAAGACTAAAAAATAAATGATGGTTGGTTAGCACAGGTGGGTGCAAACCAACCATAATTTTTTTTTGCATCTGATGGGTTGCACAGGAATATGATAGATTATGTTTTAATTAACAGCAAATGGACTAGTTCAGTTAGGAATACCAGACCATACAGGGGAGCCGAAATTGGGTCTCACCATTACCTGGTCTAAAGTGTCGTGCAGCTGAAGCTTAAGAAATGTTGTGTTAAGGTAAGAAAATTAACTTTAACAATGAACGTCTAAAGATGCAGATATAGCCAAAGCATACTATGATATGCTACTTAATTATATCACAATTGTTGGTTTGCCTACTACTGAAGTTGAGAAAGAATGAGATCAGTTTAAACAGGCATTTCTTGAAACCAACAGCACTCTTTAGGTAAAAAGGAACAGAGGAAACAAAATTTTTTCAGTAAAAATGCTATGGAACTTATTTCTGAAAGAATGAAGTGCAGGATTAATATGAATCAATACCCTACTAGTCCTAACAGGAAGCATTACAACGAGCTTAATAAATGTGTAAAGGATCAGTTAACAGCTGATAAGAATCTTTGGCATGATAGCTTGGCTGACAAAGCAGAGGAAGCAGTTAGACAGTACAACAGCAGAGGGTTGTACCAGATTGTTAATGTTTTATGTGGAAGAAACAGATAGGTACACAGGGATTGAGGGATAAACATGGCAAGTTGATTAAAGGTGACGATTCTAAGTTTCACGAAAGTTCTAAATAATGTAATTATTTTTACTCCCATTGTGTGTAATGAGGATAGATGCAATACTGGCTTTAATGATGGTCCTGTATGACATTCCGAAGTCACTTTGGCTACCTCTAAATTAAAACTGCATAAATCCCCACGGGTGGATGAAATCACCACTGAAATGCTTAGAGCTGGGAACATTTGTATTGTCACATGGCTGATGAAATTTTGAATATTTTTTATGATAAAGGTGTTGTTCCTAAGGATTTTATTAAAGCTATTATTATCCCAATTTTTTAAAAAGGTGATAGTAGTTCTTATCATAATTATGGGAGAATTGGTTTACTTTCTGTTCCAGGTAAAGTTCTTTGCATGATTATACTTAATAGAATTCAGAATTTGGTTGATAGACAACTGCATGATGAATAGTGTGGATTCAGAAGTGGTAGGGGATGTATTTTTTGAAACAAGAAAATTAATTTTTTGTTATGCAGAAATAGCCTTTCTATCCATGTCCATTATAACCATATCTGCCTATTAGTTTTTTTAAAATAAATATTTATTTGTGTTGCCAGATGAAATTTTTTTTGCTACAAGACTGTTAAAAAGTTCTATTAAAATAAAATTATTTGTTGTTTTTTGTCAAATATTTTATTTTGAGAAAATCAAGAATTAAATGCTGATTAATTTGGCATATAACATGCCATAATTACTTTTATTATTTATTTGGCAAGAAAATTCTAAAGTTGAAATTTTTTTTTGACTTAAATAGCTTGGCCTCGATGTAAACCAGTTTTTCAGGTTGGACACTGGAAGGATTAAGCAGCTGCTTACCAGGGAAGTCTGACAGAAGCCTGTAGGTTTATATGCCATGCAGAAAGTCTGTGAGGAAAGTGAGACCTTAGCAGAAAGACAATACAAACATCTATGCCTTACCTAGAACTTGAACCCAGGTCTCTTTGATCAGTAGCCAAGTCTGCTAATCACTTGGCCACCCACAGGAAAATCCAATGGAAATCAAGTCTCTTGCTTCCCCTCCCACCTACATTTTTTATTTTTGATTGCATTACTCGGATCCATCCCTTCTACCTCCCATCTTGTTTTCTAGATCCAGTAAGGCTTTGAAGGTGATAAGGAAACTTTGTCTTATTTCAAATTGAGAGTAATTATCTGCATTTTTCCTGATCTTTTCATTCTGCATCCCCTCACCAGTTTCCCATTGGTGAGGAATGAAGAATGGAAAGTATTACTAACTAAGCAAAAGGACTTGTATGTGTGTGTGGGTGGATTCAGCAGGACTTTCTCGCATTTAAGCTGCCTATTCCTGATTAGGTTGGATACATGCTGATTAGGTTTGGATACATGCTGATTTAGGTTTTGATCAGTCTGGTCATTAATTTCAAGAGTGAATATGTATAGGTGGTTCCCCAGGAGTTACCAGGGGTTAAATTACTACTGAAATGCTTAGAGCTGGAAATGTTTTTATCACATTTTTGACTGAAATCTTGAATATCTTTTATGATAAAAATGTTGTTTCTAAGTATTTTACCAGAGCTATTTTTATCCCTATTTAAAAAAAAAATGACCGTAATTCTTGTGAAAACTATAGGGTAATCAGCCTACTTTCTGTTCCCAATAAAGACTTTTGCAAGATTGTGCTTAATAGAATTAAGAATCTGGTTGATGAAAAATTACATGATGAGTAATGTGGATTTAGAAGTGGTAGGGGATATGTAGATCAGATTTTTTCACTTGGACAGATTCTTGAGAAATGTTTAAGAGTTTCAGATGCCTGTGATTACCAGCTTTGTAGATTTCAAAAAGGCTTTTGACTCTGTTGATCATGAGATAGTATGGCATACCTTATAAGTTAGTTAACATAATGAAAGCTCTCTATAGTAACACTGAGTTGTGTATGAGAGTTGATAAAATGTGTAACAATTTTTTTAGCATTGCTTCTAGTGTTTGATAAGGGTCCATTTTGTCACCTTTCCTTTTTAGTTTGGTTATTGATTATGTTATACAAAATTCGGTGCAAGGTAAATATTTTGGGGCTTAAATGGTTTTGAAATCTGAAAATTTCTGATTTAGATTATTCTGATGATTTAGCCCTTTTGGCAAATGAGTTAATGAGATGAACTCTTTCTTTCGAACCCTTGATGTGACTGGTAGTTGAGTAGGTTTGGGGATAAACAAAGGGAAAACTATAGTGATGAAAATTGGTCAGGCAGTCTGTGGTTCATTTAATCTGAATGGTTTCACTCGAGCAGGTGTCTCAGTTTAATTTTCTTGGGAGCTATGTAACAAATACTGGTGATGTGCAGCATGAAATTAACAGACAGATAGGGATTGCTACTGGGACTGTTAAGAATCGATAGAGAGTGTGGAGAAATAGGCATTTACACTTAAAGACTAAAATTAGACTGTGTAATAGTTTTGTTCTTTCTAGAGTTAATTATGGTAGTGAAACTGACCCTTTGTAAAGAAGATGACAGGAAACTTGATCCTTTTTATTCTAGATGCTTACTTAGTATTTTGGACATTAGGTGGTTCAACTTTGTAAGTAATGATGAGGTTAGGCAAAGGAGTCGGCAACCTCGTTTGAGCAGCATATTGTGCACAGAGAGAGAGAGAGAATATGTTGGTTTGACCATGTTGACCTTATGCATAGCTATAGATTGGGGAATAGGGTTGTGAAGAGTGTTCCTAATGGCCTTAGAAAGAGGGCGAGGATGTGGGGGGCATATAATGTCAAACAGGACTTGTTAGAATTGGTCTACAGTGGCAAGATGCAGCAGATGTACTCAGGAGAGATGTGCTTGGAGAACTAATTTTCATAATCTGGTTGGGCCTCCACTGCCCATGGCTGCTTGAGGATGATGATTATGATTCTCAAGGCATTGGAAATTAGATGAGGTGAGGGGTGGGGAGTTTAATTCATTAAGTAATATTCTGGCCCGCCTATGAAAAAAAGGTTGCCCATCCCCAGTGTAGATGGTTAGCCAGTGTGTGATCCATGTCAAGATTGATAGCATGCAATTCTGTAGTGTTATGGAACATTGTTATGCATTCTAGTCTGATATGAAGACATCACAGAACATAAGTGATCCCGCCAATGTGCCAGACTCTAAGCCATCTATGAAAACAGGCAAGAAGTCTGGGTGAACAGTATGGTGGCTGGCAAAATGTTGCTGACATATGCAGTTGTGCATAAAAACTTTTCTCATCGTGCAAAGATTAAAATCATAGAAAGGGGAAACAGCAAGCTGTGGTGCAAGTGACTCAGCTGTTGACTGAGCAACACTATTGACACTGATTTTCATGCCTGCCAGGTCATCCCATTTGTGACTGTGTTTTTGCTCCTCAGGGGGAATATTTTACTAGAATTGCCTGATTGCCATTCATTCGTTCGTTTTGCATATCCAAGGCTACTTCAAACATCAACATCAGTGAAAAAATAACTTAAAATTCTCTGTCATTGAGCACTAAAATTTTAAAATTTATCCTTCAAACTCTTTGCATGTTAAAAGTTTTTAGGAGAAAACTTGGAAGCTTTTCGGAGCAAGGACAGCTCTCTGTCTTCAATGAAGTAATACTATATGGTGACATTAGGGCTGTTTAGAGCTTCTTTCCACATGTCATGAAAGGCAATTCTAATGTCTTGGTTGCAGGTGGGGATGGGCGAGGTCATTATTTCAATAGCCTCACGGACTATGTAATAGACAAATGGAATTATCCAGCAAATCTAAGGGAAATCGGTATATGCTCCAATTTTTGAAGTAGGGTAAATTTGTCTCTGTCCCTTTTGCTAATTTTCTTCAGATTTCTAGCTGGGCTGAAAATAGTTTTGATATTTTGGACTCTGAGTAATTTGAAGACTGATTTGCATAGGACAGGAACATAATATATAGGTCCAGCAACGGTTGCACATTCTGAGTTGGTGATTGGAAGGAGAGCTGAATATCATCTGTTTTCATTTCTATATTTATTGATTAGCTTTTCTATTGTTGTTGGATGGAACCCATGGGATGTAGTAACAGAATGGATGTTTTGCATTTCTTTTTTAAGCTACTTCTTGTTTGAAGATATGGTGAAGGCCCTATGGATGAGGGAATGGAAAGTTGCAATTTTCAACTATCAACCAATTTTCAGGCATCATGAATATTCACCCAGTGCAAAGTGCACAAAGATAATTACCCCATTCAGCCACTAGTGTGCAAAAGATCATCCCTACTTTCCATCTTGAAAAGAATTTGTCCAGTTTCATTTGTCATCACCCATTTTCTATAAAGTCAATGGTGGAATTTCTCAATAGACTCAAGGATCTGTCCATTCCTCCTGACAACTTGTCACACTTGATATAGTCTTCTTATTCCCATCCACTCCAGTTTTTGATGCTATCATGCTATTTTGGACAAAAATTATTGAAGTTAAAAAATTTTCCCTTCCTGAAATCAATGCCATTCATGAGGTTCTAAAACTTATCACTGAAAACAATTATTTCCAGTTCAGCAGCCAAATTGTACAGGCAGGACTCAGGGCTCCCATGGCTCACCCCTTTCTGGCATACTGTCTGAGATTGTCCTTCAAGATCTAGAAACAAAATTATTAAATTGGCAGCAATTATACCCATCTTCTGGTGTCGCTAAGTCAATGATATATTTTTAATTTGGAAAGGCAGCAATGAGCAATTAAACTGCCTCATTGGGTCTGCCAACAATATCTATCCTACAATACATTTTACGAAGGAGGAGGAAAATATCAGTGCTATCCCCTATTTAGATGTTTTCATCCAAAAAGATAATGCAGGAGCCTTGACAACGTCAGTATACCGAAAGCCCGCCTATGTCTCCTCCATATACGTGTGGACTCATGCATCCCATGGGCATACATAATTGCAGTCTTCTGTTCCCTCATCCATAGGACCTTCATTGTATCTTCAAGTGAACAGTTGCTTAAAAAAGAAATTCAAAACATCCATTGCTGTGTCCCATGGCTTCCACCGAACAACAATAGAAAAGCTAATCAATAAATATAGAAATGAAGAGCACCTGACATGTTATCAGGAGGTAGTGGGTTCATATCCCACCCGGCTCAAGACAATTTTTCCTGTAAAAATTTGAATTGACTCAAAAGTGGTAATTACTTAATGTATACCAAAAAAGTAGAGTTTATCAATATTTAATAGAAATGAAAATGGAAGAGATTCGGCTCTCCTCTCAATCACCGACTCTGAACATGCAACCTTTGCTGGGCCTATATCATACATTCCTGTCCAATTGACTGGGAGCACACCACACTGCTTGCATGTGTATCCACTTTCTATGGAACCATTTGCTAGGCCTATATCATACATTCCTGTCCAATTGACTGGGAGCACACCACACTGCTTGCATGTGTATCCACTTTCTATGGAACCATAGTCCGCAAGACTATTTAAATAATGACCTCGCCCTGTCTCCACCTGCAACCAAGACCCTGGAATTGCCCTTCACGACATGTGGAAAGAAGCTCTAAACAGCCCTAATGTCACCATATAGTGTCACTTCACTGAAGATGGATCGGTGTCCTTGCTCCAAAAAGCTTCTGAGTTTTCTCCTAAAAACTTTTAACATGCAAAAAGTTTGAAGGATAAACTTTAAAAATTTATTGCACAACAGAGAATTTTAAGTTATTTTTAATATATTTATTTGATATTATTATTCTGTGTGATTTTATACTGACAATATTATTATGAATGAAATATTCAGTTTAGTATTAATAATGGTACTATTTACAGATAACTTATTCTGCTGATTATACTATTTGTAAACAACAGTTAATTTATTTTTTACCCATATGGGATTCTCACCATTCATATATTTGCATAACCACTTGATTTATAGTTTGCCATTCTGATCAAAAATCAATTCATTGCTTGCAGATTATTGTTTGTTATAATTTATTCCTAATTGTCTTGAATACACAATTAAAATGACCTTCTTGCTCAGATATTAATTAAAAATAACCTAAAATTATCTGTCATTGAGCAATAAAATTTTAAAATTTATCCTTCGAGCTTTGCAAATAGTTTGAAGGATAAACTTTAAAATTTTATTGCTCAATGACAGAGAATTTTAGATTATTTTTTAATTGTCTTGATAGAAAATTTTAATTTATTTCTAGAGACAGATGGATACAGCAAGAATATTGCAGTAATCTTATTCAGATGTAAAATGCAGAGATCGGAAAAATATATTTTGAAGACACAGACAAGGCTAGATAGCAAATGGCTAAAAACAGACATACAGGCAAGTTACTTTGATTAACTTTTAAACTTTCTATTAAGGGATTTTATTGAATTTTTTTTTTGAAATATAATTCTCTTAAATTTGAGCATGCATATTTTTTTTTGCATTTTTACAAAATGTAACAATATTTAATATGTTAGAGGTAAGGTTCTAGGTAAATTCTTTGAATAGCAATTCTTGGAAAATAATTTCTTCAAAAATCAATTCTTTGAATGACAAGCTCTTCGAATAGCAGTTGTTCAAATGACATTTTTTTTCGAAAATTATGAGTTTTTCAAAAAGTGAGGGACCATCTACATATTGCATAAAATATATTAAATTTTTAATTAATTGAATTTTTTTAATTTTATATATTAAATTTCTATTTTTAAAGATAAAAATACTTTTTGGAGCTAGGCGTAAACTGGAAGGAGAGCTGTGTACCAATCCCCAGTGATGATGCACAGAACCGGCCAGGTCTAGCACCTAATGTCCGACCCCGCCTTCTCGTGGTGCAGGCCGTTAGTACCTTTCTAAAGAGATATTCTCTTTTGGAAGGGAACGGAAGGGGAGGGCTGCCAGTTCAGTATGGCCTACTGATCTGGTCATCTATGGCCACTTTTTTCTTTTTTTTAACCCTGCTGAGGAGTGGTCAACTTCACAGGGTCCTGGTGCTGACCATTTATACCTACTAGACTGGACTTGTTTATGGATTTGAGCTTGATTATGGATCCTGGACTTGCTGCACTGGTGGGCCTCTGTTGAGGGAGAGTCTGCCGCTGTGTTTTCTATTTGCTTCTGGGTTGCCAGCTCTAAGTGAACAGAGGCATGGGATACCTTATATCAGCTGGTGGATAATCCTAATCAGAGGCCATCACAGGTACCTGAACCTTACTTAGCTAGTTGGGCATCGTCAAGCCTAAACTGGAGTAATGTGTCTCAGGCAGGCCATATGGTTCTTGAAAAAGTCCACTTGAAAAGGTGGTGCCTGAAGTTCCTACCAGCATCGATGACTTTAGCCTTTAGCGGAGGAGGAACAGGGCTTTGCCCCATGCCTGCGATCAGGGGGCTGTTTGATATTGTTGGCCCTACCAATCTCAATAAACCTAATTTCTTTAAAAATCCTACTAATCATTTTCTCTCTGCAGGAACGTGGAACGTGAGGACATTACATAGAGATTATTCTCTTGATGTCCTCGTGCAGGAATTCCAGCGCTATAACCTAGATATTCTAGGCTTGCAAGAGACCAGATGGACAGGTATAGGTGAGATACTTGAAAATAACTTTAAATTTCTCTTTACAGGGAGGGAGGATGGAAAGCTTCACCAAGGCGTGGGTCTGCTGCTCAGCAGACATGCTAGTGATGCTCTTCTAGGATATGAGTGCATTAATGAAAGGTTTCTTACAGCAAAATTTCAGACAAGCATTAAAGACTTGAATGTTATCTGCTGTTATGCCCCCACTGAGGATTCTGATGAGGATGAGAAGGATAGGTTTTACAGACAACTTCAGGATATTTTGAATTCTGTCAAGAAAGGAGATATTACCCTTGTTCTTGGTGACTTCAATGCCAAAGTTGGTACCGACTCTGACCTTTGGGGAGGAGTAATAGGCCCTTTTGGTATTGGTAGCTGCAATGGCAATGGGCAACGTCTCCTACAGGTAAGTAAACTAAATGGTTTCAGAATAACTAACATATATTACAAACACCGCGACATACATAAATACACATGGGTTTCACCTGATGGGCTGCATAAGAATATGATTGATTATATATTAATTAACAGCAAATGGGCTAGTTCTGTTAGAAATACCAGGGCATATAGGGGAGCATGAAATTGGATCTGACCATTACCTTGTTAAAAGTGTCTTGCAACTTAAACTTAAAAAGTGTTGTGCTAGGGTTAAAAAATTTACCTTTAATACTGAAGCTCTGAAAGACCCAGTTATAGCTAAAGCTTACCATGATAGGTTACTTAGTCATTATGACAGTCATGGTTTGCTTAATACTGAAGTTGAGGAAGAATGGAGCCATTTTAAACAGGCTTTTTTGGAAACTAACAGTACTCTTTTAGGAAAAAAGGAGCAGAGGAGGCAGAATTATTTAAGTGATAAGGCACTTGAGCTTATTTCAGAAAGAAGGAACTGCAGGAATGTCCTTAATCAGTACCCTACTAGTCCTAATAGAAAGCATTACAAAGAACTTAATAAACGTGTAAAGGATCAGTTAGCTACTGATAAGAATCTTTGGCGTGATGGCCTGGCTGACAAAGCTGAGGAAGTAGTTAGACAGCACAACAGCAGAGAGCTGTACCAGATAATTAATGTTTTGTGTGGTAGAAACGAACAGGTATACAGGGATTGAAGGATAAACAAGGCAAGGTTATAGAAGGTGAGGATTCTGTCATGGCTAGGTGGGCTGAGCATTTCAGTGATGTTCTAAACAATGTGGTTAGTTCTACTCCCATTGTTTACAATGATGATAGATGCATTGTTGGCTTTAATGTTGGCCCTATAACACAATCTGAAGTTATTTTGGCTATTTCTAAACTTAAACTTCATAAATCCCCAGGGGTGGATGAAATTACTACGGAAATGCTTAGAGCTGGGAATGTTTCTGTTACCATTTGGATGACTGAAATTCTGAATAACTTTTATGATAAAGGCATGGTTCCTAAAGATTTTACCAGAGCTATTATTATCCCTATTTTCAAAAAAAGGTGATCGCAGTTCTTGTGATAACTATAGGGGTATCAGCCTACTCTCCGTTCCAGGTAAAGTTCTTTCCATGATTGTGCTTAATAGAATTAAGAATCTGGTTGACAGGCAATTGCGTGATGAGCAATGTGGATTCAGAAATGGTAGGGGATGTGTAGATCAGATATTTTCACTTAGGCAGATTCTTGAGAAATGTTTAGAGTTTCAGAAACCTTTGGTTGCTAGCTTTGTTGATTTCAAAAAGGCTTTCGACTCTGTTGATCGTCATAATTTGTGGTTGATTGTGAGATCATATGGTATACCAGACAAGTTAGTTAACATAATGAAAGCTCTCTATAATAACACAGTCGTGTGTGAGAGTTGGTAAGGCTTGTAGCAATTGGTTTAGCATTACTTCTGGTGTTCGACAAGGGTGCATTTTGTCTCCTTTTCTCTTTAGTTTGGTTGTTGATTATGTTATGCGAAATTCACTTCAAGGGAAAGCTTTTGGCCTTAAATGGGCTGGAGATACGAAAATTTCTGATTTAGATTATGCTGATGATTTAGCCCTTTTGGCAAATAATGTTGATGAGATGAACTCTTTCATTCGAACTGTTGATGAGACTGGTAGTACAGTAGGTTTGGTTATAAACAGAGAGAAAACTAAAGTGATGAAAATTGGTCAGGCAGGTTGTGATTCAGTTAATCTGAATGGTTGCAGTCTTGAGCAGGTGTCACAGTTTAATTACCTTGGGAGCTGCGTAACTGATACTGGTGATGTGCGGCATGAGATTAACAGACGAATAGGTATTGCTGCTGGGACTTTTAAGAATCTATGGAGATTGTGGAGAAATAGGCGTATACACCTAAAGACTAAAATTAGACTGTATAATAGTTTGGTTCTTTCTAGGGTTAGTTATGGTAGTGAAACTTGGACGCTGTGTAAGCAAGATAACAGGAAACTAGATGCTTTTGATTCTAGATGCTTACGCAGTATCTTGGGTATTAGGTGGTTTAACTGTGTAACTAATGATGAGGTTAGGCAAAGGAGTCGGCAACCTCCTTTAAGCAGCATATTGTGCAGAGAGAGACTCCGCTGGTTTGGCCATGTTGCCCGTATGGATAATTATAGATTGGCGAATAGGGTTATGAACAGTGTGCCTGGAGGCCTCAGAAGGAGGGGGAGACCTAGGATGCGGTGGGCAGACAATGTCAAACAGGACCTTGTTAGAATTGGTGTACAGTGGCCGGATGCAGCAGATGTAGCTCAGGACAGATATGCTTGGAGAATTAAACTGCGCGGTCTGGTTGGACCTCCGTAGCCCATGGCTGCTTGAGGATGATGATGATGATGAAATTCTAAAACTTACATTTTGAAAATTTTCCAATAACTTCAGTTACACCCTCTAACAGTGGAAACACCATCCCATGGCTGAGTAGTTAGCACTCTTGGATACTGATCAAAGGGATTTTGGTTTGAGCCCCGGTAAGGCATATGTTTGTGTTATCTTTCTGCTGAGCTCCCACCACCCTCACAGACTTTCTACTATGATAAAAAAAAACTGACAGGCTTTTATCAGACTTCTGTGGAAAGCAGCTGCTTGAGGGGATATTTATTTATTTATTTATTAACAGTGAAAAAAATATAGAAAATGACAAAATTTAAACAAATGTAATAAATGATATATTTATACCAGATATTTGAGATTTTGTGACAGAATGTTATGGTGAAGTGTTTTACAATGTCAGTAAGTGATCCAAGTTAGTGGAGGAGGCAAAATCTAGTAGAAAATCAGTCCAGCATAAAATTTTCTTCTTTTGTTTAATGTTCTGCAAAAATTTCCTGAAAAATAAATGTTTAATGTATATATTTTTATATCATAATATGAAGACTTTTGTGGTCATTTTGCCTCTGAGCTGCACTTTTATGCAACTTTTTTTTATTATAAATTGAAATGGCAATTTTTATTTTTTGTTCTACTAAAAACGGATACATATGTCCTTGGCCTCTCAATTCAGATTATCTGAACGTATACAGATAACATGGACACTGGAAAGGTTAACCTCAGCACAAGAGCCTTCCAGTATATACTGGAATTATCAAATATACTATCTAATATTTTGAAAAAATATGATATAAAACTACCTTTAAAAATTATCAATTATGTAAAAGCATTATTAATTAATGATAGAGATCATAGCACATGCCCGGGGGGGGATTAATTTCTTAATGGAAATAGAGGATGAAAATAAAACATTGAATGATAAAATAAATATATAGGAAAAACATACTGACAAATGGCAGCATGAATGACTGAACATCAATATGACTTGGAAAAGAAATTAGGTAAAATGGCATTAATGCAGACAATTTTGCAAGCTAATTTACATAATTATACATTAGAGGAAAAATCATTGCATCACCAGCAACTAACAATTAAATTGTATGGAAAAATCTAATAATAAACGTAAATCAAAATAATTTTTGTAATACAGGTTTAAAACTGATACTATCAGCATGGAAATTACTATTGAATCATCTGACTGGAAAAGCATTGAACATCCACTAGAGGAATACCCTTTTAAAAACACTAATGTAACACCACAAACCCCTCGATGCGAGAGCCTGTCTGTGGTGAGAGGACCACCCTGTGAAGGTTCCGCTGGCTCGGTTACCTTCACAGGGTTCTAAACGCTCGCCCGCGTGTTTGCCGTGCGCGGAGACCCGTGTCCCTGGAAAGGAGGATCCTGGCAGTTGCTCAGGGGTCCCCATCTTCTCTCCCCAGTTCATGACTGGTGGGGTCCCCTTTGGCCGTTTTGCCATTGGGGAGCCTTTCTGTTGCGGGGCTGGGCAGCGACTTCCGGGACTGCTGCTATACACTGTTTTGGCTTCTGCTTCAGGTAAACGGGAGGTCCTGGACTGGCCCCCTCAGGACCAATCGGCTGGTGGGCTGGTCTTGCTAGGGTCAACTATGCAGATCGGTGAGTTGTTGGTAAGTTGTCCGGACGTGGACTGCAAATCGTTGTCCACGTCCGGACAACGATTTGCGAGTTTTCCCACACATTTACTAATTTTGTAGTTTTCTTTCTTTTGTGAGTCCAGCTCTTACCTCACACTTTATTGATTTGTTGCTTATTTTCTTTTGTGGAAACTCAGACGAGTTTCTCACCATTTCTCTTTTCCTTTTCCTTTTTGTTTTGTTCTGCGGGCTTGGCTCACTGCCTGTGTGGGTATGGTGCCCGGGCAGCCCTGGCGCCCAACTGGGCGTCCCCTTGTTGGACTCCATGGTGGGTGGGGACAACGGGCACTGAATTTTTTAAAACAAACATGAGTTCCACAACTCATGTTGTGTTCATCAGTGTTCATGTGTGTTCATCGGTCAATGCCGCAAAGAGGGCTCGCCATGAACCCCCAACTTCTTTGTCTTCGCCTTCGTCTTCGTGTGTGTCCCTGTCTCCGAAGTTCCTGATCATCCACTCTACAGGTGATCAGGTGCTTGGAGACATGTCCCCGTTTTTTATACATAAGGGTATTCAAGGTCTTGTGGGAGAACCAAAATCTGTCAAGCGCCTTAGATCTGGTGACTTGCAGGTGGAAACTGCATGCTCCAAGCATTCAGAGCTTCTATTAAAGGTTACAGCGATTGGTGGAGTGGCAGTCGAAGTCACTCCACACAAGACGCTCAATTCCTCCTGGGGCGTGATCTCTGAGTGGGCCTCCTGGGCATGATCTCTGAGTGAGGAAATCCTCTCGGAGCTTTCAGCCCAGGCAGTCCACCAGGTTTCGTCACGCTGTAATGGAAAGTTAGAGCCCAGCAGGGTACTAATCCTAACTTTCAACACACCACGCCTGCCTACTTCCATCAAGGCAGGATACTTACACTGCGAGGTGCAGCCATTTATCCCCAACCCTCTGCTTTCAATGCCAGAGGTTTGGCCATGCCTGCACCGCATGCCGGGGCAAGCCCACCTGTGCTCGTTGTGGCAGTCAAAATCATCTTGAACCTGACTGCACAGCAGAAAAGGCATGCTGTGTAAACTGCCGTGGTGAACATCCGGCGTACTCCCGTGACTGTCCCGCGACAAGTGGTTGGAGGAGAAAGAGGTACAGCGCCTCAAGACCCTACACAACATCAGCTATCCAGAGGCGAGAAAGCTTGCCGCACCGCCTGCCCCACCTGACAAGGTCTCCTATGGCGGTGTGGTGGTCGGAAAGCCCGTCGTTAAGATGGCTTCCGTGGCGGTGCAGACCGATATTAGCATTCCACCAGCTGAATCTTTCTCGCCTGCTGCTAAGTATTAGCTGCTAGTATTGCTAAGTACCTCGACGCAGGCGAAGCTGATGTCGGTGTCAATCTCGACATCGACACCGGTTTCTATTCCTGTGTCTGTGCTTTCCACATCCACCTCTGGAAGGACCCCTCCACCCCGCCCACAGACAGCAAGACCTACAAAACCCAAGGGGCCCCCGCCGGGGCCCGAAAAGAAAATTTTACCTCCTGTTCGGTGGTCTCTGATCCATGTTGCTTGGACGACTCCGAGGACATGGACACCGACCACCCTAATTTTCCAAAACCGTCGCTGGTGACGGTTAAAATAAATCGTAAGTTGTCTGCCACTTCTTCCAAGACCTGAGATGGCCACACTCCTTCAATGGAACTGTCATGGATTCCAGAGGAATATTGACGACATCAAGGTCCTCCTGAGGGCACACGAACCCCTCTGCGTGTGCCTGCAGGAGACATTCTTGCAGACAGCCAACAATCCCACTATCTGGCACTTTTCTCTCGTTCGCCAGGACCGGGATGGAGATGGTCCAGCTCATGGAGGTGTTGCCATCCTCGTGAGCAACCATTCCCCATTCCATGTCATTCCCCTCTCCACACATTTAGAGGCGGTTGCCATCTGCCTCTTTGTGGGATTTTCGTTTACTGTCTGTTCTGTCTATCTCCCACCCGGAAGCATCGTTTTCCGGGATGACCTTGATGACCTTGAAGGAAGGGGGACAGCTGCCATCCCCCTTCCTCATCATGGGGGACTTCAATGGCCACAGTCCGCTCTGGGGCAGTGCTGACACCAACGGGAGGGGCTGGGTCCTGGAGCAGTGTCTCTTGGATCCATCGCTCTCCCTGTTGAATACCGGTGTCAGTACCTACTTTCACACCCAACCCGCACATTCACTGCCATTGACCTCACCATCTGCTCCTCCTCGATCCTTCCACTCTTTACATGGGAGGTCAAGGACAATCCATATGGAAGCGATCACCTCCCCGTGGTGTGTACCATCTCTTGTGGGGGGCCTTGCAGCCCTTCGCATGTCTCGCGGTGGAGGCTTGATTGGGCTGACTGGAGTGGCTTCGAGCTCTTGTCTGAGCTCGATGAGCACTCTGTCAGCCAGGAGCCCATCAATGTTGCAGTGGCGGAGTTGACGGACTGCATCGTCCATGCAGCTGCCTCTACTGTTCCTCAGACCTTGACTCTGTTTCCACGGTCCCCGAAACTGTGGTGGAATCCCGACTGCACCGCAGCTCGTAAGGCTCAGAACAAGGCTTGGGGGGTGTTTCAGAGATATCCGACGTCCCCCAACCTCGAAGCATTCAAATGCGCCAGGGCGAAAGCCCGTTTCGTCTGGCGCCAGAGCCAGAAGGAATCTTGGATGAAATATACATCTTCTATCACCCACACAACCAGTTCTAAGGTCGTGTGGGATAAAGTCCGGAGGTTGAGTGGGAACTACACGTCCCACTCGTTATCGATCCTGGAGCACAATGGACAGGCAATTGCTGATCCCAAAGCAATTGCCGACACTCTGGGGGAGTCCTTCTCTTCCATCTCTTCGTCTTCCTCTTACTCCCCCGAGTTTCTGGCCCAGAAGGGCAGGGCGGAGCGCTCTCCGCTGTCTTTCCACTCGAATGGCCTGGAGCCTTACAACAGGCCATTCACAGCGGAGGAGCTTCGCCTTGCTCTGCACTCTTCTCGTGCCTCTGCTGTAGGGCCGGACAATGTCCATTATGCCATGCTCCAACATCTTTCACCATCGAGTAAGGATCGGCTGCTCCATCTCTTTAATCGCATTTTTCTCGAGGAGCAGTTTCCGGACTCCTGGCGGGAGGCCATTGTCTTGGCCTTCCCCAAGCCAGGCAAAGATCCCAAGATTCCTTCTAATTAAAACGTCCCTTCGCATTGACGAGCTGCGTGTGCAAGGTGTTCGAAAGAATGGTAAATGCCAGACTCATCTGGTATTTAGAACATCACAACCTTCTTTCCAACACCCAGTGTGGCTTTCGCAGGCAACGGTCAACTCTTGACCATCTGATACGCCTCGAATCGGCTATCAGAAATTCATTTTTAAGAAGAGAGCACCTGGTGTCAATTTTCTTCGACATCGAAAAAGCGTACGACACGGCTTGGAGATTCGGCATTCTTCGTGACCTCCACAGCTTCGGCTTGAGAGGTCACATGCCGATCTTCATCTCCAACTTCTTATCGACACGCTCTTTTCGTGTCCGTGTCGGTAACACTCTGTCGCGGCCGTACCCCCAAGAACAGGGGGTGCCACAAGGCTGCGTTTTGAGTGTTACGCTTTTCGCTGTCAAGATTAATTCTATAACTAGACAACTTCCTCCATCAGTAGGCAATGCCCTCTATGTTGATGACTTTAGCATCTTTTGCTCATCTTCCAGCATGAGGGTCATTGAAAGACAACTGCAAATTGCCCTGAACAATCTTTCGGTTTGGGCGACGGCAAACGGGTTTCGGTTCTCCCCACAAAAGACCGCTTGTGTGCACTTTTGCCACAAGCGTAATCTTCACTTGGATCCCGAGCTGCGGCTCGGGGGTAACATCATTCCAGTTGTGGTGGAGACCAAGTTTCTCGGTCTCATATTCGATCGGAAATTGACCTTTTTATCACACATACGTTATCTCAGGTCCAAGTGCACGCGGGCATTGAACATCGTCAAGGTCCTCTCCTCCCTTTCTTGGGGGGCGGACCGATGTTCTTTGCTCCGCCTGTACCGTGCACTTGTCCGATCGAAACTGGACTACGGATCCCAGGTGTACGACTCGGCCCGGGATTCGGTGGTGAAGGTGCTGGACCCCCTCTATCATCAGGCCCTCCGTGTTTGCACGGGAGCCTTCCGCACTTCACCGGTCCAGAGTCTTTATGTTGAGACCGACGAACCGTCTTTATCTCTTCGCCGTCAGCAGTTGTCCCTACAATATGCGTCTAAATTGCGATCCCTGCCTGGCCATCCCACTTGGGACTGCGTTTTCAGTCCGAAGTGGGAAATGCTTTACACTAATCGGCCGACTGCCATTCGTCCTTTTGGTTTGCGTGTCCGAGGCTACCTCAGAGACATCAACACCAGTCTCGATAGCGTTACACAGTCGACAGCTGAGCCACTTCCACCTTGGCTCGCTGTTTCCCCTTCCTGCGATTTTTCCCTGTGCAGAACGGGGAAGGCCTTTACACCCGACTGTGTGTACCGGCAACTCTTTGCCAGCCATCGTGCTGAGCACCCGGACTTCTTGCCTGTCTTTACAGATGGCTCGAAGTCCGGCACTTCAGTGGGATCGGCCATGGTCTGCTGTGATGTAATCATTGCAGACCAGATCCCACTGCAGTGTTCCATCTTTACTGCAGAGTTGCACGCTATCAGCCTCGCCTTGGACCACGTGGTGACTAAGCATCATCGTCGGTGTGTGCTTTACACCGACTCGCTTAGCTCGCTACAGGCTTTGATCTCGGTGAGGCATCAGCCTCACCCAGTTCTTACTAAGATCCGCCAGCAACTATATCGTCTGGCAGCCACCACCACCATCCATTTCTGTTGGGTGCCCGGTCACGTTGGGATTAGGGGCAATGACTTAGCAGATGCTGCTGCCAAGTCAGCCACGCCGCTGTCCGACTCTCCATTGCCGGTTCCCTATTTGGATTTCCGGCAACGTTTTACCACCGAGCTCCGGGCACAGTGGCAGAGATCTTGGTCGGAACAGCTTACGAACAAGCTCTTTGAGATCAAGCCTATCATCAAACCATGGCAGTCTTCTTACCGCAGGAATCGCAAGGAGGAAGTTGTACTTGCTCGGCTCCGCTTAGGTCACTCGTATATTACTCATTCGTTTCTTCTACGGGTGGACGACGTACCTAAGTGCGAGTTTTGTGACACCTTTTTAACTATCAAACACATTTTAATATCATGTCCATGTTTTAACTTTGAACGGCGTTTGTTTTTTAATTTTCATGATTTTACGTCCGAGTCCCTTTGTTATCTGATAACTCTTCTTTTACCTCGGACGTTTGTTATCTGATAACTCTTCTTTTACCTCTGTATTTAGATTTTTAAGACATACTGGATATTTTACTCACATATAGTTTTTACTCTTTATCTTTATATATATATTTAACCCAGATTGCTTTTCCTGGGTTACTTTTATTTCTTTTTATAACATATTTCTACATTTGTTAACTGTTATTCCCAACGGGGTATTTTATTGTTTTACATTTTTCTTGTTAAATTTGTAATTTATCTTTTAACATATTGGTTCAGGGTTTCACGATTTTTATCTTTTTACTTTTTGGACTTTTGTTTGGCGCATTATAGCCCTAGATGCTGATGCGCCATAAAACCCTAAACAACCAACCAACCAAGCATTCATCTGGTTTCTGACTTTTCTATTAGGAAGAAAGGAGATTACAAGACTGTGCTTTTTTGAGATCCAGATTGGAGAGAATATATATATATTTAAATATTGACTTTTTTCTCCTTCAGTGAACATCATCCTCGAGCAGCCATGGCCTATGGAAGTCCAACCGGATTGTGCAATTTAGTTCTCCAAACATATCTATCCCGAGCTACATCTGCTGCATATGGCCACTCTGGACCAATTTTAACAAAGTTTTGTTTGACATTGACTGCTCGGTGCATCCTAGGTCTCCCCCTCTTTCTGAGACCTTTAGACTTTTTTTTTAGACCTGTTCATAACCCTATTTGGTAATCTATAATTATGCATCCAGGCAACATGGCCAAACCAATGCAGTCTCTCTCTGTACAATATGCTGCTTAAAAGAGGTTGCTGATTCTTTCCCCTAACTTCATCATTACTTACAAAGTTGAACCACCTAATGCCCTAGGGGCGGGGGTGGCTCAGTCAGTAGCACGCCAGGCTCGTAATCTGTAGTTCCCAGGTTCGAGTCCCAGCTGGGTCAGCGTTGAGATTTATCTCCGCAAAAATTCCCCGCTTGCTCACGGTCAGTAGGGGATACCGATGGGCTTGGAAAGGCCGCCGTCCGTTGGATGGGACGTTAAGCCATGGCCCGTGTGCGGGAAAGCCATACCCTGTGCACGTTAAAGAACACGCTGGATGGCCTTGACGGGAGGCTACCATCTGTCTCCTAACAGCTGTTCCAGTGGGTCCCCTCCCCCAACCTTCTCTGAGCCTTCGGGGTCCATGTGACCTGGCCATTTAGCCCATTGTGTGCAAAAAAGTGCCGCTCAGAGGTAAAACAACCCAACCCAACCTAATGCCCAAGATACTGCATAAGCATGTAGAATCAAAAGCATCATGTTTCCTGTTATCTTGTTTACAAAGCATCTAAGTTTCACTTCCATAACTACCCTAGAAAGAACCAAATTATTATACAGTCTAATTTTAGTCTTTAGGTGTATACAGCTATTTCTCCACACTCACCATAGAATCTTAAAAGTTCTGGCAGCAATCCCTATTCATCTTGTTAATCTCATGCCACACATCACTAGTATCTATTACATAGCTCCCAAGATAATTAAACTGTGACACCTGCTCAAGACTTCAACCATTCAGATTAACCGAATCATAGCCTGCTTGACCAATTTTCATCACTTTAGTTTTATCTCTGTTTATAACCAAACCTACTCTACTACCAGTCTCATCAACAGCTCGAATGAAAGAGTTCATCTCATCAAATCATTTGCCAAAAGGGCCAAATCATCAGCATAATCAAATCAGAAATTTTCAGATCTCCAGACCATTTAAGGCCAAAATCTTTCCCTTGCAATGAATTTCCCATAATGTAATCAATAACCAAACTAAAGAGAAAAGGAGACAAAATGCACCCTTGTCGAACACCAGAAGTAATGCTAAACCAATTGCTACAAGCCTTACCAACTCTCACACATGACTCAGTGTTATTATAGAGAGCTTTCATTATGTTAACTAACTTGTCTCATATGCCACACGATCTCATTATCAACCACAAATTATGACGATCAACAGAGTCAAAAGCCTTTTTGAAATCAACAAAACTAGTAACCAAAAATTTCTGAAACTCTAAACATTTCTCAAGAATTTGCCTAAGTGAAAATATCTGATCTACACATCCCCTATCATTTCTGAATCCACACTGTTCATCACACAGTTGTCCATCAACCAAATTCTTAATTCTATTAAGTATAATCGTTCAAGGAACTTTTCCTGGAACAGAAAGCAGGTTGATACCCCTATAGTTATCATAAGAACTGTGATCACCTTTTTTTAAAAAAAAGGATAATAATAGCTCTGGTAAAATCTTTAGGAACACTGCATTTATGCATTGTTCAAAAATTCAGTTATCCATGTGGTTACTCCATTATTCCCAGCTCTAAGCATTTCAGCAGTAATTTCATCTACCCCTTGGGATTTATTTAGTTTAAGTTCAGAAATAGCCAAAATAACTTCACTGTGTTATAGGGTCAACTTAAAGTGAGTAATTCATACATCCTCATTACAAACAATGGGAATAGAAATCATTTCAATGTTTAGAACTTCTCTGAAATGCTCAGCCCACCTAGCCATCACAGAATCCTCACCTTCAACCACCTAACTATGTTTATCCTTCAATCCATGTGTATCTGTCTGTTTCTTCCACACAAAAGATTAAATTTCTGTTACAACCCCCTGTTCTTGTGTTGTCTAACTGCCTTCATCTGCTTTGTCAGCCAAGCTATCAAGCCAAAGATTCTTATCAGCTGTTAACTGATCCTTTACACATTTATTAAGATCGTTGTAATGCTTCCTGTTAGAACTAGTAGGGTATTGATTCATATTTTTCCTGCACTTCCTTCTTTCAGAATAAGTTCTATATCCTTTTCACTCAAATAATTTTGTTTCCTCTGTTCCTTTTAACTAAAAGAGTACTGTTGGTTTCAAGAAAATCCTGTGTAAACTGATCTCATTCTTTCTTAATTTCTGCAGTAGGCAAACCCACAATTGTGATATGATTAAGTAAGCTATCATAGTATGCTTTGTCGATCTTTCAGACCTTCAGTGTTAAAAGTAATTCTTAACCTTAGCACAACATTTCGTAAGATTCAATTGCAAGACACTTTAGACCAGGTAATGGTCTGACCCAATTTGGCTCCCCTATATGATCTGGTATTCTTAACTGAACTAGCCCATTTGCTGTTAATTAAAATACCTATATGTTGTGGTGTTTGTAATAAGTGATAGTTATTCTCAAACCATTAAGTTTCCTTACCTGTAGGAGACGTTCCCCATTGTCCCTTAAACTACCAATTGTAATGGGACCTAATACACCTGCTGAAAGATCAGCTAATACCAACTTTAGCATTGAAGTCATGTGACACAAGAGAAATATCTGCTTTCGTGACAGAATTCAAACTATCCTGAAGTTGTCTGTAAAACCATCCTTTTCGTTCTCATCAGAGCCCTCTGTGGGGGCATAACAACAGTAGACATTCAAGTCTTTAATTTTTGTTTTAAATTTAGCTGTAAGAAATCTTTCATTAATGTAGTTATATCCTTGAAGAGCATTACTGGCATGTGTCCGCTTATATTTGAGTAGCAATAAAAAATAATGTTAGAAGTAGTCACTGAAAGGAAACTGTGCACCACTCCCCTGTGATGGTGTATAGAACTGGTCAGGCCTAGTACCTAAAGTTTGACCCCACCTGCTTGTTATGGTTCCTTTTTTTTGTTTTCTTTTTGTTACATGTAGATGGCACTATATGCTGTAAGTCTGGTTACTTTTGGATTGCGCCACGTACTGACCAGGACTGGCATACATAATTCCAGATGTTCTCAAAAATTCTCTTAGTTGGCAACCCTAAACATGATCTCTTGATTATTTGAACATTATTATTTTGGTCAAGGAAATATGATGAAATATGTTTGTAGTTCTTTCAAAGCTTTTAAAAGCAACTGAAAAGAGACTGTTGTTTTTAATGCTTCCAGATCTGAATTAAATTAAATAACATAGCATTGTTTGGAGCTTGATAATACTGCTATTTACATCCCAAAAAGCAACCATTTTGAAAAAAAAAAGTATTCAAGTTATATGCAAATGAAAAAAATCAAACTTCCTTTATTTCAGTTTGATGTGTAAGCTGAGTGGGTCTAATATCACTGTTATCTGATCCCCTGATTTAATTCTACTAGACTTTTTCTTATGGAGATTTGTTAAGGATAAAGTGTATTTTTCTGCCTTTTCCTGTCAATGTTGAGGATCTAAGGGCAAGGAGTACAAGCACAGTTGCAGAAGTTGTGACAGACATGCTACATTGCACCTGGGAAGGAATTCATTGCAGGTGGGATATCTATCATGTTACATCACATTGAATTGTCACTCTGATACATCTGAAAATACTTGATGTGCTTGTCATATTTGATTTTATCTACCATTTATTAATAAATGTAAACATCTTAAAGTTGTAAAGGTATTTTTGAAACACCCTGTATACTTGGAAAATATCCATCAATCTCATCACGTGTCATACTTCAGCTAAATAGCTTATTTAGGAACATTTAAAAATCACCCTAAGAGTGATGGAATTTATCATATTCCATGTCCATCCACATAAGCAAAGTCATTGAAGGAAGGCATTTAGTTTCATTGTTTAAAATGTTTGCTTACTTATATATATAATAATTGTTCAGCTTATTTTAAACATTTGCATTTATATTTTATTTGTATAATAAAGATGAAAGTGTACACCTTTAGGTATCTAGTCTCTTTGAAGAATTACATAAGCTTTTACAGTCCAAATTTTGGCAGCCCAGGAACCTATTTTCATAATGTTTTTCTTATGGAACTAACTTCCCCCTGTAATGTTGTTTCACCTAATGTTGCAGTTTCTTGGAACCACTTAATGATGTTAAGTGGGATATGTAAATATATATTTCAACTTTTCATTTGGGAAACATCTTCAAAAAGATGTATATTATTAAATGCTTTTATATTAAAAATTACCTAATACTTAGTATTCTATTATAGGCACATAGGGACTAAAGGATTAATAATTGCTGTAATATATATACAGTTCTATAATAAACACCCTTTTCTTTGTAGACTGTTTTTTCTGTGGATGGCCTTCCTAGTCTTTGGAATGAGCTAGTGAAAGACGGAGAACTTGTATTCTGCACCCATGATGACTTAGGGAATTTGTTTCTTTCTCCAATTAAGAAAGGTATATTTTACAGTTCTTAATAGATGAAGTTTTGATTCCTTAATCTTTTTTTCTTTTAGTTAATAATTAAGTGGTTTTATATTAACATGTCCATGGTCCAGTCTGAAAATCTGGTTTACATCCAGAGTCTCATCTATTTTTTCACTAACAGCCAAAAAAATTATATCTTTTTGTGAAATAACTAATGGAAGAATTATGACCTATTATATACCAAATTAATCAGCATTTAATTCTGAATTTTCTGGAAATAAAAATTTTAACAAAAAATATGACTAGTTATATTTTAATAAGTTTTTTTAGAGTCTTGTGCTGAAAGCTTCTGGCAATGGAAATAAATTATTAAGAAAAAACTAATAGACAAAAATAACTATAATGCATGTGAATTGAATGACTATTTTTGAAAAAGAGGGAAATACATTTTTGCTTGAAACAAGAAAATTACTCTTCTAATTTTTTTCTCTATCTATGAGAAAACTCGAGGCTTATCACCAACTATATTGAGTCAAATAAAGAACTCGACTTTAGAATTTTTTAACATTTAACCAATTAACAGAAACAGGTCATGTATACTAAATTAAACAGAATTTCTTAATTTTATGGAAACAAAAAATTTAACAAATTGTCAAACATATTAATTTTAATAACACTTTTTCACAGTGATGTAGTGAAAAAATAGATCTGATTAGGAAATTAAGACTTAATTTTAAAAAATTTATTAATAAAAACAGTTAAATTATATATCAATGGAAAAGAAATTTCTTTGGACATCATACATTTTTTCTTTGGGTGATATATTTTGGAGATCTTGGCAAAATATTCAAATTCTCTGGACACCATACATTTTATCTTTGGGTGGTATATTTTGGAGATCTTGGCAAAACATTCAAAATTTAGTGCACTGAGGCTCAGTTGGTAGTGTGCCAGGCTCGTAACCTGCAATTATCAGGTTCAGGTTCCAGTTGGGCAAGTGTAGAGATTATTCTCTGCCAAACTCCCCACCCTGCTTAAAGTGAATAGGGGTCACTGTTGGGCTTGAAAAGGCCGCCGCCCATTGATGGGACATTAAGCCATGGTCCTGTGTATGGGAGAGACACACCTATGCACATTAAAGAACATGCTTGATGGGAGGCTGACACCCTTTTCCCAGCAGCTGTCCAGTGGGTCCCCTCACCCAACCATCCACAAAACTACGAGAGCTTCGAACTTGGACATCTGTCCCAAATAACTGATTTTTAAGTAGCAAATATCATGTTTTTAAAATTAAAAGAGCTCGAATTTACCCCTTAAAAATTATAGACTTTTGGCATAATTCACATACAGTGTTGCAGTAAAAATTACACCATAATGCTACCTAACCATATTGGCAATAAATCATTGGCACGGTTCAAAATTTGAAAGTTCCATAATTAGAGATATGAATGAACTGATTGATTTCCATAATATTAAACTAGTGTAAATGGTAGGTACTTTACCAGTTGCTCCGCAGCCTTAATATCAGCGTTCTCATAGGCATCATCCAGCACACAAGGCTCAAAATTCGAAAATACCAAAATCAGAGATATGAATGAACAGAAGATTTCGATAATATATAAGTAATGCAGACAATAGGTACTCTCTCCACTGCTTCGCAGCCTTAATGTTAGTGTTCTGATAGGCCTCAACCAGCACACAAAGGTGACTTTTGGTGCCATCCATAAGATGTAGTACTGTCCTGTATAGTGGAATGTTGGATGGCATCTTTCAATCATATTCAAGCACTAAGAATAAAAAATCTCAATATTCTCAGAAGAGAGGTACAGCCAAAAAACTTGGGTGGAAGGAGGTAAAATATTTTAAAACCATTCAATAAAAATTTTCCAAAGAAGGGGGGGGGGGGGTTAAAACCCCTCAGCTTTGTAGCAAAGTGGGGTGTAATGTGTGTTTAAAATGCCCATGATGAATTGCCCTCTGAACCGTAAGAGGATTGTTTTCTGTACCATGGAAATCCTTTTCATTTCCACTTCCAAAACCTCATTAATTTTCATGAAATCATAAAAGATTAATTTTTTTGACTTAGAACAAAGAAGTAGTAAAAGAAGTTAACGTATAACCTAATGCAATGTTTAAAAACAATACACGCAGTAAGAAGTGGTAAGCTGGCCATCATCATAGCTAGAAATGTATCATAACTCTGAAAGATTGATAATGACATATAAATCTCTGGAAATAAAATCAATCTGTAAAAATAAAAATGGTAGTTTAATTATAAAAGTATAACTAAAGTACTAACTGAATTGAAAAGACATCCGATGTTAACAAATGCTGCACACCACACACACATGCCTACATATTACTAGTCACTGTCATCTGAATTTTGCTAGGCCATGACCTAGTTTACACAGCTGAACTGCACAAACAAGTAATGGTTTTGCTTTCAGTAGTAGGAACTACACATTGAATGCTGCGATAAATGATAAAAATAAGTCTAGGAATATTGGAATAGGTTTAAGGCAGAAAAGATAGCATAAAACAAAAACATAATATTATATATTATTATTTCTTCTATAATAATCCAATTTTAAAAATAGCAATTTTTGGTTAATTTTTGGGAGAATTTTGAAACTCTAAGGTAAAATGAGTTCTTAATAGTTCAGATCAAATCCATGAGCTTTTAAATCAGGAGGTTGCTTGAATGTAGAAAAACAGAACTTTGCAAATCAGCTTTACCATGTACTCACCTAAAAATGGCAATCAAATCACTTTAACAAATTATTTGAAAAAAATAGGTAAAATATTTTTAAAAACACAGTTTAATAAAATATTCATCAAATGAAAGAAGTGCTATTTTTCAAGCTTGAATTATGTATTTTTATATGTAAGAAAATTGTTATGAATTTTAATTCTATTAAAATTAATTTGTCCTGTTTAAATATTTTGCAGTTAAATTTTTTCCCCTCTTCAGATTCCATATCTTTGTTTAAATCAAGATCAGGTAGCTGTGCTGATGCTTCATGTAATGCTCCTGGTGAATGCAGTTGCACCTTTTGCCACATTGCAGAAAAGGTTGAGAGAGATAATAAAGAACAAGACAGACATAAGCCAAATGCTTCTAGAGTGTCAATTGATTCTTGGACATGGGGACCCCAAGCAGGTTAGTATTCCTTTCTCAAGTTATATCACTTAGTGACTAATACATTCAAAGTCTGACATTGTCAAGCATTTCATGATGAATCCTTTTTCAGTGTCAAAAAAAAAGACATTAACAAAGAGCAGAATTGCTATTAATGTTAGAAATTGAACGATTATCACAATGAGACCTTAAGTTACACATGGCATATGTTTCTGGAAAACATTATGTAAATTGAAATCTTATAACTCCTGACATTAATTGTATGGAAATTACGGGGATGGAACAAGATATGATAAACTTATTTAATATTAAAAGGATAACTTAATACAGAATTCAGTAATTAATGGTGTTTAAAAATTAGAAATTGGTCATCTGAATGAGATTCATCAAACTTACATCTGCTGGGTCATCTAGTCTCTCTAGAGAGGTGTTGGTAGTCACTGAAGAGGAAGGCTGAAGCTTTAAGAAGGAGGTGATCAGTTATTACTTTACATTCTTGATTTATTTCCTTCTGGAGCTGCTTGTAACTTAAAAGTTGTTCAAAGTATTCTTAAAGTTGAGCTGCCTTTTCATGATGGAGTCAAGATCGATGATTTCTTCATCTTCTTTGAGCCTTATGCAGTAATCTCTGAATGATAGGCTTTAGCAGACTTTGCTTCTTCTGCATCCTTACTCTACTAGATGTAAAAAATACTTCTGCACCTTGTTGGTGAGAAATATTCAGCTAAACCATCTGCTCATCCTTCATGATACCAAACCTCTCTCCAGACATTTGGCCAACCTTGCAATGCAGCTGACTTCCTTGTCTCTGTCATGGTGGCCACAGATGGCTTGAAGTCCAGCACATCAGTGGGATCAGCATGATCTGCTGTGATGTAATCATTGCAGACCAGATCCCACAGTAGTTTTCCATTTTCACTGCAGATTTGCATGCTATCAACCTTGCCTTGGGCCACATATCAGCTGAGCATCATCATCGGTGTGCCCTCTACACTGACTCGCTTAGATTGCTACAGGCTTTGATCTTGGTGAGGCGTCAACCTCACCCTGTTCTCTCCAAGATCCGCAAGCAGCTCCATCATCTGGCTACTATCACCACCACCATTCTCTTCTGTTGGGTGCATGGTCACATTGGGAGCAGGGGCAATGATTTGGCAGATGCTGCTGCCAAGTCATCCACGGCCCTCTCCGACTCTTCACTGCTGGTTCCATACTTGTACTTCTGGCAGTGTTTTTCCATTGAGCTCTGGGCACAATTTCAGAGATCTTGGTCTGA
Organism: Ryuthela nishihirai; assembly: GCA_038380435.1. Lineage (NCBI taxonomy): Eukaryota > Metazoa > Arthropoda > Arachnida > Araneae > Heptathelidae > Ryuthela > Ryuthela nishihirai. Next base: position 65,703,545 of record JAWZYU010000024.1, read on the forward strand.
ACAGGTTGGTAACAAGCTTTTCGAGATCAAGCCCATTGTCAAACCATTGGCAGTCTTGTTTTCACAGGACTCACAAGGAGGAAGTTGTACTTGCTTGGCTCTGCTTAGGCAATTTTTTTATCACTCATTCATTTCTTCTTCAGGCGGACGACGAACCTAAGTGCAAGTTTTGTGGCACCATTTTAACAATCAAACATATTTTAATCTCATGTCCCGCTTTTAACTTTGTACGTAGAATGTATTTTTACTTTTCATGATTTTTCATGATTTTACGTCCGAGCTCCATACCCTCGGACTTATTTTAATAATGATTCTTTTTTATCCTCAGTTTTTGGATTTTTATGTTATACAGGTTATTTTAATTGATTGTAATTTTATGGTTTTGTCATTTGTACATTGTCCAACCTGGGTCCTTTACACCTCGGTTGGTTTTACTTTTATATTTTATTGTCTTGACTTTTAACTTTGGTTTTGGGTTTAAGTGTCTTTTACCATTTTATTTGTCTCACTTTGGTGCATTATGGCCTTAGCTGCCGATGCACCATAAAACCCCAAACAACCAACCAATCTGTCATGGTGGGGTAAATTTATAAAATCATTGATATTCCTAGACTAGTTTTTACCAACATGCATTCAAAATTGAAATATTGACTTTCCAGGGCTTTGAATGATGCAGTCCAAAATGTTGTAGCCCCTCCAAAATTATGCCTGATTCCTTATTCTTATATTAGTTGCACTGTGCCTATCTGTAAAAGCTTAATTAAAAATATAAAACCCTCAATGATTTATCAGAAATTATGACGTTGAACACTTTAACGATTCAGATGTCCAAAAACAGTTAACCATTTTCACTTTTCTAATTTTGCTGGCCCATAAAATAGTAGCTGTTCCATTGTATAAGGTTGTAATCTTTTATATTTTTTGGAAATCATATCTGAAAATCTACATTTTAAAACTTGGCATAATATTTTACTTGTTGATTCTGCTTAAAATGAACTAAACCTGAAAGAATAACTGTTTGCATGTACTTGAACACTACAGTAGGTCAACTGCTGAAGTATGTGATTGTGGCTTCCACTCCATTATTACATAAATAAATTATTGAGAAATATTTTTCCAAATTGTTGCCATCCTCTTTCACCATCCCTTTGAGTGAGCTGCTGCATGTGGTGAGAGGACTACCCTGTGAAGGTTCTGCTGGTTCAGGTACTTTTAAAGGGTCCTGAACTCTTGCTTGCAGTTTGCTATGCAATGCAACCTATGCTCCTGGAAAGGAGGATCAGGTAGCTACCTGATCTCCTTTCCAAGGATCACCTTCTGTTTTTCCTCTGCTCATGACTGATGGATTCCTCTTTTTCTTGTCATACCATTGGGGAGCTTATTTGTCACATAGCTGGGAAATGCACTATGGGGCTGCTGCTATACATTGATTTGGCCTCTGCTGTACACAAGTGTAGGTCCTGGGGTGTCTTCTCCCCCTAGGATCAACTGATTAGTAATGTAGTCCTGTTATTTTTGAATAAATCACCATGAAATACCAACCATGAAATATGGTGAATTCCTTGACCATATCTCTATATATGAGGGAAAGTCAAAAATTATCCGCACTTTATTTTTTTCAATTTATTTACATAAATTTAGGAGTTGATCAACCACGTAATTTTTCCACATAGTCTCCTTCCTTTTTGATGCACTTGGTCCAGCGGTCCACAAGCTTGCATATTTCTTCAAAGAAGAAGGTTTTTGGTTTATCGTCCAACCATTTATGCACTGCCTTGAATTGAATAGTTTCCACTCCATACTTTGCTTTTTGGATTCTGGCTCATTGTGATGGACCCACATTTCATCTCCTGTGACTATTCTGCTCAAAATTCCTTCACCTCTATTGTTGTAGCGGTTGTAAGCTTTGGCAGATCTCAACACGTTTGCATTTATGATCTGCGGTAAGCTGTCTTGGCACCCATCTCGCACAGACTTTATGGAAGCCGAGCTCGTCGTGTATGATTTGATAGGCAGAACCATGACTAATCTGCAGAGAACACGCTACATTGTCAATGGTAACTCGCCGGTTTGCCAATACCATTTCTTGAGCTTGCTGAATCTTCCCGTCAGTGGTGGAGGTTGACGGGCGTCCTACTCCCTCTTCGTGAATTATACTTGTCCGGTCTTTAAACTTCTTGATCCACTCATACACACTTCTACGTGGTAGAGCACTGTCCATGTATTGTGTTGTAAGCCTTCGATGAATTTCAGCCCCTGGCACACCTTCCGACCAGAGAAATCGGATTACTGCTCTTTGTTCGTCCTTGATGCACACTGCTAGCAGAGCAGGCATGGTGAAACTGAAACAGAAACAAGGAAAATAACGCTATCAAGGTCAAACTTCGATAATGTGACCACAGTAATATCAACTCTAAGCATGCATGTGCAGAATGCAGTGTGACAAACCTAAAGATGTGTTATGGTGAAAGTGGAGATGTTTTTTGACTGATGTTCCCCTAAGATTTAAGGAAATACAATTTGTAAATAAAAATTTTCATGTTTGAAATTAAAACTTTCTGTAGTAGTGATGGAAACATGATCCAGAAATGATTTAGTTTTAGTTTCTTTGCTTCAGTTAAACATATAACATTGTAGAATATATTATCAAAATTTTTTAGTTCTTTAGAACTTTCAGCTGTATTTTTCAATTTTTTAAAAATTATCTTGATGCTAAAGAGAAATATTTTTCTTGTGGATTACTAGTTGTCAAAATTCTAAGCATATATGTTATGCTTTATCTGCATATAAAATCTACATTTATGAGATCTACTGAAAATCTACATTTTAAAACTTGGCATAATATTTTACTTATTGATTCTGCTTAAAATGAACTAAACTAAATGAAAAGAGGAAAATGAGGAAAATCAAAATAAATGAAGATAGAAAAGAGGCCTGATCCATTTTCAAGAGCAGAACCTTGTAGATCATGGCATTAAATATTCTTGAAATTTTTGGATTTTTGCGCTTGGCCACTGATCTAAGGGACCTGGGTTCGAGCCCCGGGTAAGGCATGGCTGTTTGTGTCGTTTTTCTGCTGAGGTCCTGCCATCCTCTCAGACCTTCTACTCTGGCATATAAACTGACAGGCTCCTGTGAGACCTATGTGGCAAGCAGCTGCTTGAGGGGTATTTTTTTTTATTACTTCCAGTTCAGAAAGTAAAGAGACACATATATTTCCTTTTCTTGAAAATGTATTGTTTGCCTGTATATTTTGAATAAAAAGAAAAAAAAAATCAACACAGAAATAATGTCAAATCTTATAAATACAGAAATGAAGAAAAACCAAAATGCAGAAATATTTAACTAGAAGAATGGTATCACCTCTGGCTCTTATGGGAATCTCATTTTCAAAGAGAATGAAATTTTTTGTTTACCTACTTTTTAACTCTTTAAAAGTTTTAATTTGAGCTAATGGATGATTTAGAAAATGTAAATAACAATATTTTATTATTAATTGCACAACATAAAAAAGTATTTGCCTTTTATTCCTTAAATTTAAAAAGTTACTTTTCTCATATACCTCTGAAAAAAGAGGGTAGATTTTTGCTGTCAGTGGAATATCTCTTGACATTCTACACTGAAATTTTAAATTTCTACCGTAAGTAGATCACTTGCAACATTCATTAAAAGTTTTGCTTTTTCCATATTCGAGTGGTTAGCGCGCTTGGCTACTGATCTACGGGACCTGGGTTCGAGCCCCGGGTAAGGCATGGATGTTCGTGTTGTTTTCTGCTGAGGTCCTGCCATCCTCTCAGATCTTCTACTATGGCATATAAACTGACAGGCTCCTATCAGACCTCTGTGGCAAGCAGCTGCTTGAGGGGGTATTTATTTTTTATTATTTATTTAATGGCATATAAACTGACAGACTCCTGTCAGACTTCTGTGGCAAGCAGCTGCTTGAGGGGGTATTTATTTTTATTTTATGATATAAATTAAAACTACCCAAGTCTTGAAAAAATGCATATTATAATATTTCATTAATACCAATCCAACTAAAAAAAAAAAATGGGGCACTGGTGGTTCAGTCAGTAACGCACCATGCTCATAATCTGCAGTTCCCAGGGTCAAGCCCCAGCTAAAGATTTATCTCCACGAAACTCCTTGACCTACTCATGGTCAGTAGGGAACACCGTGGGCTTGGAAAGGCTGCTGTCCATCAGATGGGATGTTAAGCCGTGACCTTGTATGTGGGAGAGCCATACCATATGCATTAAAGAACATGCTGGATGGCCTAGACAGGAGGCTACCATCTGTCTCCCAACAGCTGGTTCAGTGGCTACCCTCCCAACTTTCTCTGAGCCTTCAGGGTCCTTGTGACCTGGCCATTTAGCCCATTGTGTGCAAAAAAGTGCAATCGGAGGTAAAACAATCCAACCCATTTCAGGTCACACGATATTACCACATTCTTTGCAAAGAGAATTGCTAGCAGGGGAACAGAAACAATTGAACTAGGTTCAAAGCAATATTAACAAGAGTCAAGTAAAAATTTGTATGCAATTTGTGACCCATTAACTACTTAAATTTTTGGAGCAAAATTCATTTGCATATTTGAATTTTAATACACCCATCAGTCAATTTACATGGTAGATAGATTTTGGGAAATCACCATGCAAATTGAGACCAACAACTGATGGAATAAAGGGGGGATAGGTTTTGAAAAAAATACTTATTATTGATAAAACATAAATTGAAAGTTTTATTTATACACATATATCTTAAAAATTTTTAGTTCAGCAGTAATAATAAACATTAGTGTAACATTATTTTGTACTTTATTTGCACAAATTCAGATATGCTTAGATTAATTTGCCATATTATTTTTTGGTCACAAAAAGTACACATTGTTAATGTAGATGGTCACTATTGAATTTTCAGATGAAATTTTAAAGAAGGATAGTTATGAACTAATTATATCTTAGAAATTAATCCTTTCAGTGTCCAGCTTAAAATGCTGGTTTACATCCAGAGGCCAACTATTTTTCATATCCTCAGCCTAAAAACAAATTAACTCTAGATCTTTTTTTTGCCAAATAACTAATGAAAGGAATTATGGCATGTTATATGCCAAATTAATGAGCATTTAATTCTGGATTTTCTGAAAATAAAATGTTTTACAAAAGAGGTGGGGCCCCACCCTGCTCTCTGTCAATAGTGGACACTAATGGATTTGTTTTTAAAAATAGCAGTTTTTGTTAATATTGAGGAGATTAAAATTCTTAATTTTAGTACTGATTTTTGTGCTAATTGAAATTTATTTGAATCTAAACTTCACTGTGCTAATATAATTTTATATTTAGCCAATGAAATAATCTGCAAAGTTCAACCTGCTGCTAAAAATGAGATTATACATGGTTTTTACTAGACTGAACTAGTCTAGAAAAATTCTTATCATTGTTTTTATATTGAAATTTTTTTATCACTTTATTACCACATTATTATTTTCTCCTAACCCCCTATTTTTAGTTGGACCCTAGTCTTATCAACCATGATACTTTTCAGGAATGTAACCCCCATGGCTGATGGAGGGTTACTATATAATAATAATGCTAATTCGTTTGAGATGATGGGCAGGTGTACCTCAATAAATTTTCTTCCAAAAATGCATGTTGATATTACATCTGCTAGTTTTCATAGAACATGGTCAGAGTGCTGCTTGAGAAGATTGCTATCTCTCTTTAACAGATTTGGACTCGCTGTAATTTTGCAAATACCTGACAGTCCAATCCCAAATTTCATACATGGCTCCCCCTGTTCTATTCGTGTGTTGTATTAAAAATTCAAGTCACTACTTGTAGTGGAATTATCAAGTAGGGCTATAGATTTAAAGCCTTGGATTACTTCTGTCTTGTTTTTATAGTTTATCCAAATCCTCATTTAACCCCCCACCCCCAGTCTTGTAACTTCCCAAAAACTTGACTGGCCTAGTCCTAAAGCTCTCCTTTTGTTTTTTCCCTCTGGACAATCTGTGTTGTCTCTATCTAAGATGGAATCCACTGTGATGACACACACATTAACTGTTTGACAAAATTAAGGTAATCCTAATAAAATGTGGCAACGATCTACAGGACTTGAACCCACTTCTCTCCAGATTTCATGCCAGATTCATTCATCCAGTGTTCTGCTACTCTGGATGAATCTGGAGAGATGTGGGTTCAAATCCCACTGAACAGTAAAATATACACATATAATGTCAGTATGGAGTATGATCCCCTCTGAAGGCATTTGTCATCATTTGTGAGGCCTCATAACATTCATCCATGCTCAATATAAGGTTGTTCAGCAGGGCCTGAGGAAACAAATCCCATTTTAACACAAGAGCTGACTTTACTTCATAGAGTAACTGAGGAGGTGAGTGATGGTTTACAATGCATCTGTCTTGCTAAAGCATTCCATAAGTTCAATGGGATCTAGGTTTGGTGACCTTGCTGGCTATGCCATTTATTGACTCTCTTCTCTTTCTAAGTTCTTTTGCATCAGGTGATCTCATGCAAACAGGCATTGTCATCAGTCACACATAGCGTTCTAGGATTTCTCTGTATCTCTGAGCTGTAAACAGAACCTCCATCAAATACATGAGGAGTATGGCCTTTGATGGTTATGTCACCCCAGATAGCACACCATCTCCACCATAAGTATGCCTTTCTCTGATACTGGAGGGATGGTATCACATTCTTCTTTCTCTACAGATTAAATGTCTAGAATATGGCTGTGGGCTAAATCAAGACTCATCAGAAAATAGAGCATTAGCCCATTGTTCAGGACTCCAAGTGACATGTTGGCAGCACCAGTTTAGTGGAGCATTTTGGTGGTTGGGGGTTAGTGGGGTATAAACCACTGGCCTTCTGGCATAGAACCCACTCGCATTAAGCCTTTGTGACACTATCCTGTTGGAAATCCTTTTATCTGTGTCTACAGAAACCTTTAGCAGCAGTTGACATGAAGTCGAACTCTTCTGTTTTAGCATTAGAGCCAGATAATAGTCAGTTCAGATTGAAGTAATTCTAGGGTGATCTTGGCCAGCTCTTCTGGTAATGGTTCCTGTGTACTGGAACTGTTCCCAAAGTGTCAGTATTACCTTTTTCAACACATTTAGCCATCTTGTTACTTCTGCCTGCGACTATCCTGCTTTAAGTCTCCCAACACCCCACCATCACAAGGAATCATTTAAATAATGGCTTGCCATTTTAAGTAGAAATAATGAAATTAACCCTCCTTGTAAGCAACAATTTTGAAATCGAATGATCAGGTAGCAACTCATATATAGCGAGGAGTGAATCTCACTACATTTTAATCATTTGTAGTAATTAACTAAGTGTGAAAAAAATCCACATGTTGAGCTCAAATGGTAGAGTAACTGGCATGTAACCAGGGGATCCCAGTTCAAGTCTGGGAGGCATACAAGTGGATCTTTTCACACTTGCCTAATTACAACAACTCATGTTTTTATAGATATTGGTAATTTGCATATTGCAAGGAATTGTGGGGCCATAGATCAATTTTGATTTGATATTTAAAATTTGCTGGTAATGTTGGCAATTATAGCATATTTTTTCCCTTGGGAATATTATTAAAATTAAATTATTGACGAATGCTGTAATCTTAATTTTTTCAGTATATATTGTAGTATATATACTCTTAACAGTATATATTGGTTACTGCAGGATAAGTTCTAAACATTGGTTGTTTTTCTGCTGGAAAAAATTAGAACAAATTCATGCATTGTGAAAATTCTGCCACTCTGAAAGTGTTAAATATGCTTTCTTTTATTATAGAGCAACACCTGTGTCTGTTAAATAATAATTTAAATGTATAGATAATGATTATGCAGAAGTATGTTATTATTAGATTATTTAAGAGATTTAGGTATATATTTTATTAGATCATTTCAATATATAGATATATAATGTATTATTTTAGTTTCTTCAGGATAAATTTATAAAGTTTTTCTTTTTTTCATGTTGAACCACCAGGAAATTAACTCTGTTCCAGACAGGGTTCATTTATTTGAAAACTCAAAATATTTTTACCTGAAAAGAATTAATAAACTTATTTTTATTTTCCATAAGAACTATTTAATGTTGAGGAAAATGTTATTAAGTTAGAAAATATTACTAACCAGACAGAAGTTGTGATCACTTTGAATTTTGAATGTTTGCTTTTAAAGTTTTGATTGTAATTTTTGTTTTCATTCAGATTCTTCTCAGCTGAAGGATTGCTTAGCTCTTCTTATTCAAGAACAGCAAACATTATGTGCAGAAGCAGCATGCTCAACATTATCTTCTGTAAGACTGCGACAGCGTCTCACTGTTGCACAGAGATTTTTTAGTGCTTTGGTTCATCGAAAGCCAAGTTGTAATCATATACATTCACGGACATCTTATGTGAACCTTCCGAATGTTGATGGCAAAGGGTAAGCTACTGTGAATAATATTTAGATTCCTTAAAAATTTTAGTTAAAAATAAATGTATCACCCATTTGAATTAGAAAATAGTTCTTTGAATAACAATAATATTAAATTGATGGCCTTTAATTGATGCTAGATTTATTGCTAACGTCATGTAAAAAATCTTATGTTACTCTCTGCCTTGAACCATAGTAACATACAGGTAATCTCAAAGTAGCTTTATGACTTCAAACATGACTATTTTATTTTTCATATGAAAATAAAAAACAAATGACATGAAATTGAAAAAACTCTATCAAGCTTACCTGTTCAATATGCTTGCCAGAGGTGATGCAACAAACATCCCAATGAAATTCAATTTCCTATCACATGCTATAGATGATCATTAATTACTTAGGCAAAAGTCATAGTAATATTATCCTTCAGTTCATTAACGTGTTCACCATTCAGGTGATAAATTACATATTTGATGAAATCCTATAGAAAGAAATTTATGAAGTTTGGTGTGGTGAATGAGGAGACTACACTATCTTATTCTTTGACCTGTATTTATGCTAGAAATTTGAAATTTTGGTGGTGGAATGTAAAGTCATGAGGTTTGCATTAGCAACATGAGTTGTCTCCCTACCCTCAAGGTGGGTGGGAAAATGCAACTTTTTTGTTTTAAGAAATAATTGCTTGTTTTTAGAGATAAATAAATATTTTTTGGGTTGGATAGGTTTTGGTGAATTATTACAATTTGCACTTTTGAATCTTCTACTAGAAGTTTAAATAACACCTAGTAGTAGAAAAAGTTGCAAATTAAAAAGATTTAAAATAATAGTGCAAGAGATGTATTCATGCTAGAAATTTGAAATTTTGATGGTAGAAGTAAGGTAGTAGCCTGTAAATGGTAGCTAGGCATAAACTGGAAGGTGAGCTGTGTACCAATCCCTACTGATGATGCACAGAACCAACCAGGTCTAGCACCTAATGTTCGACCCCGCCTTCTCGTGGTGCAGGCCTTTAGTAACCTTTCAAAAGAGATATTCTCTTTTGGAAGGGAACGGAAGGGGAGGGCTGCCAGTTCAATATGGCCTATTGATCTGGTCATCTATGGCCACTTTTTTCTTTTTTTTCCAACCCTGCTGAGGAGTGGTCAACTTCACAGGGTCCTGGTGCTGACCATTTATACCTACTAGACTGGACTTGTTTATGGATTTGAGCTTGGTTATGGATCCTGGACTTGCTGCATTGGTGGGCCTCTATTGAGGGAGAATCTGTCGCTGTGTTTTCTGTTTGCTTCTGGGTTGCCAGCCCTAAGTGAACAGAGGCATGGGATACCTTATATCAGCTGGTGGATAATCCTAATCAGAGGCCATCACAGGTACCTGAACTTTACTTAGCTAGTTGGGCATCGTCAAGCCTAAACTGGAGTAATGTGTCTCAGGCAGGTCATATGGCTCTTGAAAAAGTCCACTTGGAAAGGTGGTGCCTGATGTTCCTACCAGCATCGGTGACTTCAGCCTTTAGCGGAGGAAGAACAGGTCTTTGCCTCATGCCTGCGATCAGGGGGCTGTTTGATATTGTTGGCCCTACCAATCTCAATAAACCTAATTTCTTTAAAAATCCTACTAATTATTTTCTCTCTGCAGGAACGTGGAACGTGAGGACATTACATAGGGATTATTCTCTTGATGTCCTCATGCAGGAATTCCAGTGCTATAACCTAGATATTCTAGGCTTGCAAGAGACCAGATGGACAGGTAAAGGTGAAATACATAAAAATAACTTTAAATTTCTCTTTACAGGGAGGGAGGATGGAAAGCATCACCAAGGCGTGGGTCTGCTGCTCAGCAGACATGCTAGTGATGCTCTTCTAGGATATGAGTGCATTAATGAAAGGTTTTTTACAGCAAAATTTCAGACAAGCGTTAAAGACCTGAATGTTATCTGCTGTTATGCCCCCACTGAGGATTCTGATGAGGATGAGAAGGATAGATTTTACGGACAACTTCAGGATATTTTGAATTCTGTCAAGAAAGGAGATATTACCCTTGTTCTTGGTGACTTCAGTGCCAAAGTTGGTACTGACTCTGACCTTCTGACCTTTGGGGAAGGGTGATAGGCCCTTTTGCTATTAGTAGTTGCAATGGCAATGGGCAACGTCTCCTACAGGTAAGTAAACTCAATGGTTCCAGAATAACTAACACATATTACAAACACCGCGACATACATAAGTACACATGGGTTTCACCCGATGGGCTGCATTAGAATATGATTGATTATATATTAATTAACAGCAAATGGGCAAGTTCTATTAGGAATACCAGGTCATATAGGGGAGCTGAAATTGGATCTGACCATTATCTTGTTAAAAGTGTCTTGCAACTTAAACTTAAAAAGTGTTGTGCTAAAGTTAAAAAATTTACCTTTAATACTGAAGCTCTGAAAGACCCAGTTATAGCTAAAGCTTAACATGATAGATTACTTAGTCATTATGACAGTCATGGTTTGATTACTACTGAAGTTGAGGAAGATTGGGGCCGTTTTAAACAGGCTTTTTTGGAAACTAACTACTATTTTAGTGAAAAAGGAGCAGAGGAGGCAGGATTATTTGAGTGATAAGGCACTTGAGCTTCTTTCAGAAAGAAGGAACTGTTGCAGGAATGTCCTTAATAAAAAACTAGTCCTAATAGAATGGATTGTAGAGAACTTAATAAATGTGTAAAGGATCAGTTAGCTACTGATAAGAATCTTTGGCTTGATGGCTTGCCTGACAAAGCTGAGGAAGCAGTTAGACAGCACAACAGCAGAGAGCTGTACCAGATAGTTAATGTTTTGTGTGGTAGAAAACAGACAGGTATACAGGGATTGAATGATAAAAAAGGTAAGGTTATAGAAGGTGAGGATTCTGTCATGGCTAGGTGGGCTGAGCATTTCAGTGATGTTCTAAACAATGTGGTTAGTTCTACTCCCATTGTTTGCAATGATGATCGATGCATTGGTGGCTTTAATGTTGACCCTATAACACAATCTGAAGTTATTTTGGCTGTTTCTAAACTTAAACTTCATAAATCCCCAGGGGTAGATGAAATTACTACAGAAATGCTTACAGCTGGGAATGTTTCTGTTACCATTTGGATGACTGAAATTCTGAATATCTTTTATGATAAATGCATGGTTCTTAAAGATTTTACCAGAGCTATTATTATCCCTATTTTCAAAAAAGGTGATCGCAGTTCTTGTGATAACTATAGGGGTATCAGCCTACTCTCTGTTCCAGGTAAAGTTCTTTCCATGATTGTGCGTAATAGAATTAGGAATCTGGTTGACAGTCAATTGCGTGATGAGCAATGTGGATTCAGAAGTGGTAGGGGATGTGTTGATCAGATATTTTCACTTAGGCAGATTCTTGAGAAATGTTTAGAGTTTCAGAAACCTTTGGTTGCTAGCTTTGTTGATTTCAAAAAGGCTTTCGAGCCTGTTGATTATCATAATTTGTGGTTGATTGTAAGATCATATGGTATACCAGACAAGTTAGTTAACATAATGAAATCTCTCTATAATAACACTGAGTCATGTGTGAGAGTTGGTAAGGCTTGTAGCAATTGGTTTAGCTTCTGGTGTTCGACAAGGGTGCATTTTGTCTCTTTTTCTCTTTAGTTTGGTTATTGATTATGTTATGTGAAATTCATTTCAAGAGAAAGATTTTGGCCTTAAATGGGCTGGAGATAAGAAAATTTCTGATTTAGATTATGCTGATGATTTAGCCCTTTTGGCAAAAAGATGTAGCTGAGATGAACTCTTTCATTCGAGCTGTTGATGAGACTGGTAGTAGAGTAGGTTTGGTTATAAACAGAGAGAAAACTAAAGTGACGAAAATTGGTCAGGCAGGTTGTGATTCAGTTCATTTGAATGGTTGCAGTCTTGAGCAGGTGTCACAGTTTAATTATCTTGGGAGCTAAATAACAGATACTAGTGATGTGCGGCATGAGATTAACAGACGAATAGGGATTGCTGCTGGGACTTTTAAGAATCTATGGAGAGTGTGGAGAAATAGGCGTATACACCTAAAGACTAAAATTAAACTGTATAATAGTTTGGTTCTTTCTACGGTTAGTTATGGTAGTGAAACTTGGACGCTGTGTAAACAAGATAACAGGAAACTAGATGCTTTTGATTCTAGATGCTTACGTAGTATCTTGGGTATTAGGTGGTTTAACTTTGTAACTAATGATGAGGTTAGGCAAAGGAGTCTGCAACCTCCTTTAAGCAGCATATTGTGCAGAGAGAGACTCCGTTGGTTTGGCCATGTTGCCCGTATGGATAATTTTTGATTGGCGAATATGGTTATGAACTGTGTGCCTAAAGGCCTCAGAAAGAGGGGGAGACCTGGGATGCAGTGGGCAGACAATGTCAAACAGGACCTTGTTAGACTTGGTGTACAGTGGCCGGATGCAGCAGATGTAACTCATGAGTGATATGCTTGGAGTATTAAACTGCATTGTCTGGTTGGACCTCCGTAGCCCATGGCTGCTTGAGGATGATGATGATGTGAACGTGAATGCAATTGTAACAGTATGTTGCCCCCTTAGATGGGTGAAAAATGGAACTGTTATGATTTAATTAGAAAAATTCTTTTTTAGTTGGATTAAAAAAATAAAATACCCCCTCAAGCAGCTGCTTGCCACAGAGGTCTGACAGGAGCCTGCCAGTTTATATCCATAGTAGAAGGTCTGAGAGGATGGCAGGACCTTTGGTACTAATTAAATACTATAATTCATACTATAATTGGGAGATTCAAATGCATAGGTAGTTTTAATTTACATCATTAGTGGGCACTAGATATGGAGAAGGTGAATTTTTTAAATGCTTTATTTATGATAGAAACTTGAAATTTTGGTCCTAGAGTATCAAGATATATTCCACTGACAGCAACAGTCTGCCCGTTTTTTTCAGAGGAGTGTGAGAAAAGCAACTTTATAATTTTAAAGAATAAAAGATAAAGGGATGCATGTCATGGGCAGCTCTCTCAGAAGTGGTAAATATAACAACAGCTAACAAAAGCTGAAACTGTTTAAAGCTATGCTTGTAAGATATTTGAAAATGGGCTTATTATCATTGACTGCAGCAATGGTGTAAAATTCACTGAGAGCACAATTTATTACACACAGTGCACACATTCACAAACCTGTCCTACTCTGCCACAATAATGCGGCCAACTTAAACCCCTTGTGGGCTTTAAATAGTTCAGATATTTACCTGCTGCATAGTGTACCTGTGACCCTTATGATGGGTAAACACAATTACCTGAGTGAGTTCAATCATGGGCAGATAATCAGTGTGAGGAAGATGGGATGCTCCTTTTCTGTGACTTCAGAATGTCAGAGATTTCCACTTGCAGCCATTGCATGTGTATCAGGATTACATCAAAACTGGCAAAACTTGCAGCCCTGGGAAAAATGGGGGCTGTAACTGGTCTGTTGATCTTTGAGGTGATTGCAGCATCTCCCCATATTGGAATGGAGAGTCACAGTGCAGATGATAATGTTGGCATTCAATAATGGTGCAGCTATGAAGGTTTGTACAAAGATCATTCAACATATGAAGGCATTACTGGGCTATGGCAGCTGATGACCACATTGAATACCCTTGTTAGTAGCATGTCAACTGGCTATGAGGCTGCAGTAGGCGAAGAAACATCGACAGTGGATCATGGAAGACTGGAAATGGGTAGTTTAGTCTGACAAACTGAGGTTCCAACTACAACACGCTGATAGGAAGTTGCACGCAACTGGGGAAAACAAGGAACTTACCATAACTGCTGCATAGGATCATTTCAGAGGCATTCTGATTGCTCAACAAAAATGAAATGCACTATTTATAGGGTATTTCAGGGGTGTTTTTGGCTGTGAGTTCATCTTTATGGATGATAATACTTGTCCTCATAGGGCTCATGTGGTTGACAATTTCTGTGAAAGTGATGATATTCATAGGGTGAAGTACTTTTGTGAATGAACATGTTTGGAGCACACTTAAGAGGTGAATTGCAGGACATCCCCCCTCCTCCCAGAACCTCCATGAGCTCAGATCTGCTTTTGTAGAGGAATGGGCTTTATTACTACACTGGTTTCCATAAATTAAAGAAACTCCCTGTGTTAGGTCAATGGGAAACTAACGTCAAAGCTCTATAACTTCTAAAATAAGTTTTTTTGTTTTGAAATATATGATAGCAGATAAAGATCTCAATCATATAAATCAACATCTCGATTTTCAACAATATTCGTTCAGTATTTAATGAGTTATGGAAGTTTGAATATGTAGCGATAACAATGCCAGCCACAGAAATTTACTTCAGAAGTTAATTAAAACTTAGTAATAAGTATTTTTTCAAAGTGTTTAATAAAATAAGTTTGTATTTTAGAACTTTGTGTAAAGAATTCTTTTCACTGTTCTTCAGTTTTGTATAAGTTTCTTAAGACTGGCATTGCTGTTGTTAAATATTCAAACTTCCATAACTCATTAAGTACTGAACGAATATTGTTGTATCATACTAATGTATACATCATGATACCTCATAGTTAAAAATCCTACACTGTTATGTGCATTTTGTTTTCACTTCATCAGGCAGTGTGTTACATCAGGTGATTCAATAACAATTTCCATGCAGATGGTATCAGTTTTATATCCACGTTACACATTGTTTTGATTTAAATTTATTAAATTTTCCTTGTAATTTAATTGCATCTTTCAAGGTGTTACATTGCAGTTATATAAGGATGTCCACCTAGTGGATATTCAGCATTTTATTAGTCAGGTGATTCAATAACAATTTCCATGCAGATGGTATCAGTTTTATATCCACGTTACACATTGTTTTGATTTAAATTTATTAAATTTTCCTTGTAATTTAATTGCATTTTTGTTTGTGGTGATAAAATAATTTTTATTTTCAATGTATAATTATGTAAATTAGCTTGCAAAATAAACATGTTAATGCCATTTTGCCAAAGTTATTTTCTATATTGTACTGATGCTCTGTCAGTTGTGCTGCCATCTATTGATACGTTTTTCTTTCTTTGATCTTATTATTCAGTCTTTTATTTTCATCCTCTATTTCTATTAGGTAAACCTTTCTATAAACATGAATAGACCTTCCTCTAAATATATTACATAAACACTAATAGAATACTATGATCATGGCATACTATGATCTCTATCATTAATTAGTAGTGTTTTTACATTCTTTAAAATTTTTAAGGGCAAGTTTATAGCATATTTTCCTAAGATTTTTGTGAGATTAGTATATATGGGAAAAACTATTGCATAATTTATGCTTTGCTGTGGTCTTTGCACTGGGGTTAATTATGTATTTGTAGTCCGTCCTGTTGCTGAGTGGTTAGCACGCTTGGCTACTGATTTAAGGGACCTGGGTTCGAGCCCCAGGCAAGGCATGGATGTGTGTGTCGTTTTTCTGCTGAGGTCCTGCCATCCTCACAGATCTTCTATTATGGCATATAAACTGACAGGCTCCTGTCAGACCTCTGTGGCAAGCAGCTGCTTGAGGGGGTATTTATTTTTTTATTTTATTTATTATATTTATATTTAATTGTTCTTGCTATCTTTCTTAAATATTCCTTTTTACATCCTGTCTGTATTCCTATATTATAAATATAGTTTAATTCAAGTTTTAAAGACTTAGTAGAGCAATATCAATATGTTCTTAAAAAGTGTGAATTAAATATAGATGTTTTGCAATTTCCTTGATATGTCGAATTCTCTGGAATTAATATTCAGTATATATTTGGGCTCCCTATGAACAATCGTCTCACATTTATTTTCCTTTTGGGATATTAAGATATCCAGATATGGTAAGGTTTTTCTTTTTCTTCTTCATGAGTGAACTTAATATTTGGCATTATACTATTGAATGTTTCTAATAATATTTTAATATTTCTGCATTGTAATCCCATAATAATAGCACATTATCAATGTACCATATATATAATCTTGGTTTATTCTGAATATGCTTGAGTGCCTTGGTCTCCTCTGCTGAAATCTCTGCATCTAACACTGGAGTGTTAGGATACAGTGATGTTGAATTGAAGGAGTGCAATGAAGTGTAATCTGTTATGTGTGCATTTTGGATAATTTTGGCTACATCATGACATAATGTGGCAGTATATTCTGTACTGGGGAAATATACTTTAAAGAAATTGAATAATGCTCTTTTAAAAAATATGGGGGATTTCCTTTTTGAGACAAATGGTCTGAAAGGGTGGTCTTTTTATGTAGTTTCACTTTAACAAATAATTGAGGCACCTCTGGATACAATGGTACCTTATATTGCTTAGGTATACTCTCTGGAAGGAAAGTGTCATTCCTGTATCTCTCTAATTTTATTACTATGCTAGGTATAGAAACTTGCTGTATTAACTCATATTTTAAATCTTTTAAGGTTTTTGTCATTTTTTTGTCATATTTCTTTTTTGTCAAAATTACTATTTGATCTGTTTTATCACCATTAATATTTTAACTCACATTTTAAATCTTTTAAGGTTTTTTTTTGTCATATTTCTTTTTTGTTCAAATTACTATTTGATTTGTTTTATCAGCATTAATATTTTAATATTTGGGTTCTTTTTTTAGTTTTTATAATTTACTTATTTCTTTTTGCAGATCATACTGTATTTTTTTGAGACTATTATATTTTGCTCAGTATAATTTAAATCTAGTAGCATCTTTATGAATTTGTGGGACATTTCTTAAGGTTTGTTCTAATTGTGGAATTAAATTTAGTAACGGCAGGGGTTCTGCTTGGGTAAGCAAACTTTGTTCCCTTTTTTAATGCTGTCAGTTGATGTTTGTTCAGTTCCATATTTGCCAAATTTATAAATTTTTGCATAATTTTGTCTATCTTCATTCCTATATATAATATTATTCTGCTCCTGAATTTTAATTACTTCTTTATCATAACTTATGTTATGCTGAGTTGTAGTTATGGGGCTTACTTTATGTTGTGTTTTATGTGACTGACTTACATTATATTTTGCTGTACATGAGTGAGTTATGCTACGGTCTTCTCCTTTACCTTGTAGTTTTCTATAACGTTGCTTAGTATTTCTAGATGTTTCATAATTTTGAGATATTTTTAGCTTTTGATAATTTATTTGTTTTCTTCTAATATTTCAATTTTGTGCTGATGCTTAGACCTAATTTTGTTATTTTCTCTTTCCATAATGCTAAACATATTATCCGTTATTTGTTTTACTTGGGTCTGTAAATGGTAGATAAGTAGTCACTGGAATGAGAACTATGCACTAATCCCATGTGAGGATGCATAGAACCGGCTATGCCTAGCACCAAATGTCTGTCCACGCCTTCTTGTGGTGCAGACCATTAGTACCTTCCGAAAGAGATACTCTATTATGGAAGTGAACGGAAGGGGAGGGCTGCCAGATTAATGTGGCCTACTGATCTTGGACAACTATGGCTACTTTTTTTTTCTACCCTGCTGAGGAGTGGTCAACCACACAGGATCCTGGTGCTGACCATATAAAACTACTGGACTGAAATAAGGCTCTGAGCTTGATTATGGATCCTGAAATACTTGCAAAATGAAATATTAAACCAATATAAATTAAAATTTCTGAGTGAAATCTCACAGGCGAGAAATTCCACTCTTGAGCTGAAAGAAATGATTTATCAAACAATCAGCCATTTTCAGAAACTTGGGGAGGGGGGGGGGGAGCTATATATAATGCTATGGAAATGAAACATTCTGGTAGAACTATTGAGAAATATCAAATTATTGAAAATCACATTGACATGCTTAAAAAGTATTTAAAAATGATACTAACAGTAATTGAAAGTCAACTATCGGGTTTCAGATTATCCAAGAATATCGATGATATTTGTGAAAAATTATCAAGTTTGGTTGCCAGTAAATGAGCTGGAAATACCAGTAAAGAAGTTGTAAATGAAATTGTTGAAATTTTGGATATTTTGCTAAGAAACAAAATCATTGAAAAAAAAAAAGAACATAAAATATTATTCAATAATTCTGTTGTTTTTTAGAAACCATCAATATTAAAACCAATCTTTTAGTTCTATTAAAACAAACATTATTGTATTGCAAAGTCTGAAATGTAGCAAAACCACTGTATTGAGACCACTTCCAGTGCATTTAACATATACAGTAGTGCTTGGCGAATGGAACACTACAAAATTAGTTTAAGCTCTGTAGCTCAATTAGATGATGAGTAATAATGCTTTGAATTAAAAAGGGTTAGATCTTCTTTCTTGTCTAGGCAGTGGGTTCAGACTGATTTCACATGGTCAGATTACAGTACTTTCCCAACTCTAACTAATGATATTAAAATCAAGATCCTAGTACAATTAGCAGACATTATTTGATAAAATCTAAAAGAGTCCAACCTATAAAATCAAAACTAACAGGTCAGTACTGTTTCCAAAACATTTACTGTGTAGTTCTCACCGAATGTAATCGAAAGACATTAGTTTGAGATTTGTGGCTCACTTAGAAGACAAGATATGAAGCTGTAAAATTAAGTGGTTTTGACCCACTTTCTAAGCAAGGAAATGGGTCTGAGATCATCTGCAGTTGAATTATTTTAATTAGCAAAACATCAATATGTTGAACAAGATATATCAGATCATATTTGCTACGTCATATCACGAGATTGAACCAGAAGCAGGAACTTTTACTACTGTTATTTCTATGACTGCCTGGCTAATTATAGCTCAAAAGAATTCATTGCAAAAATAACTCAGTGACTGATAAAAATATATTTTCTCCCCTCCGACAACATAAAATAATTTAACAAGAAACTGTATCTTCACAGTGATTACATAAATGGCAGCACTTGCTGAATAATAAGAAATAAATTTGATTCTCCAAATAAATTATTTCTGTTTTCCCACTTTGTGTAATTAATTGAACATCTTTTTCTCTTTCCCATATCATGAGGTATAAGCTTTTACATCATGTTATATATATATATGCATATAATGGTTATTTAACAGCTTTTCCACTGGTCGACTGTAACTCAGTGGTCTAAGGCATCAATTTTCTTTTTTGTGGGCTGCTTGGTCCCAAGTTCAGAACCAACAGATGTCAAAATAAAAAATTATTGGCGGCCCCAAAGAAACTGACATCTTAGACAATGTTGAGAAGCAGTTGGCCTCTTATGCTGAAATTTATTATTGTGGTTGCTTCGTGATTTCATCGAAAATATCCTGGTTTCTTCTTTACTTATCGAAATTTGGCTTCACTTTCTCATCTCATACCCACTCATCCTCACTGGAGCAAAGCAAATCCACATATTCACAGATAGCACTTCAAAATCTATCTTTCCATCATATTTTTCTCTCCCAGCCCCTCGAAAATTTAATTTTACCTGTTGATTTTTAATTGTTGTGTTTTTTAAACTAATTTCCCAAAACTGTCTTGCTTCTCTGATTTACCTGGTTTTTACAACCCAATAATTCAGTGAAGTGATAATTGCAACATTTTCTCAACAAAATCCATCATTTCCTGTCATTTATACAGAGCACTTTTCTGAAAATTAGTTTAAAGCTCATCTCCCGAAAAGTCTCCCATAAGTTAACATGGGATTTCCTATATTTTAATATTGTTCCAGAACCCCCAACTCCCTTACTACTTACACTGTTTTTAAAAGGTAGGATTGTTTAATTTTGTTTTTGTTACCATTATAGAGTAGGAAAATGTTCAGTTGGGGAAAAAACTTAGTAAAACTGTATTTTTTTTATCTGTTAAATTCCATTATTTTCTATTAATGAAATATTGTTCTTACTCTGATAACAATTATAAATTTTGCATTTTTGCTATCTATCACTTTTAATATAAGAATATGATGCATTTTGTATTTTGTATATTTCTTGCAATAGATGTTATGTATAATTTCAACATCAGGTCTAAATGTTATAAATTATAGTACCCAAACTTAAAATGTTAATGCATTTTTGTCTTTTTTTTCTGTAACTTCTTTGCATTTACTGTTTTAAAGGCAAACTGCAGAAAAGCCTACTGTATGTCTGGCAAGAGTAGGCTCTCGGGCAGCCCTGAGTTTTGCTTTTGCTTTTCTTCGAAGAGCATGGAGATCTGGAGAAGATGCAGATTTATGCAGTGAATTGCTTCAAGAGTCCCTGGAGGCACTACGAGCACTACCCGAAGCTACTTTATTTGATGAAAGTACCGTTTCTCCTGTATGGTTGGAAGTAGTAGAAAGAGCATCCAAATTTCTTCGCTCTGTAGTTTTAGGGTAAGTTAATTTTAATTCAGATATATTAAACATTACTAATGTCACATAGTACTTTTGAATATTTTTGGTGGCAGTGGAAACAGTAAGAAGGTAACAAGAAGAAACAAAGGGGTACTGGAGCCATAAGGTATAGAAAATTAGTTGATAATTAAATCTCTATTAAATTTTAGACATAATAATATATAATTGCTCTCTTTCTTAAGCTCTGTCTAAAGCTAACAAGGTATTCTTCTCTCTTTCGACCATTTGTCAATTAGTTTCAGTCAGCTGAACACAGTCCACTGAATATGGGGGATATATCATTATTTCCCAGCCCAATTGCTGCTGCAGCTTCTGCTATGTCCATAATGCAACATGGGCCTTGCATTGTCCTGGTGGAATACACCTTTTCTGTTTGCCAATGTCGACATATGGCCTTTACTGCTGCATTTAAGCAGTCCAACTGCTCACAATAGACATCCAAGTTGATGGTTTGGGACCAGTTTAAAAGCTCATAGAGCAAGAATGCAGTTCTGGTTTTGTCATAACTAGGACGGTTCTACTGCTTGACACCATGATCTTTCACAGGCAACATTTTCATAAATGATCCACTCTTCATCCTCTATAATAATTCTGCCAAGAAAACCATTGGACTTTTGCCAAGCAATATGGCACATGCAGTATAGTGAGTTGCCATGTTCTACTGTGCCAACTGATATGGGATCCAGGTATCCCGTTTTAACCATATAACCCAGCTTTTGCAGATGTCAAATGACAGAGGACTTATTGGTGTTCAGTAGCTGTATCTGTGGTTTCTAAATGGTAGCTAGGTAGTCACTGGAAGGAGAGCTATGCATCAGTCCCATGTAATAATGCACAGAACCGGCCATCCTTAGAATCTGATGTCTGACCCCGCCTTCCTGTGGTGCAGACTGTTAGTACTTTTCAAAAGAGATACTCTTTTGTGGAAGGGGATGGAAGAAGAGGGCTACCAGATCAAGTGTGGCCTACTGATCTGGACTACTATGGTTACTTTTTTTTCTATCCTGCTGAGGAGTGGTTAACCATACAAGGTCCTGATGCTAACCATATACATGAACCAGAACTGAATAATGACTCTAAGCTTGATTATGGATCCTGAATTTGCTGTGGTGCAGACTGTTAGTACTTTTCAAAATCTGTGGTGCAGACTGTTAGTACTTTCCAAAAGAGATACTCTTTTGTGGAAGGGGATGGAAGAAGAGGGCTACCAGATCAGTGTGGACTACTGATCTGGACTACTATGGTTGCTTTTTTTTCTATCCTGCTGAGGAGTGTTAACAATACAAGGTCCTGGTGCTAATCGTATACATGAACCAGAACTGAATAATGACTCTAAGCTTGATTATGGATCCTGAATTTGTTGCACTGGTGGACTTCTGTTGAGTGAAAATATTCGGCTGTGTTTTATGTTTGTGGAACACTACAAAATTAGTTTAAGCTCTGTAGTTTATTTTGACATCTGTCGGTTCTGAACTTGGGACCAAGCAGCCCACAAAAAAAAACAAAAAAACTGATGCCTTAGTTTTACAGCCCCAAGGGAATAGATTCACAGGATATGTTTTATCAGCTAGTGGATAATCCTGATCAGAGGCCATAGAAGGTACCTGAACTCTTGCTTCTACGGGCATCATCAAATCCTATATTGAAGGAAGTCTTCCAGTGTAGATGGCTTCAGCCTTAAGTAGTGGGGGAACAGGTCTTTGCCTCATTACTGCAAGTAGGGGGCTGTTTGAGATTGTTAGCATTCTCTCTCTCAATAAACATAGTTTCTTTAAATGTCTCACTAACCATTTTCTCTCCATAGGTAGTTGGAATGTGAGGACTTTGCACAGAGATTATTCTCTTGATGTCCTCACACAAAAATTCCACCTTTATGATTTGGATATTCTTGGCTTGCAAGAGAACAGATGGACAGATAAAAGTCAGATTCTTAAAAATGAACTTAAATTTCCCTTTTCAGGGAGGGAAGATAAAAAGCATCTATAAGGCATTGGTTTCCTTCTCAGCAGACATGCTAGTGATGCTCCTCTAGGATTTGTCTTACAGCAACATTTCTGGCAAGCATTAAAGACTTGAATGTTATCTGTTGTTATGCCCCCACTGAGAATGCCAATTAGGATGAGAAAAATAGGATTTATGAACAACTTTAGAATATTTTGAATTCTGTCAAAAAAGGAGATATTATCCTTTTTTTGTGCAACTTCAGTGCTGCTGACTAGCCCTTGGGGAGGGGTGATAGGTGCCATTGGTATTGGTAGCTGCATTGGCAATGTCTCCTACAGGTAAGTAAACTTAATGGCTTGAGAATAACTAACACTTATTGCAAATACTGTGACATATATTAGTACACATGGATTTCACGAGATGGGCCGCATAAGAATATGATAGATTATATATTAATTCACAGCAAATGAACTAGTTCTGTTAGTAATACCAGGTCATATAGGGGAGCAGAAATTGGATCTGACCATTTCCTTGTTAACAGTGTCTTGCAAATTAAACTTAAGAAGTGTTATGCTATGGTTAAAAAAATTACTTTAATGCTGAAGCTCTCAAAGACCCAGTTATAGCTAAGCTTACCATGATAAGTTACTTAGTCATTATGACAGTCATAGTTTGCTGACTACTTGAGTTGAGGTAGAATGGGACCATTTAGAACAGGCTTTTCTTGAAATTAACATTACTCTGTTAGGAAAAAGGAGCAGAGGAAGCAAAATTATATGAGTGATAAGGCACTTGAGCTTATTTTGGAAAGATAAAATTACAGTAATGTCATTAATACCCTACTACTCCTAATAGAAAGCATTACAAAGAGCTTAAATAAGTGTGTATGGATCAGTTAGCAGTTGATAAGAATCCTCTGCTTGATGCTGTGTATCCTTGACTTGATGCTGACAAAGCTGTAGAAGCAGTTAGACAGTGCAACAGCGGGAGCTGTACCAGATAGTTAATGTTTTATGTAGGAAGAAACAAGGACAGGAAGTGAGGGATAAATATGGTAGCATTATTGAAAGTGACGATTCTGTCATGGCAAGATGGTTAAGCATTTCAGTGATGTTCTAAACAATGTGGCTAGTTCTATTCCCATTGTTTGTAATGATGATAGATGCATTACTGGCTTTAATGTTGGCTCCTTATCACAGTCAAGTTATTTTGACTATTTCTAAACTTAAACTACCTAAATCCCCAGGGATAAATGAAATTACTACTGAAATGCTTAGATCTGGGAATGTTACACTTACTACATGGATGACTGAAATTTTGAATATCTTTTATGATAAAGGAATTGTTCCTAAGGATTTTACCAGAGCTGTTATTATCCTTATTTTTTAAAAAAAGGTGATCGCAGTTCTGGTGATAATTATAAGGATATCAGCTAACTTTCTGTTTCAGGTAAAGTTCTTTATATGATTTTGCTTAACAGAATTAAAATCTGATGCATGATGAGTAGTGTGGATTCAGAAATGGCAGGGTATATGGAGATCAGATTTTTTCACTTAGGCAGATTCTTGAGAAATGTTTAGAGTTTCAGAAACCTTTGGATACTAGCTTTGTTGATTTCAAAAAATCTTTTGACTCTGTTGACCATCAGAATTTGTGGTGATTGTGAGATCGTATGGCATACCAGACAAATTAGTTAACATAATGGAAACTCTCAATAATAATGCTGAGTCGTGCATGAGAGTTGGTAAGGCTTGTTAGCATTTAGTTTAGCATTGCTTCTGGTGTTCAACAAAGGTGCATTTTCTCTCCTCTTCTGTTTTGTTTGGTTATTGATTATGTTATAGAAAATTCACTGCAAGGGAAAGATTTTGGCCTTAAATGGTCTAGAAATATGAAAATTTCTGATTTAGTCTATGCTAATGATGTTGATGAGAGCAACTCTTTCATTCAAGCTGTTGATGAGACTGGTAATAGAGTAGGTTTGGCAATAGAGAGAAAGCTAAAGTGATGAAAATTGGTTAGGGCAGGCTGTGGTTCAGTTAATCTGAATAGTTCCACTCTTGAGCAGGTGTCTCAATTTAATTATCTTGGGAGCTGTGTAACAGATACTAGTGATATGCAGCATGAGATTAACAGACAAATATGGATTGCTGCTGGGACTTTTAAGAATCTACGGAGAATGTCGAGAAATAGGCATTTACACTTAAAGACTAAAATTAGACTGTATAATAATTTGGTTCTTTCTAGAGTTACTTATGGTAGTGAAACTTGGATCCTTGGTAAACAAGATAGCAGGAAACTTGATGCTTTTGGGTTCGAGCCCCGGATAATGCATGGATGTATGTGTCGTTTTTCTGCTGAGGTCCTGCCATCCTCTCAGATCTTCTACTATGGCATATAAACTGACAGGCTCCTGTCAGACCTCTGTGGCAAGCAGCTGCTTGAGGGGGTATTTATTTTTATTTTTATTTAAGTAATGATGAGGTTAGTCATAGGAGTCGGCAACCTCCTTTGAACAGCATATTGTACAGAGAGAGACTGTGTTGGTTTGACCGTGTTGCCTGTATGCATAATTATAGATTTACGAATAGGGTTATGAACAATGTGCTTAAAGGCCTTAGAAAAAGGGGAGACGTAGGATGCGGTGGGCAGACAATGTCAAACAAGGCCTTGTTAGAATTGGTGCACAGTGGCCAGATGCAGCAGATGTAGCTCAGGAAAGACATGTTTATAGAAGTAAATTTCATAATCTGGTTGAGCCTCTGTGGCCCATGGCTGCTTGAGGATGATGATGATGAACTGTGCTAATTCCTTGGATGTCCGACACGGATTTTTTTGGTTCAGAACTGCCTTTAAATGGTTATTGTTCAACTCTACTTGTCTGCTGCTTTGAGGCTGACTGGAAACATATCTTACCACTGGTATGAGGCACTTTTAAAGATAGCTTTGTCCCTATAAGTTTTGCATAGTTTATCAAACACTCCTGTACCCTGACCCCATTTCTGAATCCATATAACAGGATGGAACAAATACACAATGCTTGTGTAAGAGTAAATGTAAGTACAGAATGTCATTAATATCAGACTACGTATGTGCTGTCTTTTACGATATTTACAAGACCTGCACATTTCCTGACTAGCCACGCATGGTTCACATTTTTTCGCAATACTTTTGCATCAACGCAATAGATGCATTGTGCAGTTTTAGTTTTGCTAGGTCACAAAAAGTCCAGATATGTAGTTGGGGCTTTCTTTTTTGTTTGCAGAGAAGCCCCAACTACAGATCTTGATTTTTTGTGAACTAGTAAAACTAAAACAGCACTTTACATCTTTGTACATGAACTGAAAAGTACTGGCAAAAAACCTGAAGGAAATGAAAGGGGAAGCTCCAACTGCCCATCTGGAAGTCAATGAATATCATCAAAGTTCTCTCCTCTCTCATACAGATAGAGCTGCCAACTACCCTGATTTTATTGTATTTTCTCCTATTTTTGATTTAAAATTCGATTTTTAAGGCTTTTTTTCAATTTTACACTAACGAAAATCTGCATCCAAATTATACAGTATTTTTGCCCTTTTTCCTAACAGGCTGTTAATGAAAGGACTGTTAATGAATGAGGAGACTGTTAATGAAAGGGAAGAATTGTTTCCAATTTTACCTCTTTTACTGCACTAAAGGTGCAGCCATATCACCACTCCCTATTCTGTGCTTGCTTGTGGGCTCACCTGCGCACCAGTCAGAAGAAATCTATGACTCCAGCTGAACACTTGCAGACAGAACACATGGCAAAGTCCACACCTAAATTCTTTTACAGAGTTGAAGGTCATAGATTGTTTCTAAATGGGTGTTTATTGAATCTATATCAAACTCTCCCAGCTCTGGCCAACTAAACGCTAATCAGTTTACTTAGAATTGGAAACTTCAGAGTGAAGGAAACAATACAGATTAGAGGACTTCCTGATCCACAATTGACATTGCAACTTGAATGGGTATCATGCATATTTATTGTTATCTTGGGTGGGCTGTTGGGTTGATAAGGAATTAAAACTTTTCATTCACTAGCATTGAGGCACTTTTAATTATAATAAATTATGCACCTTATGTTCCTACTGTTGTTGCATTTCGCTTGCCATTTGTTGGGGGATGTCAGTTGTTTCATCATAACTTCTTAAACTGGGAAGCTGATCACAAACAGTATGTATGATTGTTTTATGTCAGAGTTAGACACCACCCAGTCTTACAACTATGGCTATTAGTTGATTATTAATCAATTAATGATATTTATGTATGTTATTGATAGTTATTAATAATTAGCTCTTAAGTTAACTTTAGTTAATAATATCAAAATCATATGAATGTAGTGACTTGGCTGGGGTAAGCCACTGCTTCCTGTGCTGCATGATAAACTGCCAATGCCAGCAGTCCAAGTGCTTTAAAAAAATCGCAATAAAATTTGTTGTTATTCCTGATGTATTGTAATGCTAACTTTTAAAATATATTGATTCATATATTATTGATCAGGAGATGATGCCAAGTATTGAATATTAATCAATAGCGATTAAGTTGTTTTTTGCTAATATCAAAAATCTTCTTCTGCTGGTATATATCTGAGTAAATGTACTTATACAGTTCAGTTGGCTGTGGCTAACACCATTCCCGTGCTGCATACGAAAGTTGCTACTGCTGTTGATCCAAGCATGGCAAAAAAACGTTGAAGAAAAAGGCAGAATGGTGGTTTGTTGTTCAGGTTGAAATTATTGTCTCTGGTAATTTTGTTATAGGATTTTCTTAAATTTCAGAATGGCAGTTCCTTGTTTAGTGGCAATTTACGAATGAATTGCCATTTATGATGTGAGTAATGGTGAATTGCCATTTATGATGAGATTACTGAATTTTGCAAGTTTTACGGAATGAACATTTATTTGTTAGTGACAATAGACTGTTGAAACAAGTAGTCTTGGATGTTACTGACTGATATTCATCGTATAGCGATATGCGAAGTTCTGAAAACATGCCTTAGATATTATTGCTTCTGGAAGTTTTCTTTTATTTGCGGAAACAAAATTATATGCGTAGGAATAAATGTTTATCATTATATTCTTTACTCAGCATATTCTCATTGTACTACCTTTTCACTGCTAGTAATACAATTGTTTAGGTTATTATTTGAAGAACTTTTCAAGAAGTTGAATATTCTTTCTGATATTGAAACGCATTTTTCATTAGTTTAAATTGTATATTTTGTATTTTTTTTATGGAAGTAATTGTAAGAAATCTGTCATAATTCTGGAAAAATAAAATTATTTTGTCACCATCAGTTGCCGATAAGAGTCTGGAAGTTGAGCTTTCTGCAAGACATAATGCATTATTGCATTGAGTTAAAATGGTGCCTGAGTGCCATAAACTGTAGAAATGCCATGTTCCAATTTCCTCCAATTTTTTTATTATTTCAAATCATAATTTTCATTGTGTGAGGTTGGCAGCTCTGCACAGGGAGTGAGCCTATGTTCTTTGCTAAACCTATTTAATGACTTTTCCAGTCAAAACAACTACTGACTCAGGGATATACATCAGCCCAGAATTCAGTGGTGAGGATGCTGAATACTCTGCTCCATCAGACTCTGTGTCTGCACCAGAGTCTTGCATACCACACCATTACCGAATATTTATTTATGTTGAAGTTGAATTATATTTATCTTTTCACCATCAGCAGCGTCTTTGTAGTACATCTTCTAATTGTGATCCTTGCTGAGCAATCAGTAAATATTTTGCGGAAAAAAATTTCACCGACATATGGGATTTGAACCCGCATCTCTCCAGAAACATGCCAGAATATTCTTCCAGTTGAATTAATGCCAGCTCGTCTTTTTTCTGCTAATTTTAAGACTAAACTCTATCACTGAAATTTTTGGGCCAACCATTGGTGCCATCTATGATCTCGGGTGGCAACTATTATCTTTATATTGCACGAGTGAGATGGAAATAAATAGTAGTCTCATCACGCTATTTAGCGTTATTAATGATTTAAACGTAGATGATAATCACAGCATTACCTGCTGCTCTTTTGGCGCCAATAAATCAATAAATATTTTGCGGAAATTTTTTTGCCAACATACGGGATTTGAACCCACATCTCTCCAGAAACATGCCAGAGTATTCTTCCAGTTGAACTAATTCCAGCTCATCTTTTTTTCACTAATTTTAAGACTGAACTCTATCACCAAGAGTTTTGGGCCAACCATTGGCGCCATCTATGATCTTGTTGCCAACTATTACCTTTATATTGCACAGAGATGGAAATAAATAATAGTCTCATCATGCTATTTAGCATTATTAAGGGTTTAAACATAGATGGCTGGCATTAGTTCAACTGGAAGAATACTCTAGCAAGTTTCTGGAGAGATGCAGGTTCAAATCTTATATGTCGGCGAAAATTTTTTCCGCAAAATATTTATTGATTTATCAACCCCAAAAGAGCAGCAGTTAACACTGTGATTATCATCTATGTTTAAATCATTAATAATGCTAAATAGCGTAATGAGACTATTATTTATTTCCATCTCACTCTGTGCCAATATAAAGGTAATAGTTGCCACCCGAGATCATAGATGGTGCCAATGGTTGGCCCGAAAATCTTGGTGATAGAGTTCAGTCTTAAAATTAGTGGAAAAAAGATGAGCTGGAATTAGTTCAACTGGAAGAATACTCTGACATGTTTCTGGAGAGATGTGGGTTCAAATCCCGTATGTCGGTGAAAGTTTTTTTCCACAAAATATTTATTGATTTATCAACACCAAAAGGGCAGCAGGTAATGCTGTGATTATCAACTATGTTTATATCATTAATAACGCTAAATAGCGTGATGAGACTATTATATATTTACATCTCACTCTGTGCAATATAAAGGTAATAGTTGTCGTAGTGTGGTAATAGCTCGAAAATCTCGGTGATAGAGTTTAGTCTTAAAATTAGCGGAAAAAAGATGAGCTGGCATTAGTTCAATTGGAAGAATATTCTGGCATGTTTCTGGAGAGATGCGGGTTCAAATCCAGTATGTCGTTGACAATTTTTTCTGCAAAATATTTATTGATTAACAGCGCCAAAAGAGCAGCAGGTAACACTGTGATTATCATCTATGTTGCTGAGCAATCCCACCTGGGACTGCATTTTTTGCTCCATGTGAGAGATATTTTATACTCATTTCCCAACTGCCTTTTGTCCTTTTTGCATCCTATAAAAGGTACTGCTGGTTGGGGTATCTTCATAAATCCTAAATGGTTGCTTGCATGTTCGCCATGTGCTGTGACTCATGTTCCTGGAATTAATGATCTCTGTAATTGCTCAGGGACTCTCTTCTGACTCTCCCCAGCTCATGACTAACGGGGGGGGGGGGGGAGGAGTGCCCTTTGGCATGTATTGCTATTGGGGAGTCTGTTCATTGCAGAGCTGACACTGCTTTAGAGGACTGCTGCTACACACTGATTTGGCCTCTGCTTCAGGTAAATGTGAGCTCTTGGGGTATCTTTCTCAGTACCAATTGGCTAGTGGGATAAACCTGCTATGGTCAATTATGCAGTGCATTGAGTTCATTGTTAATGTCTTGGCACAGGTTTGTGAATTTTCTAGAAATTTTATTTCATTTTAATAACTTTTCTCTGCGATGGTTCTTTTAAACAAAAAATGTTTGTCCACCCATTGCTCTAAAATCTGAAATGGTCAAAATGGATCACAATCTACAATGGAATTGTTATAGGTTACTCAGAAATTTTGATGACACCAAAGCCCTTCTTTGGGCACACAAGCCCATCTGTATGTGCCTGTAGGATCCTACATGTAGACAGTTGATGATCACACGATCCTGAACTTTTCACTTATTTGCTTGGACTGGGATGGAGATGTCCTCCCACCATACTCGAGAACCACCATTCGGCATTCCAGGTCATACTTTTCTCCACCCCTTTAGTTGAAGTTATCTGCCTCTTCATTGGATTCTTGATGACTGTCTTCTCTGTCTTCCACCTGGAAATGCCATCTTCCAGAGGCCAACCATAATTGCCTCATCTTCTCATTGGGGACTTCAGTGGTCTTTCCCTCTTTGGGGTGACACCAATGGGAAGAGTTGGACCTTACACAGTGGCTTCCCTGTTAGAGGGTGCTAAAGGCAGAAAATAAGATTTTTCATTCTCATTGAAAACAAGCATCTCCTATTTGACACACTGTAAAAAAATAATCACCCCCTCAAGCAACTGCTTGCCACAGAGGTCTGGCAGAATTCTTATAGTTAATATGTACTGCTATGTGGTTAATATGTCCATTTTTAAGTTTTAAAACTGTAAGAAGTAAGATGTTAAATACACAATTAAAAAGGCATTCTTGCCCAGAAATTAATTAACTCTTACAGTGTCGGGTTTCTGAAATTGCACTCACTGTAATGGTTGTATTTATTTTAAAGTGTTTTCAGAAAATAAAATAAAACAACTTTAGAACCTCATCCTGAAGTAACTAATGAATGGAAATATGTTATGTTATGTACCAAAAAAAAAAAAGCATTTAATTGTGCTTAATAAAATAGCAAAAATTCGGAGAAAAAAAATGGTAGGTTAAAATTTTTTAAGCATTTTTTTTTTAAATTGCAAAATTTTACTGTATTTTTTCTACTTTATCTTTTAGTAAAATTTCAATATATATATATATTTCTCATTTTTTCTGTATTATTTTATTTTATTAATATAAATAGTTCGTAATATTTTGATTATTGCTTAAATCTTTCATTTATTTTGTTTTTTCTAAATTATTTAGTAATGCATAATGTATATTTTTAGATTTTTGACAATTTGATCTTTAGACTTTTGACAAAAAAAATTTTCTTCTTTAAAAACTAGATAATTTAAATAAGAAATGAAAAATATATCAGAAAAGTGATAAAGAACTATGAAAAAATTAAAAAAAAGTTTCAAAGCATTTAAAGTTTAATCGATGCATTGAATTTGAGAACGAATCACTTTATTATGAAACTGCATAACTTCTCTAAAAAGGTTTAATTCTAAAATTTCAGCAGAATTTTTGGTTAAAAATCAGAATTTCCTAACCTTAATTTGTTTATATGCTTTAAATGTAGTTAAAAATATTGATAAATAAAATCCTACTGTTTAAAAATCATGCTCTGAGTAATCCTAATCCTTGTTCTGATTGCCGCCATTATAGATCACCAGCAGTTTCACTTTCAATCGTTTCTAATTAATTATTGTTTATAATTTCAGTATCCATTTGAGGAGCAATGAAAAATAATTTTAGAAGCATTAAAGTAAATGAAAAAGTCTTTAAAATCGAAAGTCTGCTAAAATGTTGATTGAAAGCCTAAGTGCATAGTTCCCGGATGATGCTATTTCTGGTAGTAAAAAAAATCAATATCCTTATGTCAAAAGTTTAGAAAGCATAACAACTGTAGTAGAGCTATAAATAGCAGGAAAGAATGGAAAATGCAACCAATTGATAATCGTACGCATTACTGTTATTATGAAAGCCAGCATTACATCACTGAGGTGTTGGATCCTGTGGTTGTACCTTCTCTTCAGGGCTCTCTGGTGCCATTTACCAACAGGACAATGCCCAACCACATGTGGCATGCATTGTCCAACAATACTCGGATACCCAGCATGAGAGACTTCTGCCTTGGCCTACGCATTCATCGGATCTGTCCCCATTTGAACAAGTCTAGTCCATGATTTCACAACAACTAGCACACCAGACACCAGCAGCTGCTACAACAGATGAACTTTGGCTATGTATCAAAACTGCATGGACTGACATTTCTCAAACACACATCCAGAGTCTCATCCTCTCAATGCCAGACCATGTAGCAGCAGTTATTGCCACTCATGATGGCTACACAAGATACCGATTTCTTCGTATTCCACAAATCTAACTGAATTGTATTTGAATCATTTGATCCTTGTAACATAAGCTATGTATTCACTAAATATGGCTTTGATATCTCTTGTCTTTCCTGGTGTTGCACTTTTAATGTCCAGCAGTGTATTATGATGCACTTTCTGGTAAATTCTAGTGTAATGATTTGCTTGGTAATAATTAGATTTATAGTGAAATAAGGTTAATTATGAGATTTAAACTGTAGTTAGTTAAAAATTTGTCTGTTGTATTTTGTAGTGTGATATCTTGTAGATGCATAATTGCCTTTGTATAGAGATTTGTTTCTTGCTTGTTACAGTTGAGCTAAAGTAGCCCAATTTCAAATTATGTTATTATAGGTGTAATATTTGATTTCTTGTTACTTGCATAGGTTCATATTGCAATTAAAAATAGATATATACATTCATTTGCCATTCTGCATTATAAATTTATAAAAATACGAAAGGAATGTGTTGCAAGCCATAAATGGATTCATGATTCAATACTTATGGATCCAATTGTCAGTAAATATTATTTTACTGTAAAGCATGATTTTACTAATTTTTCCATTAACAAATATCCCCTTATGTATCTGACAAGTTGTGAAGGTTTTTTTCATATTGGTACCCTGCAAACAACAAATTATCATATTGGCACCCTGTTTAGTGAAAGGGAAATATGAATATTAGGGTAACATCAATACGAGGTGTGGCTACCTTTTTGCAGCAATACAAGCACTAATAAAGCTAGTAAGAAGGTTCCTAATAATATCCTGGTCTGTGGGTTTTTGAGATTTGCTGCACTTGCACCTGAATCTTTTGCACAGTCGTTCTGTCCTCAGAAGTTGTGTCGTGGCATCCCTAATGTGCTCAGTTGGCAATAGATCGGATGATTGAACTGGCCATGGTTGCACAGCAATAGCTTCTAGATACTGTTGAGCAATGTGTGCAGTATGTGGTGTGGGATTATCATGCTGGAATGTAGCTGTGACATGCTCTGCAGAAGTGGTAAGACCATAGAGCAAAGAATGATATCCATATACTGCTGGGTGGTTAAATTAACCTTAATAACTATGAGAGATGACTGACTGTCATAAGAGAAGGCACCTGTGGAAACTCTCTGCAGGTATGTTGCCACATGTGAGTACAGTCATTATTCTGTCATAGACAGATGCAGGCCTAATTGCTGAAGATGATATAAATGATGAAATAAGCTCGACGTATTCAATCAAGTAAAAAATCAGCACTTTAGCATCGATTTAAATCTTAGAGGAAAAATTGTCTTGAGCTGGGTGGGATATGAACCCATGACCTGATAACATGTCATGTGATTAGAGGAGATCTTGATTGGCGGCCGGTAGCTCAGTGGTCCAGAGCACCTGACATGTTATCAGGAGGTCGTGGGTTCATATCCCACCTGGCTCAAGACAATTTTTCCTCTAAGATTTAAATTTACGCTAAAGTGCTGATTTGTTACTTGAAGATGATATCACTATTCATCACACCACTCAGCTCATTCTTTGCTCCACTTCAATCTGACTTGCCTGTGGCTTCAAATGAACAGTATTGCTTCATATTATTTGGCTTCAAATGAGCAGTATCGCTTCACATAGACCTGTGATGGGACCTTACTCAAACTCGCTGTTTTGATCATCTATCTAAGATATATAAATGGCATTACTCTTCGATGGTAACCAGATTTCCAGATCAGGTTATTCTACATTTTCCACTTTTGACAAAATCGGAAAAAATCCTTAATTAGTATGGAAGTGTGGGACAGTGATATATGCAAATGAAGGGAAAATAGTGGCTCTGTTTACATTTAAAATGCAGAGGATGACATGGATTCGGTTTGTCGTAGGGGATGCTGTCATTCCCTCACCAAACTGAATCCATGTCATCCTCTGCATTTTAAATGTAACCAGAGCCACTATTTTCCCTTCATTTGCATATATCACTGTCCCGCACTTCCATACTAATTTGCGTAAACATAACTGTACTCCTTCTGGGTGGGGCAAGTTTTTGAATGAGGAGTGTGTAAGGGTGTGAGGAGGGTTCTTTCCGACTTACTGCTCACTGCACCCCAAACGTGCTGTGATGTCATTCCGTTGCACTAGCTGCTATGCAAGTGACTGGTATAGCCTTCACACTAAATGCATGGTCTGCAATGAAGAACTAAGCTCATTGGTTCTCCCTGCAAATAACCTGGAATGCCTGCCTTGTTGTCTTTGCAAGATCTACCGAGATCTACTGCATTTTCGGGCATTTCTTTCAATCTATAGTGCTTTAAAAGATAATTTGAATAGATTGCTGGATAATTACTGATAAAATATTATCATTCACATTTCACATTTTGAAATCCTTAAGTAGTTTTTCCATGTTTAGACAATGCTAAATCTGCTAAACTTTAAAGTAAAAAAATTCGAAACTTTAAAGGTGTTAAAGGTATATTATAAGTGGCCTATTTATGTAGAAATTCGAAATTTTGGTGGTAGATTGTCAAGAGATATTATATTAATAGCAACTACTAGCAACTTCTTTTGAAGTAACCAATCCA
This sequence comes from Ryuthela nishihirai, assembly GCA_038380435.1. Lineage (NCBI taxonomy): Eukaryota > Metazoa > Arthropoda > Arachnida > Araneae > Heptathelidae > Ryuthela > Ryuthela nishihirai. The sequence goes on from JAWZYU010000024.1 coordinate 65,738,712, forward strand.
TCAAATTGTTTGGAAAAAAATAATTTAAGGGGAAAGATCAAACAAGAATACTGTTCCATTTTCATAAAATTATTCTCTAGCACTTTCTCCTCTATATTATTTTTAATGGGATTTTAAATAGAATTACTGTAATATGTATAATATAAGTAAATTATTTCCTTTTTGAAAAATTTCTAAAGATCCGCACCAACTGCCTAATGTGTTGCATATTATTTTTTACACTAAAAATTAATGTCTTGACAGGATGGGAATCATAAGCACATAAACAGTCATATCAGAATAATATGACCACCCATGGAATCACAGTGTACTCGCCCAGGCGCGTCACAGAGTGCACATGACAAGGTCGACCACACGGAGATATAAGCGGCCGGCCAGGACAGATGAACCGTAGTGTGTAATGTGAGCTGACACATGAGAACCAACACCTGGACACACTTGTCAGCCAAGTACAGGCTGACAGTGGCAGTGTGTATGTCTGGGGGATGTTTTCCTGGTATGACCTGGAACTGCTGGTACCCCTGGATGGGTCCCTGAATACCACCTCAATGATTAGTTCATCAGACTGACTTGTTAAAAAGTAAGGTCTCTCTCTTCCACAGGTCTTCTCCCACAGTAAGGCATGATCTATGAAGGCAAGATCTAAGATAGAAAGTACCCTGGCTAGCGGATTGTGGTTTTGTGGCAACTCCCTCAAGGTGTAGTGCAGTCTCTGTATTGCGGAACATCGGGATTGCCACACATTATTACGTTGTCCATCCTTGCTGATCACATGCATCCCTTCATGTTGGACGTTTATCCTGGTGGTGATGGTGGCTACCAACAGGACAATGCACCCTGCCATGTCTCTAAGGTGGTGCATGACTGATTCCAGGAACATGACATTGATGTCTCTGTTCTCCCTTGGCTGGCGAAATTCCCCTACCTCAATCCCATAGAGCACTTGTTGGACCATTTGGATCGACAGGTTCGATGTGTGGACTCAAACCACGTCATCTCCAGAACCTCCATGCTCTGTTGGAGTCCTAATGGGCATGTGTGCCTCTGGTAACCTTCCAGGGCCGCATTGCGTCCATGCCACGCTGTCTCACTGCTGTCATCTGGGCCAAGTGTGGTTATTCCCATTATTAGGTAGATGGTAATATTATTGTGATACAACTGTGTACATGTAATGCAGTACAGCATTATTTGAAATATCACAACTTTCCAATTGCATAAACATTTATAAATTTATTTCAAGTTTCAGATATTCACATAGTAATTAGGAAAACATATTGCTTACATTAGAGTAAGCAGTAATTAAATAATGCACAATAATACATTAAAATCAGCATACCAAAACATTACTTATATATGGTACCATGGAATGCATTGTCTTGAGTTTCATTCCTTTTTGTAAATAATCAATCTCCTTATCATCAAGTGGAACAGCTAAAGTTAAAAATTTTGGCTTTATGCTTAACAACATGGTTAAAGGGGAAGGGGAATCACCCAAAATGTACGCATTTCAAATTTTATGTGCATTTTTGTATTTTTACATTTTTTAGCTACTCCTAGAAAAAATCCTACTCCCAAACACATTACCAAAACTTTGTGTGGTTATAAAAGAAAAATTCGCTTAATGTTAAAGATTTTTATATGCATATCTTTCCACTATCATGTGCTTTGCTGTTAGTGTAATATCTCTAAATGCTCACTATCTACTTCCGCCTGGCTGTTCTAGCAATGTCATTCATCAGTGGCCATTTGATTGGCTTTTGCTTGTGGTTGCTTGTGTACCATACAGCGAGAATAGAAATAGAACCTATTCCAGCTGCTGTCATGCTGTGGCTAGTTCAACGAAAATGACCCTTGACTACTGACTCCAGATGGTGTGCAGTCCTCAGAAACTCATCAATTACTGCATTTGTGGAGCAGCGAGCAGTAAGTGGGAAGACACCTTAGTGTGAAGAAATTTAACTCCATAATAGCATCAATGATATTTATGCATCATGAAATAATGACTAATTTCAGTATACTGATGTAGAATATGCTTGGATTAGAAATTTCCAGTTAAAGAATAAAATAAAATAAAAATAGATACCCCCTCAAGCAGCTGCTGGCCACAGAGGTCTGACAGGAGCCTGTCAGTTTATATGCCATAGTACAGTACTGTGCAAATTAGTTGGGACAAGCGAAGGAATGCTAAGTTCCTTCTGCTGCAGGGTCTAAACCACTGCAAGTCTAAACTTGTTCGTAACCTTCTGCTGTAAGTCTAAACTTGCGCGTGCAGCTTCTGGGCAACAGACGCTTCACCCCATTGAAGGAATGATAGACAGCAAAAAGTACATAGGCGTTCTGAAGGCGAAAATGGTCCCAACACTGCAGAAGCTGTTTCCTAACAGCGATGGGGTATTTCAACGGTATCTGGCTCCATGCCACAATTCTAAGCTTGCTAAGAGCTTCTTTACCCAGCAACATTTGAAGGTATTGGAGTGGCTAGGAATCAACCAATCTAAATCCCATTGAAAATTTGTGGATCATTGTTAATGCACGCGTATCTAAGATGGATTGCACGACGAAAACCAAAATGACAGAAAGTGTCATGGAAGTGTGTTACCACGACCCTGAAGTGAAGGAGATATGTGGAAAGTTAGTGGCATCAATGGTTGAGAGGGTGAAAGAAGTAATTAAAGCTAGGGGGGGGGGGTCACATTAACTATTAACTACACTATTAAACAAATAAATATTTTAGTTGTGTCTTTGTTACTGCATTTTCCTATTGTCCCAACTAATTTGCACAGTAACTGTAGAAGGTCTGTGAGGATGGCAGGACCTCAGCAGAAATACAAAACACACACAACCATGCCTTACCCAGGGCTCGAACCCAGGTCCCTTAGATCAGTAGCCAAGTGTGCTAACCACTCGGCCATAATTAATGCATAAAAATGGTTAGCAATAAAATTTCATCATAAGATGGAAATGTATGTGTTTGTAAATCACTTTTGTCATTCCTTCATTTATTTACAGAGATATGAATATGGGCCCAGGCAGTTCTCGTGGTTGTGGTCAGGTTCCCATTCCTGATCAACAAGTTGCTTTAGCACTTCTTTTAGAATTGGCTATTCAGCATGGTACTTTACACCATATCCTTAGTGCAGTTCTGTTGCTTCTTGAGTTGTGGGAAAGTGGACAATGTGAATTAGATAATCGGTATGTTGTTATAATACTAGTTTTATATGTGTTGCTAATTAATTGTCTAATTGATTGTCTATTATACTATATCTATTATACTACGTTATTATATTTATTATTTATTTATACTGTTACTATGTCTATTATACTATGTCTATATATACTATTGTCTATTATACTATGTGTTGACACGCTCACTCTCAACAAATATTGGAAATAAATGAATTAAATAAACAAACAGGGTTGCCAGATTTATGAATGAAGTTTTCTTTCTCCTTCAATGAAATTAAAACAGTTTGCTTGTATGTAAATAATGTTGTAGAAGCCAAACCTGGAAACCCTTTAAACAAAATAGAGTCAGAACCTTCTTATTACCCTCTGTGCAATGCAACTGTAGTGGTAGCATTATTGTCATGGTTGTGTTACACACATATAAAAGCATTGCTCTGTGTCAGAGGCTCTGACGTGCACGTGCCTACAATATAATAGCTCGATCCAACATTGTTATACTTCTGCTTACCCTGATTTTTTGAAATTGTCAAAACATTGAAAAACAAACATATTTAAAAATTGCAACAATCCCCAGTTTATAAATATAATAATTCAATACAATGTACAGATTATGAATTCCCGTTCAAAGAAAAAGATACCCATCTAACAAAATTTTATTTTGTAACAGCATGATATGTAAAAGCAATATGAACAGTTAGAAATTGCACCCCAAAGCTGTTTTATGGCATGCATGGTACAGGGGAGAGGATGGCTAATTGTCTGCTGATAAAACGAAAGAAATATTTTTGTAGGAAATAACGAAAATTTATAATATGCTGTCTTGATGATATGATGGTATAAACAATACGTATTAAATTCAACGAACTACGGCCAGTTAATAATTCTATTTTATTTTGCACATAAACGTCAGATATCATGGAACGTCTAGTGTTGCTCCAGCACTGCCTGTGATTCCGGCGCCCTTGGCAACTGCACTGATGCCAACACGTTCCTATGCCTCTGCACATATGACATCTCAAGTCCAAGTGCACGTGGACATTGACCATCCCCAAGGTCTTCTTCTCCCTCTCTTGGGAGGTGGACTGATGTTCATTGCTCTGCCTCTACCATTCTTGTCCAAAAAAACTGGACTATGGATCCCAGGTGTATGACTCTGCCTGGGATTAGGTGGTGAAGGAAACAGAGGCCCCTCCACCATCAGGCCCTCTGTGTTTGCAGAGCCAATCCTACCTCACTTCACCAATCCAGAGTCTGTACGTTAAGACCGACGAACCTTTATTATCTATTCGCTGTCAGCAGTTGTCCCTGTAGTATACTGGCCATCACACTTAGGACTGCATTTTTAGTCCCCAGTGGGAAATGTTATACCAGAATCGGCCAACTGCCATTCATCCTTTTGGTTTGCATGTCCAAGTTACCTACGAGACATTAACATCAGTCTTGATAGCATCTCACAGTCAACACTGAGCCCTTCCACCAGGGTTCGCTGTTTCCCCTTCCTGCGATTTTCCCTTGTGCAGGATGGGGAAGGCCTTTACACTCGACTATGTGTATTGGCAACTCTTTGCCAGCCATCATACTGAACACCCAGACTTCTTGCCTGTCATCACAGATGCTCGAAGCCTGGCACATCAGGACATTAGACTACATAGCAGCTAAGCATCATCGTCGGCTTATCCTCTACACCGACTCACTTAGTTTGCTATAGACTTTGTCACCTTAAGGCATTGGCCTCACCATATTCTCTCCAAAATCTGCCTGCAGCGCCATTGTCTGGCAGCCACTACCACCATTCTCTTCTGTTGGTTGTCCAGTCACATCGAGATCAGAGGCAATGACTTGGCAGATGCTGTTGCCAGGTCAGCCACACTTCTATCTGACTCTCTGCTGCCATTTCCATACTCTGGCTTCCAGCAGTGTTTTTCCACAGTTTGTTAGTGACAATAGTCTGTTGAAACAAGTTGCCTCGGATGGTGCTGATGGACTTTCATTATGTAACGATATGTAAAGTTAGGAAAATATGTCATAGATACTTTTACTTCTGGTGGTTTTCTTTTGTTTGCAGTAACAAAATTTTATGCATAGGAATAATTCATTATATTCTTTACTCTGATTATATATTATTATATAATTGTAATATATATATTATTATATGGTCTCTTCACTGCTAGTGATATGATTGTCTAGGTTATTAAAATCTAGACAATCATATATTATAGAAATAGAAATAATATATATAATCATATAATAGAAATAGGTTCAAGAAGTTGAATATTCTTTCTAATGTGATATTGAAATGTGTTTTTCATTAGTTTAAATTGCATATTTAATGTTTTTTTTTATGGAAGTATTTTTAAGAAACTTGGTATAATTCTGGAAAAATTAGATTTTTTTTGTCGCCACCAGTTGCTGCTAGAAGTCCAGAAGTTTAACTTTCTGGCAAGATGTAATGCATTATTGTACTTGCATTGTGTTAAAAAAAATGCTCCTGAGCACCATAAACTGCAGAACTGCTGTGCTGATTTCCCCTGATTTTTCATTCTTCCAAATTGTAATTTTTGTTTTTTGAGGTTGGCAGCTCTGTGAATATGAATAAAGATTATTATTATTTTAACTGATTACATTGCTTTTAATGGTGAATGATGTCTTTATTTTCACTCTCATCATTTTTTATCTGAGCTACTTACACTTTGGACAACTTTTATGCATTTACACCTATCTTCAACTTTTTAAGTTTTACATGATTTTTTAAAAAGTCTGTAATATTTTACTTCAGAGTTTTGTATTCTACACTTGTTTCTGCCTTTTTACACCAGTTTTTTTTTTATACCCATTGATTATTTTTTATAAAGGAGTTTTTATGTCTTATCTTTTTTGTTATACACTTTTCTAGTCTTTATTGTTGTGCCATTTTAAAGGGTGGGTATGGCTCAGTGGTAGCACCCCAGGCTCATAATCTGCAGTTCCCAGGTTCGAATCCCAGCTGGGTCAGCATTGACATTTATCTCCACAAAATTCCTCACCCTGCCCACAATCAGTAGAAGATATTGATGGGCTTGGAAAAGCTGTTATCCATCAGATGGGATGCTAAGCTGTGGTCTCATGTGCAGGAGAGCCATACCCTGTGCACATTAAAGAACATGCTGGATGGCCATGATGGAAGGCTTCCATCTGTTTCCAAACAGCTGTTCAGTGGATCCATCCCTCCAATCTTGTCTGAGCCTTCGTGGTTCTGTAACCTGCAGTTTAGCTCATTGTGTGAAAAAGAGTGCCACTCAGAGATAAAACAACCCAAAACTGTGCCCTTTTTACTCTTTCACTCTTTTGATTTTAACTTCATTTGTGCATTACATGTCTTTTACATTCTTTTCTATCTTGTTTGGTGCATCATAACTTTAAATGCTAATGGACCATAAAATCTCAACCAACCAACCACAAATTATGATGATCAACAGAGTGAGAGCCTTTTTGAAATGAATGAAATTAATAACTGCTGATTTCTGAAACTCTAAACATTTCTCAAGAATCTGTCTAAGTGAAAATATTTGATGAATACATCCCTTACCACTTCTGTTTATCATGCTTTTGTCCATCAGCCAAAATCGTAATTCAGTTAAGCCCAATAATGCAAAGAACTTTAACTAAAACAGAAAATAGACCAATTTTCCTATAATTATCACAAAACTTATGATTGCCATTTTAATAAATAGGGATAATAATGCCTATGGTAAAATCTTTAGAAACACCTTTATTATAAAAAGTATTCAAAATTTTCAGTCAGCTATGTGACAACAGAAATGTTTCAAGCTCTAAGGATTGGGTAGTTTCACCTTCCCCTTGGGATTTATGCAGTTTTAATTTAGAGGTAGCCAAAGTAACTTAAGAGTGTGATATAGGGCCAACATTAAACCAAGTAATGCATCTATCCTCATTACAAACAATGGGAATAGAACTAACGGCATTGTTCAGAACATCTCTGAAATGTGCAGCTCAACTAACCATTACAGAATCCTCAGCTTCAATGACCTTACCATGTTTTTCCCTCATTGCTGTCTGCCAGCCTTTTCTTTCCACACAAAAGATTAACTATCTGATGAAACTCTATGTTGTTGGGCTGTCTAGCTGCTTCCTGTGCTTTGTCAACCTAGCGGTCAAGCTAGATATTCTTATCAGCTGTTAACTGATTCTTTACGTGTTTATTAAGCTATTTCTAATTATGTCTGTTAGGAGACTATACTCCATTCCAGATAAAGAATGGAGTGATATATCTGAAGATCAAAGAAAGCAATCAATGAATGAAAAAAGGGCACACCCATATGAGTTCTTGCAAGAACAACTCACAGATGTAATTCCACACCTTATGCAAGAAATAAATACTTTTTTCTAAAGTATTTCATAAATTATTTATTGATTTATAGACATTTAAAGGTCAACAGGTAATGCTGTGATTGCCATTTATGTATATTTTATGGAAGTGAGCAATTAAAAATGCAGTTTTTAATATTGCAATATTGCAGAGTACAAAATGAAACATAATTTCTTTTGCACTGGTATATTAGTGACAAGAAGAATTGTCTGCTGTTGCTCTGGTCATTGCTGACATCAGTACACATTCTCATAGTCCGAAGCTTTGTCTTTATGCAAATTATCGAAAATGTTATTTCTGGTTTAAACTGATTTTGGTCCCCTGTAATTTGGAAGATGCTTGATCGAATAGTCTCAAATTTCATATTAGGGTTCCCCCTTTGTGATTCCATATTGTGTGAAAAAATCAGGTTTCTACCCAATTTTTTATGCCTTAATATAATACCATCTTTGGGAATGTAAGGGATCTGGCAATGGTTGGTTGGTTGCTTTCTTGATGAGAATTCATGATGAGCAGAAGCTAGGAATGGAGAATGAAATATAAAGAAGTTTTATCCAAAATAACGATTTCTAAATTTATATTTAATATTTAACCTATTGAGTTTATATTTTGCCCTGTACATTCTCACACTACTCTGAATCTTCTGCTAAAATTCCAGGTGCATAGCCCTTATATGTGATGAGTTTTGGCTACCATAGACATATCGCACCCCGGCAAGAAAAGTGACATAACTCAAAAAATGCGTATTTTGAGGTTATGTCAGTGATAAATAGGTATTGTGTTCCTCTACGTGAACGAAAAACGTCACATCTCTAACTCGCAAATTAACTGCCAGGGAGCAGTTGTGTCAGTTTTACTTTTAGGCTACTTCGCAGTTTTATTGATTTCTTTAATTTGTTATTTCTCAAATACTGCATTTTTGAGTTATGTCACTTTTCTTGCCGGGGTGCGATATTTTATGATTATAGATGCAAAGCATTTGCCACTGATTCTACTTAACGAATAGAGGAATGATACATTTTCAGTATAGAATCTTGCTTTTCATTGGCTTTCGTGGTTAAGCATAATAAGCCATAATTGGACAAAAAACTCTTCAAGTGAGACTTGCCGCCCCATTCTTTATGTGAAGCAAAGTATAGTAAGGTGTTGATTCAGATTCTTCCTGCAATTCTTTCATTCGGAAATAAGCTCCATAGACTTAACACTCAAAATATATGCATATTTTGTTATACATCATGAATATACACACATATATATATATACATTCGAACTTGGTTGTAATGAGCACAGAAATAATGAGTCACGGTTGTAATGAGCAAAAAGCTATAATGATTTTAAATCACACATATTCCCATACAGTTGATCACTTTTATAATGAGTGTACTACATGGATGTACCATACAAATTTTGGTAACTATGGAAACCTGCAAAAATTTTGGTAACCATGGATGCAAGTACAAACCCTTAATTGCTCAGGTACTCAGAAAAAGGATGATAAGGATGATGATAACGATGACAAGTAAAGGTGAATCAACACCAATGTCGACAGTTTCCGAAGCTCAAGGTGCAATGGACACATTAGTCAATTTTTTTTGAAGGAGCTGAAGCAAATAATGAGATTTTTAATGTATTAAGTGTTTTAAGGGTACATTTGAGAAATATCAAAGTGAAATCTTTAAAACAAAGATCAATTTTAAGGTTCATAAATAAAAAGACTAATTGAAATTGTGTTTATTATTAATTAGTAATGTTTTTAATTATGGAGAAATAAATTGTGTTTAATATTAAGTGTATGGTTTTAAAATTATGGATAAATAAATTGTGTTTAATAATCAATATATTGTAGTTTATACAAGCAGGGGCGTAGTATTGGGGGAAGGCCCCAAACTACGCTCCCAAAGTAACTCGAAGTTGGCAAAATTCGAAGTAACTTCGTAAAATCTAAATGACTTGTGAAAATTTGTAATTTTTTTTTCAAAATTAAGGGGAGTTAACAAAACCTAGACAACTTGGCAAAATCTTGTGTAGTTGTCAAAATCGAGGCAACTTGGCAAATCTAGGGCAGGTGGGAAAATGGAGAACAGCAAAATCTGGAGCAGTTGGCAAAATTCGAAGCCACTTAGTAAAATACAGATGAGTTGGAAAAATTCGGAGTGACTTTGAAAAAATTAGGTGAGATGTAAAAATTGTTTTTTTTTTCTGTAAGATGACGGCGAATTGGCAAAATCTAGGGGCAGTTGGCAAAATTCGGAGTGACTTGGTAAAATCTTGGGGAGTTGGCAAAATTCGGGGTGATGTGGAAAATTTGTGGATAGGTGGCAAAATTCAGGTGAGATGTAAAAATTGGAATCTTTTTTCTGTAAAATTATGGCATGTTGGTAAAATCGAGGCAACTTCGCAAAATCTAGGAACGTTGGCAAAACTTGGGGGGAGTTGGCAAAATTCAGAGTGACTTTGCAAAAATCAGGTTAGATGTAAAAATTATGATTTTGTTTTTCTGTAAAATTGTGGCGAGTTGGCACAATTGAGGATACTTGGCAAATTTAGGGCAGTTGGCAAATTTCGAATCCATTTTGTAAAATATGGGCAAGTTGTGAAAATTGGGATTGTTTTTGTAAAATTAGGGAGAGTTGACAAAAATCGATAAAACTTGGCAAAATTTTAGGGAGTTTGAAAAATTTAAAGTGACTTGGCAAATTTAGGAGAGATGTAAAAATTTGGATTGTTTTTGTAAAATTAAGGAGAGGTAGCAAAAACGATGCAACTTGGAAAAATCTAGGGAAGTTGGCAAAATTAGAAACCACTTGGTAAAATACAGGTGAGTTGTGAAAATTAGGAGTTGTTTTATGAAATTAAGGAGCATTGGCAAAATCTTGGGGAGTTGGAAAATTTCGAATCCACTTGGTAAAATACAGGCAAGTTGCAAAAATTGGGATTAGTTTTGTGAAATTAATGAGAGTTGGCGAAATCGAAACAACTTGGCCAATTCTTGGGTACTTTGAAAATTTTGAAGTGACTTGGCAAATTTAGGAAAGATGTAAAGATTGGGATTGGTTTTGTGAAAATAAGGGCAGTATGGCCAAATCATAGTGAGTTAGGAAAATTCACACTGATTTGCTAAAAATTCAGGCTATAAGAAAATATTGGGATTAATTCTGTGAAATTATGGATAGTTGGCAAAAGTGGAAGTTACAACATGGCAAAATGCAGGATAGTTGTGAAAATTGCCTAACCCCCCCCCCCCCCCATGGAGCGAAAATTTAGGTACGAACCTGACAGAGACATTATTTTCTTATTTGGCAAAAAATTGATTACTGAGTCGGAAAATTTTCAACTTCTCCCCCTTCCAACCACAGTCCTTTGCTAAGCCCCTGTATAAGAGCATATTAATACAAATAATATGTCATCATCATCATCATCCTCAAGCAGCCATGGGCTACAGAGGTCCAACCAGACCACGCAGTTTAATTCTCCAAGCATATCTGTCCTGAGCTACATCTGCTGCATCCGGCCACTGCACACCAATTCTAACAAGGTCCTGTTTGACATTGTCTGCCCACCGCATCCTAGGTCTCCCCCTCCTTCTAAGGCCTCTAGGAACACTGTTCATAACCCTATTCGCCAATCTATAATTATCCATACGGGCAACATGACCAAACCAGCGGAGTCTCTCTCTGCACAATATGCTGCTTAAAGGAGGTTGCAGACTCCTTTGCCTAACCTCATCATTAGTTACAAAGTTAAACCACCTAATACCCAAGATACTGCGTAAGCATCTAGAATCAAAAGCATCTAGTTTCCTGTTATCTTGCTTACACAGCGTCCAAGTTTCACTACCATAACTAAACCTAGAAAGAACCAAACTATTATACAGTCTAATTTTAGTCTTTAGGTGTATACGCCTATTTCTCCACAATCTCCATAAATTCTTAAAAGTCCCGGCAGCAATTCCTATTCGTCTGTTAATCTCATGCCGCACATCACCAGTATCAGTTACATAGCTCCCAAGATAATTAAACTGTGACACCTGCTCAAGACTGCAACCATTCAGATTAACTGAATCACAACCTGCCTGACCAATTTTCATCACTTTAGTTTTCTCTCTGTTTATAACCAAACCTACTCTACTACCAGTCTCATCAACAGCTCGAATGAAAGAGTTCATCTCATCAACATCATTTGCCAAAAGGGCTAAATCATCAGCATAATCTAAATCAGAAATTTTCGTATCTCCAGCCCATTTAAGGCCAAAATCTTTCCCTTGAAGTGAATTTCGCATAACATAATCAACAACCAAACTAAAGAGAAAAGGAGACAAAATGCACCCTTGTCGAACACCAGATGTAATGCTAAACCAATTGCTACAAGACTTACCAACTCTCACACATGACTCAGTATTATTATAGAGAGCTTTCATTATGTTAACTAACTTGTCTGGTATACCATATGATCTCACAATCAACCACAAATTATGACGATCAACAGAGTCGAAAGCCTTTTTGAAATCAACAAAGCTAGCAACCAAAGGTTTCTGAAACTCTAAACATTTCTCAAGAATCTGCCTAAGTGAAAATATCTGATCCACACATCCCCTACCACTTCTGAATCCACATTGCTCATCACGCAATTGCCTGTCAACCAGATTCTTAATTCTATTAAGCACAATCATGGAAAGAACTTTACCTGGAACAGAGAGTAGGCTGATACCCCTATAGTTATCACAAGAACTGCAATCACCTTTTTTGAAAATAGGGATAATAATAGCTCTGGTAAAATCTTTAGGAACCATGCCTTTATCATAAAAGTTATTCAAAATTTCAGTCATCCAAGTGGTAACCAAAACATTCCCAGCTCTGGGCATTTCCTTAGTAATTTCATCTACCCCTGGGGATTTATGAAGTTTCAGTTTAGAGATAGTCAAACTAACTTCAGATTGTGTTATAGGGCCAACATTAAAGCTGCCAATGCATCTATCATCATTACAAACAATGGGAGTAGAACTAACCACATTGTTTAGAACATCACTGAAATGCTCAGCCCACCTAGCCATGAGAGAATCCTCACCTTCTATAACCTTGCTTTGTTTATCCTTCAATCCCTGTATGCCTCTCTGTTTTCTACCTTCGTATGGCGCATTATAGCCTTAGTTGCTAATGCGCCATTAAAACCCAACCAACCAACCAACCAACCGTTTTCTACCACATAAAACATTAACTATCTGGTACAGCTCTCTGCTGTTGTGCTGCCTAACTGCTTCCTCAGCTTTGTCAGCCAAGCTATCAAGCCAAAGATTTTTATCAGTAGCTAACTGATCCTTTACACGTTTATTAAGCTCTCTGTAATCTTTTCTATTAGGACTAGTAGGGTACTGATTAAGGACATTCCTGCAGTTCCTTCTTTCTGAAATAAGCTCAATTGCCTTGTCACTTAAATAATTCTGCCTCCTCTGCTCCTTTTTTCCTAAAAGAGTACTGTTAGTTTCCAAAAAAGCCTGTTTAAAATGGCCCCATTCTTCCTCAACTTCAGTATTAAGCAAACCATGACCGTCATAATGACTAAGTAACCTATCATGGTAAGCTTTAGCTATAACTGGGTCATTCAGAGCTTCAGTATTAAAGGTAAATTTTTTAACTCTAGCACAACACTTTTTAAGTTTAAGTTGCAAGACACTTTTAACAAGGTAATGGTCAGATCCAATTTCAGCTCCCCTATATGCCCTGGTATTTCTAACAGAACTAGCCCATTTGCTGTTAATTAATATATAATCAATCATATTCCTATGCAGCCCATCAGGTGAAACCCATGTGTATTTATGTATGTCGCGATGTTTGTAATATGTGTTAGTTATTCTGAAACCATTGAGTTTACTTACCTGTAGGAGACGTTGCCCATTGCCATTGCAGCTACCAATACCAAAAGGGCCTATCACCCCTCCCCAAAGATCAGAGTCAGTACCAACTTTGGCATTGAAGTCACCAAGAACAAGGGTAATATCTCCTTTCTTGACAGAATTCAAAATATCCTGAAGTTGTCCGTAAAACCTATCCTTCTCATCCTCATCGGCATCCTCAGTGGGGGCATAACAGCAGATAACATTCAAGTCTTTAATGCTTGTCTGAAATTTTGCTGTAAGAAACCTTTCATTAATGCACTCATATCCTAGAAGAGCATCACTAACATGTCTGCTGAGCAGCAGACCCACGCCTTGGTGATGCTTTCCATCCTCCCTCCCTGTAAAGAGAAATTTAAAGTTATTTTTAAGTATCTCACCTTTACCTGTCCATCTGGTCTCTTCCAAGCCTAGAATATCTAGGTTATAGCGCTGGAATTCCTGCATGATGACATCTAGAGAATAATCTCTATGTAATGTCCTCACATACCACGTTTCTGCAGAGAGAAAATGATTAGTAGTTTTTTTTAAAGAAACTAGTTTATTGAGACAGCTGGTTTATTGAGATAGGTAAGACCAACAATATCAAACAGCCCCCTGATCGCAGGCATGGGGCAAAGACCCGTTCCTCCTCCGCTAAAGGCTGAAGTCACCGATGCTGGTAGGAACTTCAGGCACCACCTTTTCAAGTGGACTTTTTCAAGAGCCACATGGCCTGCCTGAGACGCATTACTCCAGTTTAGGCTTGACGATGCCCAACTAGCTAAGTAAGGTTCAGGTACCTGCGATGGCCTCTGATTAGGATTATCCACCAGCTGATATAAGGTATCCCATGCCTCTGTTCACTTAGAGCTGGCAACCCAGAAGCAAACAGAAAACACAGCGGCAGACTCTCCCTCAACAGAGGCCCACCAGTGCAGCAAGTCCAGGATCAATAATCAAGCTCAAATCCATAAACAAGTCCAGTCTAGTAGGTATAAATGGTCAGCACCAGGACCCTGTGAAGTTGACCACTCCTCAGCAGGGTTGAAAAAAAAGAAAAAAGTGGCCATAGATGACCAGATCAGCAGGCCATACTGAACTGGCAGCCCTCCCCTTCCATTCCCTTCCAAAAGAGAATATCTCTTTTGAAAGGTACTAACGGCCTGCACCACGAGAAGGCGGGGTTGGACATTAGGTGCTAGACCTGGCCGGTTCTGTGCATCATCACTAGGGATTGGTACACAGCTCTCCTTCCAGTTTATGCCTAGCTACCATTTACAGGCCATAATATGTAGATATGTAATTATATTTTTTTCTGTCTAATATTTCTTTTATTTTTTGAATCTATCTTTTTATCACGATATTCAGAATTGAAAAAAATAGGAGTTAGATTTAACTCATCATTGCTATAGTGATAATGGTTATAATGAGGAAATTTTGTTGATCTCCTGGTGCTTGTTATAACAAGTTAGACTGTATATTGATATATATATATATAAATGTATTCAAATACATACAATGTAAAATATTGCATCATTAATATATATTGTGAATTTTAGGTTTCTTTACTTCTATATTAGTAAAATTTTTACTGATACTTTGAATATGTTTAAAAATTTCAATCATAACTTTGTTTATCAGCATATTCTTATTTAGATACTCTAGTCAGAAACAAATAGATGTCAGATTTTCTCATATTTTTTTTTTAATATGGCTGAAAATTTGATGTTTTTGATTATATACTGCTCACAAAAATTAGGGGATATTTTTATCGCTTCATATTCATTTTGAAATATCCCCTATTTTTTGTGAGCAGTATATTTGTGAACTTCAAAGATACAGAATGGTCTTTGTTTTATTTTAATTCTGAAAGAAGACATTCTATTCAATTTTAGTTGTATAGTAATCCATGTTGGCTTGCAAAAACCATTGCAATCAGTGAAACTAACAAAATGCCACTAAAAAACACTAATTCTTAAATTTTTTGTTATTTTTTTTTATTCTTTGGTTAGGTTCTTATAGTGGCCTGCATGTTGGATTAGATAATTTTCTGCATTGCATCAGATTATGAATTTTGAATTGGCTTCTTGTCAAGTTATCATGGCTTTTTTTGCTTATTTTGTTCAGCTTGGTTCACATTTATGATCATTGTATGCAAATCAACATTGACATTCAGAGTACAATAACCATTGCCTCTTAGTGGTTGTATGTTTGTTCTTCAATTATCAAATGATAGTAAAAGTTCTTTAGAATGATATTTGTCTGTTATTTCTAAAAGCTTTTTTAAAATATAACATTATTTTCACAAATTCTTGATATGTGCTATATGTATGTAACTGAAGAGTATATAGAAATTTAATTTTTATCATTTTATTTAGAATCATATCCCATGGAACCAGTGCCCCACTTGTTCCACTTCTAAAGCGTTTTCACAGTATATTGCATTCCAAACCCAAACCACAAGAGCGTGATATCTATGATGAAGTAAGTTTTTACATTAGTACCAAGAGAAACTTCATGCATATTTCTTGTATTATGTATAAATAGTAAAGTGATAAAAACTGTGCAAGTTTGTGTGTTAAAAATTTACAAAGAAAAAAAAATGTATAATGTAGATAAATGCATACAAAGATAAAAACTAGACTTGTTTTAATAGCTTAGATGATAAACTATCATTTCTTTATTTATAATCATTATTTATATTATATCATTCCTTTTATGTAACAATAGTGTGTAAAAGTGTTAATCCTTACAGTGTCTCCAACAAATATTGGAAAAAATCTGAAATAAGAGGCCCGAGATGTCTGTTCATTTTTAGTACAGCAAAAAAGTTCTTACATTATTATTTTTAAAAATATGTAATTCAAGCTTTAAAAATAATGTTTTCTTTTTTCATCTGGCTGATGACAATTTTCCCTTGGCTTTTCCCGCCTGATGACAATTTTTCCTCTATAATATTCTAATGAATTATTACCAAGTGTATATCTGAGAAATTATAATATTATAAATAATTTGTTGAAGCCATCTGATTTCTGTTTCTTAGAAGCACTATATGGTATTGCCAATTTGTTAATGTTATTTTATGCTGAAGCAATCCCTGATTACTAAGCTCACAAGTTTAATTTGAATTATTATCAACAAATTTTTCCTAAAAGTTTTGTAAATCTGAAAATTGACAAAAAAATGCCATTTTTAAAAATGGAAGATTTTGAAATAATTGCAAAATATGTATCTCTATTGTTTTTCCGTTTTACTCCCTTTTCTGCCTTAAACCTATTTCAGTATTCCTAGAATTATTTTTATCATTTATATCATTTATCCCAACATTTTATGCATGGTTTCTACTCTTCAAATTGAAACTATAAGCCAGACTAGGCCAGAGCTTGTTATCGTGAAACTGTCTGCAGCGTAACGGATGAGTGGAGAGCAGGTGCTGTAACCTAGTTAATTAGTGGCACTTGTAGCAATCAAGTGGCTACCAAGTGGATTGTTTACAGTGAACATTGTTCTCATTCTGTGGATAAATTCACCATGCATTTTGTTAGTATGTATACTTTTATATTTGAATATTTGTTTCCATTTCTGTAGATTTATTTCATAAATTACCAATCTTTCGGTCGATTGATTATTATCAATTTTTCACAGTTATGCTACATTGGATGTCTGACTTATAACTTGTTGCTGTGGATATTGATTTAACATCACATTAGGTTTTAATCCCCCCATCCACCCAATATATTGGTTGTGCCACTCTGATGATATAGACATTTGTTTTTACCCTTGATGCATAAATCTTTCTGTACTTAGCCAAGATCACTGAACTTCAACACCCAAACAAAAAATTCATAATTTTTAGTAAAAAAGGCAGCCAAGAAAGAGATTTTCATTTCATAAACAGGACAGAAAATTCCATTACTGTGAGCAATCCAAATACCTTGTATAATGCTGGCCCATGATTTAAAATATACCACACTGGAAAGAATCATTAAAAGGAATAAAAATCATGCTTCAGGTAAATATTATATTATTTGGGAAGAAATTTACTTTTGATTAATATATAATTTAACTGTTTTTATTCATCAGGTTTTCCAAAATTCAGTATTAATTGCATAATCTGATTTTTTTTTACTATATCATTGTAAAAAAAAGTCCTATTAAAATTAATATGTTTGTAAATTTGTTTAATTGTTTAGTTAATCTGATATGTAACATGACCTATTTCAGTTGATTGACTATTTTTTTTTTCAAATTCCAAAGTTGACTTGTTGATAGGACTCAGCACAGTTGGCAAAAAGTCTGGACTTTTCTCAAAGTATGGTACTGTGAAAAAAATTGCGAAACAGGAGTAATGTTTTTCTGCTGAGGGCCTGCTATCCAGACAGACCTTCTACTATGGCATATAAACTGACAGGCTCCTGTCAGACCTCTATGGCTAGAAGCTGCTTGAGGGGGTATTTATTATTTATTTATTTAACACTGTATACACTGAAGTGCATTGAATTAGGGATAGGAGACATTATCCAAATTCAGTATCACGAGTCCCACATTTGCCTCCATGCTTGGCTGAAACTCTGGTCATGTATAGCTGTCAGCTTTGGCATCTCCAAGCATTCGTCGTGAGAAGCATAATGGGAAAGGCACGGGATTTAGATGCATTTGACAGAGGGCAGATTGTAGGTGCCTGATGGATGGGACACTTGATCTCCAAAATTGTCAACAAACTTGGTTTTTTTTTGTATGACAGTTTCAAGAGTGTTTCGGGAATATGAAAATTCTGGCAAGAAAACAAGCACCCAGACAAACTGCAAAGGACACCCAGCCTTGAATGATCATGGGCTTCACCATCTGACCCACATTGTATGGACCGATAAGGGCCAGAGATTGTCCGAAATCACCTCCCATCTGAACGCTGGTGCCAGCTGGGAAGTCAGTACATGGACTGTACAACGCTCACTTCATTGTTTCGGCTTCCGGAGCCGCCAACCTATGAGAGTCCCACTTCTAACAGCACAACACTGGACTCAACGCCTTACCTGGGCTAAAGAACATTCAAACTGGATCATCGAAAATTGGCAATGGATAACCTGGAGTGATGAATCCTGATTTAAACTACATCACACCAATGGGAGACTGAGGGTATGGTGCCAACCCCATGAAGCCGTGGATCCTGCATGTCAGGTCAGAACAGTACAAGCTGGTGGTGGCTCAGTGATGGCCTGGGGTGTCTTCAGTTGGATGTCTGTAGGACCTTTGGTACGTGTATCGACAACTCTCAATGCATCTAGATATGTAGAACTCATGGCTGACCATTTACACCCATTTATGACCATCATGCATCCCAATGGAGATGGAGTCTACCAGCAAGACAACTGTTCATCTCACAGGTCCAGGTTGGCTACTGCATGGTTGCAGGAGCATTCTGCTGACTTTGAAATAATGAATTAGTCACCTAGAAGCTCAGATTTAAATCTCATCAAAAATCTTTGGGATACCATCAAGCAGAGTGTTCAGGCCCATGTTCCATCAGCGACAACCTTGAGAGAATTGTGGACAGCTCTGGAGGATGCATGGGCCACCATACCTGTGAAACATTTATGCAAGCTTGTGGAGTCCTTGCCTCATTGTGTGGCGGCCGTTATCAGGGCCAGAGGGGGTCCAACATGTTACTAAGTTGCTTTCCCTAATTGAATGGCACTTCAGTGTTATAAACAGGGGATATAATACTTCATTAAAACAGACTGAGTTTGATGCAGCTGACTTCTGTCTGAAAACTCAGTCCCTCCTAATGAGGCATTATATCCCCTAATTATTATAGTGTTAACTGTTGAATTTATTGTGTGCGATATACTATATATATATTAACTTTTTCCTCATGCACATATATAAGGTTAAAGAATTAGTATTTTATTGCCATATTTTTCCATTGACCTGGATTCGAGCCCCGGGTAAGGCATGGCTGTTTGTGTCGTTTTTCTGCTGAGGTCCTGCCATCCTCTCAGACCTTCTACTTTTTTCATATAAGCTGACAGGCTCCTGTCAGACCTCTGTGGCAAGCAGCTGCTTGAGGGGATATTTATTTTTTTATTTATTTAGTATTTATATATATTAATACATATTTCAGTGAAACCTTATAAAATAAACATTTTAAATATTCAGCTATTGTAGAATATAGACAGGTGGTATAAGAGACTACACCATTAGTGTTAAAAGAATTTTACTTCACCAACAATGATTAATATTGATTTGAGCCCATAATATTGGAAAATTTAGTCAAAAACATTAAATATTGAAAGCTTGATTTTTTTAATAAAAAACTGGATTTGAATTATAACCATGCTACAAGAAAAGTCACACCTCTCTGAGACACAGGTGTACCATCAATCTGCATCATAAGTATGCAATCAGTATTCGAGGCACTTAGAATTGGAATTATTGCTTCTTCCATCTACCCGAATTGTCTGTCATACCTATTGCTTCAGTTTCAGTAAACTGAAATCGGAATGTGTACTAAACTGTTCTAGTTTTTACCGATCAAAATCTGCTCACCCTAGTGTTTAAGTAGTCATTCAAATAGTAATTGCTCAGTAGCAATTCAATGTTTATATTGTTAAATTTGTTCCCCAAAAATGGCATATTTGTTAGCTCATGTGTATCAAAAAATGCAAATTTTTACTTACTGCTATATCATTGACAGTACATACATATAAAATCCTCATGCAGCCATGGGCTACAGAGGTCCTACCAGACTGTGTAATTTTCATTTCTAGACATGTCTGTTCTGCTGCATTTGGCCACTGTAAAGCCAATTCTGTCAAGGTCCTGTTGACATTGTCTGCCAATTGCATCCTAGGTCTCCCCCTTTTCCTGAAGCCTTTGGGGACATTATTTATAATCCTATTTGCCAATCTGCAGCTATGCATATGGATAACATGGCCAAACCAATGCAGTCTCTCTATACAAAATGCTGCTTAAAGGAGGTTGATGACTCCTTCTAACCTCATCATTACTTACAAAGTCAAACCACCTGATGCCCAAAATACTGCACAGGCATCTGAAATCAAAGGCATCAATTCTTTTGTTATCCTGCTTACAAAGGGGCATGTTTCACTACCATAACTAACCTTAGAAAGACCAAACTATTATACATCCTAATTTTAGTCTTTAGGTGTACACACCTATTTTCCACTCTTCCTAGATTCTTAAAAGTCCCAGTGGCAATCCCTATTCTTCCTTTAGCTCATGCTGCACATCACCAGTATCTGTTATGTAACCAAGATAATTAAATTGAGACACTTGCTCTAGAGTGCAGCCATTCGAAGCAACTGAAGCACCATCTGCCTGACCAATTTTCATCACTTTAGTTTTTTCTCTGTATATCACCAAATGTACTCTATTACCAGTCTCATGAACAGCCCTAATGAAAGAATTCATCTCATTAACATCATTAGCCAACAGGGCCAAATCATCAACATAATCTAAATCAGAAATTCTGATATCTCTAGCGCACTTGAGGCAAAAATCTTCCCCTTTTAAAGAATTCTGCATGATGAATAGCAAACTAAACAGAAAAGGAGATAAAATGTACCCTTGTCGAACTCCACTAGCATGCTAAACAAATCATTACAAGTTTTACCAACTCTCACATGACTCTGAAAAGACTCGGTGTTATTGCAGATATCTCTCCTTATGCTAACCAACTTGTCATGTATTCCATATGATCTAACAATCAGACACAGATTGTGTCAATCAACTGAGTCAAAAGCCTTTTTAAAATCTATAAAGCTAGTAATCACAGGTTTCTGAAACTCTAAACAGTTTTCAAGAATCTGCCTAAGTGAAAATATTTGATCAATACATCCCCTACCACTTCTGAATCTACACCATTCATCAGGCATATGTCCATCAACCAAATACTTAATTCTGTTAAGTATAATCGTACAAAGAACTTTGCTGGAACAGAAAGTAAACTAATTTATCAATAATTATCACAAGAACTGCAATCACCTTTTTTAAAGATTGGGATAATAGTAGCTCTAGTAAAAGCCTTTGGAACTACACCTTTATCATAAAAGATATTTAAAATTTCAGTCAGTCATGTCCCAGCTGTAAGCATTTCAGTAGTAATTTCATCTACCCCTGAAGTTTTATATAAAGTATAAAATTGCCAAAATAACTTCAGATTGTGATAAAGGGCCAACATTAAAGCCAGTAATGCATCTATCATCATTACAAACAATGGAAGTAGAACTAACCACATTGTTTAGAACATCACTGAAATGTTCAGTCGACCTACCCATGACAGAATCCTCACCTTCTATTATCTTACTTTGTTTATCCCTCAATCCCTATGTACCTGTCTGTTTCTTCCAACACAAAACATTAACAGTCTGGTGCAGTTCTCTGCTGTTGTGCTGTCTAACTGCTTCCTCTGCTTTGTCTGCCAAACGATCAAGCCAAAGATTCTTATCATCTTTGGCTTGATATTTTTTGGCCCATATCTTATCAGTTATTAACTGATCCTTTACACGTGTATTAAGCTCATTGTAATGCCATCTGTTAGGACTAATAGGTTCTTGATTCATATTATTCCTGCACTTCCTTCTTTCATAAATAAGTTCCATAGACTTATCACTCAAATAATTTTGCTTCCTATGTTCCTTTTTACCTAAGGAGTGCTGTTGGTTTCAAGAAAAACCAGTGTAAACTGATCTCATTCTTTCTCAACTTCAGCAGTAGGCAATCCACGATTGTCATAATGACTAACTAGCCTATCATGGTATGGTTTGGCTATATCTGTATCTTTCAGACCTTCAGTGCAAGACACTTTTGACCAGGTAATGATCAGACCCAATTTCAGCTCCCCTGTATGATCTGGTATTCTTAACCAAACTAGCCCATTTCCTGTTAATTAAAATATAATGTATCATATTCCTGTGTAAACCATCAGGTGAAACCTATGTGTATTTATAAATGTCCCGGTGTTTGTAGTATGTGTTAGTTATTCGCAAACCATTAAGTTCACTTACCCGTATAAGATGTTCCTCATTGTCATTGGAACTACTAATGGCAAAGTGACCAAAACTCCTCCCCAAAGATTAGAGTCACTACCAACTTTAGCATTGAAGTCACCTAGCACAAGAGAAATATCTTCTTTCTTTATAAAATAAATAAAAAATAAATACCCCCTCAAGCAGCTGCTTGCCACAGAGGTCTGACAGGAGCCTGTCTGTTTATATGCCATAGTAGAAGGTCTGTGAGGATGGCAGGACCTCAGCAGGAAAACAACACGCACATCCATGCCTTATACGGGGTTCGAACCCAGGTCCCTTAGATCAGTAGCCAAGCGCGCTAACCACTACAGAATTCAAAATTTCCTGAAGTTGTCTGTAAAACTTATCCTTTTCATTCTCATCAGAGTTCCTCTGTGGGGGTGTAACAACAGATGACATTCAAGTCTTTAATTTTTGTTTTAAAATTTGCTGTAAGAAATCTTTCATTAACGTAGTCATATTCTAGAAGAGCATCACTGGCATATCTGCTGAGAAGCAAACCTACACCTTGGAGATGCTTTTCATCCTCCCTACCTGAAATGAGAAATTTAAAGTTATTTTTAAGTGTCTTGCCATTACCTGTCCAGCTGGTCTCTTGCAAGTCTAGAATATCTAGGTTATAATGCTGGAATTCCTGAGTCAGAACATCAAGAGAATAAACTCAATATAATGTCCTCACATTGCATGTACCTGCAGAGAGAAAATGATTAGTAGGAATTTTAAAGAAACTAGGTTTATTGAGAGAGGTAGGGCCAACAATATCAAACAGCCCCCTGATTGCAGGGCAAGACCTGTTACCCACTACTAAAGCCCTCTGATGGGGCCAAGACATGTTCCCCCACCACTAAAGGCTGAAGTCACCCATGCTGGTAGGAACTTCAGCACCACCTTTTCAAGTGGATCTTTTCAAAAGCCATATTACCTGCCTGAGACACATTACTCCAGTTTAGGATTAGCAATGCCCAATTAGCTAAGTGAGGGTTCAGGTTCCCCCACTACTAAAGGCTGTAGCCACAAATGCTGGTAGGAACTTCAGACACCACCTTTTCAAGGGCCTATATGACCTGCCTGAGACACATTACTCCAGTTTAGGATTGATGATGCTGAACTAGCTAAGTGAGGGTTCAAGTATCTGTGATGGCCTCTGATCATGATTATCCACCAACTGATAAAACATATCCCGTGAATCTGTTCCCTTGTGGCTGTCAACTCACAAACAAACATAAAACACAGCTGAAGATTTTCCCTCAACAGAGGCCCACCAGTGCAGCAAATCCAGGATCCATAATCAAGCTCAGAGCCTTAAACCAGTCCAGTAGGTGTAAATGGTCAGCAACAGGACCCTGTGAAATTAATCACTCCTCTCAGCAGGGCAGAAAAAAAAAAGAAAAAAGTGGCCATAAATGACCAGATCAGTAGGCCACACTGATGTGGCAGCCCTCCTTGCATTGTCTTTCAAAAGAGAATATCTCTTTTGAAAGGTACTAACGGCCTGCACCATGAGAAGACTGACTCAGACATTAGGTACTAGACCTGGCTGGTTCTGTGCATCATCACTGGGGATTGGTACACAGCTTGGCATTATAATTCTGAGTAGCAGTTGAATGGTTATTGGGGTTATGAAATCGCCCTTGAGTGCAAGTAAAAGAGAATGTCTGTTGCCTCTGCATAGTGCAAAGATTCAACAAGTGTCAGTCTGATAATTTGGCAAGTGTGAAAAAAATTTGGCCATCCACATCCCAGACTCGAACTCGGGATATCCTGGTCACATGCCAGTTGTTCTGCCATTTAAGCTAAGGCAGGGGCTTTGCTCAAATGCCATTAAGCTATGCAGGGGCATAGCTCAAATGCCATTAAGCTAGGCAGGGGCTTAGCTCAAATACCATTGAGCTAAGGCATGGCAAATGACAGAGCAATTAGCGTCTAACCAGGAGATCCCAAGTTCGAGTTTGGGAGGCAGATAGGCAGATTTTTTCACACTTGCCTAATTAGTACAATTGAATAGCACTGTAGTGAGCTTCATTCCTTCCTAGTGTCAGTGTATTCAGCATGCAGTTCCTTAAAGTGCATTATTAGTAGAGCATAGGTACAGCTTCAATAGTTTATTACTTATTATTAAAAAAAATTATCATACACCAAATTTGGTATAAAGATTATGTGGAGTATAATGTACAAAAACTTCTAAGTTTTAATTTTTTTTGTTCTATAGGGCTATATCACTTTTTTTCTCATAATTTAAAATTTTCAGTTTTTAAATTTTTTTAAAAAACTAGGATACATTTTGCAAATTTGATTTTTTTGCTGAATTCATAATCAAAACCTACAACTACTAAATTTGGTGTTCTCCTCTACCATAGAAGCAAAGAAAAAAAAATTAAAAACTTTGAGTATAAATCACAATTTGTATATTTTCATCTTAAGTTAAACAACAACCCAACCCTTACAAACTTTTTGACTCAAGATATTTTGGGAAATTATACATCTTATGTGTGCTAACATTTAAACCAAATATTACTGAAATCTGTGATGGGTGCTGAACAGGTCTGGTTAAATTGACATGGAATCACCCAACAATGCGTTTAAAACTGGAATGTCCGAACATCAGGACTTGAAGTTAAGCTCAGATCTTCGTCATGCAGTCGTAAGATGCACCACAGGATTGCAATATTTTCCTGGTGATACAGATGGTATTGACAGGTGCAATTTTGAGAAGTACACTGGAGGTGTTCAGCAACAGATCTCATCAATCATTTCTATAAGGATGTCGTACTGACCACTGGTATATAGGTTAAATTTACACTTGAGAAGCAACCCTCATTCACTACTTGGTTTGATGCAGCAACTGGAATGGCGACTGAGAGGTAACAATAACTGGTTTATAAACAGAAATCCTTTGCACTCGAGAGGCGACAGGAGAGGCGACTCTCTGTCGCCACTTGGTTTAATGCATCAACTCAAATGGCTACTGAGAGGCGACAATAACTTTTATAAACCGATATCTTTCCTCTTTACATTTTAGATGTGTAAATCTATTGTCTATGTGCACTTCATAGTACAGCATTGTGTTTAATTAAAATTATTTTTTCAAATTTAGTCTGTTTTTAGTGGTTATAAAAATGGAGCCAAATGAGGAAATTAGTAGCAGTGAAGATGAGTTTGATTTTACATTGTATATGTATGATTTATTTTTATGTTAGTTGTAAAAAATTTCATCAACTTTTTAGCAAAAAAACTTCAAATTGCTACTTCCCTATAGTGAAAAAATCTTTGAGTGCAAAGGGTTAATATGTGTACAATTTTTGAATAGTTAAATGCAATTGCTGAAATGTTACTCAAATGATTGCCTTAAAATAATAACAGTGACCAGTTCTGCTGAAGCAATCAAGCATTATACATTTCATGTCGTGCATTATAACATGTCATCACATTTAACAATATTCAATCTTCAACAATATTTCCCATCAATTCTTCAGCTACATTTGTTCATATTTAAATAATTATGGGAGCATGAATATCCAAGAGCAGTGGTGCCAGTTAATATAAGTGATTCAAAAAGTTAATTCAAAGAGGTTACAGCAAAAATAATAACCTTTATATTAAATTTTACTAAAATGTATAAGTTTTTTTTTTAAGTTTGGGTGTTTTAATTTTTAAAATTTCTTCCCATGGCTGAGTGGTTAGTACGCTTGGCTACTGATCTAAGGGACCTGGGTTCGAGCCCCGGGTAAGGCATGGATGTTTGTGTCGTTTTTCTGCTGAGGTCCTGTCATCCTCACAGACTTTCTACTATGGCATATAAACTGACAGGCTCCTGTCAGACTTCTGTGGCAAGCAGCTGCTTGAGGGGGTATTTATTTTATTATATTTTTATTAATTCGAATTTTTTTCCAGAGTATTAATTGCATCTTTTGTTTCCATTTGTTATTATTATATAAAAACTAATTTTAATGCAGATCATTCATAATGTTTTTTAAGAACAAAATCTGGGATCAATGTATATAAAAATGTTTATGAATCATATTTATACTTTTCAGAATATGCCTCTGACAGTGAGTCCAACTGAAACATTTTTACAGTATTTGCAAATTCCTGATGATGATAATGTTTCCATTGACTTGCGACAGACAGCTGTAGTGATAATGTCACACTTAGATTGCCTTGCTGTACCTTATGCTCCTATTGGAGAGCAATCAAAGGTAAATTTATGACATATAGTTTATTATAAATTTTATTTGAATGAAATGAAGGAAATATTATTAATTTAGGATTTCTTCAAATGTAAAAGCAAGATAGATAAAATTATTAAAAATATGTAAAATAAATATGTTTTAGAAATGCAGATTAAAAATCCTTTAACAGCCAAATATGACTGGAGATAAATGACTATAACTCTTTAAAAAATTTTTGACTCAAGATATTTTGGGGAATTACACATCTTATGTATGCTAACGTTTTAAGCCAAATATTACTGAAATCTGTGGTGGGTAGTGAACAGGCCTGGTTGAACTGTGACATGGAGTGACCCAAAAACAGTAGTCCAACCAGATTATTATACTATTCTACTAATTTAAAAAAAAGTTGCTTAAAAGTCCCAGCAACAATTCATCTTCTGCTTGTCTCATGCCACATATCATTAGTATCTGTTAAACACCTCTAGAGTTAATTAAACTAAGATACTCAATAGTCCAACCAATCAAAACAACTGAAGCACAATCTGTCAGATAAATTTTCAACACTTTAGTTTTCTCTCTGTTTATCAGTAAACCTACTTTATTACCAATCTCATCAACAGCACTAATGAAAGAGTTCATTTTATCAATATCATTTGCCAAAAGGGCTAAATCATCAGCATAATTTAAATCAGAAATTTTCAAGTTTCTAGACCGTTTAAGTCTTAAAATCTTCCCCTTACAGGAAGTTCTGCATAACATTCAGTAACCAAACTAAAGAGAAAAGGAGACAAAATGAACCCTTGTCTAACTCCATTAGCAACACTGAACCAGTTGCTACAAGTCTTACCAACTCTCACATAGACTCTTTGTTATTATAGATAGCCATTCAGGGCTGCATTTACACCTCATGCACCCCTAGGCACAAAGAGTGGTAGCATGCCCTTATCTACAGTTGATATTTTAAAAATTTTCAATCCAAATATAATTTTTTTTTCTTTTACAATTACAAAGAAGAGAAATGGATTTGGGTATTTTAATATGTAATACAATTTGGTTACCAAATACTATGGAAGTTAATATAAAAATTAATCACAATCCATATCCTTTAAAAGTTTACTATCAATTTCTAGGAGAGAAAATGCATTGAATCGCACTTTAACTATTAATATTTGGAACTGCTTTTAATTCCTTCTAAGAATTGAAAAAGACCTAATTTTGTTGATGCTTTAAAAAAATACAACTTGAATATCCTTGTGCCCCTAGGCAAGTGCTAACATGCCTTATGGGAAAACTTTCCCTGTAGCCATCATAATGTTAACTAACTGGTCAGGTATGCCATATGATCTCATGAACAACCACAAATTATGACTATCAACAGTCAAAAGCCTTTTTGAAATCTACAAAGTTAGTAACCACAGGTTTCTGAAACCCTAAACATATCTCAAGAATCTGCCTAAGTGAAAAAATCTGATCTACACATCCCCCATCACTTCTGAACCCACATTGTTCATCATGCAGTTACCCATCAACCAAATTCTTCATTCTGTTAAGCTCAGTAATGGAAAGAACTTTACCTGGAACAGAAAGTAGACTGATTCACCTATAATTATCACTAAATTGATATAATTATTATAGGTTATTCTCATACTTATAATTATCAAAGAACTGTGATCACCTTTTCTAAAAATCAGTATAGTAATAGCTCTGTTAAAATCCTTAGGAGCAACATTATTATGATAAAAATATTCAATATTTCAGTTAGCCATCTGACAACAGAAACATTTTCAGCTTTAAGCATTTAAGGAGTAATTTCATCTAGCCCTGCGGATTTATGTAGGTTTAATTTAGAGATGGCCAAAGTAACTTGCAATTGTGATATAAGGCCAACATTGAAGCCAGTAATGCACCTATCCTCGTTACAAATATGGGAGTAGAACTAACCACATTGTTTAGGACATCACTGAAATGCTCAGCCCACCTTACCATGACAGAATCCTCACCTTCTATAACCTTACCTTGTTTATCCTTCAATCCCTGTATATCTCTCCGTTTTCTACCACACAAAACATTAACTATCTGGTACAGCTCTCTGCTCTTGTGCTATTTAACTGCTTTTTCGGCTTTGTCAATCAAGCCAAAGATTCGTATGAGCAGCTTACTGATCCTTTACACATTTATTGAGCTCTCTGTAATGCTTTCTATTAGGACTAGTAGGGTATTGATTAAAGACATTCCTGTAGTCCTTTCTTTCTGAAATCAGCTGAAGTGCCTTATCACTCAAATAATTTTACCTCCTCTGCTCCTGTTTTCCTAAAAGAGTACTGTTAGTTTCCAAAAAAGCCTGTTTAAAAGGTCCCATTCTTCCTTAACTTCAGTAGTAAGCACCATGACTGTTATAATGACTAAGTAACCTATCATGGTAAGCTTCAGCTATAACTGGGTCTTTCAGAGCTTCACTGTTAAAGGTAATCCTTTTAACCTTAGCACTGTATTTGCTACCTCCATTCGGGCTGAGGATAAGTGCCCTTGCTTCTGTTGGAATTATCAAACCTTCACTGGTCCAACCTGTCAGGATGGCTTTAGCATTTGGTGGTGGGGGAAAGATGTCTTTGCCACATGCCTATGATTAAGGTGCTGTTTGATATTGTCTATGCTTTCTCTCTCAATAAGCATAGTTTCCTTTAAAATCCCATTAACCATGTTCTTTCAATGGGATCATTGAACATGAGGACTCTGCACAAAGATTATTTTCTTCATACCCTCCCACAGGAATTTCAGGGCTATATCCTTGATATTCTGATCTTGTACTCTCTGTAGTACAAGATCATATTTGTATTCAAACCTTAGCACATTATTGCCTTTTAACCTTAGCACAGTATTTCTAAAGCTTCAGTTGCAACACATTTGATAAGGTAATGGTCAGACCTTAACTCAGCTCTCCTATAAGACTTTGCATTCTTAACAGAACTAGCTTGTTTCTGTTAATTAATATATAATCAATCATATTCCTATTCAACCTATCAGGAGAAACTGACATACATTTATAAATGTCTTGATGTTTGTAGAATGCATTAGTTATTCTCAAACCATTAAGTGTAGTTGTAGGAGACATTCCCTATTGTCATTACATCTACCAGTGTTAAAAGAACCTATCACCCCTGCCAAAGGTCAGGGCCAGCACCTATGTTAGCATTGATGCCACCTAGCTCAAGACTAGTATCTCCTTCCTTGACAGAATTCAAAATATCCTGAAGTTGTCCATAAATCTGTCTTTCTCATTCTCATCAAAGTCCTCTGTTGGGGCATATGAGCAGATAACATTCAAGTCTTTTAATCATAGTTTTAAATTTAGATGTAAGAATTCTTTCATTAATGCAGTTGTATCTTAGAGGAGCATCACTGGCATGTCTGCTGAGAAGCAAACCTGTGCCTTGGAGATGATTTGCATCATCTCTGTTTGAAAAGAGAAATTTAAGATTTTTTTTAAGTATTTCACTTTTTCCTGTCCATCTGGTCTCTACAAGATCAGAATATCAAGGATCTAGCCCTGAAATTCCTGTGGGAGGGTATGAAGAAAATAATATTTGTGCAGAGTCCTCATGTTCTATGATCCCATGGAAAGAACATGGTTAGTGAGATTTTAAAGGAAGCTATGTTTATTGAGAGAGAAAGCGTAGACAATATCAAACAGCACCTTAATCATAGGCATGTGGCAAAGACATCTTTCCCCCACCACCAAATGCTAAAGCCATCCTGACAGGTTGGACCAGTGAAGGTTTGATAATTCCAATAGAAGCAAGGGCACTTATCCTCAGCCTGAATGGAGGTAGGTATATTTGGAGAGAGAAAGTTGACATGCTCATAGAGGTCACACCAAGTCATTCGAGCAGGCCATCCATTTATAGGTACTGACTTTCTCTCTGCACTTACTCTGATCTTGATGTATATTTTTCATTTATATTGTTTGAAACATAAGAGCTGTTTAACTAACTCTTTTTTGAGCACTGATTCAGATGGGAGATTATTTGTTCATGAATGGTGAAAAATAAACCTGGTAGATTCAAAAATTTCAACTCCTAATGGGAAATTGGTTTCATGTGTATAGTCTGAAATTTTGCTGAAAGATAGGTCAGATGCTGAATAAAACTAAATTTTTCTGTATGGAATGTGCATATTACTAGCTATCAATGCATGATTTTTATTTATCAGAATATAAATAAAGAATATGACAGGTGTAAAGCAGTAATTGTCATTTTTTTCAGATATCAACTAATTTGCAAGATGTATATTGTTGGGGCTGGTTAGGTTGGAATGGAGGCCAAGTTGGTTCTGGACCACAACTGTGTGAAGCTGTATCTGAGCTGCTTATTTTCCAGATTACCTGTTCAGAATCATGTCTTCTAGTTTTGAGTAAAGGTGGCAAGATTTATATGCTTCCTTTTAATTCTGAATCAGTAGTAAGTAGTACTTTTTAAAAGTAAATGTTTTTTATTTCCACATAGTTGTGAGAAAATTTTTGATAAAATATGCAAAGATGGGAAAGTAACTATGTTGTTAAAAATACAATTCTACAGTTTTATTTAAAATTAAAGTATAATGTCATGTGTCAAAAGCTTATAAAGGAATGATATGATATGTGTAAATTTTCCAGTGCAGAAGAAAAAAAAAATCTGATCCTTTAATTGATGTTACAATATCATCAGCTTTGTAGTACATGTCAAATTTCTGTAGATCAGGTGCATAGGTGCTGGTCAGTGTTGCTAGGACAACAAATGGAACTGTGTTTAAAAAAAAATAGAGATTCATTTTTGAATTTTTCATCATCATCATCATCATCAAGAGGCCATGGGCTATGGAGGTCCAACCAGACCGTGCAGTTTAATTCTCCAAGCATATCTGTCCTGAGCTACATCTGCATCCGGCCACTGCAGATCAATTCTAACAAGGTCCTGTTTGACATTGTCTTCCCACCACATCCTAGGTCTCACATTCTTTCTGAGATCTTCAGGCACACTGTTCATAACCCTATTTGCCAATCTATAATTATCCATATGGGCAACATGGCCAAACCAGCGGAGTCTCTCTATGCACAATATGCTGCATAAAGGAGGTTGCAGACTCCTTTGCCTAACCTCATCATTAGTTACAAAGTTAAACCACCTAATACCCAAGATACTGTGTAAGCATCTAGAATCAAAAGCATCTAGTTTCCTATTATCTAGCTTACAAAGTGTCCAAGTTTCACTACCATAACTAACCCTAGAAAAAAACCAAACTATTATACAATCTAATTTTAGTCTTTAGGTGTATACGCCTATTTCTCCACCTCTCCATAGATTCTTAAAAGTCCCGGCAGCAATCCCTATTCATCTGTTAATCTCATGCCGCACATCACCATTATCTGTTACATAGCTCCCAAGATAATTAAACTGTGACAATGCTCAAGACTGTAACCATTCAGATTAACTGAATCACAGCCTGCCTGACCAATTTTTATCACTTTAGTTTTCTCTCTGTTTATAACCAAACCTACTCTACTACCAGTCTCATCAACAGCTCGAATGAAAGAGTTCATCTCATCAACATCATTTGCCAAAAGGGCTAAATCATCAGCATAATCTAAATCAGAAATTTTCGTATCTCCAGTCCATTTAAGGCCAAAATCTTTCCCTTGAAGTGAATTTTGCATAACATAATCAATAACCAAACTAAAGAGAAAAGGAGACAAAATGCACCCTTGTCGAACACCACAAGTAATGCTAAACCAATTGCTACAAGCCTTACCAACTCTCACACACGACTCAGTGTTATTATAGAGAGCTTTCATTAGGTTAACTAACTTGTCTGGTATACCATATGATCTCACAATCAACCACAAATTATGACGATCAACAGAGTTGAAAGCCTTTTTGAAATCAACAAAGCTAGCAACCAAAGATTTCTGAAACTCGAAACATTTCTCAAGAATCTGCCTAAGTGAAAATATCTGATCCACACATCCCCTACCACTTCTGAATCCACATTGCTCATCACGCAATTGACTGTCAACCAGATTCCTAATTCTATTAAGCACAATCATGAAAAGAACTTTATCTGGAACAGAGTAGGTTGATACCCCTATAGTTATCACAAGAACTGCAATCGCCTTTTTTGAAAATAGGGATAATAATAGCTCTGGTAAAATCATTGGGAACCATGCCTTTATCATAAAAGATATTCAGAATTTCAGTCATCTAAGTGGTAACCGAAATATTCCCAGTTCTGAGCATTTCTGTAGTAATTTCATCTACCCCTGGGGATTTATGTAGTTTAAGTTTAGAAACAACCAAAATAATTTCAGATTGTGTTATAGGTCCAACATTAAAGCCACCAATGCATCAATCATCATTGCAAACAATAGGTAGAACTAACCGCATTGTTTAGAATATCACTGAAATGCTCAGCCCACCTAGCCATGACAGAATCCTCACTTTCTATAACCTTACCTTGTTTTGCACGCAAAATATTCGGAAACATTCAGAATAGTTTGCGTGCAAGCGAAAGTGAAACAATATTTAATATATTAAGACTGAATAGCTCAAATAAATTTTCAGCACATAAGATTCATTTGTATATATAATAAAATTTATTTTGAACTCTGGTTTTCAAAATTTTCAATATTCAAAAATATTTTTATGAAATCATAATGAATTATTTATCATACGAATCATAATTATCATTATTGAATGACAATTGAATGAATTATTGAATATTTATTGAATGGCAATTGAATGAATTATTGAATCATTATTGAATGAATTACTGAATCATTATTGAATGACAATTGAATGAATTATTGAATCATTATTGAATGACAATTGAATGAATTATTGAATCATTATTGAATGACAATTGAATGAATTGTTGAATCATTATTGAATGAATTACTGAATCATTATTGAATGACACTTGAATGAATTGTTGAATCATTATTGAATGAATTACTGAATCATTATTGAATGACAATTGAATGAATTGTTGAATCATTATTGAATGAATTACTGAATCATTATTGAATGACAGTTAGATGAATTATTGAATCATTATTGAATGACAATGCTATGTACTCAACAAGATTAATATAGCTGAGAAAAATGTTTTTGCCTCGAGTGGAGTTTGAACCCATCACCTCCTGATAACTTTTCCTTCAATCCCTGTATACCTGTCCATTTTCTACCACATATGATTAACTATCTGGTACAGCTCTCTGCTGTTGTGCTGCCTAACTGCTTCCTCAGCTTTGTCAGCCAAGCCATCAAGCCAAAGATTCTTGTCAGTAGCTAACTGATCCTTTACACATTTATTAAGCTCTCTGTAATCCTTTCCATTAGGACTAATAGGGTACTGATTAAGGACATTCCTGCAGTTTCTTCTTTCTGAAATAAGCTCAAATGCCTTATCACTCAAATAATTCTGCCTCCTCTGTCCCTTTTTTCCTAAAAGAATACTGTTAGTTTCCAAAAAAGCCTGTTTAAAATGGCCCCATTCTTCCTCAACTTCAGTAGTATGCAAACCATTACTGTCATAATGACTAAGTAACCTATCATGTTAAACTTTAGCTATAACTGGGTCTTTCAGAGCTTCAGTATTAAAGGTAAAATTTTTAACCCTAGCACAACACTTTTTTAAGTTTAAGTAGCAAGACACTTTTAACAAGGTAATGGTCAGATCCAATTTCAGCTCCCCTATATGACCTGGTATTCCTAACAGAACTAGCCCATTTGCTGTTAATTAATATATAATCAATCATATTCTTATGCAGCCCATCGGGTGAAACCCATGTGTACTTATGTATGTCACGGTGTTTGTAATAAGTGTTAGTTATTCTGAATCCATTGAGTTTACTTACCTGTAGGAGATGTTGCCCATTGCCATTGCAACTACTAATAAATACCAAAAGGGCCTATCACCCCTCCCCAAAGGTCAGAGAGTCAGTACTAACTTTGGCATTGAAGTCACCTAGAACAAGGGTAATATCTCCTTTCTTGACAGAATTCAAAATATCCTGAAGTTGTCCGTAAAACCTAGCCTTCTCATTCTCATCGGCATCCTCAGTGCAGGTATAACAGCAGATAACATTCAAGTCTCTAATGCTTGTCTGAAATTTTGCTGTAAGAGACTTTTCATTAATGCACTCATATCCTAGAAGAGCATCACTAGCATGTCTGCTGAGCAGCAGACCCACATCTTGGTGATGCTTTCCATCCTCCCTCCCTGTAAAGAGAAAGTTAAAGTTATTTTTAAGTATCTCACCTTTACCGGTCCATCTGGTCTCTTGCAAGCCTAGAATATCTAGGTTATAGCGCTGGAAACCCTGCATGAGGACATCAAGAGAATAATCTTTATGTAATGTCCTCACGTACCACGTTTCTGCAGAGAGAAAATGATTAGTAGTTTTTTTTAAAGAAACTAGTTTATTGAGACAGCTGGTTTATTGAGATAGGTAAGACCAACAATATCAAACAGCCCCCTGATCGCAGGCCTGGGGCAAAGACCTGTTCCTCCTCCGCTAAAGGCTGAAGTCACCGATGTTGGTAGGAACTTCAGGCACCACCTTTTCAAGTGGACTTTTTCCATAGCCATATGGCCTGCCTGAGACACATTACTCCAGTTTAGTCTTGACGATGCCCAACTGGCTAAGTAAGGTTCAGTACCTGTGATGGCCTCTGATTAGGATTATCCACCAGCTGATATAAAGTATCCCATGCCTCTGTTCACTTAGGGCTGGCAACCCAGAAGCAAACAGAAAACACAGCGACAGATTCTCCCTCAATAGAGGCCCACCAATGCAGCAAGTCCAGGATCCATAACCAAGCTCAAATCCATAAACAAGTCCAGTCTAGTAGGTATAAATGGTCAGCACCAGGACCCTGTGAAGTTGACCACTCCTCAGCAGGGTTGGAAAAAAAAGAAAAAAGTGGCCATAGATGACCAGATCAATAGGCCATATTGAACTGGCAGCCCTCCCCTTCCATTCCCTTCCAAAAAAGAATATCTCTTTCAAAAGGTACTAACGGCCTGCACCAGCAAGAGAAGGCCGACCCCACCATGAGAAGGCGGGGTCGGTTATCTCTTGCAGATTTTGTTAAGATATGATGTAATTAATTTCTTCCAGCTCTCGCATTGCCATTCCCTAAATGTACTATATGATAATGCTGTGATGTTTGTTTTCCTTATTCTATGTTGAAGCATCACTCTGATTTTAGCATACAGGTTCAATTTTAACTATTGTCAACAAAAATTTTTTTATAGCATCAAAATTCTACAAAAAAATTAACCCCCCCCCCCCCCCAAATTGTTTTTTTTAAATCTGAGGGTTTTGGGAGCAATTATAAAGCAAATACATCTTTTTTATTTTTCTGTTTTCTTCTCTCTGCTTTAAATTTATTTTACTATTTCTGAAAATTTTTATATCATTTATCCCAGCATTCAATGCATCATTTCCCAGGATTGAAACCAAAATCACCATTTTTCCTTCTAAGTGCAAACTAGGTCATCATGGCAGAGTGTAAAATGCAGATCTCACTCATTGTTTATGTGTCATGCTTTCCATGGCTGCATGTATATCATTTTCAGGAATGAAATATATCGTATTCAAAGTAATTTAGCTGAAACTATGTAAACTTTTTAATGCAAATTGTGTTTATACCCATTTGAAAGCAACTGAAGAAATATTTTATGAAGTTCTAAAAACAGTTCATTACAAAATGTCCAATTTTATTATTAAATAGAAAAAAAATTCAAGAAGTTAAAATTCATGTACATAATGGTGCAGGGGAGGGGGTCTTTGATTTCATAATATTCAATTCAAAAAATTTTCTGATACTCCACTGGTTCCAAATCTATTTCAATCAACAAAGTTGGTTTGAATTTCAGAATTGTTCCAGTGACTGTATGCCTTTGGAAGATGTAGGATGGTTGGGAATTCCCAAGTGTTATTGTTTCTGCATGTTAGACTTTCATAGCTTCAAATGCAGTGAGAATTAAGTGAAATGCAAACTGTAATGGACAAACCACAAACACAATTTCCATACACATTGTATATTATTCCCATTTATTCAGTTAGTATTTTATTTATGCTTTTAAAAGTTTAAAAAAAACCCTGTTTTTATTTCTGAGATTTATTTTTATTTTATTTCTGTAGATTTATATGCCGTTATTGATCTTTTGGAGTTATGTTACATCACTAGTATGGCAAGTACTTCTTACAACTTCAGATATTTTTTGAAACATCACATTAGGTTATGTTCTTTTTTTATTTTCATTATTTCTTAGTTTTCCAGTCAGAAAACTGATCTTTTATCATTTCCTGAGAATGAATGAGGTCTTGTATGCAGAAACAAAAAGGATTTTCTTAGCATGGAAACCAATCTCACCTGTAGTTGGTAGGGCAATATCATCAAAGGAATGACCTAATCTCACGCTTATGGATCTCTCTCTTGGCCTCCTTGGTATGAATTCCTTTCTGTGGTGAGCGAATCACCCTGTGAAGGTTCTGCTGATTTGAGTACTTTCACAGAGTCCTGAATGCTCACCAAACATTGCTGTGTTTGTCATGCGCTGTGACCTGTATCCCTGGAAAGGAGAATCCTTGTAATTGCTCAAGGTTCCTCACCTCTTCTTCTCAGCTCATGCCTAACAGGGCCCCCTTTGGCCTGTCTTGCCATTGGGGAGCCTGCTTGTCACATAGCCAGCAGTGCTTTTAGGATCAATCAGCTGGTGCACTGAACCTGCTAGGGCCAACTATGTAGTATGGTGAGTGCCTTGCAATGTTCAGGTTTCCTTGCAGTTTATTTTTTACTTTTGGTGTTATCTTTATTTTGTGAGGACAGTTCAGTTCCTCACACTTCTCATTTCTTTTTCCTTTTATTTATTTTTGAATGCTTGGCTCACTAGTTGTGGGGGATAGTGTCCGTGCTTGTATCCCCATCGGGCACCAGATCAAGTGTCCTATGTTGGGACCCGTGGTGGGTGGGGACCATGGCACTAAACCACAAATCAAATATGAAATCGATTATTGGAATAGATTCTGCCTTGTTCTCTAAGAGGTTTTGACATGAGCATCTGTCCTCATTGTCTCCTTCACATTCAACTTTATCACATTTATCTTCATTAGCTTCTTTGCAATCATTGTCATTGTCTACTTCTTCTGTTCCCCGGTTCCTGATCATTCATTCCATGGGGAATCAGGTAATTGGGGACATGTCCTCTTTTTCATCAACAAAAGATTGGAAAGTCTTTCAGAAGTACTTAAATCCATCAATCACCTAAGATCTGGTGACATGTTCATGAAGACTGCATGCTCAAAGCATTCTGAGCTCCTCCTTAAGATGACAGCAATTAGTGGGGTGGGCATCACT
Source organism: Ryuthela nishihirai (assembly GCA_038380435.1). Lineage (NCBI taxonomy): Eukaryota > Metazoa > Arthropoda > Arachnida > Araneae > Heptathelidae > Ryuthela > Ryuthela nishihirai. Next base: position 65,776,757 of record JAWZYU010000024.1, read on the forward strand.
GTATTGCCTCACAAATAACTGAATTCATCTTGAGGTATTATCTCTGAGTGGGATCCTCCATAGAGTTTTTGAGGAGGAGATCATCTCATAGCTCTCCACTCAGGTACGGGCTGGTAAGAGGAACTGAGCACTGTATGTCCTGGGCCCTTAGTGTCGCAGGTCCCTTGGACCTCATAGGACTAGGATTTAAAAAAAAAAAAAAATAAATACCCCCTCAAGCAGCTGCTTGCCACAGAGGTCTGACAGGAGCCTGTCAGTTTATATGCCATAGTAAAAGGTCTGAGAGGATGGCAGGACCTCAGCAGAAAAACCACACACACACCCATGCCTTACCCGGGGCTCGAACCCAGGTCCTGTAGATCACAAGCCAAGCATGCTAACCACTCGGCCATGGGACGGCTAGCAATAATAATAATTGTTATTTTACAGAAATTTCAAAGAATTGGAGAAAGCCTATTTTAGGCTTCACATATGAACTCACAAAAGAAAAAGTATTGAAATCTGAAAATGAAATGAAATTTTTTTATCACAGCCCGTACCCCCTGTTACAGCTGTGTCCCTGAAAAAAGAGTTCCAGTCTGCCTTGTCTCCACCCAGTGAGTCATAGCAGTCTATAGTAAATTGGTACCTTAGCAGTCGATGGTAATATGTACCCAGACAGGTAGTAATACTTACTTTCAACATGTCACACCTGCCTATTGCCATCAAGGCAGAATACTTTCACTACAAGATATAGCCATACATCCTGATCCCTCTTTGTTATTTTCAATGCCATAGGTACTGCCAATGCCCCACAGCTCGCTGGGGCAAATCCACCTGTGCTCGTTGTGGCAGCCAGAATCATATTGATCTGAACTGCATAGCAGAAAATGAAATCTGTGTAAAATCTTGAAAACAGTGAATGATATCACTTATCCTGAATCAAGAAAGCTCCCTGCACCTCCCATACTGCTCAGCAAGGTTTCCTATGCCAGCATGGTCATTGAAAAGCCCTCATTCCAACTTCTTCCATGGTGGTGGTGGTGACAGATATCATTGCACCACCCTGAAATAGATTTTAAAAACAAAACATACTAAAATGATGCAAAAACGTGTATGGCTGAATTTTTGTGCAAATCACTGAAAACCTGCAATTAAAAATATGTTCCCTTGGCATCTGACTTCGTTTTATTGTGAACACAGATGTCCAGATATTTACAAAATAATCCAGTCAACTCATTGGAGCTCTCAGCAGCTAGTGGGCCAATGTTTTAAATATAGAACAGCAGCTACGTGATAATGCAATTTGAACTATGCTAATAGCAGTTTGAGCAAGAGAAAGGATTTATTTTCTGAAACATCAAGTTGAGGAATAAATTGAAAAGAAATTAGCAATTTTTAGGAGCTCTGAAATGTCTATTTTACATATATATAAAGTTCAAACTTTAATATTTTTTAAAATTTTTAATTTTTTTATGGTATTAAAGACTAATTTTATGGTTAATGACCCTATATACAGGTGTGAACGATTTTATAGGTTGTAGCATGGTAAGGGTTAATGGATAGTTAAACCACAGAGTATATAGCTTGCTCAATGGCAATATTAAACTATAGCATAATCATGATAATTAAATTGATTTCTTACATTTTTTGTTCTGTCTGTTGTTTTTTTCTTTGATTGTTGGTTCATTGACTTATCCATTTATTTCATTTGGCCCATTATAACCTCTGTTTCTAATGCTCCATAAAGCCTTAAACAACCAAATTAGTGGAGATAAATTTCAACACTGACTAAGTGGGATTTGTCATTTAGTTTATATAAGGATAATTCAAATGAAAAGTGGATAACCCCTATATTCTGATAAGACTGAGTGATCTTTGTGCCCTCATCTATGAAATGAGTATACATAGAAGGAACTTGTCAACATCAAAGTCAGTGGCAAATACTAGTTTGAATATGTTGATTCCAGATAAACCCCACAACAAAGCATGAGCTATATGTGGTATGCTGCCATTTTAATTTGACTATCAGGGTCTGTTGTTGGTTGATTTTCTGGACTGTGGTGACATTATCAACTTGCAATGATGATGCAAAACTTTAGGCATTGAAGGCAGTTGTTTCATTGCCTGGCAATGTGCACTTCCATACTGCCCAAGTAACAGTCATCATCATCATCATCATCCTCAAGTTGCCGTGGGCTACGGAGGTCCAACCAGATCATGCAGTTTAGTTCTCCAAGCATATCTGTCCTGAGCTACATCTGCTGCATCTGGCCACTGCACACCAATTCTAACAAGATCCTGTTTGACATTGCCCACTGCATCCTATCTCTCCCTCTTTCTGATGCCTTTAGGCACACTGTTCATAATCCTATTTGGTAATCTATAATTATCCATATGGGCAACATGGCTAAACCAACGGAGTCTCTCTATGCACAATATTCTGCTTAAAGGAGGTTGCAAACTCCTTTGCCTAACCTCATCATTAGTTACAGAGTTAAACCACCTAATGCCCAAGATACTGTGTAAGCATCTAGAATCAAAAGCATCTAGTTTCCTGTTATCTTGTTTACACAGAATCCAAATTTCACTACCATAGCTAACCTTAGAAAGAACCAAACTATTATACAGTCTAATTTTAGTCTTTAAATGTATACACCTATTTTTCCACACTCTCCATAGATTCTTAAAAGTCCTGGCAGCAATTCCTATTCGTCTGTTAATCACATGCCGCACATCACCAGTATCTGTTACATAGCTCCAAGATAATTATACTGTGACACCTACTCAAGATTGCAACCATTCAGATTAACTGAATCATAGCCTGCTTGACCAATTTTCATCACATTAGTTTTCTCTCTGTTTACAACCAAACCTACTCTACTACCAGTCTCATCAACAGCTCGAATGAAAAAGTTCATATCATCATCATTTGCCAAAAGGGTTAAATCATCAGTTTAATCTAAATCAGAAATTTTCATATCTTCAGCCCATTTAAGGCCAAAATCTTTCCCTTGAAGTGAACTTCGCATAACATAATCAATAATCAAACTAAAGAGAAAAGGAGACAAAATGCGCCCTTGTCAAATGCCAAAAGTAATGCTAAACCAATTGCTACAAGCCTAACCCACCCTCACACATGACTCAATGTTATTATAGAGAGCTTTCATTATGTTAACTAACTTGTCTCATATGCCATACAATCTCACAATCAACCACAAATTGTAATGATCAACAGAATGAAAAGGCCTTTTGAAATCAACAAAGCTAGTAGCCTAAGGTTTCTGAAACCCTAAACATTTCTCAAGAATCTGCCTAAGTGATAATATCTGATCTACACATCCCCTACCACTTCTAAATCCACATTTCTCATCACACAATTGTCTGTCAACCAGATTCTTAATTCTGTTAAACACAATCATACAAAGAACTTTCCCTGGAACAGAGAGTAGGCTGATACCCCTATAGTTATCACAAGAACTGCGATCACCTTTTTTGAAAATAGGGATAATAATAGCTCTGGTAAAATCCTTAGGAACCATGCCTTTATCATAAAAGATATTCAAAATTTCAGTCATCCAAGTCGTAACCGAAACATTCCCAGCTCTAAGCATTTCCATAGTAATTTCATCTACCCTTGCGAATTTATGAAGTTTAAGTTTAGAAATAGCCAAAATAACTTCAGATTGTGTTATAGGGTCAACATTAAAGCCACCAATGCATCTATCATCATTACAAACAATGGGAGTAGAACTATCCACATTGTTTAGAACATCAGTGAAATGCTCAGCACACCTAGCAATGACAGAATCCTCACCTTCTATAACCCTACCTTGTTTTTCCTTCAATCCCTGTATACCTGTCTGTTTTCTACAACACCAAACGTTAACTCTCTCCTGTTGTGCTGCCTAACTGCTTCCTCGGCTTTGTCAGCCAAGCCATCAAGCCAAAGATTTTTATCAGCAGCTAACTGATCCTTTACACGTTTATTAAGCTCTCTGTAATGCTCTCTATTAGGACTAATAGGGTATTGATTGAAGCCATTCCTATAGTTCTTTCTCTCTGAAAGGCTCAAGTGCCTTATCACTCAAATAATTCTGCCTCCTCTGCTCCTGTTTTCCTAAAAGAGTACTGTCAGTTTCCAAAAGAGCTGTTTAAAATGGCCCCATTCTTCCTCAACTTCAGTAGTAATCAAACCATGACTGTCATAATGACTAAGTAACCTATCATGTTAAGTTTTAGCTATAACTGGGTCTTTCAGAGCTTCAGTATTAAATGTAAATTTTTTTAACCTATTCTACATTGGAGGAAGTCTTCCAGTGTAGATGGCTTCAGCCTTTAGTGGTGGGGGATGGGTCTTTGCCCCATGTCTGTGATTAGGGGGCTGTGTGATATTGTCGGCATTCCCTCTCTCAATAAACATAGTTTTTTTAAACGTTCCACTAACCATTTTCTCTCCATAGGTAGTTGGAATGTGAGGACTCTGCACCTGAGCTTATTCTCTTGATGTCCTTACACAAGAATTTCACCTTTATAATTTAGATATTCTCAGTTTGCAAGAGACCAGATGGATAGATAAAGGTCAGAAATGATAATAAGCATCACCAATCCTAGAAGAGCATCACTAGCTTGTCTGCTTCTCAGCAGAAAAGCTACTGGATGCTCTTCTAGGATATGAGTGCATTAATGAAAGGTTTCTTACAGCTAAATTTCAGACAAGCATTAAAGACGTGAATGTTATCTGCTGTTATGCCCCCACTGAGGATGCCAATGAGGATGAGATGGATAGGTTTTACGGACAACTTCAGGATAGTTAGAATTCTGTCAAGAAAGGGGATATTACCCTTGTTTTAGGTGACTTCAATGCCAAAGTTGGTACTGACTCTTGGGGAGTGGTGATAGGCCCTTTTGGTATTGGTAGCTGCAATGGCAGTGGGCGTCGTCTCCTGCAGGTAAGCAAACTCAATGATTTCAGAATAACTAACAATTATTACAAACACCATGACATACATAAGTATACATGGGTTTCACCTTATTGGCTACATAAGAATATGATTGATTATATGTTAATTAACAGCAAATGGGCTAGTTCTGTTAGGAACACCAGGGTGTATAGGGGATCTGAAATTGAATCTGACCATTACCTTGTTAAAAGAACTGACCATTACCTTGTCTTGCAACTTAAACTTAAAAAGTGTTGTGCTAGGGTTAAAAAATTTACGTTTAATACTGAAGCTCTGAAAGACCCAGTTATAGCTAAAGCTTAACATGATAGGTTACTTAGTCATTATGACAGTCATGGTTTGATTACTACTGAAGTTGAGGAAGAATGGGTCTATTTTTAACAGGCTTTTTTGGGAGCTAACAGTACTCTTTTAGGAAAACAGGAGCAGAGGAGGCAGAATTATTTGAGTGCTAAGGCAATGGAGCTTATTTCAGAAAGAAAGAACTATAGGAATGTCCTCAATCAATACCCTACTAGTTCTAATAGAAAGCATTACAAAGAGCTTAATAAACGTGTAAAGGATCAGATAGCTGCTGATAAGAATCTTTGGCTTGATGGCCTGGCTGACAAAGCCAAGGAAGCAGTAGACAGCACAACAGGAGAGAGTTGTACCAGATAGTTAACGTTTGGTGTTGTAGAAAACGGACAGGTATACAGGGATTGAAGGATAAACAAGGTAAGGTTATAGAAGGTGAGGATTCTGTCATTGCTAGGTGCTGAGCATTTCACTGATGTTCTAAACAATGTGGATAGTTCTACTCCCATTGTTTGTAATGATGATAGATGCATTGGTGGCTTTAATGTTGGCCCTATAACACAATCTGAAGTTATTTTGGCAATTTCTAAACTTAAACTTCATAAATCCGCAAGGGTAGGTGAAATTACTATGGAAATGCTTATAGCTGGGAATGTTTCTGTTTCCACTTGGATAACCGAAATTTTGAATATCTTTTATGATAAAGGTATGGTTCCTAAGGATTTTACCAGAGCTATTATTATCCCTATTTTCAAAAAAGGTGATCACAGTTCTTGTGATAACTATAGGGGTATGAGCCTACTCTCTATTCCAGGGAAAGTTCTTTGTATGATTGTGTTTAATAGAATTAAGAATCTGGTTGACAGACAATTGTGTGATGAGCAATGTGGGTTCAGAAGTGGTAGGGAATGTGTAGATGAGATATTATCACTTAGGCAGATTCTTGAGAAATGTCTAGGGTTTCAGAAATCTTTGGTTGCTAGCTTTGTTGATTTCAAAGGCCTTTTCATTCTGTTAATCGTCATAATTTGTGGTTAATTGTGAGATTGTGTGGCATATGAGAGAAGTTAGTTAACATAATGAATGCTCTCTATATTTACACTGAGTCATGTGTGAGAGTTGGTAAAGCTTGTAGCAATTGGTTTAGCATTACTTCTGGTATTTGAGAAGGGTGCATTTTGTCTCCTTTTCTCTTTAGTTTGGTTGACAGACAATTGTGTGATGAGCAATGTGGATTCAGAAGTGTTTGGTTATTGATTGAACTATAATCACATTTGAAAAGTTTGGTTATTGATTATGTTATGTGAAATTCACTGCAAGGTAAAAATTTTGGCCTTAAATGGGCTGAAGATATGAAAATTTCTGATTTAGATTAAGCTGATGATTTAGCCCTTTTGGCAAATGATGTTGATGAGATGAACTGTTTCATTCGAGCTGTTGATGAAACTGGTAGTAGAGTAGGTTTGGTTATAAACAGAGAGAAAACTAAAGTGATGAAAATTGGTCAGGCAGGCTGTGATTCAGTTAATCTGAATGGTTGCAGTCTTGAGCAGGTGTTACAGTTTAGTTATTTTGGAGCTCTGTAACAGATAATGGTGATGTGCAGCATGAGATTAACTGACGAATAGGGATTGCTGCCGGGTCTTTTAAGAATCTATGGAATGTGGAGAAATTGGTGTATACACCTAAAGACCAAAATTAGATTGTATAATGGTTTGATTCTTTCTACGGTTAGTTATGGTAGTGAAACTTGGATGCTGTGTAAACAAGATAACAAGAAACTAGATGCTTTTTATTCTAGATGCTTACACAGTATAATGGCCATTAAGTGGTTCAACTTTATAACTAATGATGAGGTTAGACAAAGGAGTCGGTAACCTCCTTTATGCAGCATATTGTACAGAGAGGTTTGGCCATGTTGCCCATATGGATAATTATAGATTGGCGAATAGGGTTATGAACAATGTGCCTAAAGGCTTTAGAAAGAAGGGAAAACCAAGAATGTGGTAGGCAGACAATGTCAAACAGGATCTTGTTAGAATTGGTGTGCAATGACCAGATGCAACAGATGTAGCTCAGGACAGACTTGCTTGGAGAACTAAATTGCATTGTCTGGTTGAACTTCCGTAGCCCATGGCTGCCTGAGGGTGATGATGCACAGCACTTTTTAAGTTTAAGTTGCAAGACAGTTTTAACAAGTTTAATGTTCAGATTCAATTTCATCTCCCCTATATGCCCTGGTATTCCTAACAGAACTAGCCCATTTGCTGTTAATTAATATATAACCACTCATATTCTTCATGCAGTCCATCAGGTAAAACCCATGTGTACTTATGTATGTCATGGTGTTTATAGTAAGTGTGAGTTTTTCTGAAACCATTGAGTTTACTTACCTGTAGGAGATGATGCCCATTGCCATTGCAGCTATCAATACCAAAAGGGCCTATCACCCCTTCTCAAAAGTCAGAGTCAGTACCAACTTTGGCATTGAAGTCACCTAGAACAAGGGTAATATTTCCTTTCTTGACAGATTTCAAAATATCCTTAAGTTGTCTGTAAAACCTATCCTCCTCCTCATTGGCATCCTCAGTCGGGGCATAACAGCAGATAACATTCAAGTCTTTAATGCTTGTCTGAAATTTAGCTGTAAGAAACCTTTCATTAATGCACTCATATCCTAGAAGAGCATCACTAGCTTGTCTGCTGAGAAGGAGACCCACACCTTGGTGATGCTTATTATCATTCCTCTCTGAAAAGAGAAATTTAAGATTATTTTTATGAATTTGACTTTTATCTATCCATCTGTTTTCTTGTAAGCCAAGAATATCTAAATTATAAAGCTGGAATTCTTGTGTGAGGACATCAAGAGAATAAGCTCTGTGTAGAGTCCCCACATTCAACTACCTATGGAGAGAAAATGTTTAGTGGGATGTTTAAAAAAAACTATGTTTATTGAGGGAGGGAATGCCGACAATCTCAAAGAGCTCCCTAATCACAGACATGGGGCAAAGACCTGTCCTCCCATCACTAAAGGCTGAAGACATCTGAACTGGAAGGCTTCCTCCAGTAGCAACATTGAAAAGATGTGGTTGTTAATGCCTGGAATTCTCCCCTCATGAAAAATGCCATGAAAAGAAGGAAGTGAAAGTTAAGATTGAAGTGTGTAATCCATCATTACCGACTGCCTTGTGCAACAACATGCATGAAACATGTATTGATTGAATAAATATTTCCTCAAACGAAGTGCTTATATTTTCCTATTCTTTTATAATTTAAGAGATTCCTCTTACTGCCTATAAAAGTGAGCACACATTTCATCTTAGATTTTGTGATGTCATGTTCCAAAGAAGAATAAGCAATGAGGTGTTAGTTAAAAAATATACCCAATGGCTAATAACTGTTGTTTCTATTTCTGATATTTTTCATCACCAAGGGCTTAAACTAATTATATCTTAATGGTATATTTTCTAAAAAAAAATTTTCTTCATTATGATTAGAAAAATATAATAATGGAATTTGAATTCTGTAATAAAGTATCACAAGAAAATATCCTGTAGATAAAAAACACTTGAAATAATCAGCTGAAAAAATTTTGTTTTGCCCTGAGTGGGATTTGAACTCACATCTCCCAGAAACATGCTATGGCATGTTTCTGGGAGATGTAAATTCAAATCCTAATCAAGGCAAAACCAAAGTTTTTTAAGTTAATTATTTCAAGTAAAATTTGAAAAAAAAAATTTATTTAAAAAATACTTATTTTCCTATATGGCCCCTAAAAAGTGGAAAATAAACCTAAAGGATATCGATGGTGCAATCAGTAATTTAGTTTGAATTCAATTCAGAGGAAGATAGGTTTGTTATTTTTTTTGAGTAAGTAAATCAGCACCCTATCTTCCTTTGAAGAGGATATGAACTCAGTGACTGATTGCACCATCAATATATATACATACATACACATAAAATCCTCCTCATGCAGCCATGGTTTGCAGAGATCCAAACAGACTATGTAATTTTCTTCTCCGAATGTCTCTGTTCTGAGCTACAGCTGATGCATTTGGCCACTCTAGACCATTTCAAGAAAGGTCCTGTTTGACATTGCCCATCACATCCTAAGTCTCCCTCTTTTTCTGAAACCCTTAGGCACCCTCTTCTTAATCCTGTTTGCCAATCTGCAGCTATGCATATAGGTAACATGACCAAACCAATGCAGTCTCTCTCTGCACAATATGCTGCTCAAAGGAGGTTCATGACTCCTTCTTCTAACCTCATCATTACTTACAAAGTCAAACCACCTAATGCCCAAGATGCTGCGTAAGCATCTAGAATCAAAAACATCTAGTTTCTTGTTATCCTGCTTACAAAGGGTCTATGTTTCACTCCCATAACTAACTTTAGAAAGAACCAAACTATTATACAGTCTGTTTTTAGTCTTTAGGTATATAGGTCTATTTTTCCACACTCTTTCTAGATTCTTAAAAGTCCCATCAGCAGTTCCTATTCTTCTATTTATATCATGCCGCACATCACCAGTATCTGTTATATAACTTCCAAGATAATTAAACTGAGGTATTTGCTTAAGAGTGCAGTCATTCAAAGCAACTGAAGCACCATCTGCCTGACCAATTTTCATTACTTTAGTACCAATACCATTTTCACATTATCCCACTTGAATATTGCTTGTTTGTGGGTTAATCAAATCAATTTGGCTTAATAGTGTGTGTATCTAAAATTGCTAACATTATTATCCTGCTAATAAAATAAAGTGAAGCTTTTACCACAAACATCCCATGTACATATTATCAGTAGATGATTAGTTTAATATCATGCATAATAATAATATACAGAGCAATAATTTTTCGAAATTAAATTAAAAATTTTTTTTTTTTTAGAAATTAAACACTTGAATGGAGAATTCAAGTTATTAGTTTCTGGGAGAGTTCTCAAAATATGAGAACTCTCTCAGAAAACATTTAACAGCTAATTTATAATTTCCTTTACATAGCCAATTTTATTTTATGTATATTCCTTACATGATTTGGTACAGAATTAAATATTCTACACCGAATGGACAAATTATTATCACTCCGATAACGATGTGAAAAGGGGAAGTATCATGTGGAATGCAGAAACTGGCAATGCCTATAAATAGAGCAAGTCTCTACACATTGGAAACCAGTCATGGAGAAGTAATCATGGGCGAAGTCAGCAATGTGAGTGAGTTTGTGTGTGGCCAGATAGTAGGTGCGAGGAAGGCTGGTTGTTCAATCACCACAACTGCTGAACTGTTGGAATTTCCATGACAGATCATTGCACATGTATATCAAGACCAGGTGAAATACTGCAAAACTTACAGCCAGCAGAAGAAATGTGGATGTAAACATGCAATTGACTCTTGAGATGAGTGCAGACTGTCCCACATTGTTACAAAGAAAGGCTATCGTGGAGTAGGTAATGTTGGAATTGAATGAGGGCATGTCCGCAAGCTTAAGTACAAAGTCTATTTGTCGCACCATGTAAAAAATAAGCTATGGCAATCAACCTCCACATCTGTTCCCTTCTTGATTGCAAGGCACTGAAAGATTAGGCTGCAGTTTGCACCTAAAGTTGCTTCTTCACTGCAACTGTAGTGAAGAGGACTGGAAACACATCATCCGATCTGATGAATCTTGGTTTCAACTTTTTCATGCCGATGGGAGGGTGCATGTGTTGTGTAAACCACATGAAGTGATGAACCCAGCTTGCCAAGTTGGGGTCATACAGGCAGGTGGAGGTGGTGTAACAGTTTAGGGTGCCTTTACATGGACTCCTTGGGGCCCTTCATACCCGTCGAGACCTCTGTCACTGGCATAAGGTATGTGAACATCCTTGCCGACCATCTACACCCATTCTTAATGATATTCTTTCTGCACCATGATGCTGTCTTTCAACAGGACAATGCCCACTGCATACTTTCTGAGTGGAGACTAATTGACCCCAGGAGAATTCAAGTGACCACACTTGAATTCTTGTTTACCACACTTCAATGGAGAATTCAAGTTCTACACTCCAGGAAAATTCAAATTTACCACACTTAAATGGAAAATTTAAGTTCCACACTCCAGGAGAATTCAAGTTTACCCCCTCTTGAATGGTCCCCTTGATCTCTGGACCTCAACCCCATTGAGAATTTGTGGGACAAATTGGAAAGATCTGTTCAAGCCTGCCAACCCCCACCAACAACTGTGGCTGTTCAACGTCAGGCGATCCTCACTTCATGGGTGGCAATACCACCCCCGTGTTTTCAACACCTCATTGAGTCCTTACCAAGATGTCTGGCAGCTATTGTGAGGACAAAAGGTGGAGCAACAGGTTATTAGGTAGATGTATATCATAATTTGTCCATTCAAAGTATATGTTAAGTATATATGTCTTTTAGCTACATTTTTCTTAATATTTATCTTGATTAATGCTAATTTCCTCGACAACCTAGTAGGAACTAGAAAGGATTTTATTTTATCTGGATACCAAAGTTGTCTGATATATTTCAGTGTTTGCAACATATACCATTTACGCAATTGCAAGAAGCCAAGTAATTCAAAACTTTCTGGAGCATTTTCTTTCCGTGATTTCTTCAATATACATCATATTGCATGATTTTGTACCACCACTAGTTGCTTAATATAGCAATTGTATGAGTCTCCCTTTGCCACAGTGCCATAAATTAAATAAAACTTTACCAGGCATAAATTAATTTTAATAATGAAAGATCCATAAAATCTCTTATGAAATAGATCTCTAAGGTGATGGCTTTGACTTTATTACAAACTACATATATTCCCACTATGTCATTCTTCTGTCAAGTGTGATTCCCAGATAACTGTGTTTTTCAACCCACTGCAGTGGAGGATGATTGCAACATGCCAAATTACTATGGAGTGGGGATTGTTGAAAAGTTTCTAGCTTCTCATAGATGGAATGTTGGATTGTTGTGAAAACCCAATTATTTTTTAACATAGTCCCCCTTTAAGTCAGCACACATTCTGGCATGATCCACTAGCTTTCGTAAACCTCTCAAATAACATTCAGAAGATTTTGACTCAAACCCCTTGTTCACTGCATCCTTCACAGTATTGTCACTGTTGGATTTCTGCCCTTTCAAGTCCTTTTTGAGATTTGGAAATGGGAAATAGTCCAATGGAGCCAAATCTGGTGAGCAGGGTGGATGACATAATAGTTCGAATCCACAGTCATGCAGTATCTGAGTAATGAAACCTGTGTGCACCGGTTCATTATCTAAGTAAAAGATGATTACTTTTGGCAATTTCCCATGCCTCTTGAGCTTCAATTACTCACGGAAATATCTAATTAGGTTAGAGAATACTTTGCATTGATAGTGGCACCTTGTTCCAAGAAATCAACCACAATCACTCCTTCTGTATTGCAGAAGATAGATGCCATGACTTTCCCAGCTGACTTCTGCAGTCAGAACATTTTAGGAGGCAGATAAAAGGGATGCTTCCACTGTTTTGATTGTTCTTTTGTTTCAGATTTGAAGTGGTATACCCATGTTTTGTCCATAGTTCCTTATCACCCTAAAAACTGATCTTCATTAGCTTTAAAATGTTGCATAGTCTCATGACAACACTTCACTCTTTCCCATTACCGTCTGCATTCAGTGTTCTAGGGATTCATTGAAGAGACTTTCATTCCTAAAACGTTCAACATAATATCCTGACCTTGCTCATGGGAGATATTGAATATTGTCTTAAATTTGTTTCAATGTTATTCTATGGTCTTGCATGATCAGGTCATGAATGGCATCAACATATGCAGGTGTTGGCATTGTAACAGGCCTCCTACTGCAGGATGCATCTTCAACACTGTCTCTTCCATTCTTAATTTCTGCAACCCAGTTTTTGACCATGGCATATGTAGGACAAGATTTCCCTAATGTTGCCCCCATGAAATTCTTTCAATGACATTTCCTTTAAATGGAGAAACTCTATGACTACACAGTACTTGATTCTGTCAACAGTTGCCATCTTCATTCACCTTCCTCACTTCAGTAATAATAAATAAATAAATACCCCCTCAAGCAGCTGCTTGTCACAGAGGTCTGACAGGAGCCTGTCAGTTTATATGCCACAGTAGGAGATCTGAGAGGATGGCAGGACCTCAGCAGAAAAACGACACACACATCCATGCCTAATTCCGGGGCTCGAACCCAGGTCCCTTAGATCAGTAGCCAAGCGTGCTAACCACTTGGCCACGGGACGGCAAAAAATTTTCTTCCCACGCCGGGAATCGAACCCAGGCCTCCTGGGTGAAAGCCAGGTATCCTAACCACTAGACCACGTGGGATCACTTCAGTGCCTTCTGTAAAAAAAAAGAATATAGTTATAAACCTGAAATTTTTTGTGAAAACACAAGAAGAGTTACTCTCCAGGGTGTGTGTGTGTGTAACTCTTCACATGTGGCCTCACACATGAAATATTTGCTTCAGTCATGGAGCATAATGGAGGGTCAGTTGTTGATCCACAGGCTTTAGGTTGGGTTGTTTTACCTCTGAGCGGCACATTTTTGCACACCATGGGCTAAATGGCCAGGTCACATGGACCCCGAAGGCTCAGAGAATGTTGGGGGAGGGGACCCACTGGAACAGCTGTTGGGAGACAGATGGTAGCCTCCCATCAAGGCCATCCAGTGTGTTCTTTAATGTGCACAGGGTATGGCTTCCCGCACACAGGGCCATGGCTTAACGTTACATCTGATGGATGGCGGCCTTTCCAAGCCCATTGGTATCCTCTACTGACCGTGTGCAGGATGGGGAATGATCCACAGACAGTTATCAATATTCTGGAGAAATGTTTTTCCTCCATTGCCTTTTCTTCCCCATATTCCCCCAGTTTCTGCCCAGAAGAGAAAGACCAAATGCTCTCTGCCCTCATTTCATTTGAATGGCTTGGAGGACAAAACTGTTTTCAAACCGTGGCGGTCATCTCTTTGCAGAAATCACAAAGAAGAAGTTGTACTTCCATTGCTCCAATAGGTGTTGGATTTTTAACTCGTTCGTTTTTTTTCTTAGATGGACAATGAAGCTATGTGCTAGTTATTGGCACCATTCTATCTTAAGCACATTTTAATCGAATGCATAAGTTTTAATCTTGAATAACAAGTATTTCAGCTCTCATCATCTCCCATCTGAGCCCCTCGGTGCCAGCTCTTGTCTGTGGTGAGGGGACTACCCTGTGAAGGCCAGCTCTTGTCTGTGGTGAGGGGACCACCCTGTGAAGGTTCTGACTAGAAAGTCAGTGAAAGTTCTGACTGTGAAGGTTCCACAGTTTATGACTGGCATAGTTCCCTTTGGGTATCTTGCCATTTGGGAACCTGTTCATTGCCAGGCTGGGCAGCGAATTCCGCAGCAACTGCTACACACTGCTTTGACCTTTGTTTTAGGTAATCGGGAGGTCCTGGGGTGACTTCCTCAGGATCAGTCGGCTGGTGCTGCTAGGGCCAATTGTGCATTAGGTGAGTGCCTTGTCACATCCAGGCAATGGTTTGCGAGAGTCCCCACACATTTGCTAATTTTGTAATTTTCTTTCTTTCTTGAGGATGGTTTATTTTCTCACACTTTTGATTTTTTCACTTCTTTTATTTTGTGAGAACTCAGGTGAGTTTCTCACATTTCACTTTTCTTTTTCCTTCTTCTTTGTTGTGTGGGCTTAGCTCATTGGCTGTGTATAGTGCCCTGGCACCCAATTCAGCATATCCTTGTTGGACTCCATGGTGGGTAAGGACAATGGATACTGAAACACTAAAACCCAACCACAAGTTCCATTAATGGAATTTCATTGCCAAATGCCGCAAAGATTGCTCAGCATAACCCCCCCCCCCCCCATCTGCTTAGTCATCTTTGTTATCGTTTCTGTCGTCTTTGTGTGTTTCTTGATACCCAAGATTCTTGATCATCCATTCCATGGGTGATCAGGAGCTTGGGCACATGTCCCCATTTTTTACCAATAAAGGTTTGGAAAGTCTCATGGGACCACTGAAATCTGTCAAGCACTTAAGATCTGATGAATTGTTGGTCTAGACTTCCTGCTCTAAACACTCCAAGCTTCTTATAATGGTAACAACCCAAGGAGTGACTGCAGTCCACTGCATTTCAGTTCGCTGGGATGGAAAATTAGTGCCCACCAAGGTACTAATTCTTACTTTCCATTCGCCATGCCTGCCTACCTCTATTAAGTCAGGTTACTTACATTATGAGGTACGACCATATATCCCAAACCCTCTGCATTGTTTTCAGTGCCAAAAATACAGTCATGCCCACACAGCTTGCTGGGATAAGCCTACCTGAGCTTGCTGTGGCAGCCAGGATCACCTAGATCCAAACTGATCATGCACAGCTGAGATGGCAAGTTGTGTCAACTGCAATGGTGCCCATCCAGTATTCCCATGATTGTCTGAAATGGAAAAAGGAAAAAAGAGATTCATTGTGTAAAAATGGTACTGAACATTTCGTAGCCGGAAGTGTGAAAGATTGTTGCACTTCATCCATTGCCTGGCAAATTCTTCTATGCCAGTGTGACTTCTGGGAAGCCCATCATTCCTACAGCATCCGTGGTGGTACAAACTTATATCAGTGTACCACCTGCAGTCTTTCAACCAGCCGCTCGATACCTCTTGGATATCAGTGTACCCTTATGGAGCCTTTCAGCCAGCTGCTCAATACCTCTTGGAGCAGTTGAATTCGAGGTCAGTGTTCCTTTTTGACTTTGACTCTGGTTTCAGTTCCTGTTTCTACACCTTCCACTGACAACACTGGTAGGCCTCCTCCTTCCAGACCTCAGGCAGCCAGACCTTTTAAACCCAAGGGACCCCCACCAAGACCTAACAAGAAACTTTTAACCCCTCCTCAGACTTCTGTGTCTGATCTGTGTCCCTCAGATGACTCTGAGGACATGGACACTGACCACCCCAATTTTCTAAACCATCACTGGCAATGGTTGAAATAAATTGAAAGTCATCTGCCAATTCCATTAAGACCTGAGATGGCCACACTCCTGCAATGGAATTGCCGTGGATTCCAGAGGAATGTTGATGACATCAAGGTCCTCCTTAGGGCAGCTGATCCCATCAGTATGTGCCTTCAGGAGACACTTGAAGACAGCCAACAATCCCACATCTCTCTTGTTCACCGAGACTAGGATGGAGTCCAACTTGCAAGGTGGTCCAACTTGGTCCAACTTGCAAGGGTGTCGCGATCCTCATGAGCAACCATTCTCCATTCAATGTTGTATCCCTCACCACCACCTTAGAGGCAGTTGTCATCTGTGGGATTTTCATTTACCTACCATTTGAAGGTATCTTCCAGGAAGATCTTGATGACCTTGTCTTGCAGCTGCCATCCCCTTTCTGCATCCTGGGGAACTTCAATGGACACAGTCTTCTATGGGGCAGTACTGACACCAATGTGAGGGGTGGGGTCCTGGAGCAGTGGCTCCTGGATCCATCACTCTCCCTGTTGAATACTGGTGTCAGTACCAATTCATTCTGCAACTCACTCATTCACTGCTATTGATCTTACCATCTGCTCCTCCTCAATCATTAACTCTTTATGTGGGAGGTCGAGGACAGCTCCTACCCGTGGTGTGTACCATCTCCCATAGGGGGCCTTGGCACCCCTTCACGTGTATCATGGTGGAGGTTGATTGGGCTGACTGAAGTGGCTTCAAACTCCTTTGATGAACACTCGGTCAGCCAGTAACCAACAAATTTTACAGTGGCAAAGATGACAGACTGTATCATCCATTCAGCTGCCTTGACTATTCCATAGACTTCGACCCGGTTTCCATGGTTTCCAAAATTGTGGTAGAATCTCGACCTCACTGCAGCCACAGCCAGAAGGAATCTTGGATCAAATATACATCATCTATCACCTGCAGATCAATCCTAAGGTAGTGTGGGATAAATTCCAGAAGATGGGTGGGAATTACACATCCCACTCATTATAGATCCTGGAACACAATGGACAGGCAGTTGCTGATCCTCAAGAATTGCCAACACTCTGGGAGAATCTTTTATCTCCACCTCTTCATTGTTCTCATTTCCATGAGTTTCTGGCCCTGAAGAGCAAGGTCTAACACTCTCCACTCTCCTTCAAGTCAAATGGTCTGGAACCTTAAAACAGGCCATTCACAGTAGAGGAGCTTCACCTTGCTCTGTTCTATTCCCATGCATCTGCCATCGTGCCAAACAATGTCCATTATACCATGCTCCAACATCTTTCACCATCGAGTAAGGATTGGCTGCTCTGACTTTTCAACCGTATGTATTTTTATTGAGGAGCAGTTTCCAGACTCCTGGTGGGAGGCTATCGTTTTGGTCTTTCCCAAATCAGGCAAAGATTCCTTCCAATTATTGTCCAGTTGCGCTAACAAGCTATATATGCAAGGTGTTGGAAAGAATAGTAAATACCAGGCTGTTCTGGTATTTGCAACACTATGGCCTTCTTTCCAACACCCAGTGTGGCTTTTGCAGGCAATGGTCTACCTTAGACCACCTGATCCACCCTGAAACGGCAATCAGGAATATTTTTTTATGTAGAGAGCACCTGGTGTCAGTTTTATTCAGCATCAAAAAAGCATACGACACGGCGTGGAGATTCGGCATTCTTTGTTGACCTCCCTAGCTTCAGCTTGAGAGGTCAGATGCGATCTTCATTTCCAACTTTTTATCTTCTTGTTTTCATGTCCATGTTGGTCACACTCTGTCATGGCATTTCCTCCAAGAACAGGGGGTGCCACAAGACTGCATCCTGAATGTTTTACTTTTTGCTGTCAAGATCAATTTGATTACATGACAACTTCCTCTGACCATAGGCAGTGCACTCTATGTTGATGACTTTAGCATCTTTTGCCCATCATTCAGCATGAGGGTCATTGAACGACAGCTGCAAACTGCCCTGAAGTGAGCTCTCGATTTAGGCAACTGCCAATGAGTTTCTGTTCTTCCCACAGAATATTGCTTGAATGCACTTTTGCTGCAAGTCTAATCATCTGGACCCAGAGTTGCGGCTCAGGAATAACATCATTCCAGTGTGGGGGAGACCTAGTTTCTCTATCTCATCGTCGTCCGGAAATTGAGCTTTTTACACCATATGCGATATCTCTGATCCAAGTGCACACAGACCTGTGATGATGCATAGAACTGGCCAGGCCTAGCACCTAATGTCCGACCCCGCCTTGTGCTGACTATATGAACCTACTGGATTGGACTGATATAAGGCTCTGAGCTTGATTATGGATCCCTAATTTGCTGCATTGGTGGGCTTCTGTGGAGAGAATATCTCCTGCTGTGTTTTCTGTTTGTTTGTGGGTTGACAGCCCCAAGTGAATAGATTCACAGGATATGTTTATCAGCTGGTGGATAATCCTGACCAGAGGTCATCGCAGGCACCTGAACTCTTTGCTTCTATTGGCATCATCAAATTCTACATTGAAGGAAGTCTTCCAGTGTAGATGGCTTCAGCCTTTAGTGGTGGGGGAACGGGTCTTTGCCTCATGTCTGCGATTAGGGGGTTGTTTGATATTGTCGGCATTCCCTCTCAATAAACATAGTTTCTTTAAACATCCCACTAACCATTTTCTCTCCATAGGTAGTTGGAATGTGAGGACTCTACACAGAGCTTTTTCTCTTGATGTCCTCACACAAGAATTCGACTGTTATAATTTAGATATTCTCAGTTTGCAAGAGACCAGATGGACAGATAAAGGTCAGATTCTTAAAAATAATCTTAAATTTCTCTTTTCAGGGAGGAACATTAATAAACATCACCAAGGCATGGGTCTGCTTCTCATCAGACATGTTAGTGATGCTCTTCTAGGATATGAGTGCATTAATGAAAGGTTTCTTACAGCAAAATTTCAGACAAGCTTTAAAGACTTGAATGTTATCTGCTGTTATGCCCCCACTGAGGATGCCGATGAGGATGAGAAGGATAGGTTTTATGGACAACTTCAGGATATTTTGAATTCTGTTAAGAAAGGAGATATTACCATTGTTCTTGGTGACTTCAATGCCAAAGTTGGTACTGACTCTGACCTTTGGGGAGGGGTGATAGGCCTTTTTGGTATTGGTAGCTGCAATGGGCAACATCTCCTACAGGTAAGTAAATTTAATGGTTTCAGAATAACTAACACTTATTACAAACACCGCGACATACATAAGTACACATGGGTTTCACCTGATGGGCTGCATAAGAATATGATTGATCTTGAATTAATTAACAGCAAGTAGGCTAATTCTGTTAGGAATACCAGGTGATATAGGGGAGCTGAAACTGGATCTGACCATTACCTTGTTAAAAGTGTCTTGCAACTTAAACTTAAAAAGTATCGTGCTAGGGTTAAAAAATTTACCTTTAATACTGAAGCTCTGAAAGACCCAGTTATAGCTAAAGCTTACCGTGATAGGTTACTTAGTCATTATGACAGTCATGGTTTGATTACTACTGAAGTTGAGGAAGAATGGGACCATTTTGAACAGGCTTTTTTGGAAACTAGCAGTACTCTTTTAGGGAAAAAGAAGCAGAGGAGGCAGAATTATTTGAGTGATAAGGCACTTGAGCTTATTTCAGAAAGAAAGAACTATAGGAATGTCCTCAATCAATACCCTACTAGTTCTAATAGAAAGCATTACAAAGAGCTTAATAAACGTGTAAAGGATCAGTTAGCTACTGATAAGAATCTTTGGCTTGATGGCTTGGCTGACAAAGCCGAGGAAGCAGAGAGCTGTACCAGAAGGTCAAATTCTTAAAAAGAATCTTAAATTTCTCTTTTCAGCAAGGGAGTCTGAGTCACAATCTGAAGTTATTTTGGCTATTTCTAAACTTAAACTTCCTAAATCCCCAGGTGTAGATGAAATTACTATGGAGATGCTTAGAGCTGGGAATGTTTTGGTTACCACTTGGATGACTGAAATTCTGAATATCTTTTATGATAAAGGCGTGTTTCCTAAGGATTTTACCAGAGATATTGTTATCCCTATTTTCAAAAAAGGTGATCGCAGTTCTTATGATAACTATAGGGGTATCAGCCTATTCTCTGTTCCATGTAAAGTTCTTTGCATGATTGTGCTTAATAGAATTAAGAATCTGGTTGACAGTCAATTGTGTGATGAGCAATGTGGATTCAGAAGTGGTTGGGGATGTGTAGATCAGATATTTTCACTTAGGCAGATTCTTGAGAAATGTTTAGAGTTTCAGGAACCTTTGGTTGCTAGCTTTGTTGATTTGAAAAAGGCTTTCGACTCTGTTGATTCTCATAATTTGTGGTTGATTGTGAGATTTTATGGTATACCAGACAAGTTAGTTAACATAATGAAAGCTCTCTATAAGAGCACTGAGTCACGTGTGAGAGCTGGTATGTCTTTCATTGATTGGTTCAGCATTGCTAGTGCAGTCAGACAAGGGTGCGTTTTGTCTCCTTTTCTCTTTAGTTTGGTTATTGATTATGTTATGCGAAATTCACTTCAAGGGAAAGATTTTGGCCTTAAATGGACTGGAGATAAAAACTTTCTGAGTTAGATAATTCTGATGATTTATCCCTTTTGGCAAATGATGTTGATGAGATGAACTCTTTCATTAGGGCTGTTGATGAAACTGGTAGTAGAGTAGGTTTGGTTATAAACAGAGAGAAAACTAAAGTGATGAAAAATTGGTCAGGCAGGCTATTATTCGGTTAATTTGAATGGTTGCAGTCTTGAGCAGGTGTCACAGTTTAATTATCTTGGAAGCTATGTAACAGATACTGGTGATGTATGGCATGAGATTAACAGATGAATAGGGATTGCTGCCGGGACTTTTAAGAATCTATTGAGAGTGTGGAGAAATAGGCGTATGCACCTAAAGACTAAAATTAGACTGTATAATAGTTTGGTTCTTTCTAGGGTTACTTATGATAGTGAAACTTGAACACTTTGTAAACAAGATAACAGGAAACTTGATGCTTTTGATTCCAGATGCTTACGCAGTATCTTTGGCATTAGGTAGTTCAACTTTGTAACTAATGATGAGGTTAGGCAAAGGAGTCAGCAACCTCCTTTAAGCAGCACATTATGCAGAGAGAGACTCCGTTGGTTTGGCCATGTTGCCTGTATGGATAATTACAGATTGGGAAATAGGGTTATGAACAGTGTGCCTAAATGCTTCAGAAAGAGGGGGAGACCTAGGATGCAGTGGGCAGACAATGTCAAACAGGACCTTATTAGAATTGGTGTGCAGTGGCCAGATGCAGCAGATGTAGCTCAGAACAGACTTGCTTGGAAAACTAAATTGCACGGTCTGGTTGGACCTCTGTAGCCTATGGATGCTTGAGGATGATGATAATGATGATTACTCTCTCCTCCCTCTCTGGGGTGTGTATGGGGGGGGGGGGGTGGACCAATGTTCATTGCTCTGCCTCTACCATGCATTGTTCAGTTGAAACTAGACTACAGATTCTAGGTGTATGATTTTGCCTGGGATTTAATGGTGAAGATGCTGGATTCTCTACACCATCAGGCCCTCTGTATTTGCACAAGAGCCTTCCGCACTTCACCAGTCCAGAGTCTTTACTTTGAGACTGACAAACCATCTTTTTCTATTCAGTGACAACAGTTGTCCCTACAGTATGCAGCAAAACTGCGATCCCTGCTGGGCCATACCACTTAGGACTGCATTTGCAGTCCCCAGTGGGAAATGTTATACCAGAATTGTCTGATTGCCATATGTCCTTTTGGTGTGTGTGTCCAAAGCTACCTCAGAGACATCAACATCAGTCTCGATAGCATTGCCCAGTCGACAGCCGAGCCACTTGCACCATAGCTTACTGTTTTCACTTCCTGCGACTTTTCTCTTTTCAGAAAGGGGAATGCTTTACACCCGATTGTGTTTACCAACAACTGTTTGCCAACCATCATGTTGAGCACCCAAGCTTCTTGCCCATCTTTATAGATGGCTCGAAGTCTGGTACATTAGTGTGATCAGCCATGGTCTGCAGTGATGTAATCATTGCAGACTTGACAGATGCTGCTGCCAAGTCAAATCCAACTTTCGATTGCTGGTTCCATATGTGGACTTCTGGTAGTGTTTTTTCATTGAGCTCTGGGTACAGTGGCAGAGATTTGGTGTGAACAGGTTGGTAACAAGCATTTCGAGATCAAGCCCATTATCAAACTGTGGCATTCATGTTTTCACAGGAATCAAAGGAGGAAATTGTACTTACTCGGCTCCACTTAGGTCATTCGTATATATTACTCATTCATTTCTTCTTTGAGCAGACAATGAACCTAAGTGCAAGACAAAACTCATACCATTTTAACTGTAAAACATATTTTAATTCATTGTGCCTGTTAATTTTGAATGACATATATATTTTAGCTTTCTCGATTTTATGTCCGAACCCCTTACACCTGGATATCTTTTATCCAATGACTCTGTTTGAACATTGTTTTTGCCTTTTTATGCTTTACTGGATATTTTAACCATCTCTAATTTTTACCTTTCCATGTAGTTTTTTACATGGGTCTTATACACCCATTGCTATTTTTACCTCTTTGTTATTGTTGTTTTTTGTATTTTACATATATGTTTTCTGTCATTTGTTGTTTTAGTGTTTACATATGTTGTTTTTTATATTGCCATGCACTTTTAATTTTGGTTGTGGGTTTACTTGACTTTTAGATCTTTTGTTTTATCCTTTACACCTCATTTAACACATCATGGCCTTAGTTAACTTTGTGCCCTAAAACCTCAACCAACCAACCAACCAACAACCTGAGCCCTTTACACTTGAACACCTTTTATCTGATCACTTGTTTTTACCACTTGTTTTTGCTGTTTTGAAAAATTTCTTGTATATTTTAACTACCTTTAATTTTTTATTTGCATGTTTTGTTTTTGTTATATTCACTGATTTTTGCACTTAATTTTGTTTTACAATTCTTCATACTTGTTTGTTTTGCTGGTTTTTTACCCCCATTGTTGACTTGTTTGTTCACCCTTTGCATGTGCTTTCAACTATGTTTGTGGTTTATTCTACTTTCTTTTTTCCTTGTTTAGAGCATTTTAGCCTTAGTTTCTGATTTGTGCCATAAAACCCCAACCAACCAACCAGTCCATTAGCTCCAAACAATCAACCAATCAATAATTAATCAGTTCTTCTGTTCCCTTTCAGTTATTGAGATACCTGTTATAATATGTAGGCAAACTAATCAGAAATCAGAAATAATTCACTTATTATTTATATATATATGTATTTTTTTTATAGGTGTAAATATACTAATATCAGCATTGTCATAAATTTTTATTTACTGTATGGTGTGAGCATGACATTTTGAAGTCCTGTCCAAACACTGAATTTTACAAAAATGCATGAACTTTGTTGAATTTGTAATATGATTTAAATAATGATATTGCAGAACATTTGCTTGTACACTTAGTACATTATTTTGTTTAGTACAGGTATGCAAAGTTAAGTTACAACTCCATTTAAAATCTGACTGAAGATAAATTAAAGATCTCAATGAAATCCATATAAATCTCGATTTTCAGCAGTAATAGCTGGTATTTGAAGAGTTATGGAAGCTGGAATATTTGACATCAGTAATGCACTGCTATGAAACTCAAACAATATTGATGAATATGGAAAGAATTATTGAGGCAAACACCTAAAATATGCACATTTTATTGAATGCCCTAAAACAGTGCTTATTATTTAAGTTTATATTAATTTTTGAGGTAAGATATTATTACTGGCATTGTTGCTGTTATGATCCAAAATTCCATAACTCTTTAAATATCTAATTAATTTTGCTGAAACAGATTTTGCTGACATTTGAGATTTGAATAATTTGATTGAGATCGCTAATTTATTTTCACAGATTTTGCCATAAAAGACATTTTATAAGTTACAGAGTTTCAAAGTTAGTTTTCTATTGACATAAAATGTATTGTAACTTTTGCGCACCAGTGCATTTTATGACCAAGACTAGTGTGAAAGTAGTTATTTTGATTGTCATATATTGTTGCCAAACATTATCACATAGGTTAAAATTTATACAATATTAAAATTTCTTTGTTTTGTATTTAGATAACTTGATAATAACATGAGATTAGAATAGTAAATGACCAAATTTATTTTAAGCTTATTTGGAAACTATTGTACATATAGAGCCATTTATTGACCAAAACATTGTTTAAAATTTCTGTTTTAATGACTTTTCCAAAATAGACATTCTAAGGTTTTTTCTTTAAAAATTTCTTTATAGAAGGCTTGAGGTACAACCCATATATATTATATAGTTTTGCATTTCCATCTTTTTTCCAGTGCCCTCAGCTAGTAGATGGTTTTGGAGACAAAGAAGTTATCAAAATTTCTTCACATCCAGATGCAAGACATTTCCTTGCTCTTGCCAGTGATGGAGAAGTGTACTCATGGGGAAGTGGTGATGGTGGAAGATTAGGACATGGAGATAACAAGTAAGCTGTTGAGTGTATTTTCTTTCTGTCTGATGTATTTATTATACAGGTGTGATGTGGAAAAAAAAACAACTAAAGTGATGAAAATTGATCAAGTAGGCTGTGATTCAGTTAATATGAATGGTTGCAGTCTTGAGCAGGTGTCACAGTTTAATTATCTTGGGAGCTATGTAACAGATAATGGTGATGTGCGGCATGAGATTAACAGACGAATAGGGATTGCTGCCGGGACTTTTAAGAATCTATGGAGATTGTGGAGAAGTAGGCGTATACACCTAAAAACTAGGAAGAAAACTCACACTAGTCTTGGTCATAAAATTAGACTGTATAATAGTTTGGTTCTTTCTAGGGGTAGTTATGGTAGTGAAACTTGGACACTTTGTAAACAAGATAACAGGAAACTTGATGCTTTTGATTCCAGATGCTTACACAGTATCTTGGGCATTAGGTGGTTCAACTTTGTAACTAATGATGAGGTTAGGCAAAGTAGTTTGCAACCTTCTTTAAGCAGCATATTGTGCAGAGAGAGACTTCGTTGGTTTGGCCATGTTGCCTGTATGGATAATTATAGATTGGCGAATAGGGTTATGAACAGTGTGCCTAAAGGCCTCAGAAGGAAGGGGAGACCTAGGATGTGGTGGGCAGACAATGTCAAACAGGACCTTGTTAGAATTGGTGTGCAGTGGCCAGATGCAGTAGATGTAGCTCAGGATAGGCTTGCTTGGAGAGGGGCTGGGGTGGCTCAGTCGGTAGAGCGCCAGGCTCGTAATCTGAAGGTTAGAGTCCCAGCTGGGTCAACATTGAGATTTATCTCCGCAAAAATTCCCCGCCCTGCCCACGGTCAGTAGGGGACACCGATGGGCTTGGAAAGGCGACCGTCAGTTGGACGGGACGTTAAGCTGTGGCCCCGTATGTGGGAGAACCATACCCTGTGCACGTTAAAGAACACCCTGGATGGCCTTGACGGGAGGCTACCATCTGTCTCCCAACAGCTGTTCCAGTGGGTCCCCTCCCCCAACCTTCTCTGAGCCTTCGGGGCATGTGACCTGGCCATTTAGCCCATGGTGTGCAAAAAAGTGCCGCTCAGAGGTAAAACAACCCAACCCAACTTGCTTGGAGAGCTAAATTGCACTGTCTGGTTGGACCTCCGTAGCCCATGGCTGCTTGAGGATGATGATGATGATGATGTGGAAAAATTTTTTGTGTATACGTTGTGGAACTATTCTTCGAATAAAGTTAGTATTGACTTATTATAAAGTTTCTTTGTGTACTTCAGCATGAGTTTTAAAGAAATTAATGATGTTCCACTCTGCAGTTAGTAGTGTGTCAAGAGAGGTTTGCAGATCCTGACCATGCATAATGGTAACCTATTGATTATTCCATGTACTGGAATAAAGGAATTGTATTTTATAAAAGTGTTTTGTAGTGTATCTTAATTACAATTTAAAATCTGTAGGAATTCTTGGAAAAAATGTTGGCCAAAAATGAACAAGCTCCTGAAGCCACATAAAACCATTACCTTTAGATCTTGTGCAAGATGGTGCACTTAAATAAATACACTATTGTCCAAAAATTAAGCATAATTCATAGACTTCCAAATATCTCACAAACAATGAATTATTAGCATTATATTTTGTGTGTCAATGAAATAGAATATAGCAATGTCATATGCCTCCTAAAAATCATCTGACCAGGGAAGATTATTGTATATTACTCAAAAAGCAAATCTGGGATGCTATAAAAGCTGGCTTTGACTCTGTTCTACTCATTTCCTGTCAAGCAAGCATTTGGTTATGTTTGCTGAGTGTTTTGTAACAACATTATGGGACAGAGCCATCACATGGATAATTTTGCACATATTAGATTGATAGGTTAAGAGTCTGAACAATCCCAGACTTATTGAATCAAATTGGGGAAGATATTAATATATTAGCTGTCAATAAGTTCTTAGGTAAATGATTTTCTGTCATGGTTTGAGTTAAAACTGTTTTTGATTGATTTTTGTTTAAATCTATCATATGTTCTTGTACTCGCATTTCTAGTTTTCTGTACATTTTGGCTATATAATTATTTTTATCATTTAAAACTCTGTTAAAGTCATTTAATTAGATTTTAGATACCGCCCTGAGGGCTGACTTCAATCTCTGTCATTAATAACTAAGTGTTTAACACTTGTTGTAATTATGAGAGGGACTTATATGTTAAAATAGGATCTTAAGAAATGCTGGATGGGCTCAGTAAATTTCTTATATATGGTATTGCTCTTATATAATTAACTTCTTTGGGAGGGATGGTTACTTGAGGCAGGAGTTGTGAATCCTGCCTTAATCAGAATTTAACTTTCTTTTTAATTTTGTTTATTTGTTGGAGCTGCTTTATTTTATGTACTGTAAGTTTTGGAATCCTTTCACTATCATATTGTTTTCATTGCAATAAGCAATAAAAAATTATTATAGTGTGAATTCTAGACTGCCACTTACATTCTGGGAATTTTAATTTAAATTAACAGTGAAATTGTTGTGATTAAATCATTTAAACAACTAATACTGTTAGAAATTTCCTTTTAAAATAAATCTGTTTGCCAAACATAGGGGCTCAAAATTTCAAGTGATTGTCAAAATGTGATAAATTTAAAATCAGTGAATGTCCATAATAATCTTAGCCATTAAACTGAACTCTAGTTAACTTGTTAATGTGCTCAAGGGGAAAAATAGATCAAATCAAATTCAGTAAAATAAAATTGTTTATTTAAATCTGAACTCACCAAAAATATAGGCCGGGAGTTGAATAAATTCCACAAATCAGCACTAGCTAGACAATATGCATCATTCAAAATCTACCACAGAGCTCAAACTGAGCTCTCCTCCTCGACCACTAACTTACTAAGTTCCCAGTTATCCTTTTACTCTGCTAATTCTGATAACTGCTAACATTAAGACAGTGCCTTAATACACATGTTCAAAGTGAGGTACTTGCATAACTGAATGCAGTGGTATTGATGAGCAAGCAGTTGTGACAACCAGCATAAACTCTGCTGGTACAGCAGAGGTTATGTAATCAGCTGAAACGAGTTACGTGTGCAACTTGGAACTAATTGGAGAGGGAATGTCTGTGGTTCAAAAAAATAAAAATAATAAAAAACAAATAATAATTTGTAATAAAAATAATCTAAAAAAAATTGTAAATAAATTGAATGGTTAGTTAAAGCAAAAGTGAGGGTGAGCCATCACAAATGACTACCATCTTTCACTAGCAGCCTAATAGCATAGTGCAATATCAGCCAGGCAACTCTCTCTGGAGCTTTATGCAACCGTTGATAGGACAATTTCAAAGAAAACTGTTTATGAAAGGCTTCAGCAGAGATGGCTGTGTGTTAGACAAGCTATGGTTTGTATTCCCCTCATCCTCCCATAGAAGAGCCTGACTAACATGCTTCCAGGTAGATCTTTCTGGTCTCATATTGCAGCTGCTGTCTCCCGTTTCATGGGCGGACTTCAATGCACACAGTCCTCTTTGGGCAGTACTGACACTAACAGGAGGTGTGGAGTCCACGAGCATTGGCTTGCAGATCCGTCACTTTTTATATTGAACACTGGTGTTTATGTATTTTCATTCCCCAACTGCACTTTCATTGCATTAATTTTTCCATATACTCCTCCTTAATCCTTTGCTCAAAGCATTCCTCTGTATATGGGAGGTCAAGGACAACCCATATCAAATCAATCATATTCCCATGGTGTGTAAAATTTCCCAAGTTGAGCCTAGCTACACCTCATGTGGGTCATTGTAGAGATCAGCTGACTGGAGTAATTTTGAACTCCTCTGTAAGTTTTCCCAACACTCAGTCAACCAGAAGCCAATCAATTTGCAGTGATAGAAATGATGGAACTGTATCATCCAAGCAGCTGCTTTTACCATTTTACATCCCTCAAACTTTGACATAGTTTGCGGCAGCTGCTTTTACCATTTTACCTCCCTCAAACTTTTACACAGTTTACTCGATTTCCAAAAACCACGTGGAATCTTGACTGTGCCAGAGCTCATAAGGCTCAAAGCATTTCTCTCAGGGGAAGTCAGAGATATCTGACATCCTTCAAACTTGAAGTATTAAAATATTTATTAAAAACTTTTGAAAAAAGTTATCGCTGACGCGGCTGTAATCGAACCTGCAACTCTCCAGATACATGCCAGAGTGTTCAACCCTTAAACCATGCATCAGACGCTAAAATCTTCCAGAATAAGACCTATAAATTTTCACTGAGATGACCTGATACTTCAGGAGAGGCAACTTTTCAATTGTTGCTAATGATTTAGATGTTAATGAGGAGGTCAATCATGCTTAAGCTTTTATTATTAAAAATCCATCCATAGTAAATACACAGATTACCTGTAGAAATAGATTTCAATTATTAAAAACTTCTGAAAAAAAATTATCGCTGCTGCGGCAGGAATCAAACCCTCAACTCTCCAGATACATGCTCGACTGCTCTACCCTAAACCATGCATCAGATGCTAAAATCTTCCAGAATATGACCTATAAATGTTTCATTGAGATGTTGCAGACCTTGCACCATATATACTTCAGGAGAGGAAGCTTTTCAATTGTTGCTAATGATGCATAGTTTAAGGGTAGAGTGCTCTGGCATGTATCTGGAGAGTTATGGGTTCGATTCCTGCAAGTCAGCGATAAATTTTTTTTCGCAAGTTTTTAATAATTGTTGAAGTCTATTTCTACAGGTAATCTGTGTATTTACAATGGATAGATTTTTAATAATAAATGCTTAAGCATGATTGATCTCCTCATTAACATTTAAATCATTAGCAAAAATTGAAAAGTTGCCCCTCCTGAAGTATACATGGTGCAAGGTCTGCCACATCTCAGTGAAAGATTTATAGATCTTATTCTGGAAGATTTTAGCATTTGATGCATGGTTTAAGGGTAAAGCGCTCTGGCATGTATCTGGAGAGTTGCAAGTTCGATTCCCGCTGCATCAGTGATAATTTTTTTTTCAGAAATTTTTAATAATTGTTCAAGTCTATTTCTACAGGTAATCTGTATATTTACTATGGATGTATTTAAATATGCCAGGGGAAAACCCTGCTTCATTTAGCACCAGAACCAGAAGAAAGCTTTGAATAAATATACATGTTCAATCTCCTACATGAACGTTATCATCATCAAAGGGTATTGAACCAGCAAGATGTCCTACAGAGCCATCTGCCTTGTGAAGAATTCAAACTCTGTTAAATAGAATGTATTTCTTTTTTTTTTTTCAAATTGTTGGATAGTTTTTGTTTGGTAGTAACTAGATTGCAGCTGGTCACTCATAAAATTATTTTGTAGAAATGAAGGACCTAAATCCTTATGTGATTTGGTTATTGCAGTTAGTAGTTGGTGGTTAATCTTTGTTTAGTTGGTTCCTATGTAATGGGAATGCCTGCTGATTTCAAGATGTGAAGCGACAGCAGCGCTAATTACATTTTCATCTGCTGGTGATCCGCTGTTTTGCTTGCTACTTACTTTGTAGAAGTATGCGTTATTACGCTGTTTACTGCTAGTTTTAAAATTGGATTCTGATAAGGTTTCGTTCATATGTAATTTATTTACTGTTCTGTCTACTTTCAGCCATTTTAACTATAAGTCTGAAAGATGGTGTAGTGCTGTGTGATGTTTTGCAGAAGTGAAATTTATGAAACAATGCTCAGTTTCTATCGAATCCCTTCCAAGCTCAATCTGCAAGACAAGGGCTGAAATCAGTATGTCGGCATCATAACATTGACGTGAGCAATTGGAAAGGGTTTCAGAGATCACCTTTGAATAAATATTTTGTAATCAAAGTAATTGTGAGCAAAGGAAAGTTATTCCCATTAGCTCAAAACAGAAATATCTTTACAATGTAAGGAAATTTGGTAAAGGATTGCCCTATCAAAGTATTAGAGAATTTCCATGTTATGCAAATGGGAATCTAACTTCAAAGCCCTATAAGTTTTAAAATATTCATCTAATGGAAAAAAGGTTTCTGAAAATAAATTAAAGATCATAATCTTATCTATTTAAATCTTGATTTTCAATGTCATTCATCTAGTATTTAATGAATTACGGAAGCTAGAATATAGAATTTACCTCAGATATTAATTGAAACTTAAATAACACGTATTATTTCAAATCGTGCAATAAAATATAAATTTTAAAAGTTTGCATAATGTTTATTTCAATATTAGATAATTATGAATGAATTTTATAAAACAAGATAATTTGTTATTAAACATTCCATTTCAATAACTCTTTAAATACTGAATGAATATTGATGATAAATCAAGATTTAAATGAATTTGATTATCATTAACTTCAGTCAGTTTTTCATTAAATGCATCAAATGCATATATGTAAAATCTGAGTTTGTGTTTATCGGCCACCTAGATAGCAGCAGCATCCTGACAAGGTAGAGACAAATACCCTACTGCACACACTCACACACAAGTGGCTCGAAAAGAATCTAGCCCTGACAGGTCTACAATTCCCAGTCTACAATCTTTATGTTCATCACATTTCTCTATTAAATGCATATTTTAGATGTTATAGAGCAGAGATGGTCAAACAGTCGATGTCGATCGCGCAGCTGCCAGTTTTAGGTGGAAAAGATTGTTATTTGCGTAGTTTTAGGTGGAAAATATATTTTAATTACTGTAACAATGTCACATTAATATGTTTGATGCTAAGTTGTTATTTTATGCTTAGCTGGTCAAGCAGTGTTAACTCATTATTATGACTTATGTAATATAATGGATCGCAAAAGATTTTCTGTCTTAAAAGTTGATGGCAGAGTCCAAAAGTTTGGCCCTCCCTGTTATAGAACTTCAAAATTAGATTCCCTTTGAAATAACATGGAAAGATAATGCTATAGCTTTCTTTGAACTTAGTACTGTTATTACCAATTTAAAATTTTTCACAAATTCAAATAATGTGCTACTTTAAAAAAATAGTGCTAGCTAATAGTAGTAAAAATGTTGCTCATTTTCTTCGGACCCGGACACTCTTGTCCTACCCCCCCCCCCCCCCCCATCTCTTCTTAAACCAGACTTGTATATGACTAATGGAATGTGGAAATTTATAACATTTTTTGCCAGCGTTTTAAACTGCACAAATATATGTATGAACCACAGCAGATTAAGCAATTGGGAGACCTAGAGTCAAGTTCTAAATGGGTGCCCTGGAACAAAATTCTAAATAAAAGCCTTAGAGCTATATTCTAAATGGAGCCCCTTTATCCTTCTAAACTGGGGTGGGGTGGCTCAGTCGGTAGTGCGCCAGGCTCGTAATCTGCAGTTCCCAGGTTCGAGTCCCAGCTGGGTCAGTGTTGAGATTTATCTCCGCAAAATTCCCTGCCCTGCCCACGGTCAGTAGGGGATACCGATGGGCTTGGAAAGGCCGCCGTCCGTCAGATGGGACATTAAGCTGTGGCTCCATGTGCAGGAGTGCCATACCCTGTTCACGTTAAAGAACACACTGGATGGCCTTGACGGGAGGCTTCCATCTGCCCTACCCTGTGCACGTTAAAGAACACGCTGGATGGCCTTGACGGGAGGCTTCCATCTGTCTCCCAACAGCTGTTCCAGTGAGTCCCCTCCCCCAACCTTCTCTGAGCCTTTGGGGTCCATGTGACCTGGCCATTTAGCCCATGGTGTGCAAATAAGTGCCGCTCAGAGTTCAAACAAGCCAACCTAAATCCTTCTAAACTGAAAAATAACGAAAATTTAACTATTTTATATAAAATCATCAACTGACATGATAAAAAATAACATTACTTTAAAACAAGCAAAAGAAAGAAAAAAAACAGGAGGGGCCATGTAGGTCCGGAGAAGTAATTGAAGTAAAAAAACATTGAAGAGTCAATTTTGTACTGCAGCATAAACTTTGTGCCTATTGAATTTAAAAACTATTACTTTTTATCATTAATATTTTTAGCAAATTTTCCACTTCATGCTTAATTTTTAAAAAATCAGTTATTAATATAAAAATAATCTTGTTTAAATCTATTTCTTATGCATTTCCTTTAACAGTAAGCTCTATTGAAATAGTAATTTAAATAATTACATTTTGTTCTTTAAAGAATTACAGTTAAATAATATTATTGGGTAAACACTAAAAAATTTCAGTTTTTAATGGATAATAATTTTCAGTTGTAACACAATTATTTTTAAACATATTTTTCATTATGGATAGTTTAAATCATTATTCCTGTTATATGTTTAAGAAAGATTCTAATTTATTGTATTTGATTAACCATCTGTCTGAATCTTTACCATATGAATTCGACCAGATTGTTATATACTTAACGTTAGCATAGGTTAGCTTACCATGGAATGGTGCTGCCCTCATGTGACAAATTCTGAAGCTTCCTACGTGTGCTTGCTAACATGGAGATTCATGGTAATCAGCAGGCATTCCCATTACCTAGGCACCGGTTTAGTCCTTACTAGAAAATTTTGTGCCATGTTGAAGGAATGTTGATATGTGGCTAGTCGAATAATTTGTTTAATCCTTTAAAGCACTTTTGAAAGGATTTCTAAAAAGGATGTTTTGTTTTTTGTGTTGTGATGTGGGAAAGAAATGAATTTGTAACACTAGTAACAGTTCAAGTTAAATTTTTTCAGTTGATATCTGCAGTTTTCTCTGATTTAAATTTTTTAACCTTTATATATATATTTGTGGGGTGGTGTGGTGAAGAAGGTAGGTTTAATGTGACAAAGTATCATCAATTTCTGATGTTTGAAGTAATTTGCTATCTCTAGTTTTATGTAGTGGAGGAGTTTGGCTGATAGGTGCTTGTAAAGGAGGAAGAATATTTTTTCTCAATTTGCTATAGATTTTTTTTATGGAGTTACAGTTGGATAAAAGATTATTTAAGGTAATGCATGGTGATTGGGGTTGTAGCTGCCAAAAAAAAAGTAAATAATAATAATTTTTCTTTAATTTAGGATTTGAGTAAGTTGTTATTTCATTTATTTTCTTTTAATTGGGTTGTGTTGGTGAATTTTACTTAGTTGTGATTAAGTATGCTAATTAATAATTCAGTTTTATGTGGAAGGCAAATTTATCTAATTATCTCTGTTTATTGGATTTTACTTTCCTTTTTTTCTCTTTTTGTAGTAGCATTGAAATAAATATCGAAGCTACAATAAATTTAGCCACTTTGTTATTTTCTCTGTCTTAATCAGATTTGGAATTGGAAGTAAGTTTTACTCTAGGCTGAAATTTCTAATAAATTTCATGTTCCTCCCATTTTGTAGTTCTTATTTCATTTTCAGTATTAGATTTTAGCATATTATATATTGTTATTTGTGTCTGATATTAGCAGAACAATTGTGGTTAATATGGGAAGTATTAATTTTAATAATATATTATCAGTTCAGTATCTTGAGGAAGTAGATAGGTGGTGGTGGTAGGGGGGAGTTATGGATAAGGGCTGGATAATGCCTAGCTGTCCCAGTCTCTTATATGTGTATAAGGAGAGTACATAGAGCATGTAATACAGAGTTAATCCTTTTGTTTGTATGGTGGCCAGGAAGGTAAGTTTAGGGAAAGTGGTGGAGTGTACCTAATCCTTTTGTATGAGGGCAAGGCAGGAAGTGGTCAGTGCAGGGTAGAAAGAGGTTACTATGTGTGTTCTTGCTGGTTGCATAGGTGGGGAAAGGTCAAGGGGAGCTAGGATTTTTGCTATATGTTTAGAGGTCATTACTGTGCTATATAGATAAACTAACCAGAAATGGGGAAGGGTGAATGTAGGGTTTAGGTGGGGATGTGTCAGGATTGTGAGTGATCATCATGACACTAGTAGATAAAAAAAATGGGATAGAGTAGGATCCTGCAGAGGAGAAACCATACTTCTTTAAATTTGTTTTTTGAAGAAGTGTGTCTTTTTTTGAAGAAGTGTGCTTTACCATTACCTGTGTAAAGATCAGCCAAAAATGATCCATGAGATGCGAAGGAAGAAATCGACTTCTTTCAGGAAATGAAAGAGGTTTGTCCAGATGTGTTCTTTATTATAATTAGATATGGAATGCACAATACTTTTGAGGGTTGATTGTTGTATGTTAAAATTGGTTAGTGAAGTGAAGAATCATGCTCTGGTCATGGCATAATGTGGACAGTGAAGAACATGCTCAACGATTTCTAGGTGGTTGCATTTTATCCCCACACATAGGCATGGCCAATGTGTGGGGATAAAATTTCTTGTTGTGGGGTATTAATGTAATGATCTCTGAAGTTACTGCAAGTGTTGTCTGTAGTTTGAATGCATGTGGGGAAATTGTTTTTGATGTGTTTCTCTAATTCATTAATTAAGGATTGTCTGCTGTGGGGGATATAGGTGATATTGGTAAGGGTTGTTGTTTGTGTAACAGTCGTTCCATTATCTCATTGCCCTTTATTCCACTGTGGCCAGGAATCCAGTTGAGATGTATTTTAATGTTGTGTTTAAGAGCACAATTATGTATATCTGATAAGATGTTGTAAACTAGTGTTGTGTATTTTAGTAGGGTCTTTGGCAGATTGAGTAGAACTAACCCTGACTGCTGTGGGTGTGATGTTATTGAGAGTGTTGAGAACCATAAATATATTGGACTTTACATGGATTACTTGGACATTATATTGGACCTTCCAATAAAATGCACATATTCAAAAGTTAGTAGGGAAATTGCATCTGTGTGCATCTAAACTTTACAAACTACAATTTGCTGCAAGCACACATGCATGTATTTTGGCTTGCAAAGCTTTCTGTGAAATAAATTGACTTATGGTTTGACGATAATGCTTAACTAACCTTACAAATATAAAGAAAATAAAAACTATTCAATCATCCATTGCTAAAAATATAATCCCATACAACTTGATAAATTTTTTTCATCATAATGAAGAAAGACTAAATTATCTAGGCATACTTTTTTTTCACAACCTTTACAAATACAGAATCACTTTAAAATTTTTTTTGACAATCAATTTAAATCTAAAATCTCTCATGGGAAAAACAAAGTTTACAATTCAATAATTATTTCCAACTTCCAAAAATATTAAACAATTATGGGAAATATACAAGGGCATATATAGTACCTTACTTGTTCAATAAATTACCAATGAAAATTATTAAACAAATTTAAAGAAATCAAAAATAAGACAAAAAATTTTCTTCTAGGCATTAAAATCAATATAAAAATTTGAACCACCACAATGGAGCTTCCACAGATATTTCACATAATTCAATGACATTGTTTTAAACTACATCTATGTATTTTCATGTAATGTTATTATTCTTCTCTCCTGCAGATAAGCAGATGCTTTGTGGGTCATTTGTTTAAACTTTTGTATAACTAACATGAATATGAATAAAGATTATAATTTTTATTAAAACTGCCTTATTGTCAGTATACCTGACTATGTCTGTGTATGGTTTTTGTAACAGTGTGTGCTAACTTGATGGCTTTGTTTATGATTGACAATTTGGACAACTTGTTAGAGACCTTCAATATCTTACAGACTACATGTAACTCTATCTTCAATATATTAAGTTGAGAATTAGATATGTAGCACTGCTGAATGTTACATGAGGAGATACAATTTCTCCTTGTGTCAGTGTTATTTATTCAAGAAATGATTCACTGATGAGTGGGATTCAAACTCACCCCTCCCAGTTATATATCAGGTGGTCTAACTAGTAAGATATCACCAGCTGTCATTTTTCCACTTAGTTGTGACTTTTAAATCTCACTGACCTTGTCACTCATGACACACTATCTTTGATCAGGAAAGGCAACTTATCCAATATTACTCAATATATAGATGTTAAATAAGGAAGTCACTAATGCTAAAGTGTTATTAATGCAAGAATTAATAAATCATAAATTCACAGATTACATGTTGACATATAATTCAAGAAATAATGTTTTGGATAAAATGATTCACTGATGAATGGGATCTGAACTCAGACCTCCCAGTTACAGGCCAGATGCTCTAACCACTAAGATATCACCAACTCTATCATTTATCCACTTAGTTGTGACTTTTAAATCTCACTGACCTTGTTGTTCTTGGCACCATCTATGATCAGGGTGATGGTTTAGTGGTTAGAGCACCTGGCATGTAACTGGGAGGCATGGGTTCAAATTCCACTCATTGGAATGAATCGTTTTTTCGAAAAAATTATTTCTTGAATTATATGTCAACAGGTAATCTGTGAATTTATTATTTATTAATTCGTGCATTAATAACATTTTAGCATGAGTGACTACCTTATTTAACATCTGTATATTGAGCAATATTGGATGTTGCCTTTCCTGATCATAAATAGTGCCATGAGTGACAAAGTTACTGAGATTTAATATTCACAATTAAGTGGATAATGACAGAGCTAGTGATAGTTAAGTTGTTAGAGCACCTGACATGTAACTGGGAGACGTTCAGTTCCCTCTCATCAGCAAATTATTTTTTCCAAAAAATTATTTCTTGAATTATATGCCAACAGGTAGTCTGTGAATTTATTATTTATTAATTCTTGCATTAATAATGCTTTAGCTTGAGTGACTTCCTTATTTAACATCTGTATATTGAGCAATATTGGATGTTGCCTTTCCTGATCATAGATAGTGCCATGAGTGACAGGGTTACTGAGATTTAATATTCACAACTAAGTGGATAATGACAGAGCTAGTGATTGCTGAGTTGTTAGAGCACCTGACATGTAACTGGGAGATGCTCAAATCCCTCTCATCAGCGAATTATTTTTTCCAAAAAATTATTTCTTTAATTATATGTTAACAGGTAGTCTGTGAATTTATTATTTATTAATTTTTGCATTGATAATGCTTTAACGTGAGTGACTTCCTAATTTAACATCTATGCCGTCCCATGGCCAAGTAGTTAGCGCACTTGGCTACTGATCTAAGGGACCTGGGTTTAAGCCCCAGATAAAGCATGGATGTTTGTGTCATTTTTCTGCTGAGGTCCCACCATCCTCACAGAACTTCTACTATGGTGTATAAATTGACATTCTCTTTGAGACCTCTATGGCAAGTAGCTGCTTAAGGAGATATTTATTTTTTATTTATTTTATATTGAGCAATATTGGATAAGTAGACTTTCCTGTTCATAGATTGTGCCATGAATTTAATTTTCTCTCTGTTTATCACCAAACCTACTCTACTACCAGTCTCATCAACAGCTTGAATGAAAGAGTTCATCTCATCACCATCATTTGCCAAAAGGACTAAATCATCATCATCATTCTTAAGCAGCCATGGGCTATGCAGGTCCAACCAAACCGTGCAATTTAGTTCTCCAAGCATATCTATTCTGAACTATATCTGCTGCATATGGCTGGCTGCACACCAATTCTAACAAGGTCCTGTTTGACATTGTCTGCCCACTGCATCCTAGGCTCCCCCTATTTCTGGAGCCTTTAGGCACACTGTTCATAAACCTATTCGCTAATCTATAATTATCCATACGGTCAACATGGCCAAACCAACAGAGTCTCTCTATGCACAATATGCTGCTTAAAGGAGGTTGCTGACTCCTTTGCCTAACCTCATCATTAGTTACAAAGTTGAACTACCTAATGCCCAAGATACTGCGTAAGCAATTAGAATCAAGAGCATCTAGTTTCCTGTTATCTTGTTACAAAGTGTCCAAGTTTCATTATCATAAGTAACCCAAGAAAGAACTAAACTATTACAGTCTAATTTTAGTCTTTGGGTGTATATGCCTATTTCTCCACACTCTCCATAGATTCTTAAAAGTCCCGGCAGCAATCCTTATTCATCTGTTAATCTCATGCTGCACATCACCAGTATCTGTACATAGCTTCCAAGATAATTAAACTGAAACACCTTCTCAAGAGTGCAGCCATTAAGAATAACTGAACCACAGCCTGCCTGACCAATTTTCATTACTTTAGTTTTCTCTCTGTTTTTTACCAAACCTACTCTACTATCAGTCTCATCAACAGCTCAAATGAAAAGAGTTCTTCTCATCAACATCATTCACCAAAAGCTAAATCATAGCATAATCTAAATCAGAAATTTTCATATGTCCAGACAAGT
Source organism: Ryuthela nishihirai (assembly GCA_038380435.1). Lineage (NCBI taxonomy): Eukaryota > Metazoa > Arthropoda > Arachnida > Araneae > Heptathelidae > Ryuthela > Ryuthela nishihirai. The sequence continues at coordinate 65,815,592 of JAWZYU010000024.1, forward strand.
TAAGGCCAAAATCTTTCCCTTGCAGTGAATTTTGCATAACATAATCAATAACCAAATTAAAGAGAAAAGGAGACAAAATGCACCCTTATCGAACACCAGAAGTAATGCTAAACCAATTGCTACAAGCCTTACAACTCTCACACATGACTCAGTCTTATTGTAGACAGCGTTCATTATGTTAACTAACTTGTCTGGTATGCCATATGACCTCACAATCAACCACAAATTATGACGATCAACAGAGTCGAAAGCCTTTTTGAAATCAACAAAGCTAACAACCAAAGGTTTCGGAAAATATAAACATTTCTCAAGAATCTGCCTGAGTGAAAATATCTGATCTACACATCCCCTTCCACTTCTGAATACACATTGCTCATCATGCAATTGCCCATTCAACCTGATTCTTAATTCTATTAAGAACAATCGTTCAAAAAACTTTACCTGGAACAGAAAGTAGGCTGATACCCCTATTGTTATCACAAGAACTGAGATAACCTTTTTTAAAAATAGAGATAATAATAGCTCTGGTAAAATCCTTTGGAACCGTGGCTTTGTCATAAAAGATATTCAAAATTTCTGTCATCCATGTGGTAACCAAAACATTCCCAACTCTAAGCATTTCTGTAGTAATTTCATCTACACCTGGGGATTTATGTAGTTTAAGTTTAGAAACAGCTAAAATAACTTCAAACTGTGTTATAGAGCCAACATTAAAGCTAGTAATGCATCTATCCTCATTACAAACAATGGGAGTAGAAATAATCACACTGTTTAGAACATCTCTGAAATGCTTAGCCCACCTAGCCATCACACAATCCTCACCTTCAACCACCTTACCATGTTTATACCTCAACTCTTGTCTCCCTGTCCGTTTCTTCCCACACAAAAGATTAACTATCTGGTACAACCCCCTGCTGTTGTGCTGTCTAATTGCTTCCTCGAATTTTTCAGCTAAGCCATCAAGCTGAAGATTCTTATCAACTGCTAACTGATCTTTTACACTTTTATTAAGCTCTTTGTAATGCTTTCTATTAGAGCTAGTAGGGTATTGATTAAGGGTATTCCTGCATTTCTTTCTTTCCAAAATAAACTCGTGCCTTATCACTAAATTAATTATGCTTCCTCTGCTCCTGTTTTCATAAAAGAGTACTGTTAGTTTCAAGAAAAGCCTGTTTAAAACCTTCCCATTCTTCCTCAACTTCAGTAGTAAATGAACCTGACTGCCATAATGACTAAGTAACCTATCATGGTAAGCTTTAGCTATAACTGAGTCTTTCAGAGCTTCAGTATTAAAGGAAAATTTTTTAACCCTAGCACAACACTTCTTAAGTTTAAGTTGCAAGACATTTTTTAACAAGGTAAATGTCAGATCCAATTTCATCTCATCTATATGACATGATATTTCTAACAGAACTAGTCTGTTTGCTGTTAATATATAATGAATCATATTCTTGTGAAACCCATGTGTACTTATGTATGGTATGGTGTTTGTAATAAGTATTAGTTTTTCTCAAACCGTTAAATTTACTTACCTGTAGGAGATGTTGTCCATTGCAGCTACCAATACCAAAAGGGCCTATCACCCCTCCCCAAAGGTCAGAGTCAGTCCAACTTTGTCATTGAAGTCACCTAAAACAAGAGTAATATCTCCTTTCTGGACAGTTTTAAAAATATACTGAAGTTTTCAATAAAACCTCTCCTTCTCATCCTCATTGGCATCCTCAGTGGGGGGCATAACAGCAGATAACATTCAAGTCTTTAATGCTTGTCTGAAATTTAGCTGTAAGAAAACATTCATCAATGCACTCATATCCTAGAAGAGCATCACTATATAATTTCATATCACTAGCCTGTTTGCTGAGAAGCAGACCTGCGCCTTGGAGATGCTTGTTATTTTCCTTCCCTGAAAAGAGAAATTTAAGGTTATTTTTAATAATCTGACCTTTGTCTGTCCATATGATCTCTTGTAAGCCAAGAATATTTAAGTTATAATGGTGGAATTTTTGTGTGAGGACATCAAGAGAATAATCTCTGTGCATAGTCCTCACATTCCAACTACCTATGGAGGAAAATGTTTAGTGGGATGTTTAAAGAAACTACGTTTATTGAGAGAGGGAATGCCGACAATATCAAACAGCCCCCTAATCGCAGACATGGGGCAAAGACCCATTCCCCCACCACTAAAGGCTGAAGCCATCTACACTAGAAGACTTCCCCCAATGTAGAATTTGACAATGCCAGTAGAAGCAAAGAGTTCAGGTGCCTGCAATGACCTCTGCTCAGGATTATCCACCAGCTTATAAAACTTATCCTGTGTATCTATTCACTTAGAGCTGTTAACCCACAAACAAACAAACAGAAAACACAGTGGAAGATTTTCCTCCACAGAAGCTGACCAATGCAGCAAATTTTATATCCATAATCAAACTTTTAGCTTTATTCCATTCCAGTTAGTGTATATGATCAGCCCAGGACCCTGTGTGGTTGACCACTCCTCAGCAGGGTAGAAAAAATAAGTAACATAGTTGTTCAGATCAGTCAGCCACACTGATCTGGATGCCCTCCCCTTCCATTCACTTCCACAAGAGAGTATCTGTTTTGAAAAGTACTAAAAGTCTGCACCATGAGTAGTGGGGTTGGACATTAAGTGCTAGGCTTGACCAGTTGTATGCATCATCACAGGGTATTGGTGCATAGCTCTCCTTCCAATAACTATCTAGCTACCATTTTTCATTATCAAGGTTATGACAGTTTAAGCATTTACCAGATAATAAGCTATATAAAATTTTCTTATTTATTTTTACATACAGTGAAGCATTGACTGTATATGGAGCAGTCATACAGTTGAGTATGCTGACTATGTGACTGGTGTACATATAGTCAGCATAGTTGATAATGCATTATCTGCTGTTTCTTGTATCTTTAAACTTTTTCATGATGATACATGATACTGTATCCAGCACCAGATTAAAATATAGGTGGACCCTGGGCCTGGATAGTGTTTGGGGTCCACAAAATCAGTAAATTTGCACTTCTTAGGTTGTCTGTGGGGGTCACCTATGTGTCTGGGGCATTAGTCCATGGGGTAGGTGGTCTGTACATTAATCTGGTATTGATCTGAAACTTCATCACATATCTGACTACACATTCTCCACAACATTTGGCCATTCTACACTCAATCCAGTATTAGATGTCTGCATTCGCTACTTGTGCAAAACAAACAGTTCATCATGGCTCAAATTTGGGCATGCTGCCAGGGCATATAATTCTTAATGCCTACCTTTAATTTATTTTAATGTATAAAACTGTCTATCAATATGACCCTTGGTATAACTTCATATTGCTTTTCACTTGTCATTTGTCAGTTTGTGTGTTTGATAAAATGATTGTTCACTGATTGCAATAAGTTTTGTGTTAAATGAAAGCTTGTGATGTGTGGATTGTTGTGGGCTACCATGAGTTCTCCCCCACCTTCCCCCCAATAAGGGGATGGAAATATCATGGTGGTCAATCCCAACAAGTTATGTCACAAATTTAAATATCTTCTGGAATATTATGCGCTACCTAAAACCATGCCCTCATTCCTCCCCCCTCCAAAAATGGGGGAAAGGAATGGGGATCAATCTTTATGAATTATGTAGCATAGTACATACACAATGGCAGCACCTAAGAATATAGGTTTTTTTAGTGACAGAGTAAAAATATGAAGTAAAATATTCTGAAAATGCCTGTCTTCCTTGCCCTAGAAAGTAAAAATTAAATATGAGCATACCAATGGTGAAATCACATTGAATTTATATTCACTTCAAAAAAAGATAGGGTGTCAAGGGGCTTACTAAAAAAAATTATATATAAATTTCATAAAAAATAAAATATAAATATATATATAAAATAAAAATTAAAAAAATTCTTGTCCCTGTCTTCTTTTGAAGGTAAATTCAGGAAATTATTTTTGCATCGATAAGATTTAGTTTTATTTTTTTACTTTTTAGGATGAAGAAGAACAGTTTTTTTTAAAATACCTGTCTTCCTCTTTAATGCATTTAAATAAACACAATGATGTTCAATTTAAAAGGATTTAGTTACTGTTGAGTTACCGTGGATTAAAATTTTAACTTAACATTTTTGTGTTTAACATTCTCGTAATTTGAACTTGTAGTGATTAATTTTGCAAAATATTTATTTTCAAAATGCTAAGACATACATAATAATAGATTGCAATACCTTTCATAGTGTATTTCAGTTTCTAAGGGTGATAAAAATTTTGAAAATATGTGAAGTTATGTTTTGTCATATATTCATTCTAACTCAGTTCATAATTATCTTTCAGTTCTAGGGATGAGCCTACTCTTATTCAAGGCCTTTGTGGAAAGTGTGTTTCACATATTGCTGTTGGTAGTGCTTATAGTGCAGCTATTACAACATCTGGGGAATTATATACATGGGGACGAGGAAACTACGGTAGGCTTGGACATGGTAAGTGGAAATAATAATACTGAATATGCTCTCAATTTTTTTTTTGTTTGCATGGGTGTTGGAGCATTTTATTTTCAAGTTCATTTGGATTTCTCTGAAAAGACTGAAGTTTGAATTTTTTCTTAAAAAATGTGCCGCTATTTGTAATAGTACAGTAAAACCTCTTTAGTTTGAACATTTGTGGTTTCAAGAAAAGTTGTTTAACTTAACGAAAGGTCAATGTGTGAATGATGTATTTTGCTAGAATCCTGTTTTCATCAGCAAATTTTTTCAAAATGCATCCGAGAGAGCAATCTTGCAGTTTTTGATAGTAAATTATATATAAAATAGATTTATGTTTTGAATTCATATAATTAGATGTACCAAGGCCAGATATAAGGGAGGCATGGCCCCCTTTCCACTCTCAAGAATGTTAGTAGCTGGAACAGAAGTGAAAAAAATGTTAAACATATGTATTTTACCTTTATTTTACAAGAAATAAGTTGGAGGCCATTAAAAAAAATGAAAAAGTTTTAAAATAACTGAAAGTTCTGTATTGTTGAGCAATGAAATTTTAAAGTTTATACTTCAAACCATTTGTGCATTAAAAAGTTTTGAAATGGAAGGATAAACTTTAAAATATTATTGTTCAATGACAGAGAACTTTCAGTTATTTTAATTACTTTCTGAGCAAGAAGGTCTTTTATTGTGAAAAAAAGTTTCTAGCTTCTAGTTCATTTCAACTCAGTCTTGACATGATATGTCTGCTATCACGTTTATCAACTAGCCACATTTGCATAACTGATTGTGTGTCATGTATGCTGCAAGCAGTGCCGGCAGCGGTTAGTGACACTCAACCGAAATGAATTGTTCGAACGGTTGATGGTTTAAAGAAAAAAGGTACAGCCTCCAAATAATAATTTTAATATAAATAAAATAACTGGTTAGGTAATGCAAAAGTGAAAGTGAACCATCATAGGCTAACACACCACAGCAGAGACAACACAAGAAGAGAGTTGTAACAGATATTTACTATTTTATGTGGAAAATAAGATTAGCACACAGGGATTGAGAGAGAAATTTTTTAATTTATTGAACATGAGAATTCTCTCACAGACAAGTGGCAATTGTAAGGTACTTGGAATATTTCTGTTATCACATAGTTGACAGAAATTTTGAATATTTTTTATCATAAAGGTGTTCCTAAGAATTTAACTAGATTTATTATTATCCATATTTTTTTAAAAAGGTGATCCCAGTCATTATGATAACTGTAGGAGATTAGTCTATTTTCTGTGCTAGGCAAAGTTCTTTACATTTTTGTGATTAATAGAAATAAGAATTCGATTGATGGACTACTATGTGATGAAGAGTGGATTCAGAAGTGGTAGGAGAAGTATAGATAAAATATTTTAACTTAGGCAGATTGTTAAGAAATGTTTAGAGTTTCAGAAACCTGAGGTTAGTAGCTTTGTAGATTTCAAAAAGGCTTTTGACTCTGTTGATCTCCATAATTTGTGAGATCCTCATGGTTGATGCATACCTCACAAGTTAGTTAACATAATGAAAGCTCTCTATTATAACACAGTCATGTGTGAAAATTGGTAAATCTTGTAGCAATTGTTTAGCATTGTTACTGGAGTTAGACAATGGTGTGTTTTGTCTCCTTTTCTAATTAGTTTGGTTACTGATTTTGTTATGCATAATTCACTACAAGGAAAGATTTTGGCCTTAAATGGTCTAGAGATTTGAAAAAATCTGATTTAGATTATGCTGATGATTTGCATCATTGGATAATGGATATTGATGAGATGAATTCTTTCATTAGGTCTGTTGATGAGACTGGTAATAGAGAAGTTTCAATGATAAGCAGAGAGAAAATTAATGAAAATTGCTGTGGCAGATGGTGTTTCATTTGCACTCTTGAGCAAGTATCCCAGCTTAATTGCCTTGGGAGCTGTTTGACAAATACTGGCAAGTGCGACATGAGATAAACAGAAGAATAGGGATTGCTGCTGAGACTTCTAAGAATATATGGAGAGTGTGAAAAAATAGGTGTATACACTTAATATTGGATTGGGCTGTTTTTCCTCTGAGTGGTACTTTTTTGCACACTGTGGGCTCAGAGACAGTGGGGGGGGGGGGGGGGGGGAGGACCCACCAGACAGCTTTAGGAGATAGATGGTAACTTGCTGTCAAGGACATCCATTGAGTTATTTAACATGCACAGGATATGGTTCTCCTGCACATGGAGCCACGGCTTTATTTCCTTTTTGATGTATGACGACAGTCTTTCCAAGCCCATTGGACCCATCTGGAAGATTGAAGTGTTTGATTCTTGGTGCATACTTAGTGTCTTTGGCATTAGATGTTTTGGCTTTGTGAGTAAGGATGAGGTTAGGAAAAAGAGTCAGCAACAATCTTTGAGCTGCATATAGTGCAGAGAGATACTGCATTGGTTTGGCCATGTTGCCTGTATGCATAACTATATATTAGCAAATAGTGTTGTACAGTGAGCATAAAGGCCTCAGAAAAAGCGGAGACCTAGGATTTGGCAGCAGCCAATGTCAAACAGAACCTTTTCAGAATTGGTATGCAGTGGTTACTTACAGGAGCTGTAGCCCATGACAAACATGTTTAGCGAACTAAATTATATAATCTGGTTAGGACCTGTTGTCCTTGAGAATTTGAGGATTATATCATCCCCCTAAAAAGGGGAAGAAATTCTCCTTGGAGTTTATCATAATGAGTTTTATGCCAAATGAATTGCAATATGGTGTGTCAGCTACAATATATTGTGGAGATTTTAAGACCTGAATAACTCCAGATAAATCTGCTAGTAACTTATAGTTCAAAGTAAAATAGAAGAGGATCTTTAAAAGTGATGTATAATTTGAACTTTTCGCTAAGTTGGACTAAAGTAAGTTCTCACTAAGTTGGACCAGTCATTTGTTATGATTTTATTAAGTTTTGCAATGATGTTTTTGCATGATTATGTTAGTTATTAAATAGAAGTTATCATCATTTTTAAGCAGCACAAAATGATTTTTAAAGGTAATGCATTGAATACTTATTTAATGCAAAATCATCCAATTTCGTTTTTACAACAATAATGAACTTAAAATCAGTATTTGAAAGGTACTTTTCCTAAGTATATGTGAATACCATTAATACATAATGTAAGTTATATATGTATTTATGAAATTAGTTTTTAGGTTGGACAGTATTAAATGAGGTGTTTGGTTAACTAGACAGTTATTTTTTTAAATATTATGATTAACCAGTTATTAAACTGATGAGCATTTAAAAACTGTTATTGAAAATGTTTTTCATTACATCAGGGAGCAGTGAAGACCAGCTGAATCCTACTTTGGTAACAGCATTGAAAGGACACATTGTTGTAGACATTGCCTGTGGTAGTGGTGATGCTCAAACACTGGCAGTAACTGATACAGGTGATAATTGATATTTTCTTAACTTTTACTGTTCAGAGTAAGAGTTCTTCTAAAGTATTTAAATATTGAATTTGCAAACATTGCAATAGAGAATTTGTTCTATTGAAATCAAATTTAAAAAAATGCTTGATACAGCAGAGCAAATGTTAATCTATAACTTTCTGATATATGTAAGAGTATTGCAGAAATGAAATATATTGCCTGGAAATGTGGTTTTCACCATGTTGTAGTTCTCCCATCAACATGAAACCATAGGAACTGGGATTTATCATACCAGGTGATGTTTTTCCAGTCCTTCAATGTTTGTGTTCTGTAGCTGACTGCAACCGTTGTTTCTGTTTTAACTGACAAGAATGGAACCCAGTTTGGTTGTCAGCTGCCGTACTTCATATGTGACAAGATACAATGAATTGTGCATTCTTCTGATATGCTTTTTTGCCACCACTGTTGTATTTGGCTCCTTGATTGATTGTAGCCTGTCTGTGACTCTGCACAGACAGACTACAATCAGTCATGTCTCTATTGGCCTCTTTCATTAACAACCTATTTCCAACCACAGGACTGCCATTGGCTGGATCCCCTCAGCATGAGCTCCTGTTTGTGGTGAGGGGACCACACTATGAAGAATGCTGCTGGTTTGGGTACCTTCACAAAGTATTGAACTCTTACCTACATGCTTGCTGGGCACTTATGACCCATGTCCCTGGAAAGGTGGTCCTCTTCTGCTATTCTCAGCTCATGATTAGTGGGGTTCCCTTTGGCATATTTTGCCATTGTGGAGCCTGTTCATCAAGCAGCTGGGCAGGATTTCAAGGCCCACTGCCTTGGCCTCTGCTTCAGGTAAATGGAAGGTCTTGGGATGGCCCCTTCAGGATCAATTGGCTAATGGGTTAGACCTGCTAGGGCCACCTACACAGTATGTTGAGTGTCTTGCTCACATCTGGGTACAGGTTAAGGGGCGGGGGTGGCTCATTCGGTAGCGCGCCAGGCTCGTAATCTGTAGTTCCCAGGTTCGAGTCCAGAGCCATACCCTGTGCACATACCCCATGCAAAGAACACGCTGGATGGCCTTGACGGGAGGCTACCATCTGTCTCCCAACAGCTGTTCCAGTGGGTCCCCTCCCCTAACCTTCTCTGAGCCTTCGGGGTCCTTGTGGCCTGGCCATTTAGCCCATGGTGTGCAAAAAAGTGCCGCTTAGAGGTAAAACAATCCAATCCAAAGGTACGGGTTAATGAGTTTCCCCACACATTATTTTTCTTTAGTAATATTTATTTTGTGAGGACAGTTCAGTTCCTCACACTTTTCAAAGTATACTTTCATTCAAAATACTTTTTTTCAATACATTAAACTATACATTTTTGTTTTCTCTTATTTTAATTAATTTTTTTCTGTTTTCTGTTATTTTGTGAGGATTCGGATAAGTTCATCACAGTTTTCTTTTCTTTTTCCTTTTATTTCTTGATGAGAATTTACTGAAGTAAACCTACATGTGTTCACTGCATTAGTCACAATCACCTAGGTCCTGACTGCTGCAGTGGCTGTTTCAGCTGTGCAGTCTGGATCACCTAGATTTGGACTGCACAGCATAAATGGTGTAAGATGGGCACCACTTTGTAAATTGCAGTGGTGCCCATCCTGCACATTCCAGTGACTGCCCAAAGTAAAAGAGGAGAAAGAGGTCCAGCATGTGAAAATGATACAGAACATCTTGCATCCTGAGGCAAGAAAGTTTGTTTCTCCTTACCTGGCAAACTTTCTTATGCATCCATGGAAGTACAAACTGACATCAGTGTGCCACCATCTGAGTCTTTCTCGCCTGCTGTTAGGTACCTCCTTGCAGCAGGCAAAGACAAAGCCGGTGGTGTCCATCTCAACTTTGACTCTGGTTTTGATTCCTGCATCCACCACTTCTCCCACCTGAAGGCCTCCTCCTTCCCATCCTTAGACAGCTCGACCTTCCAAGCCATCGGGGCCTCCTATAAAAGGAAAAAAAAACAATGACCCCCCCCCCCCACCCCATACAGTGGTCTCTGACCCTTGCCCCTCAGATGACTCTGAGGACATGGATACAGACTGCCCCAATTAACCTAAACTGATGTTGATGACAGTAAAAATTAATCAATAATCGTCATCCCCCCATTCTCCTAAGACCTGAGATGGCCACAGTCCTACAATGAAGTTGCTGTGGATTCCAGAAGAATATTGACGATGTCAAGGTCATCCTTTGGACACACAAGCCCATCTCTGTATGACTGCAGGAAATAAGTTGAAGACAGTCACTAATCCCATGATCCAGCACTTTCCCTCATTTGCTGGGACTGGGATGAAAATAAACCTGCTCATGGAAGTGGGGATAGGTGTGGGGGGGGGGGGGGGAGTTGCCATCCTCATGAGCAACCATTCTCCATTCCAGGCCATACCAATCACCATCATTCTTGATTTGAGGTGGGAGCCATCCACCTCTTCATGAGATTCTTTTTGACTCTGCTCCATTTATCGACCATCCAAAAGGTTCATATTTTGGGAAGAACTTGATGACCTTATCTTGCAACTGCCATCCCTCCTTCCTTATGATGGGGGACTTCAACAGACACAGTCATCTCTGGGGCAGTACTGACACAAACAGGAGGGGCAGATACTGACACAAACAGTAGCAATGGATCCTGGATCTTTCACTCTCCCTGTTTAATACTGGTGTCAGTACATACTTTCAATCCTGAACTGCACATTCACTGCCATTGATCTCACCATCTGCTCCTCCTCAATCCTTCTACTCTTTACGTGGGAGGTTGTGGACAACTTTTACAGAAGGTAAGAACCCCTCATGGTGTGTACCATCTCACATGGGTGGCCTCACCCTGTTCTTTCCCAACATCTACCGGCAGCTCCATTGTCTGGCATTCACTACCAGCATCATCTTCTGTTGGGTGCCCTGTCATATCAGGATCAAGGGCAATGACTTGGCAGGTACTGCTGTCAAGTTTGCCACACCGCTGTCCGACGCTCCACTTTGGTTCCATATGTGGGCTTCTGGCAATGATTTTTCACCTAGCTTCAGTCATAGTGGCAGAGATCTTTGTTTGAACAGTTGGTAATAAACTTTTCAAGATCAAGCCTGTTGTCAAACCATGGCAGTTGTGTTTTCACAGAAATTGTAAGGAGGAAGTTGTACTTGCTCGGCTCTGTTTTAGTCTTTTGTTTTTTATGCATTCATTTCTTCTGTGGGCTGATAACAAACCTAAATATGAGTTTTATGACACCATTTAACAATTAGACATATTTCAATCGAATGTTCTACTTTTAACCTTGAACATCACTTTTATTTTAACTTTCATGGTTTTACATCTGACCCCTTACATTCAGACATCTTTTATCAGATCAATTGATATATTATATTCTGTATGACCAGGGAGTCTTTTACATCTGGGTTGGTTTTACCTTTTGTATATTTATATGCTTATTGTTCTACACTTTTAGTGTTATTTGTATTATTTATGTCTTTAGGTGTTGTCTTTTACATATTTTCTGTATTGGTTTTTAAATTTGGTTATGGGTTATATGTGTCTTTTACTCTCTTTTCTATCTTGTTTGTCACATTATGGCCATTGTTGCTGTTGTTCCATAAAACAAACAAACACTGTCTGTCTATCTGTCTGTTTCTTCTTTGTTTAAAAACTTCTTTGTTTTAAGAGATAATTGTGTGTATTTTGAGATAAATTGAAAATTATTTTTTGAGTTGGATAGATGTTAATGAAATACAGGGTGTTTATAAAGTAACTATCATTTTCTGTAAACAATCCTTTTAATAACTCTCTGTGTTTGAATCAAAAACATGAAAACAACAAAACGTTAATACGATTCAACATGACCCCCTTGCTTGTCAACACACAAATCCCAACATTCAGTGGTAGCACAGTAAACCCTTTCCAAGGTATCAGGTGTAATCTTAGCCACTGCAGCTGTGATCCACTCCTTCAGTTGATTAATTAATTGACCTTTGGAGAATCCCTGACCCACTCCAGACTTTGATGTGGATGTTCGTCAGCCCAAATCCTGCAATTGTGCCTGCTGACAGGCAAACGTGTGAAATGTCACCTCATCACTGAACAAATGTTATTCATGAGATGTTCTCGTTCTGTGGCTTCCAAAAGATCACTACACATGGCCACATGAGCTGCATAGTTCTCCAATAGTTATCCTCGTGTAGCTTATGAAGCATCTGTAGATGATAACACACTTTTTTCATTGTGAAACGTAGGATTTTCCAAACAACTGTTTGCTTTACACCAAGCTCCTTGCTTAGTCTCTTGATGATGCACGAGAGCTATGATTGATTGCATCCTTGATGCATTCCACAGTTTCTGGTGATACTGGAGGTCAACCAGAACGTTTTTCATCATGAACACTCCCTGTCCTTTGAAATTTGTTCACCAGGGATCTGATTGCTGCCCTTGTTGGCGGTGGTTTATAAAATTTACCAGTGAACTCTCGTCTCACCCCTTCGAAGGACACACCTTGCAGTCATGCCTCAACTACTGCTATTCTTTCTTCAGTTGTCAACATGATTCACAAAACATGTAACAGGAAATGATCAGTCAGCATTTTCAAGAAAATTGATAGTTTATAAACACCCTGTATTATCATTTACACTTTCTAAATCTCCCAAAAGCTACAATTACATTCTCTAATGGAAGAAAAAACAAATGAAAATTCTAAAAATTTTAACAGATATTGCAATTGATGTATTTATGATACACTTTGAAATTTTGGGAGTGAAAAAGTTTGAAATTTTGGAATTTTTAGTGAAAGTTGCAAGTGATCTGTTTATGACAGAAATTTAAAATTCTGTTGGAGAGTGTCAAGAGAATACCTCTGACAGCAACAATCTACCCCTTTCTCAGAGGGGTGTAAAAAAATTGCTTTTTAAATTTAAGCAATAAAAGACTATACTTTTTATGTTGTATAATTATTAGTGAAATGCTACCTGCATTTTCCCCATCATCCATTAGCTGAAATTAAAACTTTGAAGGAGTGAAAAAATAGGGAAATGAAGAACATCATTCTCTTTAAAAACAAGATTCCCACATCTGCCAGAGGTGATATGTATTCTTCTTGTTGTTAAGATTTATTTTAAGTTTGCAATAAGAAATAAAGAGAAGAGTTGAATTTAGATTGAAATGAACTTATTTAGTTATGAAACTCTTATGTTAGTGTTCTGTATTAGTAAGTTTCAATAGTGAATTGTAAACTACTTAAATCAAAACATTTACAGGAGTGGTATTCTCTTGGGGAGATGGTGATTATGGAAAATTGGGACGTGGAGGTAGTGATGGATGCAAGACACCTAAAGTGATTGACAAACTTCAAGGTCTCGATGTGACTCGTGTGTATTGTGGTGCGCAGTTTAGCATAGCACTTACTAAAAGCGGTGCTCTTTATTCATGGTGAGTTGTGAGAACTTTTGCTGTGCTATGTTGTGTGATTATTTTTCATTAAATATTAAAATAAAGGCTGCTATATAATAGTTATGTACAGGTGGTGCAAAAGTAAAGCCCTTTTTTTAATTTACTCTTTGTTCTTTTGTTAAATGGTAATCCATGTTCATTTGCAAAATCAGGAATAAAATAGAATTTTAAATTAGAAAGTTATTAAAACTAAAATTTATACGTAAATTACAATTTTAAAAACATTACATATATGAAAATACAAAAATAATAACATACAAAATGGGCATTACTTTTGGACCACCGTGTATCTAGTTCTCATGTAGTTTTTGAAATTATTATGTATCATTTCATCTATTTTCTTCAACAGTACTGATATTAAAAGGATTAATATTGTTACTCATTTGCTTAGATTTCTAAAGTTCTTTTAAACAATTTTTGCAGTAACTATGTTTTTTCCAGAATGCAAATTTTTATTTGTTTGACTTGTAATATACACTCAGTGACTTCTTTATTAACAACAGACCCATGTTATGTCAATAGGAATTCAGATTCATAGAGCTCAGCAATAATTTAGCTTGTTTGCAGCACATTACTTTTGCACTGCTTTCCTAAAAAATGTAATTTTAAAGTAAAAAATATGAAAATCTTTAATACTTGTTTTTCATACCTTTTACACTTTATATTGTTTAGGAGCATTATGGGATTTTGGTTTTATGAAATGCAAGAATTTCCTAAAACAGAAAAAGTAAAATTTGCTCATCAATCTTTCAGGACACTATGTTCCTCATAAATTGCATTACTATTGTCAAGGACTTCCATTAATTAAGTTGTGAGTTTTATGTTTGGTTGACTTATGTCAAAAAACTAATGTCAAGTTTCTCATCTGCTGTATGCACCTAGTTTTGTAGAGATTGTTATGTGCCTCTTTTACAGCTGTTGAACACAATGCTGTTGACCAACATGACTGGAATAACACCTTGGCATACCACAGAATTCTAATGTTTATTTGTCATCACAGGGAGTAGCTCACTTTCATTTGACAATCAGATATATTTTTAATGTAAATAGATATAAATATGTTATAGGTAGAGCCCACATGAATGCAGATATCTGCATTTAAAGACACTCTCTGGATAAAAGATCAACCCTTACCATGCCAGGCCTAAAAATCTGAATTGTACCCTGTGACTTTTTTTTCCAACTGTGTTCAGTAAAAAAAAAGTCAACTTAGAACTTTTTTTGCCAAATAACTAATGAAAGGGATTATGGCATGATGATGTATTGCCTCATTAATCTGTATTTAATTCTGGATTTTCTGAAAATAAAATATTTAGTTAAAAAGATGATTAGTTTTGTTTTAATATGGATTTATAAAAGTATGTAGTAAAAAAAAAGCCAATAGATAAAAATAACTATAGTGTGTATGAGTAGAAAGGCTACTTATTTCTGAATAACAGAAAAGTAACTTTTAACTTAAATTAAGAAAATATTTCTCTTTTTCGAATTTTTTTCATGGCACTATACTTTTAGAAAAGTCCAGGCAGGCACTATTCAAATAAACAAGTCAGCTTCAGAATTGTTTTAGAAAATAACCAATGAACAGAAATAGGTCTTGTTATATACTAAAAGAAAAAAATTTTAATTGGGGGTTAAGAAAATGATGAAAATATAAATGAAAGACATGTAAGTAAAGTTTTATAAACACTTTTAAGGAAATTAAAAGGTTTTATTGTAGTTTTTTGCATTTTAAATTCAGTAAAAATTAATTTTTTTTTATAATTTCTGCTGTATTTTCTGGAATATTTCACTTCTTTAATATATATATAATTCATAATATTTCTCTCAATACTTAAGTCTCATTTATTAATTTTTTCAAAATTATTTGGTCATTTATGGAATCAACATTCAATGGCAATTTTTTTTTTCAATCAGGAAACTCTAAGAGTAAGGTAGTAATGTTAAAAAATTTATTTTGCTTTAAAAAATAATTAATATAAAAACTGAAAAATATATAATTGGAATTGGATAAAGAGCTATGAAGAAATTAAATAAAAAATATCCAAAGCAAATATAGTTTATTTTACTTTGTGAAAGTGACATTGAACCCTTCCAGATCTTTGCATTAGATATTGAGTGCCATGGAAGAATTGAATTTTATAACAGCAGCAAAATCTTGACTTAAAAATTACAAATTCTGAATGCTAGTTATGAAATTACTTCAATTTAATTAAAAATAGTACTAAACTAAGTTCCATCATTTAAAAATTAAATTTTTTATTATAATGTAAGCTACCATTTAGTAGCTGCCATTTTAAGTAATGTATGCCAAATGATTTAATTTTTGGTCAAGTTTCAAATAATTATTCTTTCTAATTGCAGTATGTATTTGAGAAGCAATATAAATAATTCTAGAAGTAATGGAATCGATATCCTCCTTTAAAATCTGAGAAAAGTCATAGTTGATCTGAATCACTCCCTTAGTCAATTGAAATAGAAAAAAAAATCACAATTTTCTAGTTCAGTGTTGGCTTAATTATCCTTGCAATACTTGGTGAACACTTATTTATTCTTTTAGAACTATATTTCATCAACAAAGTAAAGTGCAAAAAACACTTTAGTACTTTCTAAATGTAATATAAATATATGTCTAGGCTAACATTTGCAGGTTAAAAGTTTCAAAGCACAACCAGATGTTTGCTGCTCAATATCATGCTGCTAATTTTGACAATCACATGATCAAAGAAATATAGATTTTTCTCTTCATATTCTTTTTGTACGATATATTTGATGATAATAAATGATAAATAAATTACCCCTCAAGCAGCTGCTTGCCACAGAGGTCTGACAGAAGCCTGTCAGTTTAAATCTATAAAAATAATTCAGAAACATTAAAATAGTTTTTAATTGTAAAATCTATGAAAATGAAGCAAAAACATATATATGGCTACCACTTACTTATGGAGAGAAAATGATATTTTTTCCATTTTAAGTACAGTATTTTTTTTAAACTATTTTTTTCCCTTTTTCCTATATTACCATATTTTTCTAATATAAATAGTTTATAATATTTCTATTCATTGGGTCTCTTCTTCTATTAATCTCTTTCTATTAATAGGTTCAGTTATTTGAATGTTTGCACCCTTGAGCAAGTATCTCAGCTTACTTATCTTAGAAACTATATAACAGATACTGGTGATATGAAGCATGCGATAAACAGAAGAATAGTGATTTCTGCTGATACTTTTAAAAATCTATGGAAAATAGGTGTATATACCTAAATATTACAGTTAGGCTCTGCAATAATTTGGCACTTTCTAAAGTTAGTTTTGGTAGCAAAATATAAACTCTTTGTAAGCAAGATAACAGGAAACTTGATGCCTTTGTTTCTAAATGTTTGCACAATATCTTGACATTAGATGGTTTGACTTTGTAAGTAATCATGCCATTAGTCAAAGGAGGCAGCATATTGTGCAGAGATACTGTTTTAGTTTAGAAGTAGAGATTAGGGAATGGGATAATGAGCAGTGTGCCTAAAGACCTCAGAAAGAGGGGGAGACTTAGGATGTGGTGCACAGAAAAGTCAAACAGGATCTTGTTAGAATTGACCTACAGTAGCTAAATGTAGCATCTGTGGTTAAGGATAGACATATTTGGAGAAGTAAATTATGCAGTCTGGTTGGACTTGCATAGCCCATGGCTGCTTGAAGATTCTGTATTACATATACTAGGACATTCTGTTAGTAGCACAAACTTGTAAATTAGTAAGGTGAGTAAAGTGGTCAGGTAATATAGACAACAGGTAAGGAACTTTCTACTTGAATATCCTTTTTAAATAAAGTACTGTAAAACCTACAAATTAACATGCATTGTGCATATATAAAGTACAAATGGAATGAGCCATCAGTAATGTAAAATTAATTTATTCATTACCTAATTGTAGGATACCTTATATATTTTTTAATATAAATTATTTAAAAAATATAAAAAAAATATAGTAGGAACTTACCTATTCACTTACCTGTAAAAATTGTTTAATTTAACCTCATGCAGTTAGCCATGATGACATCCATGATACAGAGTTGCTGTAAACTCATACTATAGTATGCTATTCAGTGCCATTTCAGAAAATCTTGGGGACTACCTACAAGTAATGTCTTAGAGGCACTTTTTTGAAAATCCCTTAGCTTTCAGTAACTGAAATTTAATGATTTAGATTGCATATTAATACCTTCATTTTAAAATTTTCTGTGTTTTTTAGTAATTTCAAATTTTAAAACTCACAGATATTATTACACTTTGCTACATAAAAATACAGATGTGATGTGTTTAGTTTTATACCCATATTCAATAACATAAAACACTTATCCAAAGTTAATCATCTCATGTAAATTTTATTCCTTAGCCCAGTGCTGTCCAACTTCTATAAGACTGCGGGCCATTTTTTTCCTTTGCCAATATTTTGCAGGCCAAAAAAAAATTAATAATATAGGATAGGTAATTGAAAGCCAGTTCATGTCACCTCAAAAAATTATTTTATTTATATGAAAAATAATAAATAATAACAAACCTCAAAAACCTAAAAAAATTATTTATACAAAAAATAATAAGTAATAATGAACCAATATAAATTTTCTAAAGTGTATCAAATATTTTATAATTTAATGGGAGCATTGTGGCCTTAGTTGTTGGACAATATTTTCTTTATGTCCATATCGATATTTGTTGTTGTGAGCTGAAGTATATGCTCAAGTGTAGAGTCTTTCAAACAGTTCCTGTATCTTGATTTTATATATTTCATATCAGAAAATGCACGCTCGCAGATATATGTACTTCCGAATATATAAATTATTTGGAGTTCAAAATCTTTCATTTTTGGATATTTTTCTTTAAGCAAAAGTTTGAACAATTCTATTTCAGTTTCTCTATTAGATGCAATAATTGGGTTGGCCTGAAAGTCATATATTAATTAATAATTCCATTTGATATTTAGGATC
This sequence comes from Ryuthela nishihirai, assembly GCA_038380435.1. Taxonomy (NCBI): domain Eukaryota; kingdom Metazoa; phylum Arthropoda; class Arachnida; order Araneae; family Heptathelidae; genus Ryuthela; species Ryuthela nishihirai. The sequence goes on from JAWZYU010000024.1 coordinate 65,833,944, forward strand.
TACAGTGCTAATATCAATATTTAATGGATTACTGAATAAATTTAAACTTTACTTAAGGTCATCAAATTGAGAAAATCTTCTATTAAAAACTTCAATTAGGATATCTAATTTAGGAACAAATTTTTCAAAATTAACTGTTTTACTAAGTTGCTTCATTTCTTCATAGAACTCTTTACAAGTTTCAAATGAATTAAGTTGCTTTCCTGCAAATTTGACTTCAAAAATTGTAGTTTGTTTCTAAACCCAGTAACATGATTATAAAGACAACAATTTTTCCCCTATAATTAAAATCGACTTCCAAAGTGGTTAATATTTAGTATATACCAAGAAAGTCGAGTTTATTCAATATTTAATCAATTGTATACTTGTAAGATATACTTTCCATCCATAAGGCATTTATTTGCTGTATTGTGGCTAAGATCGCCTGAGCAGCGCCTATATGTGACATAATGGAATATGTACTATAGGTCGAGAATGTTCATATCATTAATTTAGAGGAGATCTTGATCGGCGGCCGGTAGCTCAGTGGTTTAGAGCACCTGACATGTTATCAGGAGGTTGTGGGTTCATATCACACCCGGCTCAAGACAATTTTTTTCTCTAAAATTAAAATCGACTTCCAAAATGGTTAATATTTAGTAGAAACACCTAATATTTACATCTGTTCTTGATAATCCAACTGTGGTTAAAATTGATTTTCATATTTCTAGTTATTTCTCTTCATTTTAAAAGATGTATACAGAAATCAGAGGAACTCATACAGGAAACTGAAACATCCCATTTTTACATCTATTCTTTGATAATCCGACTGGTTAAAAACGAATTTTTATATTATCATTCATTTATGTTCCTACTAAATGAAGAAACCAATCGAACTCCTTCCAGGTTAGGAAACAGCTCACATTTCCATCTGTTCTCAGTAATCTGACTCTGGTTAAAATGGATTTTCATATTTCATAGTCATTTCTGCTCTAAAGGTATGACTAGAAATATGGAAAAAAAATGGATGCATACAGAAATCCGAAGAACTCATACAGGAAACTGAAACAACCAATATTTTGATATGGTTAAAACTAATTTTTATATTTATTTCATTTTGCCTCTTTCTGAATGAAACAATTGGAAATCAAAGTAATTGATATAGGAAATTGAAACAGTTCATATTTGCATCTGTTCTTGATAATCTGACTATTTAAAATGGATTTTCATATTTCTTGTAATTTATGTTTTACCTAAAAGGTGCATATAAAAATCAAAGGAGCCCATACAGGAAATTGACAATATATACATCTGTTCTCAAAATCCAACTCTGGTTAAAATGATATATATTGATATATATATATTAATCTCTGGCCTTACAGAAAGAAACAATCAGAAATTAATGGAACTCATTGAGAGAATTGAAACATCATATTTGCATCTGTTCACGATAATCTGACTCTGGTTGAATGGGATTTTTATTTTTATATTCATTTTGCTTCCTTTCGAAGAAACAATTGGAAACCATTGGAACTCATTCAAGAAAATGAAACAGCTCATATTTACATCTCTTCTGAATAATCCAACTCTGGCCACAACAAATTTTAATATTTCTATGGTTTCTAATGGAAAGAATTAAAAGTTCAAGGAACTCATACAGGAAATTGAAATAGTCTGTATTAACATTTGTTTTCGATAATCCAATCGTGGTTAAAGCAAATTTTTATTTTTATATTCATTTCTGCTCCACCTAAAAATTGCAAATGGAAATTGAAAGAAAAAAGAAACCTATTAGGTAACTGAAACAGCCCGTATTACATGTCCTCGATAATCTGACTCATATTAAAATGGAATTTTATATTTTCATTCTTGACTGCTTTATCTACAGGAAACTTTTAGAAATCTAAGGAAGGCAAGTAGGAAACTGAAATGGCCAAAATTTACATCTGTTCTTGATAATCCAACTCTGGATGAAACAGATTTTTATGTTTCTTTTCATGTTACAACATCTGATATTCAATAAAGCATTTTTTATATTTTATTCCTTTAAACATTTCAGTACAATGGATTTTTTTTTTAATTCCTTCCAAATGAGACCTGGTGAACTTATCAAAAACCAGTTATCAGTCTACACTAGTGGTTCTCAACCTTTTATGCTTCACGTACTCCCTGGAAATGTGTATATAATTGGCATACCCCTTGTATAGACAGATAAAACTATAGTTATAGTATAACAATGGGAATAAAATAAGATATATTTATATGTAACATATGTCTAGCAACTTTTGACCTCTCACGGCGTACCCCAAAAATTTTTATTGCGTACCCCACATTGAGAACCCCTGATCTACACAATCTGGCTGATTTCTTTCATTCGCTGTGATCAAATATTTTTACATATATATAATCAAACTATTTTGCCAGTTCATAATACTCTTAAATAATGCATATTTTTGCTTTTCAATCAAGATCATTCCTTGATTCCATAAAAATATAGATTTTTTTTCCAGCTTTTACACATTAGAAATGTATTTTCATATCTATGTAGATAATTTTCATGCTGCTTTCTAAGAAAAATTGAATGTCAAAATAATACACTACAGGAAATCAAACTGTGCAGAACTCTCAATAATCAGATTTCCAATGAAACAAATTATCTTATAAGTTGCTTCCTTCTGAATTACAAAATCACAAATGAAATGAACACTGAACAGTACAAGAAGCTATCACAGCCAAAATTTTCATTGATTATCTCTAATTCGAGAACAGATGCAAATATGAGCTGTGTCATTTCTCTGAAGGAGTTCTGTTGATTTCTGATTGTTTCATGTAACAAGAGCAGAAATCTCTTCTGAGCTACAGCTGCTGCATTTGTCCACTCTAGGCCAATTTTAGCAAGGTCCTGTTTGACATTGTCTGCCCATCACATCCTAGGTCTCCCCCTTTTACTGAAACCCCTAAGCACACTATTCATAATCCTGTTTACCAATCTGCAGCTATTTTAAGGCTCCAAAAGATTATTAAACTTCTTCTCTTTGGACTTTTCGACTGATCCATATTAAAACTACAGATAGCATATTGGCCACCAGGCGATGTTAACTTCCCAAATAAAATTAAATGAGAGTTTGTTAAGTATATGAGTGTTACTTATTGAGTAAGAAATCAAAAGATTGTTAATTTCTTAAAAGTTAAATCTTAATCAAAATCAATTATCATTGCTCAAGAGAAAAAATGGCAAAGGCAAAATATTCATATAACAAACAAAGTTTGTTCCCAAAAATTCTCAACTCACCATATAAACGGATAAATACAAAATAGGGTGAGCAAATAAAAGCTCATTTAAACATCTTCAAAGCTGACAAACTTCTCAGCTAGCATCATTCTCATTCTCATTACTACCTTTCTACTAACATTACTGTCTGACACTCTACCCCCTCCTTGACCTAACATCACTTAGTATTATATGCGACATACAAATAGCAAGTGTGTGTTGCACATTGGGTAAAACATTTGCATAATCTTATGATCACATGCTCGCTATGATGTAAGAGAGAGTGTGTCATTAACATGCGCATTAGCGGCTGTGAATCAAAATTTGGAGTTGCACACATGCAACTCCTTTAGCGGCTTGGAAGAGAGAAATGTGATTAAGTCCAACTAAAATATAATCCCAAAAATAATAAATATAATGCAAATAAAGTAAAACTGGTTAAGGAAAGGTAAAAGTGAATGGGTGAACAATCACACTATGCATACAGGCAATATTGCCAAACCAACACAGTCTCTCTCTGCACAATATGCTGCTCAAAAAAGGTTGATGACTCCTTCTTCTAACCTCATCATTACTTACAAAGTCAACTGCGTAATGCCCAGGATATTGCATAAGCATCTAGAATCAAAGGCATCAAGTTTCTTGTTATGCTGCTTATTAAGGGTCCATGTTTTACTACCATAACTAACCTTAGAAAGAACCAAACTGTAATACAGCCTAATTTTAGTCTTTAGGTGTATATGTCTATTTTTCATACTCTCCATAGATTCTTAAAAGTCCCAGTGGCAATCCCTATTCTATTTATTTCATACCGCACATCACCAGTATCTCTTACACAGCTCCCAAAATAATTAAACTGAAGCACTTGCTGAAGATTGTCACTTTCAAAGCAACTGAAGCACCATCTGCCTGATCAATTTTCATCACTTTAGTTTTTTCTCCATTTATCACCAAACCTACTCTATTACCAGTCTCATCAACAGGCCTAATGAAAGAATTCATCTCATTAACATCATTAGCCAACAGGACCAAATCATCTGCATAATCTAAATCAGAAATTTTGAAATCTCTTGACCATTTAAAGCCAAAATCTTTCCCTTGCAAAGAACTTTGCATAACATAATCAATAACCAAACAAAAGAGAAAAGGAGACAAAATGCACCCTTGTCTAACTCCACTAGAAATGCTAAACCAATCACTGCAAGACATACCAACTCTCACATGTGACTCAATGTTATTATAGAGAGCTTTCATTACAGTAACTAACTTATGAGGTATTCCATCAACAATCAACATCATCATTAACGATCAACCACAAATTATGTCGATGAACAGACATACAGTAACAGTTTCCCTATAGCAAAAAAAAAAACCTTCGAGTGCAAAGGATTAAATATGTAAGTTTTTAAATATATATATATATTCAGATGGTTTTCTTTTCATGAAATTTTAAAGTGGTTTTAAATTGTATTTTATTATTTTAGGGGAAAAGGTGATAATCACCGTTTAGGACATCAGAGTGAGGAACATGTAAGGTTTCCTAAGCTAGTGGAAAGCTTATCTAATAAGAAAATTGTTGATGTATCAGTTGGAGTGAGCCATTGCCTTGCTTTAACAGAAGTAGGAGAAGTATATTGTTGGGGCCGGAATGATCAAGGCCAACTAGGTACATATTCAGGGACACATCCTGTAAATGTAGGAGCTTTGGAAGGAAAGCATATTGTTGGAATTTCCTCTGGACCTGCACAGGTATTCAAATGTATTAATTTTTTGTTTTAAACAAATATATGTAAAAAACAACAACTTATTTTTCATTGCATTTCTTAAAGATAACTACATATATATGTATAGAATTATCACTATTTATGTACTTAATTATATTTTTATAAAATATATTAATTTATATAAAAAGTTTATTAGGTATATTTTAATCATAGTAGAAAATATCTTTTTGTTACCATTTTAAACATTTGAAAGTGACTGGAGTAGATCTCATACTCAAATGATTCAAAAGTCCTCTAACAGATTGTGATGAAATTATAGTGAAGAATGCTTTATATGACCTAATAATGCACAAAGACTGAACAAATTCTGATTTGAAAGTAAAGATTTATGCTAATATGCCATGAGTACGCAAAATAGACCCATCAAGAATCAATGTAAATTACCCAAATAGGGCAATGATCTGTTCTAATAACAATATAAGCTTTATACTGTGATGGTACACCCATTCACTTTTACTTTTCCTTACCAGTTTTGTTTTATTTACTTTATATTTATCATTTTGGGGATTATTACATTTTTGGACTGATTGCAATTCTCGTTTCTGAGCTGTAGGAATTGTACATATGCAACTCCGACCTTTTGATTGTCAACCGCTAAAGCGCGTGTGTAGGACATGACCCCTCTTGCATCATTTCTAGTATGAAATCATACAGGAAAATTATGAGCAACTAGCTTGTCTCCATGGCCCACTTTGACTGAAGCCTGTGCATTCATGGATGAACCTTGTCATGAAATGAGGTACATAATGCATACACGAAATATATACCAGCCTTTTGACATTTCCTATCTGACATTGCTAGATGACACCAATCTGCTGGAGGGGTTGAACATGTCCACCAGTTGAAAGTGGACATGTTCAACTGAACAGTGTGAATGTGCTTCTTTAAGAATGTACCGGTGATAGGGTAGATTCACTACAGAAAAAAGAAATGCTCATGGTACAATCGAAAGAAGAACTATAATTCTCAAATAAATGTGATTTGTTCATTCTATTGCACATTTTTTTTTGTCAGTTTATATAATTAAGTCATGTTGAGTTATAATTTTTGCCTATATAGAATAAATGTTAAATGAGGACTGTTTTGTATTTTGAATCTTTAACTAAATTTTTGATTAGTTTACTTTGAATATAAGTAAAATATAAGTTTACTTTGAATCACTCTTTTAGATAAAAGTGATCTTATGTAAAACATTTTCATTGTGCATTAGTCAATTAGGAGATGTGATATTTAAATTGACATATTTCACATATTTCTGAAATTCTTTCAGGAAAATTCATATAAGGTTTGTCTGATATGATAATAAGAAAAGTTATTAACAAAAGAAAAAAAAAATTGGCTTTGAGTTGACATAGAAATGTTAAAGGCTATAAAAATTGTGGTAATTCTGAATTATTGATGCCCACATTATTTGTTGATTTCACATGCAATAACCATAAGTTTACTTTGAATCACTCTTTTAGATAAAAGTGATCTTATGTAAAACAAAACATTTTCATTGTGCATTAGTCAATAAGTTATAAAACTAATTTAACCCTTTCACTACCAAAACTCCCCAAACTGCAGGTAAAAGATAGTGAAGAGGAAGGAATAACACTGATTAGATGAGTCCATTTAAAATCTTGGCCTTTTGGGCCAGTATGATAGTGAAAGGGTTAAGCTGTAGTATGAGAACACAACTATGAAAGCTGAGTTTTTATAGCTGAGTTTATAAAGTTAACCTTTAACACTTTTTCCACTTAAGTTTAAAAATTAATTAAATTGTTTGTTTAATTTTATACTTGGTTGGTATTTTAAGTAAATATTCTACATATAAAGTTGTATATACATATATATAGCATATTCACTATGGAATTCTAAATCTTTTATATTAGACTTTTATGTGGTCTGCAAGTGAACAAAATAATGTTGGCTGCCACATTCCTTTTGTTCTTGATATATGCTTGTCTACATTTGATCTGCTGAATGATTTGATGAGTCATGTTTGTGAAGGTCTAGAAGGTTCTTCTGATTGGCCACCACCACAAGAGAAGGAATGTATGGCTGTTGCAGCACTCAATCTTTTAAGACTTCAGGTTAGCTTTTAATAAAATGTTAATAATTTTTTCCAAGGAAAAAGATAACTCAATAGTGCTAAGCAAGTATGTAATATTGTTTATAAACCTATTACTCAGTATTTTCAGAGTTGTAACAAGGATCTTTTATAAGGGTAAATCACTAATACATTATCTGTTTGAACTTGAACCTGAATAAGCAATATAACAAGTCTCTGTTTTCTATGCAAGCCATGATTTATTTCAGTTACATGTAAGAGATGTTGAAACCTAGTCAATCCAAAACAGTCTGAGTAAAAACATTATTGTCATTCCCAGTCAGTGTATATGATGAATAATGAAATTTTGGTACTGTTCAGTAACTAAACATCATACGAAAGAAGAAAAAACCACTGTGGAAATTTTTGAAAGGGAATTTGTGGGGACTCTTCCTATTTGTGCTATGCTACATGGTAATGTTTTACATCAAACATTATAAATGGAGTAAGTAATTAATCAATAAACTCTATTCTTGGCAGCAAGATGAAATTTCTAATTCAAAAATATGTTAAAAAGCTGAATATAATAAAACCCCATTTGCCAAACAACATCATTTCAAACCAGTGCAGTCTCTCTCTGCACAATATGCTGCTCAAAGGAGGTTGCCAACTCTTTTGCCTAACTTCATCATTGCTTACAAAGTTGAAACACCTAATGCCCTAGATATTGCAAAAGCATTGTAGAATCAAAGGCATCAAGTTTCCTGTTATCTTGTTTACAAAGGGTCAAGTTTCACTACCATACCTAACCATAGAAAGAACATAACTATTATAATGCCTAATTGAAGGCCTTAGGTGTTATGTTTAGTTTATCACAATCTTCAAAGATCAACCATTCCATGGCCCCACTTGAACAAAACTGGATTACATCCAGAGGCCCAGCTGTTTTTTCACTTCAAGTCAGCTGGGGGGAAAAAACAGCTTTAGAACGTTTTTACCAATAACTGATGCAAAGAATTATGACATGTTATATCCCAAATTAATTGGCATTTAATTCTCAATTTTATGAAAATAAAACGTGTTACAAAAAAGATACTAATTTTATTTTAATAGGGCTTTTATAGAGGCATGTAGTAAAAAATGCATCTGGCAATGCAAATAAAAATTTATTTGATGAAAAACAAACTATTAGATAGGGAGAAATTATTATAATGCATGTAAATAGAAAAGATAATTATTTCTGAATTAAAAAAATTACTTGAAACAAAACGATTACTCTCATTTTGTGATTTTTCTCATGGTACCATACTTTGAGAAAAGTCGAGGCTTTTTAGAAACTGCTGAATCACATCATTATGTCGATTTTAGATTTTATTTAAGAATAACCAATCAACCAAAATAGTTCATGTCAAATACCAAATTAGACAGAATTTAATTTCGAATTTTATGAAAATAAACAATTTAAACAAATTTACCAACATGTTGATTTTGAAAAGACTTTTCACTGTGATATAGTTTTCAAAAAATAGATTGGACTATGTGATTAAGACAAAATGTTGGAAACTTTACGAATAAAAGCAGTTAAATTAATTATATATTAATTGAAAGGAAATTTCTTCCCGACTAATATATTTACCTGAAACATGTTTCTATTTCTTTTAATGATTCTTTTCAGTGTGGATATTTTAAATCATGGGCCAGTGTTATGCAAGGTGACTTAGATTGCTCACATTAATAGGATTTTTTCTGCCCAATTTATGAAAGCAAGAGCACTTTCTTGGCTGCCTTTTTTACTAATATTCAAATTTTTTTTCCTTTCGTATTGAAGTTTGGCGACCATGGTTAAGTGCCAAAAACCTTGTGCATCATCATCATCATCAAGCAGTCATGGGCTATGGAGGTCCAACCAGACCATGCAATTTAGTTCTACAAGCAAGTCTGTCCTGAACTACATCTGCTGCATCTGGCCACTGCATGCCAATTCTAATAAGGTCCTTTTTGACATTGTCTGCCCACCGCATCCTAGGTCTCCCCCTCTTTCTGAAGCCTTTAAGCACACTGTTCATAACCCTATTCGCCAATCTATAATTATCCATACGGGCAACATGGCCAAACCAACGGAGTCTCTCTATGCACAATATGCTGCTTGAAGGAGGTTGCTAACTCCTTTGCTTAATCTCATCATTAGTTACAAATTTGAACCACCTAATGCCCAAGATACTGTGTAAGCATCTAGAATCAAAAGCATCTAGAATCAAAAGCATCTAGTTTCCTGTTATCTTGTTTACACAGCGTCCAAGTTTCACTACCATAACTAACCCTAGAAAGAACCAAACTATTATACAATCTAATTTTAGTCTTTAGATGTATACACCTATTTCTCCACACTCTCCATAGATTCTTAAAAGTCCTGGCAGCAATTCCTATTCGTCTGTTAATCACACACCGCACATCACCAGTATCTGTTACACAGCTCCCAAGTTAATTAAACTGTGACACCTTCTCAAGAGTGGAACTAATGAGATTAACTGAACCACAGCCTACCTGACCAATTTTCATCACTTTAGTTTTCTTTCTGTTTATAACCAAACCTACTCTACTACCAGTCTCATCAACAGCTTGAATGAAAGAGTTCATCTCATCAACATCATTTGCCAAAAGGGCTAAATCATCAGCATAATCTAAATCAGAAATTTTTGTATCTCCAGTCCATTTAAGGCCAAAATCTTTCCCTTGAAGTGAATTTCGCATAACATAATCAACAACCAAGCTAAAGAGAAAAGGAGACAAAATGCACCCTTGTTGAACACCAGAAGTAATGCTAAACCAATTGCTACAAGCCTTACCAACTCTCACACATGACTCAATGTTATTATAGAGAGCTTTCATTATGTTAACTAACTTGTCCGGTATACCATATGATCTCACAATCAACCACAAATTATGACAATCAACAGAGTCGAAAGCCTTTTTGAAATCAAGAAAGCTAGCAACCAAAGGTTTCTGTAACTCGAAACATTTCTCAAGAATCTGCCTAAGTGAAAATATCTGATCCACACATCCCCTACCACTTCTGAATCCACATTGCTCATCACACAATTGCCTGTCAACCAGATTCTTAATTCTGTTAAGCACAATCATGCAAAGAACTTTACCTGGAACAGAGAGTAGGCTGATACCCCTATAGTTATCACAAGAACTGCGATCACCTTTTTTGAAAATAGGGATAATAATAGCTCTGTTAAAATCATTAGGAACCATGCCTTTCTCATAAAAGATATTTAAAATTTCAGTTATCCAAGTGGTAACAGAAACATTCCCAGCTCTAAGCATTTCAGTAGTAATTTCATCTACACCTGGGGATTTATGAAGTTTAAGTTAGGAAACAGCCAAAATAACTTCAGATTGTGTTATAGGTCCAACATTAAAGCCACCAATGCATCTATTATCATTGCAAACAATGGGAGTAGAACTAACCACATTGTTTAGAACATCACTGAAATGCTCAGCCCACCTAGCCATGACAAAATCCTCACCTTCTATAACCTTACCTTGTTTATCCTTCAATTCTTGTATACCTGTCCGTTTTCTACCACACAAAACGTTAACTATCTGGTACAGCTCTCTGCTGTTGTGCTGTCTAACTGCTTCCTCGGTTTTGTCAGCCAAGCCAATGATTCTCATCAGCAGCTAACTGATCCTTTACACGTTAATTAAGCTCTCTGTAATGCTTTCTATTATGACTAGTAGGGTATTGATTAAGGACATTCCTGCAGTTCTTTCTTTCTGAAATAAACTCAAGTGCCTTATCACTTAAATAATTCTGCCTCCTCTGCTCCTTTTTCACTAAAAGAGTACTGTTAGTTTCCAGAAAAGCCTATTTAAAATGGTCCCATTCTTCCTCAACTTCAGTAGTAAGCAAACCATGACTGTCAAAATGACTAAGTAACCTATCATGGTAAGCTTTGGCTATAACTGGATCTTTCAGAGCTTCAGTATTAAAGGTAAATTTTTTAACCCTAGCACAACACTTTTTAAGTTTAAGTTGCAAGACACTTTTAACAAGGTAATGGTCAGATCTAATTTCAGCTACCCCATATGCCCTGGTATTCTTAACAGAACTAGTCCATTTGCTGTTAATTAATATATAATGAATCATATTCTTATGCAGCTCATTGGGTGAAACCCATGTGTACTTATGTATGTCACGGTGTTTGTAATAAGTGTTAGTTATTCTGAAACCATTGAGTTTACTTACCTATAGGAGACTTTGCCCTTTGCCATTGCAGCTACCAATACCAAAAGGGCCTATCACCCCTCCCCAAAGGTCAGAGTCAGTACCAACTTTGGCATTGAAGTCACCAAGAACAAGGATAATATCTCCTTTCTTGACAGAATTCAAAATATCCTGAAGTTGTCCGTAAAACCTATCTTTCTCATCCTCATCGACATCCTCAATGGGGGCATAACAGCAGATAACCTTCAAGTCTTTAACACTTGTCTGAAATTTAGCTGTAAGAAACCTTTCATTAATGCACTCATATCCTAGAAGAGCATCATTAGTGTGTCTGCTGAGAAGCAGACCAACGCCTTGGTGATGTTTATTATCGTCCCTCCCTGAAAAGAGAAATTTAAGATTATTTTTAAGAATCTGACCTTTATCTGTCCATCTGGTCTCTTGCAAGCTGAGAATATATAAATTATAATGGTGGAATTCTTGTGTGAGGACAAGAGAAAAAGCTCGGTGCAGAGTCCTCACATTCCAACTACCTATGGAGAGAAAATGTTTAGTGGGATGTTTAAAGAAACTACGTTTATTGAGAGATAGAATGCCGACAATATCAAACAGCCCCCTAATCGCAGACATGCGGCAAAGACCTGTTCCCCCACCACTAAAGGCTGAAGCCATCTACACTAGAAGACTTCCCTCAATGTAGAATTTGACAATGCCAGTAGAAGCAAAGAGTTCAGGTGCCTGCGATGACCTCTGCTCAGGATTATCCACCAGCTGATAAACATATCTTGTGAATCTATTCACTTGGGGCTGTCAACCCACAAACAAAGAGAAAACGCAGTGGAAGATTATCCCTCCAGAGAAGCAGTGCAGCAAATTCAGGATCCATAATCAAGCTCAGAGCCATAATTCAGTCGAGTCCAGTAGGTTTATATGGTCAGCACCAGGACCCTGTGTGGTTGACCACTCCTCAGCAGGGTAGAAAAAAATGAAAAGTAGCCAAAGTTGTCCAGATCAGTAGGCCAAACTAATCTGGCAGCCCTCCCCTTTTTTTAAAAAAAAATTAAAATGTGCAAGGAAGGAGTAAAACACTTTCAGTGTGGTGAGAGAAGGAGGGTAAAATTTTCCCAAAATTGCCCTTCCATAGGAGGACTGATTTCAATGCCAAGGAAGTACTTTTTACTTCCTTAGCCAAGTCCTCATTAATTTTCACAAAATGATACATAAACAAAATATTTTTATTAACATATAACCTAATGCGATGTTAAATAAAATATACGCAAGAACTTGTAAGCTTGCCATCTGATGTAACACAACTTCTATAGATAGATAATATTCATTCAATAGATCAGCCAACCAAAAATTTATGGAAATGTAACAAATCTACAGAAATAAAAATGTAGGTTTAATTGTAAAAGTATAAATACTAGGAACCTGAACTCTTGCTTCTACAGTCATCGTCAAACCTTCATTGGAATAAGTTTTCCATTGTAGATGGCTTGAGCCTTACTAGTGGAGAAAATAGGTCTTTGCCTCATGTCTGGAATTAGGGTGCTGTTCGATATTGTTGGCATTTTCTCTCTCAATAAACGTAGTTTCTTCAAACATCCCACTAACCACTTTCTCTCTATAGGTAGTTGGAATGTGAAGACTCTGCACAGAGATTATTCTCTTGATACCTGACACAAGAATTGCAACATAGGTATTCTCTGTCTGCTGGAAACCAGATGGGCAGATAAAAATCATATACTTAAAAATAATCTGAAATTTCTCTTTTCAGGGAGGGAAGATAAGAAGCATCTCCAAGGTGTAGGTTTGCTTCTCAATAGACATGCTAGTATGCTCTTCTAGGATATGAGGCCATTAATGAAAGGTTTCTTACAGCTAAATTTCAGACTAGCATTAAAGACTTGAATGCTATTTGTTGTTATGACCCCACTGAGGATACCGATGAGGATGAGAAGATAAGTTTTATAGACAACTTCAGAATATTTTGAATTTTGGCAAAAAAGAAGATATTACCCTTGTTTTAGACGACTTCAATGCTAAAGTTAGTATTGACTCTGACCTTTGGGGAGGGGTGTAGGTCACTTTGGTGCTGGTAGCTGCAATGGCCAATGTCTCCTACAGGTAAGTAAGCTTAATGATTTGAGAAAAACTAACGTACTATAAACACCCGGATTTTTATAAATATAAATGTCCGATTGTTTGTATAGGAATATCATAGATTATACATATTTTAATTAACAGCAAATGGGCTATTTAGTTAGGAATACCAGATCATACAGGGAAAACAAAATTGGGTCTGATCATTACCTGGTTAAAAGTGTCTTGCAACTGAAGCTTAAGAAATGTTGTGCTAAGATTATGAAAATTACCTTTAACACTGAAGGATTGAAAGATCGAATTGTAGCCCAAGCATACTAATATAGGCTACTTAGTCATTATGACAATCATGGTTTGCTTACTGCTGAAGTTGAAAAAGAATGGGATCAGTTTAAGCATGCGTTTCTTGAAACCAACAGTATTCTTTTGGGTAAAAGAGAACAGAGGAAACAAAATTCTTTGATTGATAAGGCAATGGAACTTATATCTGAAAGAAGGAATTGAAGGATTAATATGAATCAACACCCTACTAGTCCTGACAGATGGCATTATAAAGAGCTTAATAAGCATGTAAAGGATCAGTTAACAGCTGATAAGAATCTTTGGCTTGATAGCTTGGCTGACAAAGCTGAGGAAACAGTTAGACATCACAACAGCAGGCAGTTTATTAATGTTTTATGTGAGAAGAAACATACAGGTACACAGGGATTAAGGGATAAACATGGCAAGGAGGTTGAAGGTGAGAATTCTGTGATGGCTAGGTGGGCTGAGCATTTCAAAGAAGTTCTAAATAATGTGATTATTTTTACTTCTATTGTTTGTAATGAGAATAGATGCATTACTGGTTTTAATGATGACCCTATATCACATTCTGAAGTCGCTTTGACTATCTCTAAATTAAAACTGCATAAATCCCCAGGGGTGGAAGAAATCACCACTGAAATGCTTAGAGCTGGGAGCATTTGTGTTGTCATATGGCTGGCTGAAATTTTAAAATTTTTTATGATAAAAATGTTGTTCCTAAGGATTTTACTAGAACTATCGTTGTCCCAATTTTTAAAAAAGGTGATCGTAGTTCTTGAGATAATTATAGGAGAATTTGTTTACTTTCTGTTCCAAGTAAAGTTTTTTACATGATTTTACTTAATAGAATTGCGAATTTGGTTGATGGACAACTGTGTGATGAATAGTGTCCATTCAGAAGTGGTAGGGGGATGTATAGATCAAATATTTCACTTGGTCAGATTCTTAAGAAATGTTTAGAGTTTCAGAAACCTATGGTTACTAGCTTTATTGATTTCAAAAAGGTTTCCTATTTTTCAATTTTATTTCCAGACCATAATCTGCATTTTACAAGATGCTAATTTAGGTTTTAAAATTCCCTTTTTGTTAAACTTTTTTGTTACTTACAAGATTAAATCATTATAATGCCCAATATTAATATTGGATTGTTTTAGAATATTCTGTTTGAACTTATAAAAGTTTATATTTTGTAAGAACTATTTTGCTGTTAAAGTTTAATTTTATTGTGTATTTTATTGTGCTCATATATTCTTTTTTTTAACTTTTGCCAACTAGTAGCAATGAATTAAAAATAGCATGTTTCAATTACAGTTGCATGCAACTATAAGTAATGATATACCTGTTGAAAGCCTTGGATTAAATTGTGGCACACGCCTATTGAACTGCTTAAAACAGCGAGTAGTAGAACTTGCTAGTAATGTTGGAGTTCTTCCTTCAATCCAACAAGCTGCACAAGGTGTTCTTCAAACTGGTTGGAGCATATTACTGCCAACAGCTGATGAAAGGGCAAGAGCATTATCAGTGCTGTTACCAGGTGAGTATATTTTTGTTAATGATCTGGCTCTATTTTGATATCCATTGAAAAAAATTGAGATTCAACTGGCAGATGAACCCGAGGGTAATAGCCAAAAATTAGCAAGACTAAATGCACTGATAACTTTGAAACACAAGTTCCAATCCAGCTCAACCAAACTCATATAAATGTTATTGTAGCTTTTGTATGAAAGCTACAACAACTACAATAACGGAATAATATTTCAATAGCATTTGCTAAAACAATGATGGCCTCCCTAAACTATTATGGATTGATATGCAATAGTAATAAAATTATGTTTTTTAATACCAGAAAAAGAAGATTCTGTTTTGCTTGTATAAAGTAGAATTATAAGCTTTTTTTCATAACATCTGTCAAAGAGGTAGTCTGTTGATTCTCCTTTCTAAAAATGTATTCAAAAGAATATTTGTACTTTTTTTTGTAGTATAAAGAAGAGTTTAAGTGATATTACCCTTGTCCTAGGTGACGTCAATGCCAAAGTGATAGGATTGGTATTGGTAGCTGCAATGCAATGGACAACATCAGTACAGGTAAGTAAATTTAATGGTTTGAGAATAACTAACACTTATTACAAACATTGCTACATACATAAGTACACATGAGTTTCACCAGATGGGTTGCATAAGAATATGATTGATTATCTTTTATTTAACAGTAAATGGGCTAGTTCTGTTAGGAATACCAGATCATATAGGGGAGCTGAAATTGGATTTGACCATTACCTTGTTAAAAGTGTCTTGCAACTTAAAGAAGTGTTGTGCTAAGTTTAAAAAATTTACCTTTAATTCTGAAGCTCTGAAAGACCGAGTTATAGCTAAAGCTTACCATGATAGGTTACTTAGTATCATGACAGTCATGGTTTGCTTACTACTGAAGTTGAGGAAGAATGGGACCATTTTAAATAGGCTTTTTTGAAAGTTACAGTACTCTTTTAGGAAACAAGGAGCAGAGGAGGCAGAATTATTTGAGTGATAAGGCACTTGAGCTTATTTCAGAAAGAAAGAATTGCAGGAATGTCCTTAATCAATACCCTACTAGTCCTAATAGAAAGCATTACAGAGAACTTAATAAATGTGTAAAAGATCAGTTAGCTGCTGATAAGAATCTTTGGCTTGATGACTTGGCTGACAAAGCCGAGGAAGCAGTTAGACAGCACAACAGCAGAGAGCTGTACCAGACAGCTAATGTTTTGTGTGGTAGAAAACAGACAGGTATACAGGGATTGAAAGATAACAAGGCAAGGTTACAGAAGGTGAGGATTCTGTCATGGCTAGGTGGGCTCAGCATTTCAGTGATATTCTAAACAATGTGGTTAGTTCTACTCCTATTGTTTGCAATGATGATTGATGCATTGGTGGCTTTAATGTTGGCCCTATAACACAATCTGAAGTTATTTTGGTTATTTCTAAACTTAAACTTCATAAATCCCCAGGTGTAGATGAAATTACTATGGAAATGCTTAGAGCTGGGAATGTTTCTGTTACCACTTGGATGATTGAAATTTTAAATATCTTTTATGATAAAATCATGGTTCCTAAGGATTTTACCAGAGCTATTATTATCCCTATTTTCAGAAAAAAGTGATCACAGTTCTTGTGATAACTATAGGGGTATCAGCCTACTCTCTGTTCCAGGTAAAGTTCTTTGCATGATTGTGCTTAATAGAATTAAGAATCTGGTTGACAGGCAATTGTGTGATGAGCAATGTGGATTCAGAAGTGGTAGGGGATGTGTGGATCAGATATTTTCACTTAGGCAGATTCTTGAGAACTGTTTTGAGTTACAGAAACCTTTGGTTGCTAGCTTTGTTGATTTCAAAAAGGCTTTCGACTCTGTTGATCGTCATAATTTGTGGTTGATTGTGAGATCATATGTTATACCGGACAAGTTAGTTAACATAATGAAAGCTCTCTATAATAACACTGAGTCGTGTGTGAGAGTTGGTAAGGCTTGTAGCAATTGGTTTAGCATTACTTCTGGTGTTCAACAAGGGTGCATTTTGTCTCCTTTTCTCTTTAGCTTGGTTATTGATTATGTTATGTGAAATTCACTTCAAGGGAAAGATTTTGGCCTTAAATGGACTGGAGATACAAAAATTTCTGATTTAGATTATGCTGATGATTTAGCCCTTTTGGCAAATGATGTTGATGAGATGAACCTTTCATTCAAGCTGTTGATGAGACTGGTAGTAGAGTAGGTTTGGTTATAAACAGAGAGAAAACTAAAGTGATGAAAATTGGTCAGGTAGGCTGTGGGTCAGTTAATCTCATTAGTTCCACTCTTGAGAAGGTGTCACAGTTTAATTAACTTGGGAGCTGTGTAACAGATACTGGTGATGTGCGGCATGTGATTAACAGATGAATAGGGATTGCTGCTGGAACTTTTAGGAATCTATTGAGAGTGTGGAGAAATAGGTGTATACACCTAAAGACTAAAATTAAGACTCTATAATAGTTTGGTTCTCTCTAGGGTTAGTTATGGTAGTGAAAATTGGACACTTTGTAAACAAGATAACCGGAAACTAGATGCTTTTGATTCCACTGGGCAGCAAATTTTCATAAAAATAATGCATCTGAGATAAAAGTAGCCATTTTTTTAAAGATTTCAAGGTGCTGAACACGAATATGACAATGAAAATGCAAAATTGGCTACTTTTTCTGAGAAATCCACAATAGTTTCTTATATAATAAAGTAATACGTACATTGATGTATCAGTAGAACTCTGATTCTACTTCTGACATCGCTTTGCCCATTGCTTCTACAGCTGTTCAGGATCATCTCTGTGACTAGTGCCCAACAGTAGTCAGCCAACATTGAAGTGGATCAATTTCCCTGGTATTGTTTTTCCATCGTTACAATGTCCCGGTGAAAACATTCAACTTGCTCATCACTAAGCATGCTGCAGTTGTCATGGAAGAAATCTAAGTGGGAATGGAGAAAGTGGACCATTAAGGACATATTGCAGCGAAGTTTGTGATACAGGACACATGTCCTTAACCACTTTCTTGTAGTTGTCTGCCCTGACATTTCCAAGGAATTTAGATGACACCAGACGAAACGTGTCCTTAGCCTTTTTCTCGTCACCCTGAAGCAGGTTGTCAAACATCTGGTCTCTGAACAGCTTGTAGATCTGAGGACCCACAAAAATTTTCTCTTTAATTTTTGCTTTGCTGAGTTGAGGGAATTTGTCCGCCACGTACTTGAAAGCTGATGCAGTCCGGTCCATGGCTTTTACAAAGTTTTTCATCACACTGAGTTTGATCTGTAGGGACAGTAGCAGGATTTTGTGCATTTCTGCCAATGCTGGGTGTTCCACATTCTTCTCTCTGACCTTCAGAGATTTCCTCTGAGGTCAGTTTCTCTTCACATAGTGCAAAGTCTTTGCTTTGCTGTCCCATTCACATAAGAAACAGCAGTACTTTGTATACCAGCTGCAGATCCATCAACAGAGCAACTACCTTCAAGTCACAACAGAGATGCTAACCATACTTGCTGTATTGAACACAATGCAACATCTGTTTTAGGTTGTAGGTTTCTTTCATGTAGACAGCATGTTGGATCAGAATGATTGAAGTCTATTTCCATTATGCAGCAACACCACCTTAAGATTCAATATCGAGGAGTCTATGAATAGTCGCCATTCTTGAGGGTCATGTTTGATTCCGAGGGCATTCATCAGGCCATCTACATCGGAGCAGAACACAAGGTCATCTTCCTTTCTGAAGTAAGGCACAAACTGCTCATGACGAGTTCAAAATAAAGTCACTTGAACATTTTTCTAGAGAAGATTCCATTGTTTAAGTCTTGATCCAAGTAAGTCTGCTTTGGCCTTGGACAGCTCTAGATTGTGAACAAGATCGTTCATTTCTTCTTTGGTGAGAATGTGTGGCACAGATGACACACCGTGGCAGACATATGGATCATCATTAGACACCAAAGGCTGTGGAGAACCTGACATCAGCTCGCCTCCCTCCTCATCGTCTGAATCGATGGAAAATTCTTTTGGAGGTTTGGGAATGGGAAGGCCTTTGCCATGTGGAACTGGTCAGAGAGCAGATTGTATATTCGAGTACGCTATTGCACATTTCTTTTTCCTTGTGATGCCTCCAGAAACAGGGGGAACCATGCAGAAGTAGTAATCATTTGTGTGATTTCTTGGCTCTCTCCAAATCATAGGAACAGCAAACGGCATCGCCACTTTTTTGCCTTTCAGCCACTTCGGAAGATTTCTTGCTCACGTACTGCAGCATATGTGTGGGGCCCAGGTCTTGTCCTGGTCCTCAATCTTGCATCCAAAATAAAACTCATACACTGCTTTCACTATTGAGTAATGGCCCTTTTCTGGCTTGCAAACATCACTTCCCTGCAAATGTAACAAAATATATCTGCACTATTAACACAGTTACGAGGCATCATTACTGCTGGATTAAAACTGCAAGGATCACTTGTGTTGTACTTATGACTCGGGTAAATGGGAGTCTCTCAAAAGACTTGCTCACCCTATGAGACATCACTTACAACTAATGATTGCATCATCTTTTGTCCACAATCGTAAAGCCATGATGTCATGACTCAACTACATTGCAACAGACAATGATGCAATACCACTGGGGGTTGTGTGTATGGAAGGCTGATGCAATACAACCCAATATGTTGCAATCTCGAGTTTAAAATACAGTGTTGTGAAATGGTTACCTATGTACTCAATGCAGACTCAGTCGTTTATACATGACCATCTCTTCTCTCCTAAACAAGAGCCAATCGACAAATTTTACTATCATTTTCATGTTCAGCACCTCGAAATTAGTAAAGATTGGCTATTTTCATTTCAAAATCTTTTTGTGTGTTGCCCAGTGTTCTAGATGCTTATGCAGTATCTTGGACATTAAGTGGTTCAACTTTGTAACTAATGATGAGGTTAGGCAAAGGAGTCATCAACTACCTTTGAACAGCATATTGTGCAGAGAGAGACTCTGTTGGTTTGGCCATTTAGCCCATATAGATAATTATACATTGGTGAATAGAGTTATGAACAATGTGCCTAAAGGCCTCAGAAAGAGGGGGGAAACCAAGGATGTGGTGGACAGACAATGTCAAACAGAACCTTTAGGAATTGGTGTACAGTGGCCAGATGCAGCAGATGTAGCTCAGGACATCACATGCTTGTCGAACTAAATTGCATGGTCTGGTTGGATCTCCATAGTCCATGGCTGCTTGAGGATGATGATAAAGTGTTGGTTCAAATTTTATTATTTTGAAATATAAATTAGAAGACTTAGGGGAAAACAGATATCAAAGTGGACCAGATGTAGTAAAATGAGAACTAAATTCACACCTGTATTGAAATATTCATGTCTGACATTAGAAGAGCATAAAATTTTAACCCTTCCTAGGACCAGCCTGAAAAACTGATTTACATCCACAGATCCAGGTATATTTTCACTCTGATCAGCCAAAAGAAATTAACTTTAGAACTTTTTTTTTGCCAAATAACTAATGAAAGTAATTATAGCATGTTATATGCCAAATTAATCAGCATTTAATTCTGGACTTTCTGAAAATATAGTTTTAACGAAAAAGATGACTAGTTTTATATTAATAGGGCTTTTTTTAGAGTGATGTAGTAAAAAAATGCATATGGTAACACAAATAAAAATTTGTTTGAAAAAAACAAACAAACAAACTAATAGACAGAAATGATTATAATCCACATGAATAGAAAGGATATTTATTTCTGAATAATGACAAAAATTAAAATTTACTTGAAGCAAGAAAATTACTCCTGTTTTTAAATTTTTTTTTTATTGGTACCATACTTTGAGAAAATTCCAGGCTTTTAGCTAATTGTTATTCTCTTTTGGAAGGGAACAGAAGGGGAGGGCTGCCAGTTCAGTATGGCCTACTGATCTGGTTGTCTATGGCCATTTTTTTCTTTTTTTTTCAACCCTGCTGAGGAGTGGTCAACTTCACAGGGTCCTGGTGCTGACCATCTATACCTATTGGACTGGTTTATGGTTTTGAGCTTGGTTATGGATCCTGGACTTGCTACACTGGTGGGCCTCTATTGAGGGAGAATCTGCTGCTGTGTTTTCTGT
Organism: Ryuthela nishihirai; assembly: GCA_038380435.1. NCBI lineage: Eukaryota > Metazoa > Arthropoda > Arachnida > Araneae > Heptathelidae > Ryuthela > Ryuthela nishihirai. The sequence continues at coordinate 65,855,303 of JAWZYU010000024.1, forward strand.
TTGCTTCTGGCTAAAAGCCCTAAGTGAACTTTCTTCCCTAAGTAAAGCTTTCAGCCCTAAGTGAACAGAGGCATGGGATACCTTAGATCAGCTGGTGGATAATCCTGATCAGAGGCCATTGCAGATACCTGAATCTCACTTAGCTAGTTGGGCATCGCCAGTCCTAAACTGGAGTAATGTGTCTCAGGCAGGCCATATCGCTGTTGAAAAAGTCCACTGAAAAAGGTGGTGCCTGAAGTTCCTACCAGCATCGCTGACTTCAGCCTTTAGCAGAGAAGGAACTGGTCTTTGCCCCATACCTGCAATCAGGGGGCTGTTTGATATTGTTGGTCCTACCTATCTCAATAAACCTAGTTTCTTTAAAAATACTAGTTATCATTTTCTCTGCAGGAACATGGAATGTGACGACATTACATGGAGATTAATAATTTAATAAGGTCATGATACTGATGTAGTGCTGTTACATTTAGTTCTGTTTATAAGTTATGCTATCTGTTATCAATCACATTATGTATCAAGTTATGAGAAGTGCAATAGTTGTTATTACAAATAGTTAAAATGATCCTTATTTATATGGTATTAACTAATTACTAAACTTACAGACAAGTCATATATATAGTTTTAAACAGGTTGTCAAAATATAATAGACTTGTAAGTATAACAAAATCAGTTACCACTGCTTGATGGCTGGTACACCGGCATTAAGAATGTTCATTGTGTGATCAGCTGAAGATAGTTGACATCACATTGTTAACAATTCTCTGCTACCAGTCCTTATGAAACATAGAACTGTTGTGGATGATATCTTATACTTAGTTGTATGCCATTATGCCGTTAATACATGCTCAACATGAGGTTGTAAAATATTGCATAGTTGCGATGACATTGCATTCCATAATATTAACCATATGTCTGATACTGTCTATTGTTAGGTAGACACTTATTATTAATGCTGGCAATAGGTAGTATTAACATCTGTCCGTAAGTGTAACACCTTCATCATCAGATACAATAGATATTGTTCATAACTAATGCATTAAGTTGAGTAGTTGGCATATTTTGATGTTGTATTCACTAAACAGCTTATATCTCAGATGGTCATTGGCACACAATCTTGTTGATTCCATTGTTTCACTTTCTCAATTCTTAAGATTAGAGTAATTCTATTAAACATTCTAAAATAGTCAAAAAAAGGTGGACTTACGATTAAAATTCGTTAAAAACATTGTCAAGCCTGCATCCTGATGGTATAGGAGCAACGCTTTTCAACATCTTTTCTGCTTATGGCTTCTTTGGGCTCTGTGTGTGACACACGAAAATTCCACTTTTATGCCCATCCTGCTTCTTACGTCATTATTTGTCAGTGATTATGTGTGAGTGGATGCACCTGCGTACTGATGCAGCAGAAGATTCCATGCCGACGGCAGGGGAGGAATCTCTGTGTTGCATATATTATTGAGCTATGTATGTATAATTAATTTCTCAGCATATTGTAACTGAAATTTAGTATTAGGGGCCATTAATGGTTTATATTTAATATTACTAATTTGTAGATTATTATTGAGAATAGTCTGTGCAAAGGCTGTGTTAGAATTGTTTTTTCTTATATCATCATAATGTTCTCGCATTATTTCAGTGTACTGTCTGAAGGTTTTTCCAATGTAGTTATCTTTTCCCTTTAGTATAGTTAATGAATCTGGTAAGTTTATTTGGTATACACCTCCAGTAGATGATTTTTTTATCCCAATCATTTATTACTAAGTTCTTTATTGTATGTGTTACAGTGGTTGGTAATTTTATATTATATCTTTTAAATGTACATTCAAGGGTTTTTGAAATATTTGTGGTATATGGAAAACTATGAGCATAATTATCAGAGTGGATATATTGATTAGGTTTGGGTTGTGAGTCTTTATTAACTTTATATTTAGCATTATTTATCTTTTTAATTGTTGTTGGGTATATCCCGCATCTAAGGCTGTTTGATTTATATAATTTATTTCTTTGTGAAATGCTGTTTGATTTGAACAATATCTATATGTTCTGATGTAATGTGGTAATATGCTCACAGAATTAAACAGAAATTAATTATGAATTTAATGAAAATAAGTAATTTAAACAAATTTACAAACACATTGATTTTTATTGATAGATCGACTATACAATTAAGGCTTAATTTTTGGAAATCTGATGAATAAAAATAGCTAAATTATATATTAATCAAAAGGAAATGTCTTCCTGAATAATATAATATTTAACCTTAAATGTGATTTTTATTTCTTTTAATGATTCCTTTCAGTATCATATGTTTTAAACATGGCCAGTGTTATACAAAGTGACTTGAATTTTCACATTCATGGAATTTTCTAAACTGATTATGAAATGGAAGAAAACTTCCTTAGATGCCTTTTTTTTTATTAAATGTTATGAATTTTTTATTTGGGTGTTGATGTTTGGCAATCTTGGCTAAGAGCAGAAAGGTTTGTGCACCAGAGCAAAAAAAAACATTATATTGTCAGAGTGGCACAAAAAACATTCAATGTAAACATAAAAACTTGCAATTTTTTTAAATGAAATGTTTATACGGGCTGGGGGGGGGGGGGGGAGTGAAATGTTCACAGTGAGTTTAGCAGGAGGGGAGGATAAAAACCCTTCTCAAAATTGCCCTTACACATGAAGACTAATTTCCAGCTAAGGAAGTTCATTTTGCTTCCGTTATCCAAGATCTCATTCATTTTCAGAAAACGGTACAAGCTCAAAGTTTTTTGCTAAAAAAACCAAGAAATAATGAAAAGATCCATATAACCTAATAGGATGTTAAATAAAATATCTGCAACAATTTTTAAGCCAGCAATCTGATGTAGCATAACCCCAAAAGATCAATAGTAGATCAGTGATGAAAAAAATCGATAATTTATGGAAATAAAATAAATCTACAGAAATGAAAACGAAAGTTAATACTGACTTGATAGATGCATGGTCGCATTATCGTATCACCAAGAAGAATTCTTTCTGTAAACATTTGTTTTAGAGTCACTTTACTGCACATGTGAGGAATAACAAGGTCACTGCACTCAACTGCACCTGTTATGTGTCATAATTTAGACTGCAGGGAAATTTGGAACTGCAACTCTGTTTGCTTTCTAAGAAAACTTTTGTTAGTTTCAGTTTTGATCTGAAGGGTGGGAAAGACACATAGAATGTTAGGATAAATGATAAAAATAATTCTAGTAATAGTGAAATAAGTTTGTGGCAGAAAGGAGTGTAAAATGGGGAAAAAAAATGGTGGTATGTACTTTGCAGTTACTTCCAAAAATCTTCTGTTTTTAAAATAGCAGTTTTTTGTGAATTTATAGGAGATTTTCAAAACTTCAAGGAAAAAATTGTTGATAATAGTTCAAATCAAATTTGTGAGTTTAAATCAGGTGATTGCTTCAACTGATTTAATTTTTCATTGCTTCAACATTAACAAAGAAATTGGTAATACCGTATGGTGCATCTAAGAAATGGCAACCATGTTTAGTTATTAATTAACAAATTAGTTATAGTTTAATAAAATATGCATTGAAACTTGAATTGTGTATTTTTAAAAGATATGTCAAAGAAAATATTCAAATGGCAATTAAAAAAAAATATCAAACTTTCATGTGTTGTACAAAAGACATCTATTGATGTCCTTAAACTTTTAATTCGGATTCTGTCAACATCTATGTTCGATGGTGACCCAGAAGGGTTAACCTAACTGGAGCTGATATGAGAGTTAATAATATTATATGACAGTGAAAATTATGACCTTACCATAAACATGAATGTGTACAAGATCTAGAATATAAGGTGGTGGAGTTGATAACAACAAAGAGGCTTGCAACTTGAAGTTACCAGTATTGAGTTCTCCTCTGCTACGTTTTCTTACTAAGATAGCAAGATATTAATTATCATGCATAAAATAAAATAAATACTCCCTCAAGCAGCTGCTTGCCATAGAGGTCTGACAGGAGCCTGTCAGTTTATATGCCACAGTAGAAGGTCTGAGAGGATGGCAGGACCTCAGCAGAAAAAGCGACACAAACAGCCATGCCTTACCCGTGGCTCGAACCCAGGTCCCTTAGATCAGTAACCAAGTGCACTAACCACTCTGCCATGGGACGGCTGATCATGCATAATATTTTAAAATAATATCTAGTTGTTGTCCGTAAAAAATAAGTTTATATTAAAAAAAAAAGTGTTTATTATTTAAACACCATTTTCAAATGAAATTTGAACATATTTAACCCTTCCGATTCCCACCTGAAAAACTGATTTACATCCAAAGATCCAGTTATTTTTTCACTATGATCAGTCAAAAAAAATTTACTTTAAAACTTTTTTGCCAAATAATTAATGAAAGGAATTATGGTGTGTTATATGCCAAATTAATCAGCATTTAATTCTGGATTTTCTGAAAATACGATATTTAACAAAAAAGACGACTACTTTATTTTAATAGGGCTTTTTTTAGAGTCATGTAATAAAAAAATGCATCTGGCAACACAAATGAAAAAAAAAACTAATAGAAATGATTATAATGCTCATGAATAGAAAGGTTATTTATTTCTGAGTAACAAAAAAATTAATTTTCTTGTTTCAAGTAAATATTTTTCCCATTTTGTAATTTTTTTTCTTGGTACCAATCAACAGGAATAGGTCATGTTATATACCAAATTAAACAGAATTTAACTCCAAATCTTATAATAAATAAATAAAATAAATACCCCCTCAAGCAACTGCTTGCCACAGAGGTCTGACAGGAGCCTGTCAGTTTATATGCCATTTTAGAAGGTCTTTGAGGTTGGCAGGACCCCAGCAGAAAAAAACGACACATACATCCATGCCTTACCCAGGGCTCGAACCCAGGTCCCTTAGATCAGTAGCCAAGCATGCTAAACACTTGGCCATAAAAGTAAAAAAATTAAAGAAATTTACAAGCATATTAATTTTAATAGGATATTTTCACAGTGATATAGTGAAAAAATAGATCAGACTATAAATTTAAGACTTAATATTGGAAAGCATGTTGAATAAAAACTGTTAACTTATATATTAATCAAAACTAAAATTCTTGCCAATAATATTATATTTCAAATGTTACTTTCAATATTTGATTAGAAACAGTGGGAAAGTCCGAACCATATCAGTCCCAAGTGTGACTTTTAGAATAGGGGAAGCAATTACCAAAAGCAGTGCGATAACTAAATCCGAATGCCATTCCAGTAATCAATGTTTCCAAATCACTGAACCTGATGGTTCCAGTATTTATTGAGCTCTGAATGTGATTTTTTATTGATATAATATGAAACTGTTTCCATTTTTCATTCCAATACATATATATATATAACTACGAGTTATTCCATAGTAATGAAGAATGGGAAGTGGACTAAAGGTGCAATCTCCTCCTCATTCAGGAAATTTATTTTTAAGAAATTGTTTATTAATCAGCATCCCTTGGACAAGCAGTTAGCTTGCTTGGCTATTAATCTTATGAACCTGGGTTCAAGCCCTGCATAAAAGTCATGGATATTATGCTGACAGGCTCATGTAAATTTATTTGGTAAGCAGCTGCTTGAGGGGTATTTTATTTATTTGTTCATTCATCATCATCATCCTCAAGCAGCCATGGGCTACTGAGGTTCAACCAGATCATCAACTTAGTTCTCCAAGCATATCTGTTCTGAGCTACATCCTCAAGCAGCAATGGACTAATGAAGTCCAATCAGATAATGCAATTTAGTTCTCCAAGCATATCTGTCCTGAGTTCTATCTGCTGCATCTGGCCATTGCACACCAATTCTAATACAAGGTCCTTTTTTGATATTTTCTGCCCACCGCATCCTAGGTCTTCCTCTCTTTCTGATGCCTTTAAGCACACTGCTTATAACCCTATTCGCTAATCTATAGTTATGCATATGGGCAATGTAGCCAAACCAACGGAGTCTCTATCTGCACAGTATATGCTGTTTAAAGGTAGTTGATGATTCATTTGCCTAACCTCATCATTACTTACAAAGTTGAACCACCTAATGTCCAAGATACTGTGTAAGCATCTAGAATAAAAATAATCAAGTCTCCTGTTATCTTGTTTACAAAGGGTTCAAGTTTCACTATCATAACTAGAAAGAACCCAACCATTGTAGTTTAATTTTAGTCTTTATGTGTATATGCCTATTTCTCTACACTCTCCATAGATTCTTAAAAGTCCCAACAGCAATTCCTATTCGTCTGTTAATTTCATGCTGCACATCACCAGTGTCAGTTACATAGCTCTCAAGATAATTAGATTGGAATACCTGCTCAAGAATGCAACCATTCAGATTAACTGAACCGCAACCTGCCTGATCATTTTCCATTACATTAGTTTTCTCTCTGTTGATCACCAAACCTACTCTACTACCAATCTCATCCACAGCTCGAATGTTATATCATCAACATCATTTGCCAAAAGTGCTAAATCATCAGCATAATCTAAATCAGTAATTTTTAGATAACTATTTAAGCCCAAAATCTTTCCCTTGAAGTGAATTTTGCATAACATAATCGATAACCAAAGAGGAAAGGAGACAAACTGCGCCTTGTCGTATATCAGAAGCAATGCTAAACAAATTGCTACTTGCTTTACCAACTCACACACATGACTCGGTGTTAATACAGAGCGCTTTCATTATATTAAATTATGCTAAATTCATTTTGTTCTTGAACTAGCATTAATAAAAATATCAGCAAAATGTTTAAAAAACCTAACAATTGCAAAAATTTCATCTAGTCTTGGCTATGCCATAATTGTATATGAAAGAATTATGTGTAATTCCTAAATTTCATTGTTTTTTTCATTCAATTGAAATTGTGTTTGTGCTTGAATAAATGCAACAAATTATGAAATATCCCTCTAATTTCTCCTTCCAATATTGAATTTTATAAACAGACCTTGTGTGTAAGATACCAAATTTTGTCTCCATCCAGAAAACAGTAATGCTCATCATTGCTATGCCAGTTTTAAAATGCATTACTTCTGAATGGCACTTTACATATACATTGGGCTAAGATTAAGTCACAAGGAACAAGCCACCCCTTCCCCTGGGCTGAGTCAAGAAGCGGAAGGCAATCCACCGGACAATCATTACGAGACAGGTGGAAATCTCTTTAAAACCATCTAGCTTATTTCTCAATGTATTTATAATAGGGCTCTCCTGAACACGGGGATGGGGATGGCTCAGTTGGTAGCATGCCTGGCTTGTAATCTGCTGTTCCCAGGTTAGACTTTTAACTGGGCCAGAGTTGCCATTTATCTCTGCCAAATACCATGCCCTTCCTCGATCAGTAGAGGACACCGATGGGCTTGGAAGAGCTACCATCTGTCAGATGGGATGTTAAGCTGGGGCACCATGTGTGCGAGGCCCATATCTGTACACGTTAAAGAGCATGCTGGATGGCTTTGACTGGAGGCTACCATCTGTCTCCTAACAGCTGTCCAGTGTGTCCCCTGCTCCCAACTTTCTCTGAGCCCAAAGGCTCAGAGATGGTTGGCCATTTATGACTTGGCCATTTGCCCCATTGTGTGCAAAAGAAGTGCCCTTCAGAGGTAAAACAACCTATCCTTTGAGCACGAAGTCATGACTTGAGGCCTCATCTGATGGACAGCAATTTTCTGAGCGTTTCATGTCCACTTTCTCACTGAGAGTTAGATGTGAGTTAACAGGGAAAAAAATTACAATTGGGACCTGAAACTGGGATCGTCAGAATACGTATCTGGTGTGCTACAAATTAGACTATCCCCGAATCATTGCCGAAGTGCAAAGGCTATTCTGACGACTTCTGATTGGGAAGTCAGAGAAATCTAAGCAAAACATCAAAGGAGATTGTTAGTGAGGAGTGGAGATGATTTTCGTGCCCAAATTATTTGAGTCTGCACCTGCCTGATCCCACTTTGGGAAAAAAATATGTAAGATGCATCATAAAACATATATACTGAAATGATTGTTTCAAATGCCAAACCAGTTCCGGCCAACTCGGGCTAAGCTCGCCAAAGTTCGAGCCCAAACTCATCACTAGCAAGATGGATACAAATGTTTTCATTGTGTGACTGAGTATCTTCCAAAATTAAGTAAAAATGACAGAAAATTAATTTGATTTTAATTTTATGTTGCTTAAATTCAGTCTTCTAAATGTAATACGTTGAACTACTGTGCAAAACTCCAATACATCATTAACGTTGAATAAACTTGATCATCGGTAAATAAAAAAACAGCCAAAAGATTTATGGTCGAAAGAATTATAACTAACTTTATAAAATAGCCAAAAGAATTGTGATTTGAATGTTTTTCATAGTTTGTTTCCAAAAACACTTTATATTTCATATTTTTTAGAAATATTTAAGGGCTAAAGAACATATTTCTTGTTCCCTAGATAGCTACTTAATAGCCGTGATATAAACTGTTTCAAGATTTCCTATGTTCAAGAGATGTGAGTGAACAATAGGTTATTTATCATTGAAATGGTTAATACCAGTGACTAAGTTTTTCATTTATTAATACCTTTTTTTTAAAAAACGAACCATGCCAATTGAATTCTGCTTGAAAATTCAACTCTAAACAAATTTTACTCTAAACAGTCACTTTTGAAATGTGGCAGAGTGTTTTATATGAACTGTTTCAAACTTCCTGCCACTTCAATATTTCTGTCCTTTAGTTCTCTATTTTAATTTATAATTTACATCGTAGTTGAAACCAGCTTAAAGTTTGACCAGTTAGAAGTGTCACCTAGTTTGTTATATATGTATTTATTATAGGTAACGAACTGAACTTTTAAAACAATATGATACATCTTATGTTGAGCAATGCATTCCCAGAAAACGTTGGTATAAGCAAGCATAATTCAAATAGGAAACTGGTAATTCCCCTGCATTATATGTATGTTTAAAAAATTTGGTAATTAAATCACTATCGTGACGTACAATGTGTTCTCTCAATAGTATTTGTGAATGCTGAAACAAAGCGAAATGATGCAGAATTCTGTGTTATAATGTTGTCATTTTTAGAGCAAAAGTTTGTACACAAACTAAATATCTGGCAATCACTTCCAGTATCAACCAGCGCATGGCATGTCACTTTGAAGAATTATGTCGATGTAGTTGAAAGCTGGTAGTTGCATGAAAATATTCGCTTAATGCATTTTGTGGCTTTCTACATTAAAATATGAGTAAAATAAAATATTGCATATGTACAGACCCATTTACTTAACTTTCTAGTTACAAATTTCCTTCCATATGCTTGTATTACACTTTCAAAACTTTTCACTACATCTAATTGCATATATTTGAAAGTAGTGTAATACAGTGGTACAGTGATACAACATTAAACTTAGTGAATGATTATACATTGGTTATAATAATCTTGATGTGAGTGAAATGTTTCAGAAGTTATATTTTTCATATTATTCTGAGTATAGCCTTGATGAATTGTAATACTGCATTACTCTGCTTTGTCCATACAAAAAAATGCTTTAATAACTTTTGTGTTTTATATTATACCTATAGTAGTAATTTGAATATCTCTTGTTATTACGGTAATGATGAGAACAGTAAAATGTAGTAATAGAGTTAATCTGTTTAACAAATTTTCACTGAGAATATTGAGCTTAATGATATCTGAACAGGGAAAAGCACAATTAACTTTGGCCGACAAAGCATTAATAATTAAAAATTCTGATATAGGTTGGAATGAGTGAAAACGGGCATACGGCAGTTAAGGATGAAGGATGATTACTTTACATTTTCCTAAAAAAAGTTAAAAAGTAATTACATTTACCTTTGATGACTTCAGCATGTCTTAACTCTTCTGCCAGTAATGACAGAAAATAATGGCAAAGCAAATACTCCAGAGATCTCTAGCGGTTTTAGAAAAGTATGAAATGATGTAATTCTGAAAAGTGACAAAATAAGTTGAATCCATAAGAAGCATTTCTGCCAGTTGAATACAGAAAAATGAGACTTCCATTGTGTGATACGATGAGCAATGTAGTAGCGATGGAAGCAAGGTTCTTCATACACTCCTAGCTGAACTAGCCAGGCAAATTGGTGCTGCTGTTAAATTATACAGTATAATATAACGGAAAATTGAAGAATATTAAATAAATGTAAAACTTATGTTAGAATAAACTTACTAAAATTAAGAAAATACTTTTACTTTTATGTCAAAACATTTAAATATATTTAATTTACATTTCTTATTTTTTAATGAGAATTTTAAGGGAACGGTTGTTTCCCTTGCTTCCATGGATGCTTCACCATTGATCCATACCTATCATCAACACATTTGTTGAGTGAGTATTTCTATGAATTCAAGTGTTTTCCATGGTGAAAATTTATGGACAGATGAATGCAATTGCTTAAGTGTATCCATGGTGAATGCAGACTTGTGCATGACAATTAATTATAATATGAACTGTCAAAATTTTTGCAATATATTCAGAAGCTAGAACAGAAAAGTTTGTTGAAAAGTTGTAAAGATATTTCAAAATGTGAATTTATATTTAGTAAGAAATAATGTTTATAACTTGCCTCAATTATTTTTGAATAAATATATTGTTTTCTGCTCTTTTATTTGTTTTCTTGGGGGGAGGTGGGGCAAGGGATAATGCCAACTTTATGATCACCAGATTTTTCAATTTCAGAAAATGGCAGCCCTAATGTTTAATAGGTTATCTAATACAAAGCATTAGAAGATATAGTTTGATTCTTAAACAATATTGGTTTAATATCTATTTTTAAATGAAACAAAAACTTCATTATTTTTTAATTTCTGTGAGAATTTATATTTTGGAAATGTAGTTAAGCTTTAATGTTTAAATAATATTCAGTTAATAGTGTCTTAAAATTAAACCTTTGTTTGACTTAGGTACAGTTCATTTAACAATAAAAATTTATTATTTTATTTAACTCTTTTAAATATACATTTATTTACAGGTCCCCATAGTGACAGTGGAGCTAATAATCCAGGGCGTCATTTTATGACAGATCTTTTAGTAGGTAGTTTAATGGCTGATGGTGGACTTGAATCTTCACTCCTTACTGCTATTAAAGTGGAAGTTCAAGAAATAGAAGAAATTAGGGTATTAAAAATATTAATGAAAAGTGTTTTATTATTTTGTTAATGTTTAATTTGGTAATAGTTTGGTGTGTATCTTTTTGTGTGTGTGAAATGTCAATATTCTGTTAGTTTTAACATGCAACATTGAATAGTGATCAATTGATATTTCCATATTCAGTTGAAAATTGATAAGAATCTTTAGCTTGATAACCTGGCTGACAAGCTGAGAAAGCTGCTAAACATAAAAATAGACAATTTTACTGTATAATAAATATTTTGTGTGGGGGTGGGTGAGTGGGGGGAAGATAAAGTGGTGTGCTGGTTATTGAGGGATAAAGATGGCAAGGTTATTAGAAATGACATATTTTCATAGCAAGTTAACTAATCATTATGAGGATATTGTAGATAATATAGTTAAGTCTGTTTCTATTTATTTTAAAACTGAAAACATATGACTGTATGAATTTTATATTGAAGTTTGGAGTTATTTTGGCAGTCTTACAGCTACACATGGCGACAGGTGTAGATGTAATTGGGACTGAAATGCTGAGAGCCTGGAATGATTGCATGACTGACTGAAGTGTTGAATATATTCATTAAAGTGGAAGTTTAGTAGAGTTGTACATTTAATAAAAGTGTTCCTAAGGATTTTATTAATCCTTCCAGGGTCCAACATAAAACACTGGTTTACATTTTCAGAGGTCTTATATTTTTTTCAATATGCTCAGCCACAAAAAAATAACTTTAGAACTATTTTTGCAAATAATTAATCAAAGGATTTATGGCATGTTATTTGCCAAATTAATCAGCATTTAATTATATTTTATGAAAATAAAATATGTAACAAAAGTAACAACAGGTTTAATTTCAATCAGTGACTAATAGACCAAAATAACTATCATAACATGAATAGAACGAAAATTTCCTTCTGAATAAGAGGGAAGTAAATGTTACACTTGAACCAGAAAATTACTCTCTTTTTATCATTAGTTTGATTTCACCATATGAGCAACATGAATCACTCATTATCTTGAATTATCCATACAGACAACATGGCCAGGATTTTTGCCAACTGTGTTGGGTCAAATTAACAAGTCATATTTCGAAGTTTTTTTTTTAACAAATAATCAATCACCAATCAACAAAAATAAGCCATGTTACATGCCAAAATAAAATAAAATTTAAATCTGAATTTTAAGAAAACAATTTTTTTTAACAAATTTGCAAATATATTAATTTTAATAAGCTATTTTTTCATAGTGATATAGTCAAAAAAAAAATAGATCTGACTAGACAAAACTTAATTTTTATAAAACCTGATGAATCGTCTTCATCATCAAGCAGCCATGGGCTATGGACATCCAATCAGATTGTGCAAAAAACTTCTCCAAGCATATCTGTCCTGAGCTACATCTGCTGCATATGGCTACTGTACACCAATTCTACCAAGGTCCTGTTTGGCATTGTCTGCCTACCACATACTAAGTCTTCCTCTCTTTCTGAGATCTTCAGGTACATTGTTCATAACAATATTTCCTAACTTATGATTATCCATATGGGCAACATGGCCAAACCAATGGAGTCTCACTCTGCACAATATGCTGCTCAAAGGAGATTGCTGACTCCTTTGTCTAACCTCATCATTACTTACAAAGTTGAACCACCTAATGCCCAAGATACTGCTTAAGCATCTAGAATCACAAGCATCAAGTTTCCTATTATCTTGTTTACAAAGTGTCCAAGTTTTACTACCATAACTAACCCTAGAAAGAACCAAACTATTATACAGTTTAATTTTAGTCTTTAGGTGTATACACCTATTTCTCCACACTCTCCATAGATTCTTAAAAGTCCCATCAGCAATCCCTATTTGTCTATTAATCACATGCCACACATCACCAGTATCTGTTATATAGCTCCAAGATAATTATACTGTAACACCTACTCAAGACTGCAATCATTCAGATTACTGAATCACAGCCTACTTGACCAATTTTCATCACTTTAGTTTTCTCTCTGTTTATAACCAAACTTACTCTACTACCAGTCTCATCAACAGCTCGAATGAAAGAGTTCATCTCAGCTACATCTTTTTGCCAAAAGGGCTAAATCATCAGCATAATCTAAATCAGAAATTTTCTTATCTCCAGCCCGTTTAAGGCCAAAATCTTTCCCTTGAAGTGAATTTCACATAACATAATCAATAACCAAACTAAAGAGAAAAGGAGACAAAATGCACCCTTGTCGAACACCAGAAGTCATGCTAAACCAATTGCTACAAGCCTTACCAACTCTCACACATGACTCAGTGTTATTATAGAGAGATTTCATTATGTTAACTAACTTGTCTGGTATACCATATGATCACACAATCAACCACAAATTATGACGATCAACAGAGTCGAAAGCCTTTTTGAAATCACCAAAGGTAGCAACCAAAGGTTTCTGAAACTATAAACATTTCTCAAGAATCTGCCTAAGTGAAAATATCTGATCCACACATCCCTTACCACTTCTGAAGGGGGACCACCCTGTGAAGGTTCCGCTGGCTCGGTTACCTTCGCAGGGTCCTAAACGCTCGCCCGCGTGTTTGCCGTGCGCGGAGACCCGTGTCCCTGGAAAGTAGGATCCTGGCAGTTGCTCAGGGGTCCCCGTCTTCTCTCCCCAGCTCATGACTGGTGGGGTCCCCTTTGGCCGTTTTGCCATTGGGGAGCCTGTCTGTCACGGGGCTGGGCAGCGACTTCCGGGGCCGCTGCTATACACTGCTCTGGCCTCTGCTTCAGGTAAACGGGAGGTCCTGGGGCGGCCCCCTCAGGATCAATCGGCTGGTGGGCTGGTCCTGCTAGGGTCAACTATGCTGATCAGTGAGTAACCTTGTCCACCGTCCGGACAACGGTTTGCGAGTTTCCCCACACATTTACTAATTTTGTTGTTTTCTTTCTTTTGTGAGGCCAGCTCTTGCCTCACACTTTATTGCTTTGTTGCTTCTTTTCTTTTGTGGGAACTCCGACGAGTTTCCCACCATTTCTCTTTTACTTTTCCTTTTTGTTTTGTAGTGAGGGCTTGGCTCACTGGCTGTGTGGGTATGGTGCCCGGGCAGCCCTGGCGCCCAACTGGGCGTTCCGGCAACTCCATGGTGGGTGGGGACAACGGGCACTGAATTTTTTAAAAACAAACATGAGTTCTCCAACTCATAAAAATCCGATCAATGCCGCCAAGAGGGCTCGCCATGAACCCCCAACTTCTCTGTCTTTGCCTTCGTCTTCGTGTGTGTCTCCGTCTCCGAAGTTCCTGATCATCCATTCTATGGGTGATCAAGTTCTTGGGGACATGTCCCCGTTTTTTATACACAAGGGTATTCAAGGTCTTGCGGGAGAACCGAAATCTGTCAAGTGCCTAAGATCTGGTGACTTGCAGGTGGAGACTGCGTGCTCCAAGCATTCGGAGCTTCTATTAAAGGTTACAGCGATTGGTGGAGTGGCAGTCGAAGTCACTCCACACAAGACGCTCAATTCCTCCCGGGGCGTGATCTCCGAGTGGGGCCTCCTCAAGGTTTCTGAGGAGGAAATCCTCTCGAAGCTTTCAACCCAGGGAGTGATAGCAGTCCACTGGGTTTCTTCACGCCGTAATGGAAAGTTAGAGCCCACCAGGGTACTTATTCTAACTTTTAACACACCACACCTGCCTACTTCCATCAAGGCAGGCTACTTACACTGCAAGGTGCGGCCATTTATCCCCAACCCTCTGCGTTGCTTTCAATGCCAGAGGTTTGGCCATTCCCGCACCGCATGCCGGGGCAAGCCCACCTGTGCTCGTTGTGGCAGTCAGGATCATCTCGAACCTGACTGCACAGCAGAAAAGGCATGCTGTGTAAACTGCCGTGGTGAACATCCGGCGTACTCCCGCGACTGTCCGAAGTGGCTGGAGGAGAAAGAGGTACAGCGCCTCAAGACCCTTCATAACATCAGCTATCCAGAGGCGAGAAAGCTCGCTGCACCGCCTGCCCCACCTGGCAAGGTCTCCTATGCCGGTGCTGTTGCCGGAAAGCCCATCGTTAAGATGGCTTCCGTGGCGGTGCAGACCGACATCAGCGTTCCACCAGCTGAATCTTTCTTGCCTGCTGCCAAGTACCTCTTGACGCAGGCGAAGCCGACGTTGGTGTCAACCTCGACATCGACACCGGTTTCTATTCCTGTGTCTGTGCCTTCCACATCCACCTCCGGAAGGCCCCCTCCACCCCGCCCACAGACAGCAAGACCTACAAAACCCAAGGGGCCCCCGCCGGGGCCCAAAAAGAAAATTTTACCTCCTCGTTCGGCGGTCTCTGATCCATGTTGCTCGGATGACTCCAAGGACATGGACACCGACCGCCCTAATTTTCCTAAACCGTCGCTGGCGATGGTTAAAATAAATCGAAAGTCGTCCGCCAATTCTTCCAAGACCTGAGATGGCCACACTCCTTCAATGGAACTGTCGTGGATTCCAGAGGAATATTGACGACATTAAGGTCCTCCTGAGGGCGCACGAACCCCTCTGCGTGTGCCTGCAGGAGACATTTTTGCAGACGGTCAACAGTCCCACAATCCGGCACTTTTCTCTCGTTCGCCGGGACCGGGATGGAGATGGTCCAGCTCACGGAGGTGTTGCCATCCTCGTGAGCAACCACTCCCCATTCCAGGTCATTCCCCTCACCACCGACTTAGAGGCGGTTGCCATCCACCTCTTTGTGGGATTTTCGTTGACTGTCTGTTCTATCTCCCGCCTGGAAGCGTCATTTTCCGGGATGACCTTGATGACCTCGTCTCGCAGCTGCCGTACCCCTTCCTCATCATGGGGGACTTCAACGGCCACAGTCCGCTCTGGGGCAGTGCTGACACCAACGGGAAGGGCCGGGTCTTGGAGCAGTGTCTCCTGGATCCATCGCTCTCGACATCGACCCTGTTGAACACCGGTGTCAGTACTTACTTTCACACCCCAACCCGCACATTCACTGCCATTGACCTCACCATCTGCTCCTCCTCGATCCTTCCACTCTTTACATGGGAGGTCGAGGACAATCCCTACGGAAGCGATCACCTCCCCGTGGTGTGTACCATCTCTCGTGCGGGGCCTTGTAGCCCTTCGCGTGTCTCCCAGTGGAGGCTTGATCGGGCTGATTGGAGTGGCTTCGAGCTCTTGTCTGAGCTCGATGAGCACTCTGTCAGCCAGGAGCCCATCAATGTTGCAGTGGCGGAGTTGACAAACTGCATCCTCCATGCAGCTGCCTCTACTATTCCTCAGACCTCGACTCGGTTTCCATGGTTCCCAAAACCGTGGTGGAATCCTGACTGCACCGCAGCTCGTAAGGCTCAGAACAAGGCTTGGGGGGTGTTTCGGAGATATCCGATGTCCCCCAACCTCGAAGCATTCAAACACGCCAGGGCGAAAGCCCGTTTCGTCCGGCCCCAGAGCCAGAAGGAATCTTGGATGAAATATACATCTTCTATCACCCGCATGACCAGTTCTAAGGTCGTGTGGGATAAGTTCCGGAAGATGGGTGGGAAGTACACGTCCACTCATTATCGATCGTGGAGCACAATGGACAGGCAATTGCTGATCCTCGAGCAATTGCCGACATTCTGGGGGAGTCATTCTCCGCCATCTCTTCTCTGTCCTCCTACTCCCCCGAGTTTCTGGCCCAGAAGAGCAGGGCTGAACGCTCTCCGCTGTCCTTCCATTTGAATGGCCTGGAGTCTTACAACAGGCCATTCACAGCGGAGGAGCTTCGCCTTGCTCTGCACACTTCTCGTGCATCTGCTGTGGGGCCAGACAATGTCCATTATGTCATGCTCCAACATCTCTCACCATCGAGTAAGGATCGACTGCTCCGACTCTTCAACCGTATTTTCATCGAGGAGCAGTTTCCGGACTCCTGGCGGGAGGCCATCGTCTTGGCCTTCCCTAAGCCAGGAAAAGATCCCAAGATTCCTTCGAATTATCGTCCAATTGCGTTGACGAGCGATTTCCAGCACCTTGCAGACGCACTGCAAGGTGTTGGAAAGGATGGTAAATACCAGGCTGGCCTGGTATTTGAACATCACGGCCTTCTTTCCAACACCCAGTGTGGCTTTCGCAGGCATCGGTCTACTGTAGACCACCTGATCCGCCTCGAATCAGCGATCAGGAATTCTTTTTTACGTCGAGAGCACCTGGTGTCCATTTTCTTCGACATCGAAAAAGCGTACGACACGGCATGGAGATTCGGCATTCTTCATGACCTTCACAGCTTTGGCTTGTGAGGTCACATGCCGATCTTCATTGCAAACTTTTTATCTTCTCGTATTTTTCGAGTTCGTGTCGGCAACACTCTGTCGCGGCCTTTCCCCCAAGAACAGGGGGTGCCTCAAGGCTGCGTCCTGAGTGTTACGCTTTTTACTGTCAAGATAAATTCCATTACATAGAAACTTCCTCCGACTGTAGGCAATGCCCTCTATGTTGATGAATTTAGCATCTTTTGCTCATCGTCCAGCATGAGGGTCATTGAACGACAACTGCAAACTGCCCTGAACAATCTCTCGGTTTGGGCGACGGCCAATGGGTTCCGGTTCTCCCCACAGAAGACCGCTTGCGTGCACTTTTGCCGCAAGCGTAATCTTCATCTGGACCCCGAGCTGCAGCTTGGGGTTAACATCATTCCAGTTGTGGCGGAGACCAAGTTTCTCGGTCTCATCTTCGACCGGAAATTGACCTTTTTACCTCATATTCGACATCTCAGGTCCAAGTGCACGCGGGCATTGAACATCATCAAGGTCCTCTCCTCTCTCTCTTGGGGGGCGGACCGATGTTCTTTGCTCCGCCTGTACTGTGCACTTGTCCGGTCCTGGACTACGGATCCCAGGTGTATGACTCCGCCCAGGATTCGGTGGTGAAGGTGCTGGACCCACTCCATCATCAGGCCCTCCGTGTGTGCACGGGGGTCTTCCGCACCTTCCGCACTTCACCGGTCCAGAGTCTCTACGTTGAGACCGATGAACCATCTTTATCTATTCGCCATCAGCAGTTGTCTCTACAGTATGCATCAAAATTGCGATCCCTGCCAGGCCATCCCACTTGGGACTGCGTTTTCAGCCCCAGGTGGGAAATGTTATACCAGAATCGGCCGACTGCCATTCGTCCTTTCGGTTTGCGTGTCCGAGGTTACCTGCGAGACATCAACACCAGTCTCGATAGCATCGCACAGTCGACAGCTGAGCCACTTCCACCTTGGCTCGCTGTTTCCCCTTCCTGCGATTTTTCCCTGTGCAGGACGGGGAAGGCCTTTACACCCGACTGTGTGTACCGGAAACTCTTTGCCAGCCATCGTGCTGCGCACCCGGACTTCTTGCCTGTCTTCACAGATGGCTCGAAGTCCGGCACTTCTGTGGGATCAGCCATGGTCTGCTGTGATGTAATCATTGCAGACCAGATCCCACAGCAGTGTTCCATCTTCACTGCTGAGTTGCATACTATCAGCATTGCCTTGGACCATATAGCAGCTAAGCATCATCGTCGGTGTGTGCTTTACACCGACTCCCTTAGCTTGCTACAGGCTTTGATCTCAGTGAGGCATCGGCCTCACCCTGTTCTCTCCAAGATCCGCCAGCAGCTCCATCGTCTGGCAGCCACCACCACGATTCTCTTCTGTTGGGTGCCCGGTCATGTCGGAATCAGGGGCAATGATTTGGCAGATTCTGCTGCCAGGTCAGCCACGCCCCTGTCCGACTCTCCGTTGCCGGTTCCATATGTGGATTTCCGGCAGCGTTTCACCATCGAGCTCCAGGCACAGTGGCAGAGATCTTGATCTGAACAGGTTGCTAACAAGCTCTTCGAGATCAAGCCCATTGTCAAACCGTGGCAGTCTTGTTTTCGCAGGAATCGTAAGGAGGAAGTTGTCCTTGCTCGGCTCCGCTTAGGTCACTCGTTTTTAACACACTCTTTTCTCCTTAAGGCGGACGCAGTACCTAAGTGCGAGTTTTGTGACACCATTTTAACTGTTAAACATATTTTAATACATTGTCTCGCTTTTAATCTAGAATGCAAAATGTATTTTACCTTCCACAATTTTATGGCTGAGCCTCTTACACTCAGCCATCTTTTATCTGATGAATCGTTTTTTAATTCCTGTTTTCGACATTTTACGTTTTACTGGTTATTTTACACGTATTTGATTTTTACCCTGTTTCCTAGTTTTTACTCTTGTTTGTGGTTCTCAATAGGTCCTATACACCCATTTTTATTGTTAACTTCTACACTTGTTACTTTTTAGTCTTTTTACTTGTCGTTTTGTGCCATTTTGTTTGTGTTCGTTTTAACTTTGGTTGTGGGTTATGAGCCTTTTATCCCTTTTTATCGTTTGTTTGGCGCAATATAGCCTTAGTTGCTGTTGCACCAATAAACCCCAAACAACCAACCAACCAACCACTTCTGAATCCACATTGCTCATCACGCAATTGACTGTCAATCGGATTCTTAATTCTATTAAGCACAATCATGGAAAGAACTTTACCTGGAACAGAGAGTAGCTGATACCCCTATAGTTATCACAAAAACTGCGATCACCTTTTTTAAAAATAGGGATAATAATAGCTCTGGTAAAATCATTGGGAACCATGCCTTTATCATAAAAGATATTCAAAATTTCAGTCATTCAAGTGGTAACCGAAACATTCCCAGCTCTAAGCATTTCTGTAGTAATTTCATCTACACCTGGGGATTTAGGAAGTTTAAGTTTAGAAATAACCAAAATAACTTCAGATTGTGTTATAGGGCCAACTTAAAGCCACCAATGCATCAATCATCATTGCAAACAATAGGAGTAGAACTAACCACATTGTTTAGAATATCACTGAAATGCTCAGCCCACCTACCCATGACAGAATCCTCACCTTCTGTAACCTTGCCTTGTTATCTTTCAATCCCTGTATACCTGTCTGTTTTCTACCACACAAAACATTGGCTGTCTGGTACAGCTCTCTGCTGTTGTGCTGTCTAACTGCTTCCTCGGCTTTGTCAGCCAAGTCATCAAGCCAAAGATTCTTATCAGCAGCTAACTGATCTTTTACACATTTATTGCGTTCTCTGTAATGCTTTTTATTAGGACTAGTAGGGTATTGATTAAGGACATTCCTGCAGTTCTTTCTTTCCGAAATAAGCTCAAGTGCCTTATCACTCAGATAATTATGCCTCTTCTGCTCCTTTTTCCCTAAAAGAGTATTGTTAGTGTCCAAAAAAGCCTGTTTAAAATGATCCCATTCTTTCTCAACTTCAGTAGTAAGCATACCATGACTGTCATAATGACTAAGTAACCTATCATGGTAAGCTTTGGCTATAACTGGGTCTTTCAGAGTTTCAGTATTAAAAGTAAATTTTTTAACCCTAGCACAACTTTTTAAGTTTAAGTTGCAAGACACTTTTAACAAGGTAATGGTCAGATCCAATTTCAGCTCCCCTACATGCCCTGGTATTCCTAACAGAACTAGCCCATTTGTTGTTAATTAATATATAATCAATCATATTCTTATGCAGCCCATTGGGTGAAACCCATGTGTACTTATGTATGTCGCGGTGTTTGTGATAAGTGTTAGTTATTCTGAAACCATTGAGTTTACTTACCTGTAGGAGATGTTGCCCATTGCCATTGCAGCTACCAATACCAAAAAGGCCTATTACTCCTCCCCAAAGGTCAGAGTCAGTACCAACTTTGGCATTGAAGTCACCAAGAACAAGGGTAATATCTCCTTTCTTGACAGAATTCAAAATATCCTGAAGTTGTCCGTAAAACCTATCGTTCTCATCCTCATCGGCATCCTCAGTGGGGGCATAACAGCAGATAACATTCAAGTCTTTAATGCTTGTCTGAAATTTTGCTGTAAGAAACCTTTCATTAATGCACTCATGTCCTAGAAGAGCATCATTAGCGTGTCTGCTAAGAAGCAGACACATGCCTTGGTGATGCTTATTTTCGTCCCTCCCTGAAAGGAGAAATTTAAGATTACTTTTAAGAATCTGACCTTTATCTGTCCATCTTGTCTCTTGTAAGCCTAGACTATCTAAATTATAATGGTGGAATTCTTGTGTGAGGACATCAAGAGAAAAAGCTCTGTGCAGAGTCCTCACATTCCAACTACCTATGGAGAGAAAATGGTTAGTGGGATGTTTAAAGAAACTATGTTTATTGAGAGAGGGAATG
Organism: Ryuthela nishihirai; assembly: GCA_038380435.1. Taxonomy (NCBI): domain Eukaryota; kingdom Metazoa; phylum Arthropoda; class Arachnida; order Araneae; family Heptathelidae; genus Ryuthela; species Ryuthela nishihirai. The sequence goes on from JAWZYU010000024.1 coordinate 65,876,627, forward strand.
CCAACAATATCAAACAGCCCCCTAATCGCAGACATGGGGCAAAGACCCGTTCCCCCGCCACTAAAGGCTGAAGCCATCTACACTGGAAGACTTTCCCCAATGTAGAATTTGACGATGCCAGTAGAAGCTAAGAGTTCAGGTGCCTGCAATGACCTCTGCTCAGGATTATCCACCAGCTGATAAACATATCCTGTGAATCTATTCACTTGGGGCTGTCAACCCACAAAGAAACAGAAAACACAGCGGAAGATTTTCCCTCCACAGAAGCCCACCAGTGCAGCAAAATCAGGATCCATAATCAAGCTCAGAGCCATATATCTGTCCAGTCCAGTGGGTTTATATAGTCAGCACCAGGACCCTGTGTGGTTGCCCACTCCTCAGCAGAGTAGAAAAAAATGAAAAGTAGCCATAGTTGTTCAGATCAGTAGGCTACAGTAATCTGGCAGCCCTCCCCTTCCGTTCACTTCCAACAGAGAGTATCTCTTTTGAAAGGTACTAATGGTCAGCACCACGAGAAGGCGGTGTCGGACATTAGGTGCTAGGCCTTGCCGGTTCTATGCATCATCACAGGGGATTGGTGCATAGATGACCTAGTATTCCTAAACAGAACTAGCCCATTTGCTGTTAATTAATATATAATCAATCATATTCTTTTGCAGCCCATCAGGTGAAACCTATGTGTACTTATGTATGTTGCGGTATTTGTAATAAGTGTTAGTTATTTTGAATCCATTGGGTTACTTACCTGTAGGAGAGGTTTGCCCATTGCCATTGCAGCTACCAATGCCAAAAGGGCCTATCACTCCTCCCCAAAGGTCAGAGCCAGTACTAACTTTGCCATTGAAGTCACCAAGAACACAGGTTCGAGTCCCAGTTGGGTCAGCATTGAGATTTATCTCCTCAAAATTCCCCGCCCTGTCCACGGTCACTAGGGGACACCGATGGGCTTGGAAAGGCCGCTGTCCATCGGATGGGACGTTAAGCCCGTGGCCCCGTTTGTGGGAGAGCCATACCCTGTGCACATTAAAGAACACGCTGGATGGCCTTGACGGGAGGCTACCATCTGTCTCCCAACAGCTGTTCCAGTGGGTCCTCTCCTCCAACCTTCTCTGAGCCTTTGGGGTCCATGTGACCTGGCCATTTAGCCCATGGTGGGCAAAAAAGTGCCGCTCAGAGGTAAAACAACCCAACAACAACATCAAGAACAAGGGTAATATCTCCTTTCTTGACAGAATTCAAAATATCCTGAAGTTATCCGTAAAACCTATCCTTCTCATCCTCATCGGCATCCTCAGTGGGGGCATAACAGCAGATAACATTCAAGTCTTTAACGCTTGTCTGAAATTTTGCTGTAAGAAACCTTTCATTAATGCACTCATATCCTAGAAGAGCATCACTAGTGTGTCTGCTGAGAAGCAGACCCACACCTTGCTGATGTTTGTTATCGTTCCTCCCTGAAAAGAGAAATTTAAGATTGTTTTTAAGAATCTGATCTTTATCTGTCCACCTGGTCTCTTGCAGGCCGAGAATATCTAAATTATGACGGTGGAATTCTTGTGTGAGGACATCAAGAGAAAAAGCTCTGTGTAGAGTCCTCACATTCCAACTACCTATGGAATGAAAATGGTTAGTGGGATGCTTAAAGAAACTATGTTTATTGAGAGAGGGAAATCTGACAATATCAACAGCTCCCTAATTGCAGACATGGGGCAAAGACCCGTTCCCCCACCACTAAAGGCTGAAGCCATCTACACTGGAAGACTTCCCCCAATGTAGAATTTGATGATGCCAGTCAGAAGCTGAGTTCAGGTGCCTGACATCTGCTCAGGATTATCCACCAGCTGATAAACATATCCTGTGAATCTATTCACTTGGGGCTGTCAACCCACAAACAAACAGAAAACACAGCGTAAGATTTTCCCTCCACAGAAGCCCACCAGTGCAGCAAAATCAGGATCCATAATCAAGCTCAGAGCCATTTATCTGTCGAGTCCAGTGGGTTTATGTGGTCAGCACCCAGACCCTGTGTGGTTGACCACTCCTCAGCAGGGTAGAAAACTTTATAATGTTACTAGCAGACATGTTTAGCGATCTGACAAAATTTTGAAACTTTTTTATCTTGAGCAGTGCTCAAAGGTACTGCTATACAACAATAAAATACTGTAAAGCTAATGCAAAAAACAAATAGAGCTTTAAAGCTGAACAAATACATACAAAGATTTGGATCATTTATAATATATAATATGCACCAAAGAAAAATTTAAATTATTTAAAATATTAAGTAAATTTTTTAAAGCTCTCATTTCCAATATTCTGGCTGTGGCATCGACCATGAATATATAAATATTTAAATAATGTTATATTCTGGAAAGAGTGTTTCAAAAATTCTTCTTCAAAATAGTATGTGTAAGAGAAAAAAAATAAGAGATCTCCAGTTGAGGAAGAAGGTGTAAACCACTTAACCTCCATCATAGTGATGATTATGAAAAAAAATCCAGGTGCAGAGTCAAAAGCACACATGTCTATCTCAATGAGTTACAGCTATGTTAAAATGGATGACTCTGACCTTTGGGGAAGGGTGATATAGGTTTCTTTTGTATTGGTAGCTGCCATGGGCAACATCTCCTACAGGAAAGTTAAACTTAATCGTTTGAGAATAACTAACACTTATTGCAAACACTGTGGCATACAGAAGTACACATGGGTTTCACCAGATGGGCTGCGTAGAAATATGATTGATTATATATTATTTAACAGCAAATGGGCTAGCTCTGCTATGAACATCAGGTCATAAGGGAGATGAAATTGGTTTTGACCATTACCTTGTTAAAAATGTCTTGCAACTTAAATTTAAGAAATGTTGTCCTATGGTTAAAAATTTACCTTTAACATTGAAGCTCTGAAAGACCCAGTTATAGCTAAAGCTTATGATGATAGGTTACCTAGTCATTATGACAGTCATGGTTTGTGTACTATTGAAGTTGAGAAAGAATGGGACCATTTTAAAAAGGCTTTACTTGAAACTAAAAGTACTCTTTTAGGTAAAAGAGAGAGGAGGCAAAATTATTTGAATAAGGCACTTGAGCTTGTTTCGCAAAGAAAGAACTGCAGGAATGTCCTTAATTAACACCCTACTGTTTCTAATAGAAAGCATTACAAAGAGTTTAATAAATGTGTAAAGGATCAGTTAGCTGCTGATAAGAATCTTTGGCTTGATGGGTTGGCTGACAAAGCCAAGAAAGTAGCTATATAGCACAAAAGGAGAGAGCTGTACCAGATAGTTAAGGTTTTATGTGGTAAAAATCGGACAAATATACAGGGATTAAAGGATAAAATTATATGGTTATAGAAGGTGAGAATTCTGTCATGGCTAGGTGGGCTGAGCATTTCTGTGGTGTTCTAAACAATATGGTTAGTTCTACTCCCATTATTTGTAATGATGATAGATGCATTACTGGCTTTAATGTTGACCCTATTTCACAATCTGAAGTTATTTTGGCTATTTCTAAACTTAAACTAAATAAATTCCCAGAGGTAGATGAAATTACTACTGAAATGCTTAGAGCTGAGAATGTTGCAGATACCACATGATGACTGAATTTTTGAATATCTTTTACATCATCATCATCATCATCATCCTCAAGCAGCCATGGACTACGGAGGTCCAACCAGACCACGCAGTTTACTTCTCCAAGCATATCTGTCCTGAGCTACATCTGCTGCATCCGGCCACTGCACACCAATTCTAACAAGGTCCTGTTTGACATTGTCTGCCCACCGCATCCTAGGTCTCCCCCTCCTTCTGAAGCCTCTAGGCACACTGTTCATAACCCTATTTGCCAATCTATAATTATCCATACGGGCAACATGGCCAAACCAGCGGAGTCTCTCTCTGCACAATATGCTGCTTAAAGGAGGTTGCAGACTCCTTTGCCTAACCTCATCATTAGCTACAAAGTTAAACCACCTAATACCCAAGATACTGCGTAAGCATCTAGAATCAAAAGCATCTAGTTTCCTGTTATCTTGTTTACACAGCGTCCAAGTTTCACTACCATAACTAACCCTAGAAATAACCAAACTATTATACAGTCTAATTTTAGTCTTTAGGTGTATACGCCTATTTCTCCACAATCTCCATAAATTCTTAAAAGTCCCGGCAGCAATACCTATTCGTCTGTTAATCTCATGCCGCACATCACCAGTATCAGTTACATAGCTCCCAAGATAATTAAACTGTGACACCTGCTCAAGACTGCAACCATTCAGATTAACTGAATCACAACCTGCCTGACCAATTTTCATCACTTTAGTTTTCTCTCTGTTTATAACCAAACCTACTGTACTCCCAGTCTCATCAACAGTTCGAATGAAAGAGTCCATCTCATCAACATCATTTGCCAAAAGGGCTAAATCATCAGCATAACCTAAATCAGAAATTTTCGTATCTCCAGCCCATTTAAGGCCAAAAGCTTTCCCTTGAAGTGAATTTCGCATAACATAATCAACAACCAAACTAAAGAGAAAAGGAGACAAAATGCACCCTTGTCGAACACCAGAAGTAATGCTAAACCAATTGCTACAAGACTTACCAACTCTCACACATGACTCAGTGTTATTATAGAGAGCTTTCATTATGTTAACTAACTTGTCTGGTATACCATATGATCTCACAATCAACCACAAATTATGACGATCAACAGAGTCGAAAGCCTTTTTGAAATCAACAAAGCTAGCAACCAAAGGTTTCTGAAACTCTAAACATTTCTCAAGAATCTGCCTAAGTGAAAATATCTGATCCACACATCCCCTACCACTTCTGAATCCACATTGCTCATCACACAATTGCCTGTCAACCAGATTCTTAATTCTATTAAGCACAATCATGGAAAGAACTTTACCTGGAACAGAGAGTAGGCTGATACCCCTATAGTTATCACAAGAACTGCGATCACCTTTTTTGAAAATAGGGATAATAATAGCTCTGGTAAAATCTTTAGGAACCATGCCTTTATCATAAAAGTTATTCAAAATTTCAATCATCCAAGTGATAACCAAAACATTCCCAGCTCTGAGCATTTCTGTAGTAATTTCATCTACCCCTGGGGATTTATGAAGTTTCAGTTTAGAGATAGCCAAACTAACTTCAGATTGTGTTATAGGGCCAACATTAAAGCTGCCAATGCATCTATCATCATTACAAACAATGGGAGTAGAACTAAACACATTGTTTAGAACATCACTGAAATGCTCAGCCCACCTAGCCATGAGAGAATCCTCACCTTCTATAACCTTACCTTGTTTATCCTTCAATCCCTGTATGCCTGTCCGTTTTCTACCACATAAAACATTAACTATCTGGTACAGCTCTCTGCTGTTGTGCTGTCTAACTGCTTCCTCAGCTTTGTCAGCCAAGCTATCAAGCCAAAGATTTTTATCAGTAGCTAACTGATCCTTTACACGTTTATTAAGCTCTCTGTAATCTTTTCTATTAGGACTAGTAGGGTACTGATTAAGGACATTCCTGCAGTTCCTTCTTTCTGAAATAAGCTCAATTGCCTTGTCACTTAAATAATTCTGCCTCCTCTGCTCCTTTTTTCCTAAAAGAGTACTGTTAGTTTCCAAAAAAGCCTGTTTAAAATGGCCCCATTCTTCCTCAACTTCAGTATTAAGCAAACCATGACCGTCATAATGACTAAGTAACCTATCATGGTAAGCTTTAGCTATAACTGGGTCATTCAGAGCTTCAGTATTAAAGGTAAATTTTTTAACTCTAGCACAACACTTTTTAAGTTTAAGTTGCAAGACACTTTTAACAAGGTAATGGTCAGATCCAATTTCAGCTCTCCTATATGCCCTGGTATTTCTAACAGAACTAGCCCATTTGCTGTTAATTAATATATAATCAATCATATTCCTATGCAGCCCATCAGGTGAAACCCATGTGTATTTATGTATGTCGCGGTGTTTGTAATATGTGTTAGTTATTCTGAAACCATTGAGTTTACTTACCTGTAGAAGACGTTGCCCATTGCCATTGCAGCTACCAATACCAAAAGGACCTATTACTCCTCCCCAAAGGTCAGAGTCGGTACCAACTTTGGCATTGAAGTCACCAAGAACAAGGGTAATATCTCCTTTCTTGACAGAATTCAAAATATCCTGAAGTTGTCCGTAAAACCTATCCTTCTCATCCTCATCAGCATCCTCAGTGGGGGCATAACAGCAGATAACATTCAAGTTTTTAATGCTTGTCTGAAATTTTGCTGTAAGAAACCTTTCATTAATGCACTCATATCCTAGAAGAGCATCACTAGCATGTCTGTTGAGCAGCAGACCCACGCATTGGTGATGCTTTCCATCCTCCCTCCCTGTAAAGAGAAATTTAAAGTTATTTTTAAGTATCTCACCTTTACCTGTCCATCTGGTCTCTTGCAAGCCTAGAATATCTAGGTTATAGCGCTGGAATTCCTGCATGAGGACATCAAGAGAATAATCTCTATGTAATGTCCTCACGTTCCACGTTGCTGCAGAAAGAAAATGATTAGTAGGATTTTTAAAGAAATTAGGTTTATTGAGATTGGTAGGGCCAACAATATCAAACAGCCCCCTGATCGCAGGCATGGGGCAAAGACCCGTTCCTCCTCCACTAAAGGCTGAAGTCACCGATGCTGGTAGGGACTTCAGGCACCACCTTTTCAAGTGGACTTTTTCAAGAGCCACATGGCCTGCCTGAGACGCATTACTCCAGTTTAGGCTTGACGATGCCCAACTAGCTAAGTAAGGTTCAGGTACCTGCGATGGCCTCTGATTAGGATTATCCACCAGCTGATATAAGGTATCCCATGCCTCTGTTCACTTAGAGCTGGCAACCCAGAAGCAAACAGAAAACACAGCGGCAGACTCTCCCTCAACAGAGGCCCACCAGTGCAGCAAGTCCAGGATCCATAATCAAGCTCAAATCCATAAACAAGTCCAGTCTAGTAGGTATAAATGGTCAGCACCAGGACCCTGTGAAGTTGACCACTCCTCAGCAGGGTTGAAAAAAAAGAAAAAAGTGGCCGTAGATGACCAGATCAGCAGGCCATACTGAACTGGCAGCCCTCCCCTTCCGTTCCCTTCCAAAAGAGAGTATCTCTTTTGAAAGGTACTAACGGCCTGCACCACGAGAAGGCGGGGTCGGACATTAGGTGCTAGACCTGGCCGGTTCTGTGCATCATCACTAGGGATTGGTACACAGCTCTCCTTCCAGTTTACGCCTAGCTACCATTTACAGGCCTAGCTACCATTTATCTTTTACAATAAATGCATTATTCCTAAGGCTGTTATTATCCCTATTTTTAAAAAAGGTGATCCTAGTTTTTGTGATAACTATGGGGGTATCTGCCTCCTCTCTATTCCAGGTAAAGTTCTTTGCATGATTGTGCTTAATTAATTAAGAATCTGGTTGATGGGATATTGTGTGATGAACAGTGTGGATTCAGAAATGGTAGGGGATATGTAGATCAGATTTTTTCACTTAGGCAGATTCTTGAGAAACATTTAAGAGTTTCATAACCTCTGGTTACTAGCTTTGTTGATTTTAAAAAGACTTTTGACTCTGTTGATCATGAGATCATAAGGCATATCAGACAAGTTAGTTAACATAATGAAAGCTCTCTATAATAACACTGAGTCATATATGAGAGTTAGAAAGCTTGTAGCAATTAATATTTAGGCAAGTTTTGTGCTAATACACTATTACTGCTGTAGGGCAGTTTAAAGGTATACCCCTGCACTATTATTTTAAATTTTTAGATTAACATATTTACTGTTGGAGTTCGCAGTAGCTCTTCTCAACTAGCCTTTTTTTTACAATATTGCTAAGTGTGCTTTACCAGTTTCAACCATCTGTGTGGTCATTGTCACGAGCACTGGCTGTTTACAGTTGTAGGGTTGATGTAGCCTCTACTAAGTTGCTCAATTTATATAGTGATTTTGTAATATTGAATTGTAGATATATATATATTTCAGTGTAATTATTAGATTGGAATGCAAATACGTGGAATGGCAGTGCTTATCTTTAATAACATTATGAATAAATATGGATTCAAATAGATTTAAGTAATTTTATGTTAATTATTGACATTGTTGCCTCTGTGACATAGTGGTATCACATTGTTTCACATTGATAGTGCAACTTTGGAATCTGGTCCTAGGATGGCATGATTCTTTGTTTGTGTAGTGTTAGCTTTAACTGAGGTAGTGGTGAGCAGTGATTTTGGCCTTAGTGTATCATGTCCCTATATGAAAAAGCCTGTACAAACTAAGAGTATTCATTAGGATTTTCCTCTGTCCTATATCCCGTGGTCGAATGGTTAGCATGCTTGGCTACTGATCTAAGGGACTGGGTTCGAGCCCCGGGTAAGGCATGGATGTGTGTGTTGTTTTTCTGCTGAGGTCCTACCATCCTCACAGACCTTCTCCTATGGCATATAAACTGACAGGCTCCTGTCAGACCTCTGTGACAAGCAGTTGCTTGAGTTTTTTTTTAAATATATTTTGTAAATAAAAAACAAATTTGTAACAACAGAACATTAACATATTTATAAAAAATAGTTTTCCACTCTAGAAGAGTTTTAAAAGTTGGGATATGTAATAATAAAGGCTTGACTGAAACATATTTCCTTGTCAATAATTTTTGTAAGAAAAATGCTCTAATTCCATTTTCTAATTCCACTCTCCATCCTGCCCGCAGTCAGTAGGGGACACTAATGGGCTTGGAAGGACTGCCAACCTCAGATGGGATGTTAAGTCGTGGCCCCACGTGTGGGAAATCCATACTCTGTGCATGTTAAAGAGCATGCTTGATGGGAGTCTTCCATCTGTCTCCCAATACCTATCAAGTGGGTTCCCTCTCCCAACCTTCTCTGAGTTTTTGGGATCCTTGTGACCTGGTCATCTAGCCCTTGTGTTCAAAAGGATGCCTTTCAGAGGTAAAACAATTCAACCTGTGAGTGGCACTTTTTTTTATACACAATGCCTAAATGGCCAGATTTTAATAAGGACCCCAAAAGTTCAAAGAAGTTTGTGGATAGGACATTCACTGAACACCTGAGAGAGATGGTAGCCTCCTCTCAGGGCCATCCAAGTGTTCTTTAATGTACACAGAGTATGGCTCTCCCACACTAGGGGCCATGGCTTTTATGCCCCATCAGATGGACAGTGGTCTTTTCAAGCCCATCAGTGTCTCTTACTGGCTGAGGGCAGGGTGAGTGTTTAATGGAGATAAATCTCAGCATTGTCCTAGGTGGGACTTAAACCTGGGAACTGCAGATTATGAGCCAGGTGCACTACTGACTGAGCTAATCCTACCCACTTTTTAGAATGAGTACTTTCTTAAATCATAAGCTAGTTTATCAGATTCAGATAAACTTTCTATTGTGAGTTTGCTACATTTTTACCATTTCTATCCTTTTTTTGATGTTATGTTATTAATATCACTGTCTCAGGTATTTTTATCTCGTTTTCTTTGAAAACAAAATAATAGTTTCACTTGGTTGTCTGTATCTCTTTTCTTTGAAAACGAGACAATAGTTTCTTTTGCTTTGTTTTCTGTCTGTCTGTAGATATCGAACTTTTTTTTTTACAGAGATAAATTAAAAATTATTTTTGTGTTGGATAAGTATGGATGAAATATTACAATATGCATTTTCCGAATCTCTCTAAAGCTATAATTATGCCCTCTAGTGGTGAAAAAAGTTGAAAATTCCAAAATTTCAAATGAACATTGCAAACAATATATTTATGCTAGAAATTTGAAATTTTGATGGTGGAATGTGAAGGTCACGAAATTTCCATAGCCAACAATGAGTTGACCTCTTAGACCCAGATGGTGTTGGAAAACACACTTTTTTTTGGTTTTAGCAGATAATTGTTTGTTTTTAGAGATAAATGAAAAAATTTTTTGGGTTAGATAGGAGTTAATAAAATATTATGATTCACACTTTTTAAATCTTCCACAAACCATAATTGTGCCCTCTAATGGTGGAAAAATTTACAAATTCTAAAATTTCAAACAAATATTGCAATCAACATATTTAAGTGAGAAATTTTTAATTTTGGTGGTGGAATGTGAATGCCATGATGCTCCCATTGGTATCAATGAATTGACCTCTTAGACTGGAGGGAGGGAGATTTTTTTGTTTTAGTTGATAATTATTTGTATTTAGAGACAAATGAAAAAATCTTTTTAGGGTTAGATAGTAATTGATAAAATATTATGATTCACACTTTCAGAATCTTTCAAACACTATAATTGCACCCTCTAATGGTGAAAAGGATTGAAAATTTGAAAATTTCAAATGAATATTACAAGGATGTATTAATGACAGAAATTCGAAATTTTGGTGGTGGAATGTGAATGTCATGATGTTTCCATTGGAAACAATGGAAATGATAATTAGAAAACTTGTTTAATTTTATTGGTACTAATGAAATATTATAATTTGCATTTTTCAAATACTTAATAGTTTTAATACATATATATCTTTACAGATCATTGATATGATGAACCAGCAGAGCTGTTATCAAGTTTTGCAAATAATATGTATAGAATAGAAATTTGAAAAAATTGTGGTAGTTTTTAAGAGATATTCCATTAAAGGCAATAATATACCTACTTTTCTGAGAGAGGCATGATAAATGCAACTTTTTAGATTTAAGATTTGAAAGATGAATACTTTTATGTTGTATAATTAATTACTAAAGAAATACTATTTGCGTTTTTCCCATCATCTTCTAGCTCAAAACTAAAACTTTTAATCCTTCCAGTGTCCAGGTCGTCTGTATACATTCGGAGGATCTGAATTGAGAGGCAAAGGACATATACATATGTTTTTAGTACAACAAAAAAAAAAAATCGATTTTTTTTAAAATAAAAATTTTCATTGTAAATTTTATATATATATATAACTTATAAAAATATATAATTCAGGCTTTAAAAATAATATTTTGTTTTTTTAATTGGATGCATATTTTATTAAACTACAATATAAATAAATTTCATACAGCCATCTGATTGCCATTTCTTAGAAGCACTAAACGGTATTGCCGATTTGCTTGTTAATGTTCCTCTGTGCTGAAGCAACCTTGTGATTTAAGCTGACAAGTTTGATTTTAGCTATTATCAGCAAATTTTTCCTTAAATTTTCGAAAATCTAAAAATTAACAAAAAAAAAACTGCTTATTTTAAAAACCATAGATTTTTGGAAGTAATTACAAAATACTTACCGCAATTTTTTTTTCTGTTTCACATTCTTTTCTGTCATAAACATATTTCAGTATTCCCACGTTGTTTTTATCATTTTTCCCAGCATTATATGCATCTTTCCCACCTTCAAAATCGAATCTGAAAGTAAACACATCCTTCTTAGAAATTCTGGTTGCAGCTGTGTTTAATTAGTTATGCTTCTCCGAGTCAACAAGATGCAGATGGCTGAAACATGATATCTCCATTGTTCCTTTTGCTGTTTTTTTTTTCAGTTTTGGTCCAGCATATTGGATACTCTTTGTCAAGTTAGTATTTTTTTTTGTATTTAAACCTTAGTTAGTTTTCATTTAAGTAGATTTATTTTTTGAAATTAGCGATCTTTTGGCCGATTGATAAGTATTGATTTAACAATTTTAATTCCATGATAGTGCTGTGATACAGTTGAAAAAAACCTTTTGCTGTTAGTTACTTTCCAAGTTTAGAGGAGTGCTTTACAATAACCACTGACCTTAACAGGGCATACTTAGAAAACACCCTTATACCATAAAATTACCTTATAGTATACATAATAACTCTAAATTAAATCTTTACGATCAAAGACTAACTAGAATTGCAAAAATTAAGTGAACATATTTACTGTTTTTTTTATAGCTGGTACAATTGCATTGACAGCTGCTACCATTTTGTGTTGTTGGTAATTTTAAATGCTACCAGTCCTTATCAGTTCTCTTGATGTTTTTAGCTGTCTCTGCACCTATGAGATGAACTTTGAATGATTCACTGCCTTTCGCATTCAAGTCCAACCTCCGTAACACTGATGATTGAACTTTCATTTGTGATACACCAACCACTATTAATGTTAGATGTTCCTGGCTATGTTAGTTCATTCTTGGTGCCAGCTATTACTTCTGCTATGCATTTTAATACGACTTCGTGTATCAGTATAAGCACAGACTAATGGGAGAAGATGTTATCGGTTCACAAATCAGATGACATAAGGCAATTAGCAATTCCTCCCCACTTGGAAAAGGTCTTTAGCAACTCACTACTGGAGTTCACAAAACACCACTACTGGCTTTCAAAAAAGGCAACACAACTGCTTATAAAAACATTTAAAAACAAGAACCAGCCTCGATGGCTCACGCTATGCATTTCACCACAATTCAAATACGTGGCATCTTCAGGCGTGTAAGATGGTAACTGTGGAAATGTTAATTTAAACAGTTGCCTCCCGTCCAGATCCAGCCAACCCCAGCAATAGTTATGTGTATGCATACGCGAAATATGCATGTGCATACACGTATACTGATATGCAAAGTCGTATGTATACGTATACTGATACGCAAAGTCGTATGTACACGTATACTGATACGCAAAGTCGTATGTACACGTATACTGATACGCAAAGTCAATATGCATAGCAGAAGTAATAGCTAACACCAAGAATGAACTGACATAGCCAGGAACATCTAACATTAATAGTGGTTGGCGTATCACAGATGAAAGTTCAATCATCAGTGTTACGGAGGTTGAACTAGAATGTGAAAGGCAGTGAATTATTCAAAGTTCATCTCATAGGTGCAGAGACAGCTAAAAACATGAAGAGAATCGATAAGGACTCGTTGCATTTATAATTACCAACAACAGCAAAATGGTAGCAGCTGTCAATGCAATTGTACCAGCTATAAGAAAAACGGTAAATATGTTCACTTAATTTTTGTAACTCTAGTTGGTCTTTGATTATAAAGATTTAATTTAGAGTTAGTATGTATACTATAAGGTAATTTTATGGTATAAGGGTGTTTTCTAAATATGCCCTGTTAAGGTCAGTGGTTATTGTAAAGCACTCCTCCAAACTTGGAAAGTAACTAACAGCAAAAGGTTTTTTCAACTGTATCACAGCACTATCATGGAATTAAAATTGTTATACAAGTAGCTGTGTTTGAAATTATTTAAGTATTGATTTTTTCATGCTACATCATATGGCCAGCCACAACTTGTTGCTATGGATATTTTAACATCACATTAGCAATATGTTAATTTTTATTTTATTATTTATTCCTTTTCCAGTAAAACTTTGATATAGTATCATTTTCTGAAATTAAATAAGGTCTTGGATATGAAAGCAAATTAATTTCTGTATTCATTTCTGTATTTACTTCCATTAGTTAGTGATCTTCAATCGGCTGCTTTATCGATCTTTCCGAGTTATGCTAGATCGGAGGCTGGCTTAAAAGTTGTTGCGGATATTTTATTTAACATCTCATTAGGTTATATGTGATTTTTCTTTTATTATTTCTTGTTTTTTTAGTAAAAAAACTTTGAGCTTGTACCGTTTTCTGAAAATGAATGTCTTGGATACGGAAGCAAAATATACTTCCTTGCTATGGAAATTGGCAGTCATGTGGGAGGGAAATTTCGGGAAGAACTGGTGCTTTGGTGCACAAACCTTTCTGCACTTAGTTAAGATCACCAAAATTCAACACCCAAAGAAAAATTAATAATATTTAGTGAAAAAAGCAGCCAAGGAAGTTTTTTTCTATTTCATTACCAGTTCAGAAAATCCTGTGAATGTGAGAAGTCCAAGTCACGTTGTATAACACTGGCCATGTTTAAAATATACGATATTGAAAAGAATCATTAAAAGAAATAAAATCATACTTCAGGTTGAATATTATATTATTCGGGAGGAAATTTTCTTTCGATAAATATGTAATTTAACTATTTTTATTCATCAGGTTTTCCAAAGTAAAGCCTTAATTGTATAGTGCAATCTTTTTTTTTCACCATATCACATTGAAAAAGGCTTATTAAAATCAATTTGCTTGGAAATTTATTTATATTATTTATTTTTATAAAATTCATAATTAAATTATGTTTTATTTGATATATAACATGACCTATTTCTGTTGATTGGTTATTTTTTAAAAAAATTCTAAATTTGACTTGTTCATTTGACTCAGCACAATTGGCTAAAAGTCTGGAATTTTCTCATAGTATGGTACCGAGAAAAAAAATAAAAAAATGAGCGAAATATTTACTTAAAACCAAAAAAAAAAAATTTTTTTTTGTTATTCATAAATATATAGCTATTCTATTTATGTGCATTGTAATAATTTCCATCTTAATGTTTTTAAATAAATTTTTATTTGCATTGCCAGATGTATTTTTTTACTACATGACTCGAAAAAAGTCCTATTAAAATAAAATATATCATGTTTTTTGTTAAATACTTGATTTTCAAAAAATTCAGAATTAAATGCTGATTAATTTGGTATACAACATGCCATAATTCTTTTCATTAGTTATTTGGCAAAAAGGTTCTAAAGTTAAAGTTTTTTTTGGCTGAGCATAGGCAGAAAATTGCTTGGCCCCTGGATGGAAACCTGTTTTTCAGCCTGGACACTGGAAGGGTTAAGGAATGAAACAGTAGGTAAAGGAAAAACTTCTTTCTCTTTGAAAGAAACTTCTTTCTCTTCTTTCTCCTTCTAGTTGAATACTAGGTTTATCAATTTAGTGGTTGACTTGATGTACTGATTAATGAACAGACTTCATTTGAATAACTTTAAAATGTTTCATTAATTGTTTTGGTCTGAATAGAGTTATGAAACTTACGTAATTCTAAAAAAATAAATAAATAATTTAATATTTTTTAAATGTTGGTTTGTTTGAATCAAATACTGAATTTTACAAAATTGTTAGCTACCTCTTTGAAATAACCTTCTACAAGTGTAGTTCTGAAAACCCTGGGCTATAGAATTTAATTGAATAGAGATAAAACCATGTGAATTAAAACAAACTATGTGAAAAGCTCCAGTATGAAAATTTTAACATGTTTACAGGAAAAAGAAGTAGATAAAGATCTTGCCACTGCCAGCAGTGAACAGCTAATGACTGAACAAGCTCTTTTGGAATCTGAGACTAAGAGAACTCAGGAAGTTGCCCTAGCCGATGACTCATCTGCTGCTATTCCTCTTCTGCATTTAGTCAAGCAACTTCTGAGGTAGTTTTTAATTTTAAATGTTAATTATTATTAATTAATTTAAATATAATACTTAATTTTGAAGTTTATTCTGAAGTCAAATGGTAACCATTCTGTAGTACAAAGTTGTAAGTTTTCTTGTTTGCTTTTTTGAACTAAAATTGACATTTTTTTAACGAAGTCTTAAAATTGAAATCTACATTTAAAACACATTTTTTTACCTGTTTATTTCACTTGATAGAATGCTAAGCCTGAAATTCTATTCATTACTGCTGCTCTTGTACTTGATTCACCAGAAAAGCAAATTATGTTTTTACACTTTTGCTTAATGGTTTTGTGAACAGATTTCCAAATGGTTTTGGTTCAAACTGTTTCTATCTCCTTTTGTCAAACTAATTTGCAATGCTTTCAAACTATTAATTAATGAAGGTGAAAATTACATCATTAAAAAATTTCAGATGGGTCATTAAGCCATGCTTCTGTGTGCAAGAAAGCCATACACTGTGCATGTTAAAGAATACTGGATGGCTTTGTATTCACTAAGTGTTCAAACACAGCAGTTGATTAATCAATTTAATTCACCACAATTATGCTGTCATATTAAATTTTTCCTTAAGAACTCTGACCTTTGGGGTGGGGTGATATGATAGTTTTGGTATTGGTAGCTGCAATGGCAGTGTGTGTCTCCTACAGGTAAATTAACTTAATGGTTTGAGAATAACTAACACTTATTACAAACATCATAACATACATAAGTACACATGGGTTTCACCAGATGGGGTGCATAAAATATACGATTGATTATATATTAATTAACAACAAATGGGCTAGTTCTGTTAGGAATACCAGATCATATAGGTCATTATTGTTATTAGAGTAGGTTTGGTGATAAATACAGAGAAAACTAAAGTGGTGAAAATTGGCCAGGCAGGTTGCAGTTCTTAATATTGAATAGTTCCACTCTTGACCAGTTTTCTCAGTTTAATTATCGTGGGAGCTATGTAACAGATACTGGTGACATGCAGCATAAGATTAACAGACAAATTGGGATTGCTGCTGAGACTGTTAAGAATCTACAGAGAGTGTGGAGAAATAGGCATTTATACTTAAAGACTAAAATTAGACTGTATAATAATTTGGTTCTTTCTCGAGTTAGTTATTGTAGCAAAACTTGGACACTTTGTAAACAAGATAACATATCCCTTTATATACTTCACATCACTGGTGATGTCATCCTTGTGATATGCATATGGTGCATTGAATGCTGTCGGTGTTTCCATTGTTTTGATAAACCCCTGTAAATAAATTTAATGATTTTACAGGAATAATTTTATAACATTTTATGCAAATGATTCAGGTAATATTTCTAATGCCAGTGAAGTAATAAACAATATAAAATATAAAAGCAAAAGAAATTTTTTCCTGATATATATCAAAAGTAGGAATTTCTGACACTATAAAGCAACTCAAGGAAGGCAAATCCCCTGAACTATATAATATCTGAGTTTCTACTTTTAAAAATAATGTTTATATGATCAGTGATATACTTTGCCAAATGATGAACCACTCATTTTCAGAAGGTGATTTTCCTAATGTCCTCAAGACAGCATTAGTGATGCCAGTGTTTAAAAGAGGCAACTTCAAGTCAGTTGAAAATTATCGATCAATCTTCTTATTATTTGTATTCTCCAAGATAATTTAAAAAAATTGCAAAACAAAAATTAGACAATTTCTGGGGAAAGCATAGTGTTTTGACTCCAATTCAGTTTGGAATCAGAAAAGGGTTAAATTCTTAAATGTAATATTAGAAATGACAAATAATATATTTATACAGATATAAATCAAAATAAAAAGATAGTTTTTTTTCTTGGATCTAAAAAAACATTTGATTCAATTCCTTATGATTTATTAATAGAGAAATTAAGAATTTGTGGAATAAGGGGGCAAATATTGCTGTGGTTATAAGCTACCTAACAAACAGAAAACAAAAAGTAAAAATTGGTGATTTTATAAGTAGAGAAACTTTTGTCTAGGATGGTGTTCCACAAAGGTCAATATTGTGACCTCTGTTGTTCCTAATATACAGGGTGTTTCAAAATTCTACAAATTTCAATGGGAGATAGGGAACACCAAGACGAAACCTTTTTCATTTAAGAGTGTATGTCCGCTGACATAACCCTTCGGTGCTAGAGGGTGCTGGCAGAAATATCAGTTGGAGCTGGTACATGAATGGAAACAAGTGTGAACAACATGTTTATTTAAAGAAGGTGCTCAAAGTTATGACTGGCAACAGCATTGCATACATGACAGCATCAAAGCATTGATTGTCGTAGATGTTGAAAGATTCCTGGAATTTCGGGAACAGTTGCAGCGGTGACAGCAATTCTTGCAATGAGATCTTCATCTGAGTCAATGGGAGTCTTGTACATGAGGTTCTTCATGTGTCCCCATAGGTAGAAATCAATATATGTTAAATTGGGTGATCTTGGTGGCCAGGTGACGGGTCCACCCCAGCCTATCCATGAACCCCAAAAGTGGCGTTCAGATAATCCCACAGATCATTGCTGAAGTGTGCTAGCACCCCATTGTGTTGAAACCACATTCGTCTGCAAATAGCCATGGGAACATCTTCCAGCAGTCTTGGCAACATTTCTTCAAGAAATTCCTAATAAATCTGCCTGTTGAGTGGGGAGACAGCAGGTATGGCTCAATGAAAATGTCATGGACAATACCTGCCCAAACATTGACAGCGAACCGTTGTTAAGACCATGTGTCATTGTGGCATGTGGATTTTCATGCACCCAAATGTGAGAATTGTGCACATTAAATGCACTCTCTCGTGCGAAAGAGGCCTCATCTGAGAAGAGTACATGAGCCGGAAAATCAGGCTGTACCACGGTCTGCTGCAGAAAGCAGCACACAAATTCTACACAAAGAGGGTAATCCTGAGGTTGCAATGTCTGGACTCTCTGACGATGAAATGGATGTAACTGCTGCTCGTGCAACACTCTCCACATGAGGGTGTGGTTCACACCAAGGCTACATGCAACAGCTTTCATGCTTGTGCCTGAATTCTCCTCAATCTGCTGTAGGATCTCTTCTTCCATGTCAGGAATGCTCATGGTTCTCTCTCGACCAGTATGATGCATGTTTGCGTGGAATGTTCCAGTTTCTCACAGTTTCGGTGCAAAAGCATAAATGTTTGGTGGTTTGGCACACGTCTGTTTGGGAAGCACTGTCGGTACAACCTTACAGCAGCTTTTCGATTTCCATTCACAGCCCCATATGCCAGATGCATGTCAGCCATATCAGCAGTCATGAAACACTCCATGTTACACATAATGTGTCTGATTTACGAATGCCAATGGCAAACACAAGTCCATTCTCTGTTCCACTTCGCCCCTCTAGTGCTGCCAAACAATGGCCTCTAGCACCAAAGGGTTATGCCAGCAGACATACATTCATAAATGAAAAAGGTTTGTCTTGGTATTCCCTATCTCCCATTGAAATTTGTACAGAGAGTTTTGGAACACCCTGTATATAAACAATTTTTGCACATTGTATCAACATGGGGATATGATATCTTTCACTGATGAACTAATATATTCAGGGGACTAAACAGAAGTTTTAGAACACATAGAAAATGACTTGATTGAAATAAGGAAATGACTTAAATTAAATAGTTTTTTAATGTAAAAAAAATAAATATATATATTTCAGAAATACAGCAAATCCTGTAAATGTGATAAAATTGAAGGAGTGGAAAGTTATAAATACTTAGACTTATATATAAATAAGAAAATGATGGAAAATTCATGTAAATGATGTAGTTAAAAAATTAAATACTGTTATTCCAAAAATTCATCATATTAGAAATTATGTTACTCTGCCATTACTGAAAATAACTTATTTCTCATGGGTTAAATCATATTTATTATATCATATCATATATCATCTTGGGGAGGAGTTTATTTTTTAACATTGAAACCTCTTTAATAGGGACAAAATTATTTAATTAGATGTATGTTGAAAATAAGGAGTAAAAGAGCTTGGCCAATCTATATTGAAACTTAAGTATTTTACAAGTTAAAAGATTATATATATATATCAGGTATTAAAGCACCTAAAAATGAATATCCATTGTCAAGCTTACAAATTACCTGGTAAAAAATGCTCATTTATCAAAAAAATATTATCTTTACTGATCTTTTTATTTGTGAAACAACTTTCCACACTATATGTATTTGGCAACTAGGTTTTGAATGCTTTACCTGTATATCTTAAAATAATAAATAATGATAAGCTTTTTCTGAAAGAATTAAGTCTATGGTTGTTAAAATATGAGAATATAAATAACTTGTTTTAGAAAATTTGCTTTCCTCAATTTAGTTTTATCTTACTTTCTCCTTTTGTTATTTTTTATCATGAAAAAATTCCTTTTTGTTATTTTTATCATGAAAAAATGCGATTTGAACTACTCATTTATTGATTATAAATTCTGTATTTTTTAATGAAAATTGTGAAACTAAATGCATGGTGATCTTTTCAAAAAATTAATGTGTTTTAAATTTATTTTATCTCCACAAACAAGTTTTAACCCCCCAAGAATTTCAATTTATTGTCATAATTTAGTGTGTGTAAATATGATTTTGCAACTCTCCAATACAGTGTCCAGAATATCTTTCCATTCCATGTCATTATGAAATGGCAAAGACTTTGTACTAGTATATTGGCTGTAAATAAAGAAAATAAACTAATTAACAAATTTAATTAAAATAATAGTATCAACAAACAAATAAACAATAACTTAAATTTAACAGGTGATGAAATGAAATGCATAGATTAGAATGGCTTTGAAAGAGCTTTTAGCTGATACTATCATTACTTAAAATGCAATACTATTAGAATCACATAAATCTCCAGGTTCAAAATCCCTTTTATTCAAGCGAAATCTGCATTATGCCTTCCATAGTGCTGGCATGTGAAGAGAGCATCTATGCCACTCAGTAAGAACAGGAAAAATGTATGCCGGATGATACAAAATAGCATGTGATTCATAGTGTTGTGATTGGTTAAATATTTCACAGTATTTAAATTATTGCAGTGTTGCCCGATGCTAAAATGTACATTGTACATAATGTTTAAGGATTTTTTTTTAATTTTATTCAACTGGTCATATTTTTTTGCATTGAGGTAAATTTTTATTTTGTTAAACTGATATTTTTTTTTTGTACTGGTATTTGTTAAAATGAAATATTTTTACATAGAGCTTCATAGTAAATTGGCAGAGGTTGAAAAGAATTTCATTATACTGAATATTTCATTATTCTGGCTTTCATTATACTGACATTTCACTATATTAGCCCTATGTAAAACACCCGCATTCTCACATCACAGTAGTAGGTGAAGGGTGAAAGGAAACTGTTGCAACTTCAAATATCGGTCATATTTAGACATAAAAGCTAGTTGCATTGTGACATTCAAGCTGAAAATGAATATATGGCAATTATTATTTCATGAAGTGCAAACATTTAAGATGAAATGACTGATATTGTCCAAGGAATTCCAGGACGTGTAGCAGTATCATTTAATCAATTTTTTCACACCACCTAAAACAGGGCATTGCAATTCAACAGAAATAAAAGGGACTAATGGAATTAGTTGTAGAAAATACATCAAGCTAAATCCAGAATATGAAAGGGTGTTATAAGAACTTTTTATAACTTTATAAAAAGGAATGAAAATCATGTTTCATGTAAATATTATATTATTCAGAAAGAAATTGCCTTTCAATTAATATATAATTAAACTTTTTTTTATTGATCAGTTTTTTTAAATTTATGCCTCAATTGTACATTAAGATCTATTTTTTCACCATATCATTGTAAAAAACTCTTATTAAAATTAATAGCTTTGAAAATTTGTTTAAATTATTTATTTTCATAAAATTCAGAGTTAAAATTCATGATTTAAAAATTAAAAACTTGACACTATCCGAGCTGGATAGTGATTAAGTTTTTAATTTAACTCAGCTGTGTTAAATCTGTTATAACAAGACCTATTTCTGTTGATTAACTCTTTGTTAAAAAAGTTCTAAAGTTGACTAGTTTATTTCACTCAGCACAATTAGCCAAAAGGCAACTTCTCCCAAAGTATAGTAGCAGAAAGAAAAAAAAAAAATGATAAAAAAGAGTAATTTTCATATTTCAAGTAAATATATATATTTTTTGTTATTCAGAAATAAATTGTCTTTCTATTCATGTGCATTATAGTTATATCTGTATATTAGTTATTTTTTTAAATAAATTGTTATTTCCGTTGCCAGATGCTTTTTTTTACTACATGACTCCAAAAAAGCCCTATTAAAAAAGATGACTTTTGTCTCTTTTTGTAAAATATTTTTATTTTCAGAAAATCCAGAATTAAATGCTGATTACAATTTGACATATAACATGCCTCAATTCCTTTCATTACTTATTTGGCAAAAAAAGTTCTAAAGTTGATTTTTTTTTTTGGCTGGGCATAGTGAAAAAAATAGTTCTGAAGTTCCAGTACCTGGATCACTGGCAAAGTGACTGCTCTAGTTGCTTTAGTAAGAATATGTTATTATACATTTTGAGATTGTTACTACAAAAAAAGTAATGCTTCTGCAGTTTTGAAGTGAATATTTAACAGATATTTTCCTTTTTGTATTTTTAGCTAGGTCTGTAAATGGTAGCTAGGTAGTCACTGGAAGGTGAGCTATGCACCAATCCCCTGTGATGATGCATAGAACCTGCAAGACCTAGCACCTAATGTCCGACCCTGCCTTCTTGTGGTGCAGACCATTAGTACCTTTCAAAAAAGATACTTTGTTGTGGAAGTGAATGGAAGCAGAGGGATGCCAGATTAGTGTAGCCTACTGATCTGGACAACTGTGGCTACTTTTCTCTTTTTTCTACCCTGCTGAGGAGTGGTCAACCACACAGGGTCCTGGTGCTAACCATATAAACCCACTGGACTGAATTATGGCTCTGAGCTTGATTATGGATTCTAAATTTGCTGCAATGGTGGGCTTCTGTGGAGGGAAAATCTTCCACTGTGTTTTCTCGTTGTTTGTGGGTTGACAGCCCCAAGTGAATAGATTCACAGGATATGTTTATCAGCTGGTGGATAATCCTGAGCAGAGGTCATCGCAGGAACCTGAACTCTTTCCTTCTATTGGCATCGTCAAATTCTACATTGGAGGAAGTCTTTCAGTGTAGATGGCTTCAGCCTTTAGTGGTGGGGGAACGGGTCTTTGCCCCATGTCTGCGATTAGGGGGCTGTTTGATATTGTCGGCATTCCCTCTCTCAATAAACATAGTTTCTTTAAACATCCCACTAACCATTTTCTCTCCATAGGTAGTTGGAATGTGAGGACTCTGCACAGAGCTTTTTCTCTTGATGTCCTCACACATGAATTCAACCTTTGTAATTGAGATATTCTTGGTTGCAAGAGACCAGATGGACAGATAAAGGTCAGATTCTTAAAAATAATCTTAAATTTCTCTTTTCAGGGAGGGATGACAATAAGCATCACAAGGCATGGGTCTGCTTCTCAGCAGATATGCTAGTGATGCTCTTCTAGGATATGAGTGCATTAATGAAAGGTTTCTTACAGCAAAATTTCCGACAAGCATTAAAGACTTGAATGTTATCTGCTGTTATGCCCCCACTGAGGATGCCGATGAGGCTGAGAAGGATAGGTTTTATGGACAACTTAAAGATATTTTGAATTCTGTCAAGAAAGGAGATATTACCCTTGTTCTTGGTGACTTCAATGCCAAAGTTGGTACTGACTCTGACCTTTGGGGAGGAGTAATAGGCCCTTTTGGTATTGGTAGCTGCAATGGCAATGGGCAACGTCTCCTACAGGTAAGTAAACTAAATGGATTCAGAATAACTAATACTTATTACAAACACTGCGACATACATAAGTACACATGAGTTTCACCCAATGGGCTGCATAAGAATATGATTGATTATATATTAATAAACAGCAAATGGGCTAGTTCTGTTAGGAATATCAGGTCATATAGGGGAGCTGAAATTGGATCTGACCATTACCTTGTTAAAAGTGTCTTGCAACTTAAACTTAAAAAGTGTTGTGCTAGGGTTAAAATTTTACCTTTAATACTGAAGCTCTGAAAGACCCAGTTATAGCCAAAGCTTACCATGATAGGCTACTTAGTCATTATGACAGTCATGGTATGCTTACTACTGAAGTTGAGGAAGAATGGGATCATTTTAAACAGGCTTTTTTGGATATTAACTGTATTCTTTTAGGAAAAAAGGAGCAGAAGAGACAGAATTATCTGAGTGATAAGGCACTTGAGCTTATTTCAGAAAGAAAGGACTGCAGGAATGTCCTTAACTAATATTCTACTAGTCCTAATAGAAAGCATTACAGAGAGCTTAATTAACGTGTAAAGGATCAGTTAGCTGATGATAAGAATCATTGGCTTGATGGCTTGGCTGACAAAGTCAAAGATGCAGTTAGACAGCACAACAGCAGAGAGCTGTACCAGACAGTTACTATTTTGTGTGGTAGAAAATGGACAGGTATACAAGGATTGAAGGATAAACAAGGTAAAGTTATAGAAAGTGAGGATTCTGTCATGGCTAGGTGGGCTAAGCATTTCAGTGATGTACTGAATGCTTAGGCCAGGTGTAGATGAAATTACTATGGAAATGCTTAGAGCTGGGAATGTTTCGGTTACCACTTGAATGACTGAAATTTTGAATATCTTGTATGATAAAGGCATGGTTTCCAATGATTTTACCAGAGCTATTATTATCCCTATTTTTTTAAAAAGGTGATCACAGTTTTTATGATAATATAGGGGTATCAGCCTACTCTCTGTTCCAGGTAAAGTTCTTTCCATGATTGTGCTTAATAGAATTAAGAATCTGGTTAACAGTCAATTGTGTGATGAGCAATGTGGATTCAGAAGTGGTAGGGGATGTGTGGATCAGATATTTTCACTTAGGCAGATTCTTGAGAAATGTTCGAGTTTCAGAAACCTTTGGTTGCTAGTTTTGTTGATTTCAAAAAGGCTTTTGACTCTTGATCGTCATAATTTGTGGTTGATTGTGAGATCATATGGTATACCAGACAAGTTAGTTAACATAATGAAAGCTCTCTATAATAACACTGAGTCATGTGTGAGAGTTGGTAAGGCTTGTAGCAATTGGTTTAGCATTACTTCTGGTGTTCGACAAGGTTGCATTTTGTTTCCTTTTCTCTTTAGTTTGGTTATTGATTATGTTATGCAAAATTCACTTCAAGGGAAAGATTTTGGCCTTAAATGGACTGGAGGTATGAAAATTTCTGATTTAGATTATGCTGATTATTTAGCTCTTTTGGCAAATGATGTTGATGAGATGAACTCTTTCATTCGAGCTGTTGATGAAACTGGTAGTAGAGTAGGTTTGGTTATAAACAGAGAGAAAACTAAAGTGATAAAAATGGTCAGGCAGGCTGTGATTCAGTTAATCTGAATGGTTACAGTCTTGAGTATTGTCACAGTTTAATTATCTTGGGAGCTATGTAACAGATAATGGTGATGTGCGGCTTGAGATTAACAGATGAAAAGGGATTGCTGCCGGGACTTTTAAGAATCTATGGAGAGGTGGAGAAATAGGCGTATACACCTAAAGACTAAAATTAGGTTGTATAATAGTTTGGTTCTTTCTAGGGTTAGTTATGGTAGTGAAACTTGGACACTGTCCAAGGATAAGGAAATTAGATAAGGAAATTAGATGCTTTTGATTCGTGATGCTTATGCAGTATCTTGGGCATTAGGTGGTTCAACTTTGTAACTAATGATGAGGTTAGGCAAAGGAATTTGCAACCTCCTTTAAGCAGCATATTGTGCAGAGAGAGACTCCGTTGGTTTGGCCATGTTGCCCATACAGGTAATTATAGATTGATGAATAGGGTTATGAAGAGTGTGCCTAAAGGCCTTAGAAAGAGGGTTAGACTTAGGATGCGGAGGGCAGACAATGTCAAACAGGACCTTATTAGAATTGGTGTGCAGTGGCCAGATGTAGTAGATGTAGCTCAGAACAGACTTGCTCGGAGAACTAAATCGCATGGTCTGGTTGGACCTACGTTGCCCATGGCTGCTTGAGGATGATGATGATGATGATGATGATGATTTTTAGCTAAAAATTGAAAAGTTGATTTTCAATTTTTGTCTTTGTTCAATTTAAGATTTCACAATTTACCACACTTCTTAATTCTCTCCCCTCTCGAACAAACTACCAGTGCTACTATATATTCAGGCTGGCTCCTACATGTCCAGTGGTGAGGTGGCTCAATCAGTAGCATGCCAGGCTTGTAATCTACAATTTCCAGCTTCTGGTCCCTCCCATACAGCATTGAGTTTTATCTCCTCTAACTCCCAACCTGCCCTTGGTCATAAAGACACTGATGGGCTTGAAAAGGCTGCTATCTGCCAGGTGGAACATCATTCAGTGACCCTGTAATCAGGAGGGCCATACTCTGTGCAAGTTAAAGAATACACTGGAAGCCTTAACAGGAGACTTACATCTCCAATCTTACATCTATAACAAATTTAACCAGGTCTGGTTCAGAGCATCACATAAATTTTTAAACCTACCTTGCCATTTTTATCCATCAATTCCTCTATGTCATAGAGCTTTTCCTCCACAGAAAATTTTTTTAAGGTATAAATTTCTGTTGTGCTCTTAAGTAGGTTTCTATTCTTTTTCATCTGGCTGTTCAACCATTTTTGAAGTTAATTTTGTACTTGCTTTTTAAGATTTTGCCTAATTGATTCAATGTTTTCTATTTCCTTCTAGAAACATTGCATCACAAACATTGTCCAAACTTCAAAGTTATTTTCCAGAAAATATGAATATATCCATGTCCCAAAGTCTGAAATTTGATAGTTCAGATAAAGTTGAAAAATCTGCATCACTTGATTTACTGCTTAGGTTCCAGAGGCTTCTTCTTGCTCAACTATATGTTCCTGGGGAAGACAGTGAGAAATTGAGAGTAATATTAGCAGGTAATTTTTTTTATCAATGGTGAAAATATAAATAGAAGTGTAAAAAAAATTGTTGATTTCTGATAGTGTACATTATAGTCTTTTTGATTTTGATCTGTTTAGAATAAAAGAAGAGTGACAATGCTAAAGTCAAGAACAATGATTGGAAATTGGTTAAAATAGAATTGCTTTAATCTGTTGAATGACATGTTTGTATAATTCACTTTAGGGGCTAAATGAAACAATTTTAATTTTCATGAGAAATTTCTTACTGAGAAGTATTTTTTTTTTACATACAGTTCTTTAATAAAATTATATTACTAAACTGTTCATAAAAAAAGGCATGGTTCACCAAATGTGAAAAATAATGTTGAAGATCCATATAACCATATAACATCATCATCATCCTTAAGCAGCCATGGGCTACAGAGGTCCAACAAGACCATGCAATTTAGTTCTCCAAGCATTTCGATCCTGAGCTACATCTGCTGCATCTGGCCACTGCAAATAATTGTAACAAGATCCTGTTTGACATTGTCTACTCACCACATCCTAGGTCTCCCCCTCTTTCTGAGGCCTTTAGGAACACTGTTCATAACCCTATTCTCCAATCTATAATTATCTGTATGGGCAACATGGCCAAACCAACAGTCTCTCTCTCTACACAATATGCTGCTTAAAGGAGGTTGCCGACTCCTTTGCCTAACCTCGTCACTACTTACAAAGTTGAGCCACCTAATGCCCAAGATACTGCATAAGCATCAAGAATCAAAAGCATCTAATTTCCTGTTATCTTGCTTACAAAGTGTCCAAGTTTCACTACCATAACTAACCCTAGAAAGAACCAAACTATTATACAATCTAATTTTAGTCTTTAGGTGTATAAGCCTATTTCTCCACACTCTCCATAGATTCCTAAAAGTCTCAGCAGCAATCCCTATTCATCTATTAATCTCATGCCGCACATCTCCAGTATCTGTTACATAGCTCCCAAGATAATTAATCTGTGACAGCTGCTCAAGACTGCAACCATTCAGATTAACCGAATTACAGCCTGCCTGACCAATTTGCATCACTTTAGTTTTCTCTCTGTTTATAACCAAACCTATTCTACTACCAGTCTCATCAACAGCTTGAATGAAAGTGTTCATCTCATCAACATCCTTTGCCAAATGGGCTAAATCATCAGCATTATCTAAATCAGACTTGTCCAACCTTTTGACTTCCCTGGGCCACAATGAGTTAAGATGAATTGTTTTGGGCCACATATAAAATTTATAATATAGTTAATGTATATGAATAATAAAAATTCATTTATTTTCTTATGTTTTTTATTATAGAATTAAGAAAAGGGCAACATAAAACTAGTGGGATATCAAAAACTCGCTGAAAATCACATAATCATGTTGAAAGCTTATGTCGTAAACACGTAAACTTTACGATTTTGTGAGCCGCATTACTAGTTGTCCAGGGCCACGGGTTGGACACGCCTGATCTAAATCAAAAATTTTCGTATCTCCAGACCATTTAAGGCCAAAATCTTTCTCTTGAAGTGAATTTTGCATAACCAAGCTAAAGATAAAAGGAGACAAAATGCACCCTTGTCAAACACCAGAAGTAATGCTAAACCAATTGCTACAAGCCTTACCAACTCTCACACACAACTCAGTGTTATTATAGAGAGCTTTCATTATGTTAACTAACTTGTCTGATATACCATATGATCTCGCAATCAACCACAAATTATGATGATCAACAGAGTCAAAAGCCTTTTTGAAATCAACAAAGCTAGCAACCAAAGGTTTCTGAAACTCGAAACATTTCTCAAGAATCTGCCTAAGTGAAAATATCTGATCCACACATCCCCTACCACTTCTGAATCCACATTGCTCATCACGCAATTGACTGTCAACCAGATTATTAATTCTATTAAGCACAATCATGGAAAGAACTTTACCTGGAACAGAGAGTAGGCTAATACCCCTATAGTTATCACAAGAACTGCGATCACCTTTTTTGAAAATAGGGATAGCAAAAGCTCTGGTAAAATCCTTAGGAACCATGTCTTTATCATAAAAGATATTCAGAATTTCAGTCAACCAAGTGGTAACCGAAACATTTCCAGCTCTAAGCATTTCTGTAGTAATTTCATCTACCCCTGGGGTTTTATGAAGTTTAAGTTTAGAAACAGCCAAAATAACTTCAGATTGTGTTATAGGGCCAACATTAAAGCCACCAATGCATCTATCATCATTGCAAACAATAGGAGTAGAACTAACCACATTGTTTAGAACATCACTGTAATGCTCAACCTATCTAGCCATGACAGAATCCTCGCTTTCTATAACCTTACTTTGTTTATCTTTCAATCCTTGTGTACCTGTCCATTTTCTACCAAATGAACATTAACTATCTGGCACAGCTCTCTGCTGTTGTGCTGTCTAACTGCTTACTCAGCTTTGTCAGCCAAACCATCAAGCCAAGCATGGCTTAATGCCCTCCTCTGCTCCTTTTTTCCTAAAAGAGTACTGTTAAGTTGAAGAAAAGCCTGTTTGAAACAGCCTAATTTTTCCTCAACTTCAGTAGTAAGCAAGCTCTCATAATGGCTAAGTAACCTATCATAAGTTTTAGCTATAACTGGGTCTTTCAAAGTTTCCGAATTAAAGGTAAATTTTTTAACTTTAGCACAACACTTTTTAAGATGCAAAACACTTTTAACAAGGTAATGGTCAGATCCAATTTCAGCTCCCCTATACGACTTGGTATTCCTAACAGAACTAGCCCATTTGCTGTTAATATGTAATCATATTCTTATGCAGCCCATGTGGTAAAAATCAAATGTACTTATGTATGGCACAGTGTTTGTAATGTTAGTTATTCTCAAATCATTAAGTTTTCTTACCTGTAGGAGACGTTGTCCATTGCCATTTCAACTACCAATACCAAAAGGGCCTATCACCCTCCCAAAGGTCCGAGTCAGTATGAACTTTGGCATTGAAGTCACCTAGAATAAGGGGTATATCACCTTTCTTGGCAATTTTCAAAATATCCTGAAGTTGTCTGTAAAATCTGTATTTCATCCTCATTGGCATCCTCAGTGGGGGCATAATAGGAGATAACATTCAAGTCTTTAAAGCTTGTCTGAAATTTTGCTGTAAGAAACCTTTCATTAATGCACTCATATCCTAGAAGAGGATCACTAGCGTGTCTGCTGAGAAGCAGACCCACGCCTTGGTGATGCTTATTATCATTCCTCCCTAAAAAGAGAAATTTAAGATTATTTTTAAGAATCTGACCTTTATCTATCCATCTGGTCTCTTGCAAGCCGAGAATATCTAAATTTTAAAGGTGGAATTCTTTTGTGAGGACGTCAAGAGAATAATCTGTGCAGATTCCTCACATTCCAACTACCTATGGAGAGAAAATGGTTAGTAAGATGTTTAAAGAAATTATGTTTATTGAGAGAGAGAATGCTGACAATATGAAACAGCCCCCTAATCAAAGGCATGGGACAAAAACCCGTTCCCCCACTACTAAAGGCTGAAGCCATTACATTGGATTGCTTTCTCCAATGTAGGTTTGACAATGCCCATTTTCGCAGGGGTTGAGGTACCTGTAATGGCCTCTGATCAGGATTATCCACTAGCAGATAAAACATTTCCTCTGAATCTCTTCACTTGGCACTGTCAACCCATAAACAAACAGAAAACAGAGCATAAGATTCTCCCTCAACAGAAGCTCACCAGTGCAGCCAATTCAAGATCCATAATCAAGTTATAGTCATTATTCCATTCAGGTTGATATATATGGTCAGCACTAGGATCCTATGTGGTTGACCACTCCTCAGCAAGGTAGAAAAAAAAGTTGCCATAGTAGTCCAGATCAATAGAGCATGCTGATGTGGCAGCCATTCCCTTCCACAAAAGAGTATCTCTTTTGAAAGATATTAATGGCTTGCATCATGAGAAGGTGGGGTCAGGCATTAGGTGCTAGGCCTGGCCAATTCTGTGCATCATTGCAGAGGATTGGTATATGCTCTCCTTCCAGTGAATACCTAGATACCATGTCAATACTATGGCAAAACTTTTGCTTCGAGCACCAATACCTTACACTGCATATTTTAATACTCCAAGTGGAACAGATGTTTATTGAGGTGCTTGAACACTTAATGAGCAAAATCTCTTTTAAAATTTTTTTAATTTTAAAGCTTATCTGGCATAGTGGGTAGTGAGCTAACGACTGTTCCAGCAAGGCAAAATTTGTATGCTGTGTTAGCTCTAACTGAGGCAGTGGTCAGCAGTGACTTCAGTCTTAGTAGGGCATGTCCTTGTATGAGAAGGCCTGTAAAAGCTAGGAGTAGCTTCTAGAATTCTTTGTCCTATATATTGCAAATAAAAAAAAAACATGTTTTGAGAAAAGAAAAATAAAGAAAACTATGGAAGCAAATAAAGAAAGCATTTGTGCATTTCTAGTACAAAGAAATTGACAACTAAAAAAAATAAAAATCTTAAATTAGTTACAAAGGAATTATTGATTTAAAATAAGTGTTGGCCAATAAAACCAATCAACTGGTAATCATGGATTTAGAATACTATGATACTAAATTAAATAATGTACTTACTGATTGAAAGTGTGAACCTATCAGTCATGATTTGTTATCTAGTGCTCTATGTAAACTAGCAGAATTAAAAGCACGCTATACCAATTCCTCTACCAAAAGCAGCTAACTATGCAATGTATCCTGTTATCCCTCAACTATTTGTTAAAATTAAATTACTCAAAGATATAAACTGTTTTTCCTATTGGTTTCAAAATGGAAGGCCCCAACTTGTGGGGGGCGGGGATGGCTCAGTCAGTAGAGCGCCAGGCTCGTAATCTGCAGTTCCCAGGTTTGAGTCCCAGCTGGGTCAGTGTTGAGATTTATCTCCGCAAAACTCCCCGCCCTGCCTATGGTAAGTAGGGGACACCGATGGGCTTGGAAAGGCCACCATCCGTCGGATGGATGTTAAACCGTGGCCCCATGTGCAGGAGAGCCATACCCTTTGCACGTTAAAGAACATGCTGGATGGCCTTGATGGGAGACTACCATCTGTCTCCCAACAGCCATTCCAGTGGGTCCCCTCTCCCAACCTTCTCTGAGCCTTTGGGGACCATGTGACCTGGCCATTTAGCCCATGGTGTGCAAAAAAAGTGCCACTCAGAGGTAAAGCAACACAACCCAAAAGTCCCAAATGTAATGTGGAAAATGCTTTAATATATTTACACCATCTTTTTCCTCTACTGATGGATTAAATAAGAATATTGTAATGTTACAAATCATAAATCAATCAATTGCCAGATAGCTTAAATTTTGGGTGCCAGGCAAAAACTAATATCCCAAGATAGGGTTCAAAATGTTCTTGACATGCATCTGCAGAATAAAAACCATTGCATGTAGCTCAATGAAATTTTTACTGTCATTCAAAGTACTCCTCTCCGTCATCTATTCAAAAGTTGCAGACATCTATGCCAATTTTGGAACTCTTGGTGGTACTCCTGTTGTAGACTGCTCCAGAACTCTGAATGAATGCATTTTGCAAGGTCTTGCACTCTTGAAAAAGGCTTCCCAGCAAGTCGTTTTTTAATTTTTGGAAATAGCAAAAAATCACGTGATGCAAGATCGGATGAATATGCAGGATGGGGTAGCTGTTTGTTTTTTTCTACTCCAGAAAGACCGTGACTTGCTAGATTTTGTGGGAACTGGCATTGTCATGAAGAAGGAAAACCCTTGACACGCCTGTTGTTAGATGTCGCTCCTTCATCTCCTTCCTTAGCTGTTTTGGGCAAAACAATGTTGATGCAGTATTGGCTATTTATAGTCATTTTTTCAAGTAAGGGACCACAGCTACCACTTCTTGGAAATTGAAAATAATAATGAACATGCTCTTTTTTGAGTGAAAGTCTTGTCAGAGAATTTGGGGAATCATTCTTCTTCCACAACTCAAATATAGTTTTCGAGCTTTCTGGAAGTTGTATAGTAATAAAACCAAGTCTCATCACTTGTGAAGATGTCTGCTAACTGTTTGGGACCACTAGGTTCAAACATTGCCAGCATCTCTCTGCATGAGTTGATGCTAGCCCTTTTTTGCTCTTCTGTCACTTTGTGGGATATCCATTTGGCACAGATCTTTCAGAACTTTAAATGTTGATGAATAATTGTTTCCACACTGCCAATCGATGCATTGACATGTATATTTATTATTTGAACAGTGACATGTGAGTTTTCCTTAAGGGGTACAAGAATAGAAGGAATGGTTCTCTTATTCAGGGCCTTCTTTATCATCCTGCACGAGGGAGGTCTTTGAAGGCTCTGCTATCCTTCTCAGAATTTGCACATCCATCATATACTTGTGATAAATCAGTGTAATTACACTGCTGGTTATTAAAAGTGCAACACCAGGAAAGACAAGAGATATCAAAGCAGCATTTAGTGAATACATAGCTTATGTTACAATGATCAAATGATTACAAATACAAATAAAGACCTTGGATGCTTACAGGCAGCAAACAAACAAGATCTTGTTAGAATTGGCTTACAGCTGGCAAATGCAGCAGCTATAGCTCGGTACAGATGTGTTTAAAAACTAAATTTTACAGTCTGGGTTGACTTCTATATCCCATGACTGCTTGAGTATTTGGCAGACTTTATTCATTAGGTTTCCCAAAATTAAACCTTAAATGCCTTGCCAAATCATTTTTTTGCCATATCCATGTGAAGAAGTCTTGTTAAAATGGATCTATGACAATTGGATGGAAGTCAATTTGATTGGATGTGACTGTTCACAGTATATGACAGTTTCATGGATTACAGCCTGGTGGAAGGCATTTGGAAGATATGACCATTTTATGGAAAACAGGAAATGGTTAGGAAAATTTTTAAATTACTAAATCTAATTGTAAAATATTTGCTTATAGCAAACAAAATTTCTCGGAAATCTCTACTGTACTGTCTGGCAATCCTTAAAACAAAGTTGTTTAGAACTCAGCCTATTCAATAATTACATGTATTCTCTTTAATATCGCTCTCATTAAAGTCTTTTTATCTGTTTTCTACAATTGAGATTTCTCTACAACAAATTGTTTTCAAAACCTCTTTTTACTAAATGAAGCAACACTGGTTCATTTTTCAAACCTGAAAAATTGGTTTACATCCAGAAGCCCATGTATTTTTTCACTCGATCGGCCAAAAAAAAAAAGATTAACTTTAATTTTTTTTCCATATAACTATGAAAGGATTTATGGTATGTTATATGCCAAATTAATCAACATTTAGTTCTGGATTTTCTGAAAATTAAATGTTTTACAAAAAAGACTAGTTTTATTTCAATTGGGTATTTTTAGAGTCATGTAGTAAAAAATGTATCTGGCAATGCAAATAAAAATTTATTTTTTTAAAAAACTAATAGACTGAAATCATTATAAGGCACATGAATAGAAACTAATTATTTCTGAATAACAAAATAATATATACTACTTGAAGCAAGAGTCCCTCTCAGATTTATACCTAAACTCAGTCACCTAGGAGTCAATCTGTGTTGTAGTGTAGGCCATGGAATTTATCATCAGACATTCTACAGAAGTGGGATATTTTTAAGGTAATTATCCTGAGATAGATTGTGTATTTGGTGTTACTAGCTGCAGATGGCGCATGTATTATTCCTTGTGCTTCTGTTGAAGTCTCATCTTCCTCACAGACCTATTCTTTGGCATATAGCTAGGCTCCTATCAGACTTCTCTGACAAGCATCTGCTGGAAGGGTAATTTAATTTGTTGTTTAGTTCCCTGAAAAGCAGCCTTAGTGGTTGTTATCCTTGTGACATGGAAAACAAATCAAAATAATGCTAATTAGTTTAATTGCTTGTTTAAAAATTTAGTTTCAAATTATTAATTTGAATGAATTGTTTTTCAGATCCAGAAATAATGGGAGCTGCATCATTGCTGAGAAAATATGTCACTCTTTTAGCATCCTATGTCATTGATTGTTTATCTGTTGCTGCCTCTTTAGCTTCACTTAGTCCTCATCATTTTTCCATTACTGTGTCAATTTTAGAAGGAGACATATCAGGTACATCATTAAGATTTTAATTGTATCAGATACATTTATATTGTGTCAACTAGAGGGTACCAAACCTTAAATTTGTAAATAGCTGATACCAAATACAATTTTTTTTTTAACATTGACTTTGGAATGCTGAATCAGCAAACGATTTGACCAGTACTGTTTGGCCAAAGATTCATCTATTGATGTTCAGCTAAAGTAGTCAAAAGAGCCAACCAATTCTCACCATCGAATAAGGATTGGCTGCTCCAACTTTTTAACTGCATTTTTATCAAGAAGTTTCTAGACTCCTGGATAGGCTATATTGTCTTGCCTTCCCCAACCCAAGAATAGATCCCAAGATTCCTTCCAATTATTGTCCCATTACTTTGATGAGCTGTGTGTGCAAGGTGTTGGTTTGCAAGGTCATATGTCAGTCTCCATTTTCTTTGTTCTTTTCATGTCCATATTTGAAATACTCTGTTGTATCATTTTCCTTGAGAACTGCATCTCGCATAATGTTTCTCAAGGCTGCATGTCGCAGATATGCACACATGCCACCTCAAACCAAAGTGTATGTGGGCATTGAATATCATCCAGATCCTGTCCTCTCTCTCTCCTGAAAGTAGATGTATGGTTTTTGCTCCAATTGTACCATCTATTTGTCCCATCGAAACTGTACTAAGGATCCCAGGTATATGATTCTGCCTGAGATTTAGTGGTGAGAGCGTCGGATTCTCTGCACCAGTTTCTATAGTGGCATCCATTCAACATCCATACCTCTTCCACCATGGCTCATTATTTACCTTTCCTATGTTGTTCCTGTCGAATAGGGAATACTTCCATGTCCAACTATGTGAAATAGCAGTTCTTCATCTGCCACCAATCTGCACACCACAGTTTTGTGTCTGTCTTCACAGGTGCCTCAAAATTTGGGGACTAGGGAATTGGCCACAGCCTGTTATATGTCAACAAAGCAGTCAACATCTCACTACAGTGTTCCTTCTTCACTGGAGTTGAATGCTATCAACCTTGCCTTGTGCCACATAATGTTCAATTATCTGTGTGTATGTATATTGCACTGACTCTTTGCTTGCTGCAGAATTTGATCTTAATATGCCCTCACCCTCACCCTGTTCTCTCCAAGATCCACCAGAAGCTCCATCATCTGAAAGCCACTTGTGCCATCCTTTTCTGTTGGGTTCCTGGTTAAGGGGTCATGACAGAAGCTTCTTCCTTGTCACCCACACCCATATAAAGCTCTTCACTGCTGGTTCCATACCTGGACTACTGGCAGTGTTTTCCTATTGAGCTCTGTACACAATAGCAATAATCTTGGTTGGGAAAGATTAATAACAAACTCTTTCAGATCAAGCCTGTTGAAAAAGATTAATAGCAAACTCTCTCAGATCAAGCCTGTTGTCAAGGTTGCTTAACAGATGTCCAGTAGATCCACTTCCCCAACCTTCTCTGTGCCCTTGGGGTCCTCGTGACCTGACCATTTAGGCTGTGGTGTACACAAAAATGCTGCTCAGAAGCAAAACAACCCAACTTAACCATATTAACTAAACTGCAGTTCAGCTAAAATGCAGTCGTTAAGTTTGTGTTTTCCTCTCTACGAGAGTATTTTGGAAGAGGTTGCCTTCATGTTAACTTTGGAGGTGCAGAAGATTTGCTCCACTTTTTATCTTTCTTTATGTATACATTATCTTCCTTTGTGTATAACATCTAACTCTTGCTTGATTTATTAACTTGTGGATCACAGCCCACTAAATACAAAATGCTTTACTTTTGATTTAAGCATTTATCAATCACAATTTTTGAAGTGTATAATATAATATAATCAATGTACATATAAATTTAATGACACTGTATAACACTATATATGATATATAAATAAAACGAAGCAGAAGTAAGGTAGCATTATCCAACAGTTATAATAATTGGTTTTACCACATAATTACTGTATGTATATATATATCATGACAATCAAGTGAGCAACCTTAAACTGTTATCTACCACTATCTTACTTGCTACAAGACAGCTGATAATTGTTCTGTATTAGCTGATTCACTTTGTTACTTTAAAGTGATAAGAGAATAAAAACAGATTTTTTACTGCTATTTATCCAAGTTGATGCAAGTTCTTGATTGTCATGATATATACACTGCTGGCCATTAAAAGTGCAACACCAAGAAAGACAAGAGATATCAAAGCCATATTTAGTGAATACATAGCTTATGTTACAAGGATCAAATGATTACAAATACAATTTGGTTAGACTTGTGGAATACAAGAAATCAGCATCTTGTGTAGCTATCATGAGCGGTAATAACGCTGCTACATGTCCAGCATTCAGAGGATGAGACATCAGATGTGTGTTTGGAGAATGTCAGTCCATGCAGTTTCCATATGTAGCTAAAGTTCATCTGTTGTAGCAGATGCTGGTGTCTGGTGTGCTAGTCATCGTGAGATCATGGACCAGACATGTTCAATTGGGGACAGGTCCAGTGAACGTGCAGGCCAAGGCAGAAGTGTCACATGGTAGCTATCCAGGAATTGTTGGACGATGCATGCCACATATGGTCGGCATTGTCCTGTTGGTAAATGGCACCAGAGAGCCCCTGAAGATAAGATATGACCACAGGCTTCAACACCTCAGTGATGTAACGCTGGCTGTTTAAAGTACCAGTAGCGCGTAAGAGGCGCATGCGTGAATGGAGTCCACTGGTACCCCATACCATAGCACCAGGGCAAGATTTGTATGGCACTGCATCATGCATGTCTCACTGAGTTTGTCACCGTGGTACCTCCAGATATGGATTCATCCATCATGGTGCTGCATACTGAAGCAGGATTCATCTGAAGAGATGATGCGATGCCATTTGGACATCCATGCGTGACGCTCTTGGCACCATTGCAGTCGCATAAGCCTGTGTTGTAGAGTCAGTGGTAGCCGAATCAATGGCTGCCTAGCAAAGATGCCCCGATGCTACAGACAACGTTAAACTGTATATGCGGACACTGGTTGATGTGCAACACACCCTAACTGTTGAGCTAAGGTGTTTGATGTGGCATGTCGGTGAGTTCGTTCCTCCTCTATCCACTGACTCCACATTCTCATCACTGTGGCAGCATTCTGTCCAACATGAGCACTGATGTCTCGGTACGATAATCTGCCTTCCCATAATCTCACAATTCTCCCTCAATCAAAGTCAGAAACCTGGTCGTATGGATGCTGTGTTCTTCGACGGGCATACTTAATCTTTTAGTGTGCAAGAACTGCAAGCTTTACACCGGTTCTTTGTGATCTCCTCTTATACCACTTCTAGGGGGCGTTACTGTGACACATGATGTGCGTGTGTGCTGCACTTTGAATCAATTACTTGTTCTTCCATGGGCTACCCATCTTGCATGTTTTGGGACAATCTGATGAGTTCTTCCTGGTGTTGCACTTTTAATGGCCAGCAATATATATACAGTAATTATGTGGTAAAACCAATTACAATAACTTGTCACTGTGCTTTTATATTTTTTGATACAACAGTAATGGTAACAAGAGCATATTGAGATCTGTGGTAACAAGAATTTACAAAATTGCATATCAGATGTATTTGTCTATATTTCAGGTAGAGAGATATCTGCTTAACATAGAATGAACATTTCTATATCTCTAATAGAATGAAATTCCTTACAAGAAATGATAACAATATATGAGATTTATAGGTAAAGGTGAACACCATTCGAGGCCAGTTGTTACATATTTGATGTTTTTTACAGTTCATAGGTTAATTTTAGGTGCACAGATAGCACTAACTGAAAAGAATAGTAGCTTTGATGTTATAAAGTCTGAGTGCACAGAACTGTTCTTAGTTGGTGATCTACTTTGCCCTAACCAAATTACCTTACCAAGGTCTGCTTATCTGACCTATTACCTTACCTTCCCATTTCCTGACTTGCATTATCAATTTTGCAAGACTAGACTAGTCGCTATTTATTGGAGTTATACAGGTATCAGGTAATGTTGTACTGAAATTAATGCTTATTGTAATACTTTAAGTTATTTAGTTAGAAAAGATTTTATACATTGCCATTTTACTGCTGAATGTATTTGCTCTGCTGTAGCCCTAGATACATTTTGTAGTAGTTTGATCACATCTTCGGTAAGTTTCAATTAAAATATTTTAATGCCTTTTTTGGAAATAACATATGAACAGAACTAAGTCGTTTTGGAAATATCAGTATGAACAGAACTAAGTCATACCAAAACAGATCAACATACAATATAAAGAGCAATGAATATCACATTTGACTGTATGGGTGCTCTATTAATGCAGTGCAGCAAAATATTGAAATTAAGCTCTAACAGTGGGAGTCTATAGTTATCAGGCCACTTTTGTTCTTGTCAGTTCCATTTGGAAGACTTTTAACTGATTTTGGGACCCCAAAACTTACCTACAAATTGTCTGATTGGTTTCAATATTTTTTTAAAGGATTCCTTTGGGCAACCTTTTACAGCATTCTGAAATCAATAATCTATTATTAATGGAACTAGTTATAGAGTTTCAGAATGCATTTTTTTAAACATTTTCTTGTTTTTTGCATTTCTGTATATAACAGGTTGGAACCACTGTAAGCCATCCTAGAAGCTTTCATTTTAGGGAGAGGGGGTTGAAATTGGAGGCTGATTTTATGAGACTTTCTTAAAAAATGTAGACTATTTCAACTCTCAAAAGAAGAGTTGAGAGGTTATAACCGCAAAACCATAACCCCCCCCCCCCTCCTATGTCAGTGCCTATAAATTCCTAAATTTCTCATATGCATTTTACCTGTACTCTCCCCATGTTTCATAAAAAATGTGTGTCTCTAATAATAGAAACCACTTTCGAATTTAGGACTGCCATAGAAGAAATTTGTTTCCATCTTGCCAAATGTTTAGTGGGTAATGTGCTAGTAAAATAATAAAACACTTAATTCTGAAATAGAAGTTCTTGCAAGTATAGCATGCAGGAAAAGGGGTACACTGCATCCAAGATCTCCCCCTTTTCCTGAAGCTTTTAGGCACACTGTTCATAATCTTGTTTGCCAATTGGCAGTTGTGCATAAGGGTAACATGGCCAAATGAATGCAATCTCTCTCTGCACAAAATGTTGCTCAAAGAAGGTTGCTGACTCTTAACCTCATCATTACTTACAAAGTGAAACCTCCTAATGCCCAAGATACTGTGCAAACATCTAGATTCAAAGGCATCAAGTTTTTTGCTATGCTGCTTACAAAGAGTCCATGTTTTGCTACAATAACTAACCTTAGAAAGAACCAAATTATTATACAGCCTAATTTTAGTCTTTAGGTGTATGCACCTATTTTTCCACACTCTCCATAGATTCTTAAAAGTCCCAATGGCAATCTCTATTCTTCTATTTATCTCATACCGCTCATCACCAGTATCTGTTATATAGTTCCCAAGATAATTAAACTAAGACACGTGCTCAAGAGTACAGCCATTCACAGCAACTGAAGTACCATCTGCCTGACCAATTTTCATCACTTTAGTGTTTTCTCTGTTTATCACCAAACCTACTCTTATTACCAGTCTCATCAACAGCCCTAATGAGAGAATTCATCTAATCAGCATCACTAGCCATCAGGTCTAAATCATTCACAAAATGTAAATCATAAATTTTGATATATCTAGACTGTTTAAAGCCAAAATCTTTCCCTTGCAAAGAATTTCGCATAACATCATCAGTAACCAAACTAAAGAGAAAAGGAGACAAAGCGCATCCTTGTCTAACTCCATTAGCAATGCTAAAACCAATCGCTATAAGCCTTACCAACTCTCACACATGACTCAGTGTTATTATAGAGAACCTTCATTACAGTAACTAACTTGTCAGGTATTCCATATCATCAACTACAAATTATGTCAATCAACAGAGTCAAAAGCCTTTTTGATATCAACAAAGCTAGTAACTGCAGGATTCTGAAAATCTAAACATTTCTCAAGAATCTGCCTAAGTGAAAATATTTCATCAATATCAATACAGCCTCTACCACTTCTGAATCCACACTATTCATCATGCAGTTGTCCATCAACCAAATTCTTGATTCTATTAAGTATAATCATGCAAAGAACTTTACCTGGAATAGAAAGTAAATTAATTCCGCTATAATTATTACAAGAACTCCAATCACCTTTTTTAAAAAGCATCATAATAATTGCTCTGGCAAAATCCTTAGGAATAACTCCTTTATCATAAAAAATATTCAAAATTTCAGTCAGCCATGTGACAACATAAGTGTTCCCCCCTCTAAACATTTCAGTGGTGATTTCATCCACTCTAGGAGATTTCTCAAATTTTAATGTAGAGATAGCCAAATCAACTTCAGAATGTGATATAGGGCCATCGTTAAAGTCAGTAATGCATCTATCCTCATTACAAACAATGGGAGTAGAAATAATTGCATTGTCTAGAACATCTTTGAAATGCTCAGCTACCTAGCCATCACACAATCCTCACCTTCAACCACCTTACCATGATTATTCCTCAATCCCTGTGTACCTGTCTGTTTCTTCCCACATAAAACATTAACAATCTGGTACAACCCCCTGCTGTTGTGCTGTCTAACTGCTTCCTCTGCTTTGTCAGCCAAGCTATCAAGCCAAAGATTCTTATCAGCTGTTAGCTGATCCTTTACATGCTTATTCGTAATGCCATTTGTTAGCTCTTCATAATGGTAATGATCAGACCCAATTTAGGTTCCCCTGTATGATCTAGCATTCCTAACCAAATAGCCCATTTGCTGTTAATTAAAATATAATCTATTATATTCTTATGCAACACATTTGGTGAAACCTATGTGTACTTATGTACGTTGTGGTGTTTGTAATAAGTGATAGTTATTTTCAAACCATTAAGTTTCCTTACCTGTAGGAGATTCCCCATTGCCCCTTAAATTACCAATTGTAAAGGGACGTAATACACCTGCTGAAAGATCAGGGTCAGTACCAACCGTAGGATTGAAGTCACATGGCACAAGAGAAATATGTCCTTTTTTCACAAAATTCAAAATATCCTATAGCTGTCTGTAAAACTTATCCATTTCATTCTCATCAGTGTCCTCTGTGGAAGCGTAACAACAGACGACATTCAAATCTTTAATAATTTTGTAAAGTAATCTGTATTACATATTATAAAGTTTTAAATTTTGCTGTAAGAAATCTTTCATTAATACAGTCATATCCTAGAAGAGCATCACTGGTGTGTCTGCTGAGAAACAAACTTACACCTTGGAGTGCTTTCCATCCTCCCACCCTGAAAATAGAAATTTAAAGTTATTTTTAAATATCACACCTTTACCTGTCCATCTGGTCTCTTGCAAGTCCAGAATATCATGATTATAGTGCTGAAATTTCTGTGTCAAGACATCAAGAGAATAATCTCCATGTAATGTCCTCATGTTCCATGTATCTGCAGAGGGAAAATGATTAGAAGGTTTTTTAAAGAAACTCGGTTTATTGAGAGAGGTAGAGCCAATAATATCAAACAGCCCCCTGATCACAGGCATGGGGCAAAGACCTATTCCCCTACTGCTACAGGCTGAAGTCACCCGTGCTGGTAGGAACTTCTGGCACCACCTTTTCAAATAAACCTTTTCAAGAGCCATAAGACCTGCCTGAGACACATTACTCCAGTTTAGGATTGGCGATGCCCAACTAGCTAAGTGAGGGTTCAGGTAGCTGTGAATGCATCTGATCAGAATTATCCACCAGCTGATATATAAGATACCACATGCCTCTGTTCACTTAGGGATGGCAACTCACAAGCAAGCAGAAAACACACAGCAGATTCTCCCTCAATAGTGGCCTACCAGTGAAGCAAGTCCAGGATCCGTAATCAAACTTAAAGCCGTAAACCAATCCAGTCTAGTAGGTATAAATGGTCAGCACCAGGACCACGTGAAGTTGACCACTCCTCAGCAGGGCTGAAAAAAAAAGAAAAAAATGACCAGATCAGTAGGCCACACTGATCTGACAGCCCTCCCCTTCCGTTCCTTTCCAAAAGAGAATATCTCTTTTGAAAGGTATTAATGTCTGCACTACGAGAAGGCAGGGTCGTAAATTAGGTGCTAGATCTACCAGTTCTGTGCATCATCACTGGGGATTGATACACAGGTCTCCTTCCAGTGTATTCCTAGCTGTACCCCGTCAAAATAACCCAAGACTAAATAGCCCCGACAAAAAAGCCCCGACAAAATAGCCTATTCTAAAATAGCCCAAGACTAAATAGCCCCGACAAAATAGCCTATTCTAAAATAGCCCAAGACTAAATAGCCCCGAAGAAATAGCTTAGCCTATTTAAAATCCAAAGTAAAAATCCAACTTGCACGTCGGAAAACGCGCGTAATATGTCTTCCTATACTTTGGTAAAATGAAGGTAACTTTGCAACAAGTTGCGTTGAGTGCATCTATAATTAGAAATATTATAGTAACAAATGAGTCACGTGACAGGCACATGGCTCACCGGTAGGCGGAGCCATGTGATTTAGTTTTAGTATTAAAACCAATGCTTCTAGTTTAGCTTCTAGTTTTAGTTTTTTGTTCGCACGTGGCGCACGTGTGTCTTGCGGGAGTCGTTGCAAGAGATCTCTAACGGAAATAAGTAAGTTATTTTAATATCTATTTTACCGGATGCGTTTTTTTATTGATATAATATAGAACTATTTAACAGATATTAACTGATAATCCGTTATTATTTGTGTTTTGCAAGAAAAATGGAGAAAATCTCGTCGCAAAAAGGGAAAGATCTGCTGCTGAAAGATGGTCATCGATATCGCAAGGCTAGGGAAAACCGGGATGAAAGTACATCGTGGAGGTGTGTAGTTCCGACTTGTAAAGGGCGTCTAAGAACATTGGGTGCTGACTTCCGGGTCGTGACGGAACACAACCATGCGCCAAATCCAGCTAAAAATCAGGCATTGAAATGGGTTTCTGAAATGAAACATAGAGCACAGAGTGCTGTGGAGAAGCCTAGGCAAATATATCAAGCCTGCACAAGTGGAATATCTTTGGAAGCATCGATTCAGCTTCCAAATTATATTGCCTCCCAGAGAGCAATAGAACGTATACGAAAAAAAACGAATCTTCCATATCCAAATCCTGCAAGTGTTGCCAATATTGCAATTCCAGTTCATCTTCAAAGTACCACAAGAAACGAAAATTTTATTCTGTGGGATTCTGGAGGAAACGATCCTGATCGAATTCTAATGTTCGGCACTGAGGAAAATTTGAGAATATTGGAGCAGAATCATCATTGGTTTGTTGATGGCACGTTTAAAGTATCACCTGAACTGTTTTTTCAATTATTCACGATACACGGACTAATAGAAAAGTGTTGTATTCCACTGATATATGTATTGTTAAGAAATAAAAGTGAAGCAATATATGTTCGCGTATTTCAGAAACTATTACAGTTGAAGGAAACTTTAAATCCAACAAGTGTGTTAAGTGATTACGAGAAAGCGGTCCAAAACGCCGTGCAACAAGTTTTTAATAACACAGAAGTTGTTGGCTGTTTGTTTCATTTGGGACAGTGCTTATGGCGAAAAGTGCAAGAACTGAATTTAGCGGAACTTTATGTAAATAATGAAAATGTGCGTGCTTATATAAAAATGTTGTTTGCGTTGAGTTTTGTACCGGTACATGATGTTATAGGAGTATTTGAAGAATTAATTGAAAAATGCCCAAACGAACTAGACCCCATTATCGATTACTGGGAAGATACATATATAGGACGAATAAGACGCAATCGCCGAGCACAACCACGATTTGCAATACATATATGGAATGTTCATGAGCGCATTGTCAATGGTCTTCCGAGGACAAATAATTCGGTAGAAGGGTGGCATAGGGCATTCCAGCAAACTGTAGATTGCCATCATCCATCTGTCTACAAACTCATCGACCATTTCCGAAAAGAGCAGGATATGGTAGAAATCCGCTTAACCCGTCTTGCTGCAGGTATTCGCAACCTAGATGCAATCAAAACTAAATATGTGCAACTGAATCGACGCCTGAAAGCATTAGTGGAAAATTATGCAACTATGGAACATATGGATTTTCTTCGTGGCATTTCACATAACCTTGAAAGGTAATTTTTGTAAAGAATGTGGCAAGGAACACAAACCTTAAAGATTTGTAAAGAATTACCAAACCATATTTAGAATTTTTATTTATGTCTGTATACAATTTTTAAAATGCGAAATTTAGAATTTAAATAGACTAAGCTATTTCTCCGGGGCTATTTTGTCGGGGCTATT
This sequence comes from Ryuthela nishihirai, assembly GCA_038380435.1. NCBI lineage: Eukaryota > Metazoa > Arthropoda > Arachnida > Araneae > Heptathelidae > Ryuthela > Ryuthela nishihirai. Next base: position 65,921,293 of record JAWZYU010000024.1, read on the forward strand.
TAGTCTTGGGCTATTTTAGAACAGGCTATTTTGTCGGGGCTGTTTTGTCTTGAGCTATTTTGACGGGTCACGATTCCTAGCTACCATTCACAGACCAAACTGTTTAGAGCATTATATTTTGCTGAACAATTTTCAGTCAGTGCCCACCAAAAGACCAAAACATGCTCACTGAAATTTGTGAGGAATAAGTTTCTAATTAAAGTACGTAATAACAACTTGTCTTTTTCACTTTGAGTTTTATTGTAAATTCTGAAATATATTTAAATGTTAATTTTAAAAATGTTATCATTAGCTTTTTATTGTTTAAAGGTGTTTTGCTACCAGAACTACTTGTTTGTTTGGTATTACTTGAAGTATTAGTGGCCAGTATAATCCAGGACACAGCAGTAATACCTTTGTTAGCCCAGCTACTAGATTATTTGGATCATTTTAATCGCCTTGCACCAGGCTTGGAGAAAGAAGATGGTGAAGATTTATCATGGCCTGGTGTCTTTTGTAAGTATAACTAATAAAGACATTGCATTTATTTATATACACACCCCTTTCTCGATTTACATTGCTTTGGTTTTACATAGTCGAGGAAATGCAACCAGTTTTTTACACTATTGTAGACTTGGTTTTGCACAGTAGAGATTGTGATTTTTTGTTTTACATATATAGCTGTAATACATATTATAAAGTAGTAGTGGCATAGGGTCAAAAGTGACTATTAGAGTCAACTAAATGGTTTTAGTTTATATCATTTTTTTTTTCAAGAATAAATAAATATAGCAAATTCTTATAATAATAAAACCATCATACTTAACAATTTATATTTATATTCTTTCACTACAATTGTTATTTTGTGACATTTTAATGAAATAAAACTTGTTTTCAATCAACAGAGAGATCCAACTTTTCTTGATTGAATTCTTTCAGGCTGGTAAAAACCATGTTTTATCTCACTTTAGCAATAAGTTTAACTGCAGCAATAAGTTTGCAGATTCTTAATAGTCTAAGTGCTGCTGATTCATAAGTTCATTGTTTTATAAAATGAATAATAATTTTGCAAAATTAAACACTAAGTGTTCATACAAAAACTTAATTTCTAATTCATATTCAGTTCATAATCATCCTGCTTTCAAATCAAATTTGATAGTGTATGCTTACATTAACAATGAGTATTTTTAGTGACCAAAAGAAATGTATGAAAAATTAATCCAAACTTATCTGAATAATGAATAGTACAAATAAAGTACAAAATAATGTTACATTAATATTTATTATTATGCTGAACTGAAATTTGAGATGTATTTGTATATATATAAAACTTTCAATATAGGTTTTATTAATAGCAAGAATTTTTTTTGAACCTATCCCCATTTTTCCCATAAGTTCTTAGTTTCAAACCCTATTTTACACCAAGAAAGTATACCACTTCATGTCAAGAGGTGGCAGAAATGCTTTAAAAAGCCCCTATTTATATAAATGCTATCTTACACTCTGATGTAGTATCGCTGTACCCTAACACTCCAGTGTTGGATATGGCAAATGTGCTTGAAGGCTAAATGGCTGGAGAAAACCAGGCCTTATAGTGTGCTGTACTTTAGTGCACATGATGTCCTGGACCTGACTTCCTCCTCCAATTGATTCTCTATTAATGGTTCAACCTGTGTCCAGATGGAGGATTTCCCAATGATATCACCTCTGTTTGGCCTATGGCTAATGTTGTTCTCCAACATGTTGAAAAATGTAGCATTGCTTCATACAGAGTATAAACCAAGGTTATACCTGAGGTACATTGATGATATAGTTCTTCTCTGGGATTGTAACTTGGATAAATTAAAAGAATTACTAGATACTTTTAACAGTATAATGCCTTATATTTAATTCACATATGAATCTGGAAAAATAAAATGCTACCATACTTAGACATTTTGACTACTAGATTTTGACACTTTTGATTCTAAATGCTTACGCAGTATCATGGGCATTAGGTGGTTCAACTTTGCAAGTAATGATGAAGTTAGGCAAAGGAGTTGGCAACCTCCTTTGAGCAGCGTATTTTACACACAGAGAGACTCCAATGGTGTGGCAATGTTGCCCATATGTATAACTATAGATTAGCGAATAGGGTTATGAACAGTGTGCCTTAAAGGCCTCAGAAAAAGGTTGAGACCTAGAATGTGGTTTGCAGACAGTGTCAAACAGGACCTTATTAGAATTGGTCTACAGTGGCAAGATGTAGCAGATTCAGCTCAGGAGAGATGTGTTTGTAGAATTAAATTGCACAATCTGGTTAGACCTCCTAGCCCATGGCTGCTTTGAGGAGGAGGATATATACATTCAGTGGACATTGTATTATGACAACTCCATTTTATGGTAAAGAATGAACTTTGTAATGCGAATAACAGCTAAAATGTAACTAAATGTGAGTTAAAATATAGCACAAATAATGGACAAAAAGCAGAATTTATTAGAATTTTGAAGCACCTGGTTGTTGGTGCATGTGTATGGGTGGAAATATCAGAAACAGCACATCTGTTGTTTATTCAAAAGCAGCTGTTTTTAGGTATATGATGACTGGAACATGAAGGCCAAAATAACCAGGTGGTGCAGGAATTGTAGTGGAAAGCACAAATGTGCAAGGTAAGAGAAGGAAACATGTTTTCCTCTATATTTATTTAACACATTCTACATGTTGAAAGAGTTTGCAACAGTTCTGCTTGCATGATGCTAGGAACATAAAGCATAAACTGTATACAATTGGAGAAAGGTTTGCTGGTATGATAAATCACACTTCTTTTGCACTATGCAGATGGATGGCTAATTATATGGTGAAAGCTGCATAAGGTAATAGCTTTCATGTTCTCTGAATATTTTTTGACATCGCCTATCTGTGCCAATGCAACTGTGGCACTATATTGCGAAGAAAGACTTATACAGAAGTCTCATACATTGAGATATACTTGTAGAACACTATGCATTCCAAGTATGGAAGGATACAAGGCTCACTGTGCAGCTCTTAAGAAGTGCACACATAGTGCACTTGCTCTGCCTCAGTACATGGATTCAGTCCATGTTCAAGCCAGCCCCCATCCAAGGATATATAGGACATCAAAAGAATAAACTCTGTGAAGAATCCTCTCTTCCAGGTACTGTGGAAAGAAAATGGCTAGTAAGATTTGTAAAAATACCAAGCTTTATTGAGAGAGTTTTGGGCAATAATATCAAACAGTCCCCTGATCACTGGTGTGGGGAAAAGAACTGTTTCCCTACTGCTAAAAGTTTAAACCATCAGTGCTCTTAAGAACTTCAGACAACTACATTTACAAATGGTTCATTTTAAGAACCAGAATCAAAAGAGAAAACTTATCTGCCTGAAATACATATCCAGTTTAGGGTCGACAATGCCCATAAGAAGCAAGGGTTTAGATAACTTGATGACGTATGGTCATCTCATCAGGATTATTTGTCAGCTTTTATAAAATATTCTGTGTATCTGTTCACTTGGTACTGACAACCTACATACAAATAGTAAGCACACCAGTAGATTTCCCCTCAACTACAATTTCTGAGTAATTCAAAGGGCACAAATCTCAGGGTGATTGCACAGGCAATGCACCTCATTGGTGGCAGGCAACCATCGAAAACTTGCTGCCAGACTACATCTAAGTCTGGTACCATCTTGTGGTTGCCATCTTCACTACAATGTGTATTAGCTGTAACACAGTTACATTTTTGATATCTGAACTCCTCCTATTTATCAAGGTTATATTTATATTAGCACTCAATAATTGTCAAAGTTGGTAAATGTTAGGTATGATGTGTTTTTACAAGCAAAATAAATCAGCCTAATAGTTTAGTAATGACTAAAAATATGTTGGTATGATAAATCAAGCTTCTTTTTGCACCATGCAAGTGGATGGCTAATAATATAGTGAAAACTGCATAAAATAATAGTTTCCATGTTCTCTGCATATTGAGCAAAAAAAGCCTGTGTTTTAGAAAAATATGCCTAAGTACTAGATAAAAATTTATTGAAATGTAATTTTTCAAATTCCTCTGAGTTAATTTTGCTCTTTGGAATGTAGTTAATTGTGATTATGGGAATTTGCTACTTTGTATTACCCAGTAACTCTCCTCTACATTTCATTCTGTAAACTTCATGATCTCCATGACTGAAATTTTCACATTTTTAATTCCAGTTTTTCATGCAATGCTTGAGACTTTTTTTTAATTATACTTGCTTCATAATTAGTAATTAGTAAAGTAGATTGTTTTCACCCATGTCAGTCATTAATAGTGCACTATTGTTCTCCACATTTTTACAGATTTTATCCTCTATCCATGTTAATATAAATTTTTTACTCATAGTTTTATCTGCTATCTGCATTAACCCTTCCAGTGTCCAGCCTGAAAAACTGATTTCCATCCAGAGGTCAAGCTATATTTTCTCCCTATGCTCAGCCAAAAAAAAAATACTTTAGAACTTTTTTCCAAAATTACTAATGAAAGGAATTATGGCATGTTATATGCCAAATCAATCAACATTTAATTCTGGATTTTCTGAAAATAAAATATTTAACAAAAAAAAAAAGACGTTTTATTTTAATAAGACCTTTTTAGAGTCACATAGTAAAAAATGTATCTGGCAACATAAATAAAAATTTATTAAAAAAAAAACTGATAGACAGAAATGAGTATAATGCACATGAATAGAAAGCTATTTATATCTGAATTACGAAAAAATTATTTTTTTGGTTTCAAGTAAATATTTCTCTTGTTTTGTAATTTTTTTTCTCGGTACCATACTTAGAGAAAATTTCAGACTTTTTAGCCAATTGTGCTGAGTCAGATAAACAAGTCAACTATGGAATTTTTGTAAAAAAATAATCAATCAATGGAAATAGATCATGTTATATACCAAATTAAACAGAATTTAATTACGAATTTTATGAAAATAATATAAACAAATTTACAAGCATATTGATTTTAATAAGCCTTTTTCAATGTGATATAGTGAAGAAAAAAAAAGATTGGCCTATATAATTTAGGCTTCATTTTGGAAAATTCTGAAGAATAAAAATAGTTAAATTATATATTAATCGAAAGAAAATTTCCTCCAGAATAATATAATATTCAACCTGAAATATGATTTTTATTTCTTTTAATGATTCTTTTCAGTATTGTATGTATTTTAAACACAGCCAGTGACTTGAACTTCTCACATTAACAGGATTTTCTGAACTGGTTATGAAATAGGAAAAAACTTCCTTCGATGTTTTTTTTACTAAATGTTACGAATTTTTTCTTTGGGTGTTCAAGTTTGGCGATCTTGACTAAGTACAGAGAGGTTTGTGCACCAATGCAAAAAATAAAAAACCAGTGTTATGTTATCTGTGTAGCATGTTAAGGTACTGAGGTTGGAGTGGGGGGATTGCCTTTAAAATCATTCAATATAAACATAAAAACTTGTAATTTAAAAAAAAATATTTTTTTAGAGGGGGGAGGGGAGTGAAACTTTCACAGTGAATTTAGCGGATGGGACAGCTTCCCAAAATTACCCTCCCACATGACAGCTGATTTCCATAGCAAGGAAGTCTATTTTGCTTCCATATCCAATATTTCATTTTCAGAAAATGGTACAAGCTCAAAGTTTTTTTACTAAAAAAAACAAGAAATAATAAAAGAAAAATTACATATAACCTAATGGGATGTTAAATAAAATATCCGCAACAACTTTTAAGCCGACCTCTGATCTAGCGTAACTCAGAAAGACCGATAAATCATCCGAGTGAAAGATGAGTGAAAGATCGCTAACTAATGGAAATAAATCTACAGAAATAAATTTGCTTCCATATCCAAGACCTCATTTTATTTTCAGAAAATGATACCAGATCAAAGTTTTACTGGGAAAGTAAGAAATAATAAAATAAAAATTAACATATAGCCTAGTGTGAAAATATGCACAGCAACAAGTTGTAGGCCAGCCATCCAATGTGGCATAACTATGATGAATCAATACTTATTGATTGGCCAAAAGATCACTAATATCCAAAAATGAAACTACTGAAATGAAAACTAAAGTTTAAATATCAAAAAGTAAATACTAATTTTAAAAGGGTATCCAATATGCTGGACCAAAACAATATGGGTGCCACTTATAGCACACAGAACAGAGATAGTATGTGTCAGCCAGCTGCCTCTTGTTTGCCTCAGTGAGCCATACATAATTAAATGCAGCTGCACCCAGATTTTCAAAGAAGGATGTGTTTACTTCCAGTTTCGATTTTAAGAACTGGAAAGATGCATAAAATGCTGGGAAAAATGATAAAAATAATTTTTAGAGTACTGAAATAGGTTTATGATAGAAAAGGGTGTGAAACGGGGAAAAAAATGCCGGTACATACTCTGTAATTACTTCCAAAATCTAACGTTTTTAAAAATAGCAGTTTTTTTGTTAATTTTTATGAGATTTTTGAAAATTTAAGTAAAAATTTGTTGATAATAGTTCAAATCAAACTTTTGAGCTTAAATGAGAAGTTGCTTCAGCAAATAGGAACATTAACAAGCAAATCGGCAATACTGTTTAGTGCTTCTAAGAAATGGCAATCAGATGGCTTTATCAAATTATTTATATTGTAGTTTAATATAATATGCATCAAATTAAGAAACAAAATATTATTTTTCAAGCCTGAATTATATATATTTTTATAAGATATATATATATAAATTACAACGGCAATTTTTATTTTTTTTAAATAATTTTTTTTGTTGTACTAAAAACGTATACATACATCATTGGCCCCTCATTTCGGATTCTGCAAACATATACAGATGGCATAGACACTGGAAAGGTTAAGGACATTCCTTGATTAAGCCTTACAAAACATTGCAAAGAGCTTACTAAACGTGTAAAGGATCAGGTAGTAGCTGATAAGAATCTTTGGTTTGATGGCTTGGCTGACAAAGCTGAAGAAGCAGTTAGACAGCACTAGAACAAAGAACTGTAGTACATGGCTAATGTTTTGTGTGGGGAAAAAATGGACAGGTATGCACGGATTGAAAGATTAACAAGGTAAGATTATAGAAGATGCAGATTCTGTCAGGGTTAGATGGGCTGAGCATTTCAGTGATGCTCTAAACAATGGTTAGTTCTACTCCCATTGTTTGTAATGATGATAGATGCGTAGTGGCTTTAATGTTGACTCTATATCACAGTCTGTAATTATTTGGGCTATTTCTAAACTTAAACTAAATAAATCCCCAGGAGTAGATGAAATTACCATAGAAATGCTTAGAGCTGGGAATATTTCTGTTACCTCATGAATGACTAAAAGTTTGAATATCTTTTATGATAAAGGTATGGTTCCCAACGATTTTACCAGAGCTATTATTATCCCTATTTTTAAAAATGGTGATCGCAGTTTTTGAGATAACTATAAGGTGATCAGCATACTTTGTGTTCGAGGTAAAGTTCTTCGCATGATTGTGCCTAATAGAATTAAGAATTTGGTTGATGGGCAATTCCGTGATGAGCAATGTGGATTCTGAAGTGGTAGGGGATGTGTACATCAGATATTTTCACCCAGACAGATTCTTGAGAAATGTTTAGAGTTTCAGAAACCTTTTGTTACTATCTTTGCTGATTTCAAATAGGCTTTTGTATCTGTTGATCACCAAAATTTGTGGTTGATTGTGAGGTCTATGGCATACCAGACAAGTTAGTTAACATAATGAAAGCTCTCTATAATAACACTGAGTTGTGTGTGAGAGTTGGTAAGTCTTGTAGCAATTGGTTTAGCATTGCTTCTGGTGTTCAACCAGGGTGCATTTTGTCTCCTTTTCTCTTTAGTTTGGTTATTGAGTTTGTTATGCAGAATTCACTGTAATGGGAAGATTTTTGGCTTAAATGGTCAATAGATTTCTAAATTTCTTATTTAGATTATGTTGATGATTTAACACTTTGTGGAAATGATATTGATGAGATGAACTCTTTCATTCGAACTGTTGATGAGACTGGTAGTAGAGTAGATTTGATGATAAACAGAGAGAAAACTAAAGTAATGAAAATTGGTCAGAGAACGCATACAGACGACATGGGCACCATAAGGGTTAACAATACTCTTTTATTTGCTGAATGTTTTTAAATGTGGTTATCCACATTCACACAGGCTCTAGTGATGGCATCTTTCAACAAGACAATACACCATGTGATCAGGCTTGTTTTGGACAAGAATGATTTACAAAATGCATGGATTATTGCACATTTCTCACATAGCTAGTAAATTCCTTATAGTTCAAACCTGTAGAACATCTGTGAAATATTGTGGAGTGTATAATCTGATGGACTGATACCTTAGTTGTCACTGTTAACTAAGGGGTGTTTTACACTCAGCTCAGCTGAACACATCTCTTGGTGTTGAGGTTTATCATAACTTTTTACCATTTTGTCATATTCAGGTTCAGGCTGTGGTATAATGAAAAGAGGACCTACATGGTTGTGGGTGGTCATTATTCAGTGATCATTGAACATGTATGTATCCCTTTCTTTCCCCTTTTAAATGTATGTTTATAGCATTATAGGTGTGTTGTCTTAAAAGGTAAAAAGATACCATGCTGTTTGACACTTGTTATGGGCTGACTGCACACTAAACTGGAAGGTGCCATCAGGACCAGAGACTTCGATTACAATCAACTAAATTTCCAATGACTATCCTATGGTATAATGCTTAAAGTCAGTAATAGACGATGATTGTTTGGCAGCCAGTAGCTCAGCAGTCAGAGCATCTGATATGTTATCAGGAGGTCATGGGTTCAGATCCCACCCGGCTAATGACAATTTTTCCTCTATAATATTCTAATGAACTACTACCAGTTGTATATCTGAGAATTTCTAATATTGCAAATGTTTTTATACTATTGCATTATTTAATACCTTGAAAAATAAATATTATTAATATTACTTTTAAGCTTCTTTGTATGGTACATCATGTCAGAAGTCTTTTGAAGATTATCCAGTTATTAGGAAAGCAGATCTGGAAAACCACAATAAGGATGGAGGTTTGTGGTTAGTCATTCACGGAAAGGTTTATGATGTCCAAGATTTCAAATCTCATGCACCATGTGGTAGCTCTACATTGTTGCAGTATGCAGGTGAGTATATTTTTTATTTTAATCGAAGCATCAGTTTTACAGTTATTCATGTGAGTTATTTCATAAATTAATTTTTGGAGCAGTAATAATTATCACACTTTTTTTTAACTCACTACCAAATAATTTTTATATTACTTCATTATTAAAAGATAGATTTGGTTATATACTGATGCTCAATAGTTAAGGAACAAATACAAAAACACAAATTCTAAACAAGTCCTTCATTGGATTTAAATGAAATGTACAGGTAAAGTCCATGATCATATATCCCACTAATCCTTAAAAGAAATATATCTCAGAAATATTTAATGAGATATTCATATTAGAAAATCATTATCTCAAAATGGAATCTAAAAATTCAATGGTAATGTATCTTTAATATCGTATGTAATCACTTCAGACAGCAATACAGTGTTCACAACAACTTGTCATGCTGCAAATCAGGCTATCAATGAGGGTTTGAAGGAGTAATTGCCATTCATGTATGAGTGCAGATCAGAGCTCCTGGAGGGTCCTTGGAGGTGGATTTCAACCAACGATGTGTCTTCCTAGAGCATCTTAAACATGCTTTATTGAATTTAAGTAATTTGATCAGGTAGGCCAGTCCATACATCTTATCAATTCGCTCTCAAGGTATTGGCTCACAAAGTGAGCTCTGTGAGGAGTAGTCATTATTGTCCATTAACACGTAATCAGGACCCACTGCTTTTAGAAATTGACAAACATAAGGTCCGAGGATGTCATTTCGATACCTTACAGCTGTTGCAGTCTTTTTGGGAAGACACGAAGATCTGTGTGGCCATTGAGAGTGATTCCAACCCACACCAACACACAACCAGCTCCAAAACTGTTTTTCCCAGATGTTAATGGGATAATTTTGGTTCCTGGTTATCTCCAGAACAATAGTTGCCAGATAACGATTTGCAGACTAAATCGAATTCATCTGGGAACAGAATATTGCCACTTTGATGTTGAGTCCAGTTGTGATGTTGAGACCAATTCAGTTGGGCTCTGTGCTGGCCATATGTCAAAGGGACACAACTGGTTGTCTTGCATTAAGTTGACTTGCATGAAGCCTTCTGGACATAGTTTTCCAAGATACAGCCCTTCCCGTGGATGCAGATATGTCAAAAGCAAGCTGGCGTGCTTATGGGTTCTATGACGCCTTGCATTTAGGAGGTAACCGTAATCCCTAATTGATGTGGCCTTTGAACGTCCAGGAACAGGTCTTCTAGTGGTAATTTGGCGTGCTTGAAATTGATTCCAGGTGCAGCTTAGAATGCTACAATTTACATTTAGTCATCTGGTACCTCAGACTGTTGTCTGACCTCAAGCCTCCCGATTGCTCACCACCTAATTTCTTCACTCGAAAGATTTCTTCTAGCCATTATTGAATGGTTGGCTATTGTGGATATTGTATGTCAAGACTAACATAAACTGACTCTCACATACAAATGAGGTGCTTTTTATACTGACTTGTTTCGCATGTGTAACTGTGTCTGATGCAAATTTTGTAAGCAGATGCGAACTTAGCATTTTTTTTTTATGCAGAAAATGTGACTTTCATTATTTATTTTTAATTATTACACAATATATGCCAATTTTTGCATTTGTTGCTTAACATTTGAGGGCCAGTGTATTTATTAGATCATGCCATTACTTGCAGAATTGATGTAACATTCCAAAAGTATGTTAAAGGTTACTGGATAGCTTGGGTGCTGGAAATTTCTCTTATCAAATAAATAAATAAGGGGTTCTTTTCCTTTTTTTTGTCAATGGCATTACATGCAGAAAAAACTTAAATTTAAAGATTGTCAGTTAAATAATTAACTTTAATGAAATATTAATCAAACTCTGCTCAAGATAAAAAAAAATAAGAAAGTCAGATCTATTTCATAAAACAAATAACATTTATTTCAAATTCTAGCCTCACCAAAAATCTGTTTCACCACAAAAGAAGCTCTTTACAAAAAAGAAAAACGAACTTCTCACTAACTGCCTCTTACTGACTTTCTTCTCAATTCTCAATTCAACTGTCTCAACTCTACTTACTCTGTGACATAACGTCACTTGCCATACATCTGTGGTGTATGCTAACTGACATGTGTGCAGCATGGTGGGTGAAGTCACATTTGCATAAAATGATGATCGCGTGCTCGCGCTAGCTCTGACATCAGAGGGTGTGTCCTTCCGCACACATTAGTGTCAATCAAAAAGTGTAGGGCCAAGGAAAAATGATGGATCAACTAAAATAAAATCTCGAAAAATAATAATTATAATGTAAATAAAGTAAAACTGGTTAAGGAAAAGTAAAAGTGAATGAAGAACCATCACAATGAAACTGCAATTCTTTCAGTGGCAGTCCTAGAAAGTTCAGGGTACATATTGTTCATTTTGTGCTGATTTCAGTTGTAAGTTAGGATCATTAAGAGTGAAATTGTGAGAGTCCGGTTAGCAATCTTAACAATTATTGATTGTGTTACATGATCATGTTTATTTAATATCAAGCCATCCAGCTGTTTTTGGGAATATAAGTAAAATATAAGGGTAAGAAAATGTAATTACAATTTGTGAACATGTGAATGTTAGGAATTGTTCTGATGCTGTGTAAATGTATTGTAAATGTATACATAAGTAAATTTAGCAGTCTTTAGTTATAATTTTGTAAATAGTACAATGGTCATTCACACGAAAACTTTAAAACCATCATAAAATGCAGAAGATACAAAAAAAAAATAATAATAACCTTGCATCACATTAGTGATTAAAGTATATTGACAACACTGAATGCTCATGTAGCTCTCTATCTGCTAGCTTTATTTGTAAACAGTCTTAAAGATAGCACCACCCTTGCAATATCACACACAAAGATGAGATGTAATTTGATTTCTGAATGCTGAAATAAAAAACTGGCTGAAATCTATTGCAGAATGTTGGCTCAACATGGTTTTTGAAGATGATGCATGAGTCAATGGAATGTCAAAGAATAACATAGTAACATAATGACACCATAAAACATAGTGGCATTGGAGGAGCTCATGAGAAAAATCTTCACATTACTCTTAAAGAAATTGCCTTGTGTTGTATATCATCAGTCTCCCTGATGCAGGCAAGTTCACTTGTCTTGATGCCATGAAACATAGCGGCAGTGCAGTAGTGCTCACTGTGCAGTTGGTATAACCTTAATCCAGACTGCACAGGTGAAAAGATAAGCTGCATGAACTATAGTGGCAACCATCTTATGGTTCTCCTGTGACTGTCCCAAGTGCAAGGAAGAAAAGGAGGTACACTGTCTCAAAACCATTAACAACTTCTCTTATCCCGAGGCAAGAAGCTTACCTCATTACCATTTCACCTGGCAAGATTTGCTATGCTATTGCAGTCGTAAAGTCTATTGTTCCAGTAAGTTTGATGGTAGTGTATATTATGATAAACATTCTACCATTAGAGTCTTTCTTTCCAGCAGCAAAGTACCTTCTATAGCAAGGCCCCATGTGCAGGAGAGCCATACTTTATGCACCTTAAAGAACACATCAGATGGCCTTAACTGGAAGGCTTCCATTTCCCCTTCCGCCAACCTTTTCTGAACTCTTTGGGATCTTCTGATCTGGAGATTTAGTCCATTGTGTGCAAAAATAGTGCAAATAATAGCTCAGAGGTCAAACAACAAAAACCTTTTAGAGAAGGTGAAATTGACATCAGTGTCAGCTTCTACTTCAACATCTTTTTCAGTTCCCACAAATTCTGAGCCTTCCATTTCCATCTCTTGAAAGCCTTCTCCTTCTTGACCCCAGACAGCCAACTTTCGAAGCCAAAGAGGCCCCTGTCAGAGTAAAAGAAACAGGCAATGCCTCTTCCTCAAAAATCGTTCTCTGATCCATGTCCATTTGACAATTCTGAGGACATAGACAGACTGCCCTCATTTTAATAAATCATCATCTGTGGCAGTTCTTTAAAATAAAAAAAAAATCCTTCCACCCAACCTTCTAACACCTCAGATGGTCATGCTCTTACAATGCAATGTCATAAATTCCACAGAAATCTTGATTAAATCAACATCCTCCTTTGGGCACATGAGCCCATTTGCATGTGCCTGCAGGAAATATGCTTATAGTCTGTCAATGATCCCACGATTTGGCAAATTTCCTTGATTTGCTCTAATTTGGGTGGAGATGCCCCAGCTCACAGAGGTGTTGACATCCTCATGAGCCACAATTCTCCATTCCAGGTTATACTATCATCACTACTCTAGAGGTAGTACCATATGCCTCTTGGTGGAATTCTCATTCACTCTCTGCTCTGTCTATCTTTCACCTGAAAATATCTTCCTGGCAGACCCTGATGATCTTGTCTTGCAGTTGGCATCCTTGTTTCTGTCATGGGGGACTTCAATAGACACAGTAGGTTTTGAGGCAGTACTGACATCAATGGGAGGGGTGGGGTCATTGAGCAATGGCTTGTGGATCCCTCTCTCTCTCTGTTGAATGCTGGTTAGAGTATGTTTTTTCACACACCAAATCACATATTCACTGCCATTGATCTTTCCACTTGTTCCTTTTTGCTCATTCCACTCTTTGCATGGTAGTTTGAGGTCAACCATTATGGAAGTGATCACCTCACCACGGTATGTAAAATCTCTCATGTTGGTCCTTGTGATTCTTCACAAATATCACAGTGGAGGATTGATTAGGCTGACTGAAGTAGTTTTGTGCTCTTTTGTGATATAGACCAAGACTCAGTCAGCCAGGAGTCAATCAGTTTTGCAGTATCGCAGATGACAGAATGTATCATCCAAGAGCTGCTTCTACCACACCACAGACTTTGACATGGTTTCCCAGCTTTCCAAAACCTTGGTGGAATCACAACTGCACTGCAGCTTATAAGACACACACAGGTTTCCAAAACCTTGGTGGAATCACACTGCACTGCAGCTTATAAGACAACTGCACTGCAGCTTATAATACTCAGAACAAGGTTTGGGGGGGGGGGGGGTCTGAGTATCTGACATCCCCCAACTTTGGAGGTTTCAAGCATTCCAGGGTGAAAGCCTGTTTCATGCGGTGCCAGAAGGAATTTGGGTCAAATATACATCCTCGATCACCCTCATGGCCAGTTCTAAGGTTATATAAGATAAAGTCTGAAAGATGAGTTCGAACTACATGTCCTACTAATTACCAATCCTGGAGTGCAATGGATGGGCAATTACTGATCTCCAAGCAGTTGCCAAAGCTCTGAGGGAAATGTTTTGTTCCATCTCATCTTCCTCCTAGTATTCCTCGAAGTTTCTGGCTCTGAAGAGCAAAGCCAAATGCTCTCTGCTGTCTTTTCATTCAAATGATGTGGAATCCCACAGTAGGCAATTCACAGCAGAGGAGCTGTGCCTTCCTCTGTATTCATGCTTTTGCTATTGGGTCAGACAATGGCCATTATATCATGATCCAACATCTCTCTCTCTCCCTCCAAGTAAAGATCAGTTGTTCCAAAATTTTAGTTACATTTTCCTTGAGGAGAAGTTTTATTAGTGGGAGGCTATTGTGTTGGCCTTCTCCAAGCCAGGAGAGGATGCCAATGTTCCTGTTAATTATTGGCCTATTACGTTGATGAGCTGCATGTGTAAAAAGTTGAAAGAATAATAAATTTCAGACTCATCTGGTATTTAGAGTATGATGACATTCTTTCCATGTAGTGTTCTTTCCATCATTGATTTACTAAATATTTAATCACTATTAAGCTGTTTAAGTAACAGGATGAAGATGGGTGTAGAGGAAAAATTATCTTGAGTCAGCTTGAACCACCCTGCTCAAGATAATTTGGGGGCAAATGTACAATGAGCACATTGGAAAGGTTCTGGACCTCATCCACAGACAACCCCAAGGGAAGATTGCCATCATTGGAGGCTGGGTTTAACAGATCACTATCCTATCTACAACCTTGGCCCAACAGTGGAGGTCTATAACACATCTTCCAATGTCAGCAGTAACATTTCAATGCATTTATTGCATTTCAGATCTCATGACTCCCTGGCCATCGCTAAGATTGCCTATGACATCCCAACACAAAGCAGCCAGATTACAGTGGTGCATCAAGCAATGGCAGTGGCATGATGAATAGTGCAACATCATCTTTGCTGATGAATCCTGCTTCTGTCTGTTCAGATCCAATGGCAGAATCATAATCCACCAACGGATTGGTGAGAGGCACTGAGAGGAGTGGATTCAGACGAACATACATATAATGTGTTCCACAAATATGGTAAAACAGGGGACAGAGGTACATACTTAACAATTGCTTCCAAAAATCTTCTGTTTTTAAAAATAGCTTTTTGTTATTTTTTAAGAGATTTTTATAACTTCAAGGAAAAGTTTGTTGATAATAGTACAAATCAAACTTTGCTTCAGCAAAGAGTAACATTTACAAGCAAATCTGCAATACCATTTAGCACTTATAAGAAATGGCAATCAGATGGCTTTAACCCTTCCAGAGTCCAGCCTGAAAAACTGATTTTTCATCCAGAGGTCCAACTATTTTTTCACTCTGATCAGGCAAAATAAAATTAACTTAAGAACTTTTTTTTACCAAATAACTGATGAAAGGAATTATGGCATATTATATGCCAAATTAATCAGCATTTAATTATGGATTTTTCTGAAAATAAAATATTGAACAAAAAAGATGATTAGTTTTATTTTAATAGGACTTTTTTAGAGTTATGTAGTAAAAAAATGCATCTGGAACACAAGAAAAATTTATTAAAGAAAAAAAAAAACTAATAGTCAGAAATGATTATAATGCACATGAATAGAAAGGCTATTTATTTCTGAGTAACAAAAAAATTTCTCATTTCAAGTAAATATTTCTCCCATTTTGTAATTTTTTTCTCAGTACTATACGTTGAGAAAAAATATCCAACATTTTGAAACTTTGAAATGCACCAGGGCAAACCATTTCATCCGGTGCCAGAGCCAGAAGGTAACATGGATCAAATGTACATCTTCTATCTCCCGCACAACCAGTTCTAAGGTCGCATGGGATAAAGTCCATAAGATGAGTGGGAAATACATGTCCCACTCATTATTGATCATGGAACACAATCGACAGGCCGACACTTGGGGGGAGTTGTTCTCCTCCATCTCTTCTTTATCTTCCTACTCCCCTGAGTTTCTGGCCCTGAAGAACAAAGCTGAATGCTCTTCACTGTCATTCCACTTGAATGGCCTGCAGCCTTACAACAGGCTGTTCCCAGCAGAGGAGCTTCGTCTTGCTCTGCACATCTCGAGCATCTGCCGTTGGGCCAGACAATGTCCATTATGCCATGCTCCAACATCTCTCACCATTGAGTAAGGATTGGCTGCTCTGACTTTTCAACCATATTTTCATCAAGAAGCAGTTTCCAGACTCCTGGTGGGATGCTATCGTTTTGGCCTTTCCCAAGCCAGGCAAGGATCCCAGGCTCCTTCCAATTATCTTCCATTTGCTTTGGCTGTGTGTGCAAGGTGTTGGAAAGAATGGTAAATACCAAGCTGACGTGGTATTTAGAACATCACAGTCTTCTTTCCAACACCCACTGTGGCTATATAAAGATGCTTTATAAAGATAGCTTAATGTCTATCTGACACCTTTCCAAGCCTATTGGTGTAACCCTTTCTCACTTTACAGCATTATGGTTGTTAGCAGAGATAATTCTCAACTCTGGCACAGTTGAGACTTGAATTTGGGGACTGCAGATTACTAGTCTGGTATGCTACCAACTGAGCAAATCCCCATCTCTTTATTTCAGGTAAATTTAATTTTTTTGTGGTGCACAATTTAATTGAAATTTGATTAAGATCAACTTGAATCTGCCATTGCTGTTATTTTTGATATTATGATTGCAGTTCTATTTCTTGTCAGTTGCAAATGATGTGTGTCTGCAGTGAAAGGTAAAAAAGAGGTCTTCAGATCTTAGCATTTATATTCCAAAGGCAATGTAACTATACATGAAAAATAACATGTTATTCTATATAGAACTGAGAGAATTTAACTGAAGTGTCAATAGGAGTGACTGCTTCTTTGGTGTACTACAAAGCTAGTGATGCACTTCATTTCAGAGAAGTGCATTCTCTAATGTATCAAAAGTATGTTAACATACAAGTATTGCATTCTCAGTTTTGTATTTTAACATAGTCAATAAGTGAAATTTTTATGAAGAATTTCATAAATTAATATAATTGTTGTGTAAAATTTTCATGCTTAACAAAATAATTACTGTACAGCTTTACAATGCAGTAATTAAAATTAAATTAATATCTTTAATACTCTATGATACAGTGTCAAAGAGTATTAAAGGAAAAATTTTAATTCAATTTTCATACTTCTCAAACCAGTGTTAAGTGGCAGTTTTCAGTTCTGAAATTCATTTATAATGATCTCAGATTTTGAATAAAATAATTGTCTCTTTAGAAACTATTGAAACTATTATCTTTCTAGATATGAATCAAGAGTTTGATTTTTTCATTTCTTGGCTTTTGGCAAATTGCACGAGATTATCTAAATTATTTGATCTTAGGCAAAAGTGTTTCATCAAATTGAAATTTTTTGAAGAATTGTATAAGTGAATACAATTATTAAGTGTATAAAATTTCATGCTTCCCAATCTAGTCTTGAATGACTGTTTTCAGTTCTGAAATTCATTTATAATGACCTCAGATGTTGAGTAAAAAAACTAGCATTTTGGAAGCTATTCTCATCCAAGATAATGAATCAAGAATTTTGAATTTTTCATCTCTTGGCTTTTTGCAAATTGCTAGAATATTGAAATTATTTTATCTTAGGCAAAAGTATTTCTTTTTTTGCTAACTTTTTGTGCTTTTGTATAATTTTATTACTAACAAAATTCTGATAATTTTTGTTTTGGCAACTTGACAAATTGATTTGATTTGAAATTTCTGTTTGTGGTTTGTTGCAACTGATGATCAAAAAGCAAATAAATCAATAAACCAATTTTAATTTAGAAATTTGGACCACATTTCAATTTTATTAGGAATAAAACTAAAAATTTACAAAATATAAAGTTATGTTAAAATTAAAAATGATTATTTGAAATTTTGTTATTTGGCTGGAGCCAGAGCCCTGAGCCAAGAGTTACCTGAATCTGGAGCAGTAGCCGAGCTCATAGATCCTGGCTCGAAAGCCCCACTTCCAGCAGTGTTTTTCCATCAAATTTCAGGCATTGAATCTTGGCAAAAATCTTGATTGGAACTTATTGATAAACTTTTTGAGATCAAGCCTCTTGTCAAACTGTGGTTGTCATCTTTTTGCAGGAATTGAAAGGAAGATATTGTACTAGATCAGCTCTGTGTAGGTCATGGTTATTTACCGTATTTGCTGGCGTATAGGATGCACCGGTGTATAAGATGAACCCCCTTTTTTAGACACATTTTTAAGGAAAAAAAAATTTTACACATTGTTTCATGAATTTCCATAAAGATTTACTGTACTCATTTTATAGTTATTTATGTATACAAAAAATGTAACTAGGGAACATTGTAGTTAGGTAGGTACCTTTTAATGTTCATCCTCAAAACCCAGAATTCATCTCCAGAGCTAAATGAAGAATCACTTGAAGCCTCTTTTTCAGAAACTGAGTCTTAGTATAACAAATCATCCTCTGTGCCATCAAGTGAGTTACTAATACCACATTTCTTAAATGACTTTACAACTGTCTCATGTTTCACAGCATTCCATGAAGTTTTGACCCATTCACAAATCTGCAAAATGCTAGGCCTCTTCCTTCTTCCTGATGGTTTTCATTCAAAATCTGTAGACTGCATCCAACTGTTCCATTTCTCCTTCATGAATCCTTTAAATGGTTTATTAATGCAGACATCTAAAGGTTGAAACTGGCTCGTTAGTCCACCTGGAATTACAGCTAACTGAGTTTTCAGTTGGTTGATTTTATTTTTTACAGCTTCTGTTCAGTGACTCCGAAACTGATCCCATACTAGCAAGGCAGGTTTGTTTAACAGTCCACCAGGACGCCTAGACCACACATTGTCTATCCACAACTTTATTCCCCCTTCATCCATCCAGCCCTTAGGATGAACGTGTACAAATACACCTTTAGACAGTTTTTCCTTGGACAAGGTTTTCTTTTTGAAAATCAAGAGGCAGCAATTTTGTTCCATTGGCACAACAAGACAACATGACTGTGTAATGCGTTTTCTCATGTCCACAAGTTTTAACAATAACACTTCTTGCACCTTTGGAATCTACTGTTTTGTTTGAGGGTACATCGAACATCAGTGGGACCTCATCCATGTTTCCTATTTGTGAAAGTTCAAAATTTCCTTTTTCTTGCATTAATGACAAATTTATGAAACTCTGTAATCTTGTCTTCATATTCTGTTGGCATCTTTTGTGCTATTTTTGTTTTAGTCCGCATACGTAGGTCATTTCTCTTCATGAATCTAGAACACTGTGATGTTGATCCTGTAAAATCAGCGATGCCTCTGTTAGTAGCTATCACTCTTGCTTGTTGAATAGTCATTTATATGGAAACTGAAAATTCCGAGCTTCAGTGGTCTAATATCCAAGTTTTTAATTCTTCTTCTAGTTCTGGCCATTTTGGAATTCCATGTCGCAGATTATGTTTACTACGCATAGCTTTTTTTGGTCTTCTTCCTGTCTTCTCCAAGTTCTTATCATCTTTTCTGTTGGCAGTGATCCGAAATTCCTCTCTGCTGCTCTGTTTCCGTGTTCTTTGGCATACTCAATCACTCGTAGCTTGAATGCAATATCATAGCAGAATCTGCATTGTTTTTGAGCCATGTTTCACAGCAAAAACATGAGAAAGCTTCTTCGGTACTAAAAATTTACGTTTTGGTTGCCTTGAGGCACTGTAATCGGTAACGACGCGCCATGCTCGCACTTTTCGAAAAAATATGCCGGTGAAATGTGATCACGCATGCGCACATTGGATGAATTGTAACCTTGAGATGTCAGTGGATCTGAACTCTATTTTACTGGAATGCTCCCTCTGTCAGTAGTGAAGCATAAAATATATCACGCAACTTATTATTTTTACAGAACAGAAAAAAAATATGGAAACGATTTATTTGAAACCATTCTTTCACAAAAGGACAAAATGCAAAAGAATACTTTATATGTATATTGATATAAACCAAAAGTTTTAGACTGAAATTTCAACTCATAATTTTGATTACCGACACATAAGACGTACCCCATATTTTAAGCGTATTTTGAGGGGGATAAAAGTGCATCCTATATGCTATCAAATACGGTAATTGATTTTTTTTCTCCAGGCAGATGAAAACCTATATGCAAGTTTTGTGTTCACCATTTTATATATAAAACATATTTTAATTGAATATCCAACATTTAATTTTGAATGTCGAATTTAACTCTCATCATTTACCAGTCTGAACCTCTTACAGTCAGACACCTTTTAACCTTTCACTCTTTTTCAACACTTATCTTTGACTTTTTCATTTTGCTGGATATTTTAAATATATTTAAAGTTTTAGCTTTTTTATATTTTACACTTGTTGCTTTTTCCTTTTTTTACCTGGGTTGTCTACACCAATTGTTGATTTTTGTGTTTTTCCTTTGTTTTTATTTTTGCACAATATTTTCTACCATTTTTTTTGTTATAGTGTTGTGGTTGTAATTATTGTGTCATTTATTGCTTTTCTGGTTAGATTTTAAATTTGGTTATAGGTTTGCATGGCTTTTATCTCTTGTTCTTTATATCTTCTTTGTTACAGCATTGTCTCAGTTGCTTTTGCTCCATAAAGTCCCTATCCAACCAACCAATGATGAATCCTGGATGCACTCTCCACAGTATGGGGACTACCATGGTTCATGTACCTTCACAGGGTCCTTAATGCTCTCCTGCATGTTTGCCATGCACTGCAACTCATGTCCCTGGAAAGGAAGATCCTTGTGGTTTCTAAATCAATTGAATTTCAAGCGTGAAAATTTGAAAATTCAGCGGAAAAAATTTTCGGCGACCTATGGGATTTGAACCCACATCTCTCCAGAAACATGCCAGAGTATTTTTCCAGTTAAACTAATGCCAGCTCATCTTTTTTCTGCTAATTTTAAGACTTAAATCTATCACAGAGTTTTTCGGTCCAACCATTGCTGCCATCTATGATCTCCGGTGGCAATTATTACCTTAATATTGCACAGAGTGAGATGGAAATAAATAAGTCTAATCATGCTATTTAGCGTTATTAATGATTTAAACATAGATGAATAATCACAGCGTTACTTGTTGCTCATTTGGCATTGATAAATCAATAAATATTCAGCGGAAAAAATTTTCGACGACATATGGGATTTGAACCCGCATCTCTCCAGAAACATGCCAGAGTATTCTTCCAGTTGAACTAATGCCAGCTCATCTTTTTTGCACTAATTTTAAGACTTAACTCTATCATGAAAAAAAAAAAAAAAAAACTATGATAGAGTTAAGTCTTAAAATTAGCGGAAAGAAGACGAGCTGGCATTAGTTCAACTGGAAGAATACTCTGGCATGTTTCTGGAGAGATGTGGGTTCAAATCCCGTATGTTGGCGAAAATTTTTTCCTCTGGATATTTATTGATTTATCAACGCCAAATGAGCAACAGGTAACGCTGTGATTATCCATCCTTATGGTTGCTTGGGGTTCCACTTCTGCTATCCTTAGTTTATGACAGCTGAAAGATTAAATCCTTCCTGCCGTGCTAGAGACCAAGTGTTTTGATCACATCTTCAATGGGAAATTGATCTTTTTACAGCACATTCATCATCTCAAGTCCAAGTGCATGCAATCACTGAACATCATGATCCTCTGCTCTTTCTCCTGGGCAGAGGAATGAAGTTCTTTCCTTATACCATGTGCTTGTGCAGTTGAAACAACTAGAGATAACAAGTGCATGATTCTGCCTGGAATTCAATGGTGAAAATGCTGGATTCTCTCCATTATTAAGCCCTCTGTATTTGTGCTGAGTCTTTTAGCAGCTTACCTGTGCAGAATATTTTTGTTGCAGTTGATGAGATGGTCAGAGCAGATAAAGAACAAATTCTTCCAAATCAAGCCTGTTGCCAAACTGGGAGCCTTCTTTTCAATGGGAATTCATAGAGGAAGTGTTCTTGCTCATTTTTTCATAGGTCATGGATTTATCAGTCATTCTTTTCTTCTTCAAGGACACAATCAACCAATATGAAAGCTTTGTGACACCATTTTATCATAGTTGAATCAATTGTTCTTGTTTTACTATAGAATGACATATTTATTTTCACTCTCTGTATTCTATATTCAAGTGCTTCACATTTTGACACATTTTATCTGATCATTGATGTTTCTGACCTGTTTTGTTTTTTTTGTCTTTTAGTGTCTATTTTAATCAAATTTAAGCTTTTACATTCATCTTTGTATTTAAGATTTGTTACTTTTCGTTTACTGTTGTTTATTATTGAAAAATCGAGATTTAGTAAAATTTTAGTAAGATACTGAATTTGTCTTGATAACATTTTTCTTTAAAGTGCTAATTTTCAAAATTAGGGCTGTTCAAAATGTGTCTTTTCCATTTACACAACCTGGAAATGACTGGATGGTTTATTATTCTAAATCAAATGTTATTATTTGTTTGTTTTTTTTAATGTTCATGACAATGATTTTATATATTTTCTTGGATACACACTTGAATTATATGAATATACAGGGAGGGATGCCACCCAAGCATTTGAAGCAGTGAAACATGCTGAAGAAGCTAGAGAAATGATGCAAGCTTTCCTTATAGGAAATTATCGTGATGTAAGTATTTTTGAATTTATAATTCCCAGATGTTTAAAAAATGAAATAAATGCAAGCATTCCAAATTCAAAAATTTGCTGATTATTAAAATAACTTTGCTATTGACATTTATATTAGTAATAAAGTCACAGTAGTTAGGAAATCTTCAAGGATTTAGCTAATCAAACATTGAAATTCTTGGCAATCTTCATACCAAAAATTCAAAAGTCAGATAATGTATTAAGTTTAACCCTTTGTACTACTCTGGCAGTAGTCTCTTGCCCATAAAAATTTATCCTTGTACTTATTGGGCAGGTGTCACCTGCCATGTATTTTACATTACTGTTTTTTTTGGAGTTAATACAGGATTTAACCAGGGAAATCCCCAAAATGAAAAGTAAAAGTGAATGGGTGGACCATCACAATATGTTTTACTTCATGTACATCCTGTCTATTTAATTTACATCATATTAAATTTATAAAATTATTATTATATTTTTATTATATTATTAATTAGCCACATTGTAAAATATTACTTGTACTTATGGGCCAGGAGTCATTTAGCACATTATCAGTGGCTGTTTATGACTAAAATTTTTGGTGTAGCACTTTGCCTAACATAGGCAAGGCACAGATGCAGGGGAAAAAAATTGGGAATATGCCTAGTATTGAACAGAATTAGATTGAAAAGTTGTTCCATGATAAACTCTTCCAGTGTCCAGGTTGATTATACACATTGACAGAATCTGAAATGAGAGACTAAGGATGTCTTTGTCCAGTTTTCATTTTTTTTAAAATAGAGATTGCCATCGAACTATTTTCTTACATATCATAAAAATATAAATTTAGGATTAAAAATAATATTTTCTTTTTTCATTTCATGCAGATTTTATTAAGCTATAATATAAATAATTTATTAAAGTCATCCGATCACGATTTGTTAGACCCAATATAAGGGATTGCCAATTTGTTTGTTAACATACTCTTCACTGAAACAAACCCCTGATTTAATCTCAAAAGTTTGATTTAAACTATTATCAACAATTTTTTGCCCAAAGTTTTAAAAATCTCCTGAAATTTAATGTTAAAAATTGCTACTTTTAAAAACAGAAGATTTTTGGATGTAATTAAGAAGTATGTAGCTGTTTTTTTTCCTGTTTTACTCTCTTTTATGCCTTAAACCAATACTACTTTGCCAAGACACCATCTCCCACATACTGCAGATTATTGTAAGCTCCAAAGATTATTAACTTTTCAAGTTGGACCTTTTGTCTGATCCAAATTTATTCAAAATTCTGGATAGTTTTGTCGTGCACCAGGCAATATTGACTTGCCAAATAAAGTTGAAATAGGCTTCGTTAGGTATTTGTCTAGCATTACTTATCAAGTAAGAATTCGAAAAGGATTGTCAAGTTTAATTAAAGTTTAGATCAAATCAAAAAATCAATTTACATTTCTTAAGAGAAAAATAGCAAAAACTCAAATGTTTCTAAAACAAACCAAGTTTATTCCCAAAAGATTCAAAAACTCACCATCAGTTGATGAATACAAATGTTGGAGTACTAACAACTCGCATCTATCTAAATCTCTATTAACAACTCCTTCTATCTATACAACACATACTGATTCAACATATTTCATCTCCTCCTAACAATCTGCCAACAATTCCAATTCTACATCTCAACTTCCACTAAATGCACTCTCTCCACTAACTATACTGTCAATTCTGAATCTGTGACCTAATATCACTTAGTTATAACGTGTGGCGTACAAATCCAGCACATGTCTGTTTTACACCGGGAAAACATTTGCATAATCTGCCGATCACACTAGCTATGATGAAAGAGGGGTCGTGTCCTACACATGTGCAATAGCGGCTGACAAAAGTCATTATTGTGCAGGTGTTGTTGCATAAGCAGAAGTTATGTACCCCGCTTGATACATCCGAGCTGTAAGAGTTGCGCATGTGCAACTCTTACAGCTCGGAAGTGAGAATTGTGATCAGCCCAGAAAATTAAATAATAATCACCAAAATGATAAATAAAATGTAAATAAAGTAAAATTGGTTTAGGAAAAGTAAAAGTGAATGGGTGAACCATCACAACTCCCCCTCCCAAAGGGAGTCAAAATTTGACCTAACAGATTTTTATGAGCAAATTAAGAATAATAGGACACTTCTCACGTAATTTACACATTGCTAAACATAAAGTAAAAGTATGCTTATGCAAATTTTTATAAGACAATCTACTCTCTCTTTGACACAATTTTCCATCACAACCAAAGGTTGCCATTTCCACCTAAAACACCATCAGACATGCCCTTTCCACCAAAAAATATGTAAAGCTACCTGTTGTATATACATACCAATGGCTGTGGCAGTTAGCTGCATACTAGTGTTATTGGACTACCTAATATCACATTCTGATACAAACTTCAAAAGTTGCATACAATAACCTGTAGAAAAAGCTGGTTAATATTACTCTTGTCCTGCTTAACTTCTAAAAGGTTAAAGAAAAAAATTCAATTACATCAAATTCTGCTCTTTCACAGAATATAATTGCAGACATATCAAGTGGGGTACATAACTTCTGCTTATTTCCCTAACCACAGTTCAAATATGTGAAATCTAAATTTTCTGTGCCTTTCAGGCTCCTGTCAGACCTCTGTGGCAAGAAGCTGCTTGAGGGGTATTTATTTATTTTTTATTTTATTTATCATACATAAAAAAATGGGTATTGGAACACCATTAAATCCTCCTAACTACATCAAACATGCGAATCTGAAAAATTCAAATTTTACAAACAAGCGGGAGTGTAATCATCCACTAAATCTTCACCTAAACACAATAATTGTGATCTAGCTGAAAAAAAAAATGCATTAGTTACCTTCCCTCATCGAGCTTTACATCCCTCTCCCAAAGGAGTTTTACTGGTGACCATCATGGTCACCAGACTTTGTCATTGGAGACAGCTCCAAAAGGGTACCAAAAAAACTTCCAAGATATCATGGTCATCAGCTTCCATATAGGCAATCAAATGTTGCCAATGTCATCCCGATAATTATGCATCATTAACACATCAATATCACTGATGACACCGAACAGATTTAAACACATATACATACATCGTATCTAAGAGTAAAGAAAAACTGTATCAATAATTTATAATATATGACACCAACATTTCATCTAATACAATTCCATTCACGTTTTACATGAAAATACACTTTGCATACAAAAATTCACTTCAAAATACACCTGAAAATATTTAATCACTGTATACTAAATTCACTTTCATTCTCGTCATTCGCATCCATAAACATTTTATAATTACTAAATTCTAACTTAATGTTAACTTACAGTTCAGCTTTCAGTCAGCTGAAGTGAAAAAAATCTATAAAATAACTTAAAATTCTCTGTCATTGAGCAATAAAATTTTTAAGTTTATCCTTCAAACTATTTGCATGTTAAAAGTTTTTAGGAGAAAACCCAGAAGCTTTTCAGAGCAAAGACAGCACTCTGTCTTTAGTGAAGTGATGCTATGTAGTGACAGCTTCTTTCCACATGTCGTGAAGGATGATTCCAGTGTCTCGGTTGCAGGAGGGAATGACGAAGTCATTATTTTAATAGCCTCGCAGACTATGTTCCATAGAAAGTGGACGCACGTGCAAGCAGTGTGGCATGCTCCCAGTCTATTGTTGCCGTGTGTTGTACTGCGAGCTCGGCAGCCAAAAGAAGCTAACAATGGCCACCACCGAGCTCGCAGTACAACACATGGCAACAATAGACTGGGAGCATGCCACACTGCTTGAACATGCTTCACTTTCTACTTTCACTTTCCACTTTCTTTCTCACATTCACAAGATTTTCTGAACTGGTTATGAAATAGAAAAAGAAAACTTCCTTGGTTGCTTTTTTTTTTACTAAACATTATAAAATTTTTCTTTCGGTGTTCAGGTTTGGCGATCTTGACTAAGTACAGAGAGGTTTGTGCACCAAAGCAAAAAAAAAAACTAGTGTTATGTTGTTATCTGTGTAGCATGTTAAGGTACTGAGGATGGGGTGGGGGGATTGCCTTTAAAATCATTCAATATAAACATAAAAACTTGTAATTTAAAAAAATATATTTTTTTAGAGGGGGGAGGGGAGTGAAACTTTCACAGTGAATTTAGCGGATGGGACAGCTTCCCAAAATTACCCTCCCACATGACAGCTGATTTCCATAGCAAGGAAGTCTATTTTGCTTTCATATCCAATAATTCATTTTCAGAAAATGGTACAAGCTCAAAGTTTTTTTACTAAAAAAAACAAGAAATAATAAAAGAAAAACTACATATAACCTAATGGGATGTTAAATAAAATATCCGCAACAACTTTTAAGCCGACCTCCGATCTAGCGTAACTCAGAAAGACCGATAAATCATCCGAGTGAAAGATGAGTGAAAGATCGTTAACTAATGGAAATAACTCTACAGAAATAAATTTGCTTCCATATCCAAGACCTCATTTTATTTTCAGAAAATGATACCAGATCAAAGTTTTACTGGGAAAGTAAGAAATAATAAAATAAAAATTAACATATAGCCTAATGTGAAAATATGCACAGCAACAAGTTGTAGGCCAGCCATCCAATGTGGCATAACTATGATGAATCAATACTTATTGATTGGTCAAAAGATCACTAATATCCGAAAATAAAACTACTGAAATGAAAACTCAAGTTTAAATATCAAAAAGTAAATACTAATTTTAAAAGGGTATCCAATATGCTGGACCAAAACAATATGGGTGCCACTTATAGCACACAGGTCTGTAAATGGTAGCTAGGTAGTCACTGGAAGGAGAGCTATGCACCAATCCCCTGTGATGATGCATAGAACTGGCCAGGCCTAGCACCTAATGTCCGACCCCGCCTTCTCGTGGTGCGGACCGTTAGTAACTTTCAAAAGAGATACTCTCTTGTGGAAGTGAACGGAAGGGGAGGGCTGCCAGATTAGTGTGGCCTACTGATCTGGACAACTATGGCTACTTTTCTTTTTTTTCTACCCTGCTGAGAAGTGGTCAACCACACAGGGTCCTGGTGATGACCATATAAACCTACTGGACTGGACAGATATATGGCTCTGAGCTTGATTATGGATCCTGATTTCGCTGCACTGGTGGGCTTCTGTGGAGGGAAAATCTTCCGCTGTGTTTTCTGTTTGTTTGTGGTTGACAGCCCCAAGTGAATAGATTCACAGGATATGCTTATCAGCTGGTGGATAATCCTGAGCAGAAGTCATCGCAGGCACCTGAACTCTTTGCTTCTATTGGCATCGTCAAATTCTACGTTGGAGGAAATCTTCCAGTGTAGATGGCTTCAGCCTTTAGTAGTGGGGGAACGGGTCTTTGCCCCATGTCTGCGATTGGGGGCTGTTTGATATTGTCGGCATTCCCTCTCTCTCAATGAACATAGTTTCTTTAAACATCCCACTAACCATTTTCTCTCCATAGGTAGTTGGAATGTGAGGACTCTGCACAGAGCTTTTTCTCTTGTTGTCCTCACACAAGAATTCTACCATTATAATTTAGATATTCTTGCCTTGCAAGAGACCAGATGGACAGATAAAGGTCAGATTCTTAAAAATAATCTTAAATTTCTCTTTTCAGGGAGGGACAACAATAAGCATCACCAAGGCGTGGGTCTGCTTCTCAGCAGACACGCTAGCGATGCTCTTCTAGGATATGAGTGCATTAATGAAAGGTTTCTTACAGCAAAATTTCAGACAAGCTGTAACGCTCCAAACAAATGCAAAATACTTGAAGTTTTTATGCTCCGGATAGCTTAGACGGGCGCCAGGCAATAATTAACAAATTGCCAAAAGTAGAATAAGTTAATAATAAGTTGATTTAGGGTTCAAATACCAGCGAGCGTTAATGAGTAAGAATCAAAATGATTGTCAAGTAAATATAATTTAAAAATCCTTAATTCGCGTTGCTCAAGAGAAAAAAACTGTACAGACTCAAAAGGTTTATAACAAAACAGATTTATTTCCAAAATAATTCAACTCACCAAGACATCAATGGAGAAAACATAACTCCTACTCCTGTGCTACACGCACTGTGCTTGGTGCTACGCACCTTGTGCTTGTGCACTCACTTGTGCTACTCCTTCTACTGCTACTCTACTAACTCCCCCTGTGACTCGCAGGTCACGGTTTAAAAGACAGTAGCCGGCGCATGCCGGGAAAGACATTTGCATACTATGACGAACGACGCAAGCTATGACGCAAGAGGGGGCGTGTCCTTTGCACGCGCTTTAACGGTACAGTCGGAAGATCGGAGTTGCGGCGCATGCGCAACTCCTAGAAACTCTTGGATGTGAGCACTGTGATGCCAAAAAGGAAATAAAAAATCCCCAAAATGATAAATATAACGTAAATTAAACAAAACTGGTTAAGGTAAAGCAAAAGTGAACGATGGGGCATCACAAAGCGTTAAAGACTTGAATGTTATCTGCTGTTATGCCCCCACTGAGGATGCTGATGAGGATGAGAAGGATAGGTTTTATGAACAACTTCAGAATATTTTGAATTCTGTCAAGAAAGGAGATATTACCCTTGTTCTTGGTGAGTTCAATGCCAAAGTTGGTACTGACTCTGACCTTTGGGGAGGAGTAATAGGCCCTTTTGGTATTGGTAGCTGCAATGGCAATGGGCAACGTCTCCTACAGGTAAGTAAACTCAATGTATTCAGAATAACTAACACTTATTATGAACACTGCGACATACATAAGTGCACATGGGTTTCACCTGATGGGCTGCATAAGAATATGATTGATTACATATTAATTAACAGCAAATGAGCTAGTTCTGTTAGGAATACCAGGGCATATAGGGGAGCTGAAATTGGATCTGACCATTACCTTGTTAAAAGTGTCTTGCAACTTAAACTTAAAAAGTGTTGTGCTAGGGTTAAAAAATTTACCTTTAATACTGAAGTTCTGAAAGACCCAGTTATAGCTAAAGCTTACCATGATAGGTTACTTAGTCATTATGACAGTCATGGTTTGCTTAATACTGAAGTTGAGGAAGAATTTGGCCATTTTAAACAGGCTTTTTTGGAAACTAACAGTACTCTTTTAGGAAAAAAGGAGCAGAGGAGGCAGAATTATTTAAGTGATAAGGCACTTGAGCTTATTTCAGAAAGAAGGAACTGCAGGAATGTCCTTAATCAGTACCCTACTAGTCCTAATAGAAAGGATTACAGAGAACTTAATAAATGTGTAAAGGATCAGTTAGCTACTGATAAGAATCTTTGGCTTGATGGTTTGGGTGACAAAGCTGAGGAAGCACAACAGGCAGCACAACAGCAGAGAGCTGTACCAGATAGTTAATGTTTTAGTATTAGTTAATTATTATAGTATTAGGCAGCACAACAGCAGAGAGCTGTACCAGATAGTTAATGTTTTATGTGGTAGAAAACAGACAGGCATACAAGGATTGAAGGATAAACATGGTAAGGTTATAGAAGGTGAGGATTCTGTCATGGCTAGGTGGGCTGAGCATTTCAGTGATGTTCTAAACAATGTAGTTGGTTCTGCTCCAATTGTTTGCAGTGATGATGGCTGCATTGGTGGCTTTAATGTTGGCCCTATAACACAATCTGAAGTTATTTTGGCTGTTTCTAAACTTAAACTACATAAATCCCCAGGGGTAGATGAAATTACTACCGAAATGCTTAGAGCTGGGAATGTTTCGATTACCACTTGGATGACTGAAATTCTGAATATCTTTTATGATAAAGGCATGGTTCCTAAGGATTTCACCAGAGCTATTGTTATCCCTATTTTCAAAAAAGGTGATCGCAGTTCTTGTGATAACTATAGGGGTATCAGCCTACTCTCTGTTCCAGGTAAAGTTCTTTCCATGATTGTGCTTAATAGAATTAAGAATCTGGTTGACAGTCAATTGCGTGATGAGCAATGTGGATTCAGAAGTGGTAGAGGATGTGTGGATCAGATATTTTCACTTAGGCAGATTCTTGAGAAATGTTTAGAGTTTCAGAAACCTTTGGTTGCTAGCTTTGTTGATTTCAAAAAGGCTTTCGACTCTGTTGATTGTCATAATTTGTGGTTGATTGTGAAATCATATGGTATATCAGACAAGTTAGTTAACATAATGAAAGCTCTCTATAATAACACTGAGTCGTGTGTGAGAGTTGGTAAGGCTTGTAGCAATTGGTTTAGCATTACTTCTGGTGTTTGACAAGGGTGCATTTTGTCTCCTTTTCTCTTTAGCTTGGTTATTGATTATGTTAGGCGAAATTCACTTCAAGGGAAAGATTTTGGCCTTAAATGGGCTGGAGATACGAAAATTTCTGATTTAGATTATGCTGATGATTTAGCCCTTTTGGCAAATGATGTTGATGAGATTAACTCTTTCATTTGAGCCGTTGATGAGACTGGTAGTAGAGTAGGTTTGGTTATAAACAGAGAGAAAACTAAAGTGATGAAAATTGGTCAGGCAG
This sequence comes from Ryuthela nishihirai, assembly GCA_038380435.1. Classification (NCBI taxonomy): domain Eukaryota; kingdom Metazoa; phylum Arthropoda; class Arachnida; order Araneae; family Heptathelidae; genus Ryuthela; species Ryuthela nishihirai. Next base: position 65,952,715 of record JAWZYU010000024.1, read on the forward strand.
GCTGTGATTCAGTTAATCTCGGTTGCAGTCTTGGTGATCAGTAAAATGGTTGCAGTCTTGAGCAGGTAATTATCTTGGGAGCTATGTAACAGATAATGGTGATGTGCGGCATGAGATTAACAGACGAATACGGATTACTGCCGGGACTTATAAGAATCTATGGAGAGTGTGGAGAAATAGGCGTATACACCTAAAGACTAAAATTAGACTGTAATAGTTTGGTTCTTTCTAGGTTTAGTTATGGTAGTGAAACTTGGACACTTTGTAAACAAGATAACAGAAAACTAGATGCTTTTGATTCCAGATGCTTATGCAGTATCTTGGGCATTAGGTGGTTCAATTTTGTAACTAATGATGAGGTTAGGCAAAGGAGTTTGCAACCTCCTTTAAGCAGCATATTGTGTAGAGGGAGACTCTGTTGGTTTGGCCATGTTGCCCGTATGAATAATTATAGATTGGCGAATAGAGTTATGAACAGTGTGCCTAAAGGCCTCAGAAAGAAGGGGAGACCTAGGATGCGGTGGGCAGACAATGTCAAACAGGACCTTGTTAGAATTGGTGTGCAGTGGCCAGATGCAGTAGATGTAGCTCAGGATAGACTTGCTTGGAGAACTAAATTGCACGGTCTGGTTGGACCTCCGTAGCCCATGGCTGCTTGAGGATGATGATGATTATGATGATATATATATATAAATTACAACGGCAATTTTTATTTTTTTTAAATAATTTTTTTGTTGTACTAAAAACGTATATATACATCATTGGCTCCTCATTTCGGATTCTGCAAACATATACAGATGGCATAGACACTAGAAAGGTTAAGGACATTCCTTGATTAAGCCTTACAAAACATTGCAAAGAGCTTACTAAACGTGTAAAGCATCAGGTAGTAGCTGATAAGAATCTTTGGTTTGATGGCTTGGCTGACAAAGCTGAAGAAGCAGTTAGACAGCACTAGAACAAAGAACTGTAGTACATGGCTAATGTGGGGCTGGGGTGGCTCAGTCGGTAGCGCGCCAGGCTCGTAATCTGTAGTTCCCAGGTTCGAGTCCCAGCTGGGTCAGCGTTGAGATTTATCTCCGCAAAATTCCCTACCCTGCCCACGGTTAGTAGGGGACACCGATGGGCTTGGAAAGGCCGCCGTCCGTCGGATGGGACGTTAAGCCGTGGTCCTGTGTGTGGGAGAGCCATACCCTGTGCACGTTAAAGAACACGCTGGATGGCCTTGACGGGAGGCTACCATCTGTCTCCCAACAGCTGTTCCAGTGGATCCCCTCCCCCAACCTTCTCTGAGCCTTCGGGGTCCATGTGACCTGGCCATTTAGCCCATAGTGTGCAAAAAAGTGCCGCTCAGAGGTAAAACAACCCAACAACAACCCAATATGGCTAATGTTTTGTGTGGGGGAAAAAATGGACAGGTATGCATGGATTGAAAGATTAACAAGGTAAAATTATAGAAGATGCAGATTCTGTCAGGGTTAGATGGGCTGAGTATTTCAGTGATGCTCTAAACAATGGTTAGTTCTACTCCCATTGTTTGTAATGATGATAGATGCATTACTGGCTTTAATGTTGACTCTATATCACAGTCTGTAGTTATTTGGGCTATTTCTAAACTTAAACTAAATAAATCCCCAGGAGTAGATGAAATTACTATAGAAATGCTTAGAGCTGGGAATATTTCTGTTACCTCATGAATGACTAAAAGTTTGAATATCTTTTATGATAAAGGTATGGTTCCCAACAATTTTACCAGAGCTATTATTATCCCTATTTTTAAAAATGGTGATCGCAGTTTTTGAGATAACTATAAGGTGATCAGCATACTTTGTGTTCCAGGTAAACTTCTTCGCATGATTGTGCCTAATAGAATTAAGAATTTGGTTAATGGGCAATTACGTGATGAGCAATGTGGATTCCGAAGTGGTAGGGGATGTGTGGATCAGATATTTTCACCCAGACAGATTCTTGAGAAATGTTTAGAGTTTCAGAAACCTTTTGTTACTATTTTTGCTGATTTCAAATAGGCTTTTGTATCTGTTGATCACCAAAATTTGTGGTTGATTGTGAGGTCTATGGCATACCAGACAAGTTAGTTAACATAATGAAAGCTCTCTATAATAACACTGAGTTGTGTGTGAGAGTTGGTAAGGCTTGTAGCAATTGGTTTAGCATTACTTCTGGTGTTCGACAAGGGTACATTTTGTCTCCTTTTCTCTTTAGTTTGGTTATTGATTATGTTATGCAGAATTCTCTGCAATGGGAAGATTTTTGGTTTAAATGGTCAATAGATTTCTAAATTTCTGATTTATATTATGTTGATGATTTAACACTTTGTGGAAATGATGTTGATGAGATGAACTCTTTCATTCGAACTGTTGATGAGACTGGTAGTAGAGTTGGTTTGATGATAAACAGGAAGTAAAGTGATGAAAATTGGTCAGGGAGACTGTGCATCAGTTAATCTTAATAGTACCACTCTTGAGCAAGTGTCTCAGTTTAATTATCTTGGGAGCTTGTTACAGATACTGGTGATATGTGGCATAAAATTAACAGATAGATAGGGATTGTTGCTGCGACTTTTAAGAATTAATGGGAGTGTGGAGAAATAGGTGTATATATCTAAAGACTAAAATTAGACTTAGTTTGGTTCTTTCTAGGGTTAGTTATGGTAGTGAAACTTGGATGGTTTGTAGACAAGATAATAGGAAATGTGATGCTTTTGATTCTATGTGCTTATACAGTATCTTAGGCATTAGGCAGTTCAACTTTGTAAGTAATGATGAGGTTAGGGAAAGGAGTATATCTTGAGCAGCATATTATTGCAGCAGCATATCGTGCAGCATATCGTGCAGAGAGAGAGTGCTTTGGTTTGGTCATATTGCCAGTATGCATAATTATAGATTAGCGAATAGGGTTATGAACAGTGTTCCTAAAGGCCTCAGAAAGAGGTGGAGACCTGTGATGCGGGGTCAGACATTGTCAAACATGACATTGTTAGAATTGATCTACGGTGGCCAGATGCAACAGATGTAGCTCAGGAGAGATGTGTCTGAAGAACTGAATTGCATAATCTGGTTGGACCTCTGTAGCCTATGTCTGCTTGAGGATGATGGTAGTGATATTTATATATATATGTGATAGCTAAATGCCTTATGAGCTGATGACTGGATACTCTTACATGTTAACTAATTACATTGCTCCTTTGGCATTGGTAACAACTTTATAACTTTGTGATTCTCATAAGGATGGTTCACCTTCACTTTTGCTTTACCTAACCAATTATATTTTATAATTATTATTTGGAGCCTTACTTTTTTTTATGAACCAAGTACCATTCTCCTTTCTGACCAGCTCTGAGTTGCAACAACTTATTTCTATTATTTGATAGGGATAGGGATGGGGGAGGCTCAGTTGGTAGTACACCAGGCTTATAATCTGCAGTTCTCTGGTGATTTGCAACTGGGCCAGCATTGAGATTTATCTTTGCAAAACTCCCTGTCCTGCTCATGGTCAGTGGGGGACACCAATGGGCTTGGAAAGGGCGCTGTCTGTCGGACGGGCTGTTAAGACATGGCACCTTGTGTGGGAGAGCCATGCCCTGTGCATGTTAAAGGACACACTAGATGGCCTTGATGGGAGGCTAATATCTGTCTCCCAACAGCTATCCAGTGGGTCCCCTCCTCCAATCTTCTGTGAACCTTCAGGGTCCTTGTGACCTCGCCATTTAGCCCACTGTGTGCAAAAAGTGCCAGTCAGAGGCAAAACAACCCAACTGTTGTTTGACACCAACCACCACCTGCACCATGAATGTCAAAGTCACAATCATTTATGTCATCCATGACACATGATCAGTTATGCATGTGTCTCACTGACATATTATTGCAGATATGTTCCAGCCAGTGTTCTGAAGAAGTAATAATACTAAGTTCAGGCTAGTAGTGGAGAGTTGGTTAGTGGACTGTAGAGAGATAGCTCATCTCTGTGTGCAAGCTTGAGTTGATGCTAGCAGGTAAACTAACTAGTATAGGGTAAAATAAGTTTATATTTAACTGAAATGTTTTTCAAAGACAACTAGTTTTTGAATGTACAAAAAACTATTTAGTATATTGCTGATTTTTATTTCACTAGGCTGGTGTGGATTGAGATTCATTATGCAATTTAAATTTAACTGTATTATGGCTATGTGTATATTTGAGTTATGAATTTAGTAGAATAACCTGCTAAGTGGCATGTTATATATGAATTCAGTAATAAATTATCACAGGAAAACTTCCTGTAGACAAGAAACACTTGAAATAATGAGTTGAAAAATTGGTTGCCCTGATGAAACAACCAATTTTTTTTAACTCTTCATTTATTTCAAATGTTATATATGAATTTTAGTTCTTCTTTGAGGGTGGTTTTATTGAAATTATACCGATGAGCCTGCATAAAATAAACATTAATTGCTAAATGTAAGACCTCAATTGTGTAAAAGATGCTTTTCAAGGATATAAATATATATTGCAATGAACTGTTTAGCATTATGAAATATTTCTTTTACATATGACATAAAAGTGTTTTATTCAGATTTACAAGTTATTCATAATTGTAGATAATTTGTATTAAAATCGATGGTATTAAATATAGGTTAGTAACTTTTATGCTAATGTGTGTTGAAAAAAAACTAATTTGAAAATTTATCATTTGCCACTTTGATGAAATTAATCATGTAATCAGTTTTTTCAATTTATTAATCAAAATACAGAATTTTTTTTTTATTTATAACTTCAGCCTGAATTAGAAGTTGTTCAAACAGTGGATCCCAGCAGTTTTACTTCTCCACTTATAGATGCAGAGCGCACATTAGCATATTTACTTGGTCTTCATGCACACAATCAGGCTAAAGGGCCTGGTCTTCTTCCTTGTGAAGAGGATTCTGCTCATTGGTTAGGTTCTCCTTTAATGTGTGGCGGACTGCAAGCACTTCAGCCACCTAACCCATTTGAAGAAGAGAAAGGAGAAGCTCGAAGTACAAGTTCCAGTGCAGCTACACCAGGTAAATTGTGGTTAAATGCAAATTATACATAACATTGTAAGTTAGAAAATTGAACTGTATTTTTGGCATATGTATTTTGTTACACAGTTTTTAAAAACAGAAAGTTAGAAACATATTTAAATTTGTGAAAGATATCCTGTATAATATTAGTGCTTCGTGTCTTAAGTGCCATGGTGGTGCTATTGCTGTGGGCTTGTATGATAGTTTATTTTGGCATTGTTACTTACATTAACAATGGAGAACATTTCCTACAGGTAAGTAAACTTTAATGACTTCAGAATAACTGACTAGAGATAGAGATATTTATAAATGCATAAGGATTTCATCAAATGATTTTCTTAGAAATATGACTCATTATATATTAATAATAAATGTATCACTTGGTACTTCTGCTAGAAACACCAAGTGATGCAGGTGAGCTGAGATTGGGTCTGATTATTGTTATTTAATAATACCATATGAGATTTCTGAAAATAAGTTCTTCACAGAGTCCTAATTAATAAAGCTCATGTTAAGCTAAAGCGTTGTACTTTGGCAATAGTAGTAACATTTAAGGTGAGTAATGATCAGAATTTGCATAGTAACTTGATGTAATATAGATTGTATTTAGTTGGCAGGTTCAGGGCCTACTAAAATACAGTAGTACTTCATGCAACAAAATATTAAGGAGTTGTGGACTGACAGTTTCAAGTCATCTTGACATCAATTATATTCCTGTATTTAGTATTGGGATAGAGTAATATGACATCAGAAGAAGACAAGATGAAGTGGGTTTGGATGGAACTTTTTTTTAATTTCTTGTTCTCTCATTGCATATCATGAGTATAGTAGTAATGGAAAAAGGGTGACCTGAGCATATCTGCATTGATGTATTCTGCATTTGATGTAGGGCTGCCATTTGTCTCTGAATTTTAATCTTTTGTCCCATGTTCTACAGACAGTGTTGGTGACACCAAATGTTCTGAATTTCGTACTTTTTGATTTTTTTAAATCAGAAAATTGAATTTCATTAATATCTATTGAATACTAATTTGCTTATTAAGCACTTTAGTTCTTGCCAAAAGTGTTGTATTTTGAATGAACATAAAGCAGAAAAAAAATCTTGTTTTTTGTTGAAGTATAAATGCACACAAAATTCAAAGCTACTTTTAGGAACAGAAATGTGAGAGTGGTTAATAATAATATTTTCTGCTTAGATCAGATCAAATAAGGACTCCATGAAGTTGAAAAAAATTAAAAGAAAAAACAACTCAAATCTGTGTAAAGATGAAATAAATTAAGTTATTCAAGCTTGCCTTTCTCAACACATTACTCTTTCAATCTGTATGTCAACATGAAATGTAACAAGAATGAAAAGTCATGCTATATTGTATTTAGATCCTCTGAGAAAGCACATAAATGCTGATCCACTATAACTACTAATATATTAGCAAAACATTACCTGGTATCATTCAAAATATATGGTATACCATACAAGCAGACTGAAAAAAAGATTATTCAAAAAATTAACCAAATTTTTCAACTCTAAAAAAGGTAATTTGAAAATGTTTCTCCATATTTCTTAAGATTTCTGAATTTTTTGGATTCCATGGTGGTAACCCTGCCTTTATGTACAAGCTGATTTCTGTTAACAACTAATCTAGTGTTCAGTTTTTCATTTATTTTTGGAATTGCCATCTCCAAAACAAAATATTCTTTCATTTGAAACACTTCACATAAACAGTGATTCCTTATCCTGTTCTGTCCAAGTTTTGTCAGAAATCTGTTTAACCACCATCTCCACAGTACAGTTTCTCAGATGCCCAGACATCCAGCATCATGATTAATGACATAGCAGTTTTATGTGCAGGTTTGTGTCTTTATGTCCACTGTCAATTTCATATATGAATTTTTGGTATTGTTTTATCACCAGCTACAGCACAGTGTAGTGGTCAGAACAGTAGCATATCATAGTTTCAAATTAAGCCTGATAAAAAACTGTTGTAGTTTTTTTTTGCAAGATTGCAAAAGAGAACAGAACTTGCTTAGTCTTTGCATAGTTTGTGACTTATTAGCAGATTCTTTTTTTCTTTAAGCAGACAACAGAATAACATTCTCTTGAGTTTGTTGTTTTATGACACATGCTTATCAGTTCAACATTTTAATTGATTATACATTGGTTTCCATAAATTAAGGAAAACTAAAAAAAATTATGATAAACAAAAAACTATATGAATGATTTTAATGAAATTTAATGAAAATGTGAAATACAATGCTAGTTTCAGACTGGCATAAAATATTTTACACTAGAAATATTTTTCATCAAAAAATAACACATGAACTTGTCCAAAAATGTGGTGTTAGAATGCAATGGGCAAAGTTCTTTAATAAGGAGTGTGATCACTCCTTACAGCATTGCAGGCATGTCAGTGATGTTCCATGCTGTTTATGATGTTGTGTAGGGCTCAATCAGCTCAGCAGGGAGTAATGACCATTGTTCCTTTAAAGCAGTAATGAGCTACCACCTTGTTTCAGGTGGCAGGTTGAGGGCAGCAACACATCTTCCTAGAGCATCTTACACGTGTTCAATCAGATTTAGGTCAGGAAATTGAGCTGGGCAAGTCTCTTGAAGGTATTGTTCCACTAGTCGAGCTCTGTGTGGACGAGTGTTATCGTCTTGTAAGATGAATGTTACACCTATTGCATCAGTGTAAGGATGTACATAAGGGTCCTGGATGTCATCACTGTATCCTTGAGCATTGAGGTTCCCACTCATCAGCACATAGAGGTCTGTGCATTCACCTAAGGAAATGCCACCCCAAACACATGCTACTTCTGCCATAACTGTCTCTTTGACGGATATTACTGGGATGATAGTGGGTACCACGTTCTCTCCATATCAAACGATGTCCGGAATCACTCTGCAAGCAATATCTGGACTCATCTGTGAAGAGTACGGAACTCCATTGCTCTTCTGTCCAGTAACATGCATGTGTGCTCAATTCAACCGCTCTCTCTCCTGTGATGTGAGGGGGTATACAAATTACTGGTCTTCTAGCTTACAGACTTCCCTCATGAAGCCTTCTATGCACAGAGAAGTTGATACAACCCTCCCAGTGTCTGCTGCAAGAAAGAATCGTAGCTGAGAGGGAGTTAGATGTTCTGCTCCTCCGTGCTGTTAATTGCAGATATCGGTCTTGTATGGCGGTCGTAACTCTAGCCCTTCCTCGGCTAAACCTCTGAGACCTGGAATCTGTGCTAAGAAATTGATTCCACCATCTATGGACCACAGAAGGACTCACATTCAGCCACAGTGCCATGTCTGACTGACTTTGGCCTGCTTCGAGCTGACCAATAGCTCCACCACAGTTCATTTGGAAAATGATGTCTCGAGGACACAAAATAACGATCCACTCCAAAACACCCATTTTTATGCCACTATACAATTATGCAAATTGACACAACCTAGACTAATTTGCTTATGATATGCTCACTCATGAATCATTAAAGAAATAGAAATCATATTTTAGGTTGAATATTATATTATTTGGGATGAAATTTCTTTTGGATTAGTGTATAATTTAACTATTTTTATTCATCATCAGTTTATATCATTACTTTACTGGTTACATAAACAAGTTTGGTGAGGATCGCACAATTTTTTTTTGTGAATTATTGTGATTTTCTCATTTTTCCTTAATTTATGAAAACTTGTGTATTTTATTGCTGAGCATCTTTTTTCATTTTAGCAGTCACTACTTCTCAAATCCCTTATATACCTTTTACTAGATGCTTAATTTTTATCTCTTTTATTTTTGCATTGTACTGTGTTTTTCTTTTCTATGTTATCTGAACTCTCTGTTGTTTATTTACCATTATTGTTTCTATTGCAGTTTTATCTGTTTTTAACTTTGGTCACAGGATCAAATTTTTTCAACCTTTTTTTCTTTTTTTTTGGTGCAATATAACCACAATTGCAGTGTTTCCTAAAACCAAAAACAATGAACTGATCAGCCCTCATGAAGAAACCATGATGATGATTTTGAAATCACTTTGCTATATCAATGTTTTAAATTAGTTATTTTGATACAGATGGTTGTAACATTAATTGTAAAACACAATATTCATTCATCACTGATTCTAAAGAGAGAAAATGGATTTGCATTATACCTGATTCATATATGTCATATATGATCATACATATGCACTGTATAAGAATGCAGTATTATGTTAGATTTTTATCATGATTTCCTTTCCTAAATGGCCAATTTTCCAATGCTGGCTTTATAAAAGCAATTAATTAAATATTTTCCATCATTGATATATGTGTATAGGTGTCATAACCAGTTCAAAAAATCCCATGAATGTGAGAAGTCCAAGTCACTTTGTATAACACTGGCCATTTTTAAAATATACAATACTGAAAAGAATCATTAAAAGAAATAGAAATCATATTTTAGGTTGAATATTATATTATTCGGGAGGAAATTTCTTTTGGATTAGTGTATAACTTAACTATTTTTATTCACCCAGTTTTCCAAAATTAAGCTGTAATTGTTTGGCATGATCTTTTTTTTTCACTATATCACGTTGAAAAAGACCTATCAAAATCAATATGCTTCTAAATTTGTTTGCATTATTAGTTGGCTTGTTTATCTGACTCAACACAATTGGCTAAATGCCTGGAATTTTCTCAAAGTATGGTACCCAGAAAAAAATTTCAAAACAAGAGAAATATTTACTTGAAATAAAAAAATGTTTTTTTTGTTATTCAGAAATAAATAACTTTTCTATTCATGTGCATTATTGTCATTTCTGTCTATTAGTTTGTTATTTTTTAAACAAATTTTTATTTGTATTACCAGATGCATTTTTTTAAAGTCCTATTAAAATAAAACTTGTCATTTTTTTGTTAAATATTTTATTTTCAGAAAGTCCAGAATTAAATGCTGATTAATTTGGCATATAACATGCCATAATTCCTTTCATTAGTTATTTAGCAAAAAGTTCTAAAATTAATAGTTTCTGAGCATAGGTAGAAAATATAGCTTGGCCTCTGGATGGAAATCAGTTTTTCAGGCTGGACACTGGAAGGGTTCATACTTTAGTTTCAATATGCCTCTAGATGACATCCAATATGAGTCCAGACAGGAGAACCCATTGGTATCCCATCTGTCTAGAGACATGTATTGCCACTGGCTCAAAAATAATTGGTGGTGGCCAGCTCGAGTGCCTCATTTACACTGAAGTAATCCAGGACCATCGGTCTGGCAACCATTGGGCTTTGAGTTGTATTGCTGCATTGAGGACCGGAGTACTCAGATAGTGTGGCACAATGTCAAATGAATGAAGTTGTCCATTTAGATGCTTACCAACCTCCCTCCCTGAAATGAGAAATTTTAAATTATTTTTAAATATCTTACCTTTACCTATCCATCTGGTCTCTTACAAGCCCAGAATATCTAGGTTATAATGCTAGAATTCTTGTGATAGGATATAAAGAGAATGATCTCTATGCAATGTCCTCACATTCCATGTACCTGTGGAGAGATAATGATTAGTAGGATTTTTAAAGAAACTAGGTTTATTGAGAGAGAGATAGGGCCAACAATATCAAACAGTCCCTAATTTGAAAACCCCACTTTGAAGAATGAAGTCACCCATGCTGGTAGGAACTTCAAGTACCATCTTTTCAAGTGGACCTTTTCAAGAACCAGATTTATATACATTTTTTTTTTCACTAAAATTGTGTTTTTGCTATTGTAATGCAATCTGTTTCATGACATCTTAATAGACTAGCACCTGTTTTTGATTAGCAGCAAGATCTGACTTTTCTAGACTAAATTCTTCCAGGCTAGTAAAAACCATGTTTTATCTCATTTCTATCAGCAAGTTTAAATTTGTAGATCATTCTGTGCTAAATATTGTCGATGCGAAAGTGCACTGTATCATAAAATATCGCATAATACTTTATTTTGAAAAATTTTTAAGTATTGGCATAAATGCTTAATTTATAATCAGTTCATGAACATCCTTCTTTCAAATTTCATCTTCAAATTCATTAGTATATTTCTGCATTAGCAACAAATATTTTCATGATGCAAGGAAAAGTAATTGAGAAATTAATGTTATGTTTTTGAATTAGTAGGAATAAAATGAAAAATAATGTTACTTTATTGTTTATTATTACTGCTTAATTGAAAATTGAGATAAATATATACCAAAAATTTTTCAATATGTGTTTTTTAACTGGTTTGGAACCTATATCCTTTTTTCTATAATTTGTTCACCTCAAAATTACATGGTTTCAGTTTGCACATTATTTTTCCAGAACCTATCTTCCCTGTGAATTAAGACATAGGCAGGGCCAGATTTCTCATAAAGCACATTAGACTTTTGTCTCGAGAAGCTGATCTAAGAGGAGAGCCAACATTCTAAAGTTACATCTTATATATTTATGTGAAAAATAATTACATCATTTCCAACTTTCAGAAGAGTAAAATAAACTACTTGCAAGAAGTGGTTGAATGTACTCTGTCTCTTGAAAATATAAAGAATGGATATGGATTTTGGGAATAGAATTTGTACAATCACAGAACAAAAAATGAGGTAGAAAAATATTTGAAGATGAACACTTTGATTTATACATATATATGTACTGAGTTGGCTTTGCATTAGCAGAACCATAAAAATATGTAATGGAGCCCCTTTTGCCCATAATACAGCCTATACATTTTGGAGTATGGAATCTGCAAAGTGTTGCAGGGTGTGTCATGCAGTAGTGCCAGCCATGTGTTCCACAATGTGTCCTGCAGTACCTGCATATTGCCAGGTGCATTGAATTACATCTGACATGTCAGAGCATCGAATTGTGTATTACAGTAGGTCCCAAACATGCTCATTTGGATTGAGATCTGATGAGTTGGGCAGCCATGGGAAGACATATAATCACTGTCATGTTCCTAAAACCAGTTTGCAACCTTCCAGGCCATGTGACATGACATGTTATCTTATTTATAGACACTAGAATTTTTATTTATAGACACTGGAATTTTTATTTATAGACACTGGAATTGTCTGGATACACTGTCATCATGAAGTGGTGTACTTGGTTTGTGATAATAGAAAGGTAGGTGGTCACACTGATTCACTGTAGTCAGTGGATCCAGATCATACCATGAAAGTAATCCCCCACTGATTCACTATAGTCAGTGGACCCAGAACATTCCATGAAAATAACACCCTAGTCATAACACCATTATCTTCAGCCTGCCAAACACCAACAGTACATTCTGGTGCCATGGTCTCATGTCACTTTCTTCAAATGTGAACATGCCCATTAGTGTAATGGAGTTGGAAACAGGGTTCATCAAACCAGGTGGCAGATTTCCACATGTCGATGGTCCAGTATTGGTGCTGATATGCCATGCAAGGGCTATTTTTTTGTGTCATGTGGTAAGCCTGAGTACCTATGACAGCTATCAACTGTCATAGTGCATATGAGCAAATGTTCACCATATTCTCCATGTGGATATTGGTCTTGCAATTTCAACATTGTACTGAGTGGTAAGCTGGGCTGCTGGACTGTGTCTTTGCTGTGTTACGAGACAGGACACACATTGCTCACCATGGCCTTCAACCAAATGCTATCTCATGTGTTGGCTGTCAATCACACACTTTCCCATGTGTGACCTTTGACTGGTTGTTCAATCACTGTTGAGCCAATCAAGTAGACTTGGGACACCACAGAATGGGAATAGTTCACCATGGTATGGTGGCTGTTGTCGAAATACTGGCATCTGAACATTGTGGCCCCACAATCATACCACATTCAAAGTTGAAAAGATCACAACACCAACCCATTTTTCCATGAAATAACTCAAAAACTGATTGCTATGTATGTGTTCTACAATTGTATATCAGCCGTTTCCAACCTTTAGCCCTCACTAGCACCACAGATCAGTCCATTCCTCCACAAGAGGATGTTGCTAAAGCAAAACCTCAGTGTATATATATATTACTGTATATCAACTGTTTGAAATTTCCTATAATATTATGTTAATTTTTTTTTGGAATACCTCACCCATTCAATTCTGTATTTTCTATTTTTTTATTATATATTTTTATGTAAAATTAAAAAAACATTTATGATATATAAGGATGTGCTGTACTGAATGTGCCTAGGTTAGGGTGTCCAGATTTGGATTGATTAAAACTGTGACATTTCAATAAATGTCCCAGTTTAAGAAAGCTGAAATCAGGACAATATAGTAAATGTTTCAGTTTCAGTTTACTGAAACTGGGAAGTGTAACCTTGCAGAAAAACAACAGGGCATTAGTCACGACTCATGCATGATAGACAATTCATAATAAGTGGGAAGAGCAATAATTTTCCCACTCTTAATGTGTTGATGTCAGATTATATAGTTATTTTGCATAAATCAATGATAAGCCTATCTCACAGAAGTGTGACCTTTATTGTTGCTGGGAGTGTGTTGAAGAGGTGGGACTTTTTCTCATGATACAGCTAAATTTGAAACCCTCACATGCTATGCTTGAAGTAAAGTTCATACCTCGCCAACAACACTCAGCTACATTGCCAGCATGCACTAACTGTTTGGTGTTCACTGCAAATCATGTTATTCTGCAAAAATTAATTAAACTACACAGACACAGTGGAAAAAATTCATAAATTCATTAAATGCATAATCATGTATAGTGATTATGCGATTAATGAATTTATTCCATAAAAAGAAATAATTAAAAATCATAATGAAAAAATCACATAAATTGAAAAAGGCATAAATTAAGTGACTAAGCTATTTCAAAAATGCATTAATTTTATCCATGTAAACCAAGAGTTAACTCTGTATCATCACAAAGAAGCTGGGACATTTGGACATCCCCAAAAATTTTTCAGGATATCAGAATTGTTCTCTAAAAACTCAGACAAAACTCAGAAAACTGTAGTGTATGGACACCCTGGCCTATGGGCAATTGGAGTGTAAATCCAGCTCTAGACATGGGTGTATTTCTAATTTCTTTTGAAAGTTTTTGCAGATTAACTGAGAGTGAGCCCAGTTACACCCATTTAAAGATTTCTTGGAACTGTTACCTCAATAGCAAATCACATTTTGCATTGGATAAACTAAATGATTTTAAAAACAAATTTTAAGATGAAATACATGAATTTCAAAACCTATTAATGTGTTGTTTCATCATTTAACCATTACAGTGTGGGGTTTCTGGAACAGAACTCACTGTAGTGGCCAGATTTATTTGAAAGTGTTTTCATAAAATAAACGGCTTTAGAACCTCATCCTGAAGTAACTAATGAATGGAAATATGTCATGTTATATACCAAAGGAAAGAGAATTTAATTGTGCTTAACAAATGACAAAAATTCGAAGAAAAAAAAATGGTAGGTTAAATTTGTTAAACATTTTTTGGAAGCATTTCAAATTTTAATTGTTTTTTTTTTGTTCGCTGTGCAGATGCTGCACAAAAGGCAACATGTAGTCGTCCAATAACTCCATATAGCCCTTCTGGTTCAAGTGTGATGTCACTGCAACCAAAGGACCCATTTTCTCATACATGAAACATCCCCAGAACATTACAGAGCCTTCTCCAGCTTGAACAGAACCATTCACACAGTCCGCATGGAAGGCTTTATGCAGCTTATGATGTACCTGTCACCTCGCGTCACCTTGCATCATTCAAGTACAAGTAAAAACATGACTCATCCGATCAGATCACATGCTTCCAAGAGTTGACAGTCCAGTCTTTGTGGTGCCGCACCCACTGTAGCCTTGCAGCCCTGTGCACAGCTGTTAACATGGGTCTCTTCTGCGTACTCTGCTCCAGATATCCATGGCATGCAGTTCCCTTCAGAGTGTTCATTCAGAAACAGCTTGTTGTAGGCCTGCATTGACTGACTGGAGCAATTCCTGCCTCATTGCAAAGCGGTTTGCCCTAACAGTGCGGGACACGCTGCAGCGGTCCCTATTGGTGAGCACAGTCTTTCTGCCGCAGTTCTGGTGACGATTAGCAGTGGACTGCGATATATGCCATTGCTGGAAGACCCTTTGACAGTACGTTTTGACACACTTGCAAAGGCAGCAACTTCTTGTACACTATGCCCTTTGTCTCAGCCAAATGCAATAACACCTTTTTGCCACTCATTCACATCTTTGGCGCAACACATATTTCATGGAGTAACTAACACACATGGCACACAACCACTTCTTGTCACTGTATGAACCCTGTAGCACATGGCACAGCTATTTGTAGGACATGCTTATTACTGGTGCACCCTCTGTTGCTGTCGAATGGACATAACCCTCTTACAGCAGGAGATGACTAATTTTTTTGTCTGGTGAGCTTATTTCGTGTAGCACATTATTACTTTGTGGAGGAGGAAGTTCTATCTAATGACAGTGTTGTACAAACGAATTTTGAGTGTGATAATTTAATTATTATGTGAGATTGCTTATATTACTGACTTTAATTTTATTTCAGTGACTGGTACTACACCCACAGAACCCAAATCCCTCCCAAGTGAAGCTGCTACTATGAGGAATCAGAAATATTCTCTTTGTCAAAATATTTGTGGCCCATTTCTTCAAGCTCTGGCAGAAAGCAGAATTCAAGAACCACTTGTAGCTAGTTTTCTGCAACTAGTTGATGTTTATTGTAAACAACATAACTTGACGTTGCATATAAATTTTCCATCTGACCATCCCGTGGAAGAAGTAGGCAGGTGAGGTAACAATTTTCTATTGTTGCATCTATAATAATGTGTTTTATTAACAATCATAGTGTGATCAAAAAGTTTGGGGAATGACTTTGTATCAAGACAATATGGCAGCATAGTGAGTTACAACTTGTTACAACATGCTCAGTGACACATTTAGACATAGTAAACATGTGAATCAGCCATTTATTTGCAATCAGTGTTAATTAGTACACATTGAATTTAAGGTATTTTGTGTGTTTTACCCTATTTTAAAATGAGTGATTTTACTGAGCAGGGAATTTGCATCAAATTTTGTTTCATGTTAGGGAAAAGTGCAACAGAAACCAATGAAATGTTCAAAACAGCTTTCAGAGAAGATACTGTGTGTCTTCAAAGACCTTTCAGTGGTTCATAAATTTAAAAGTAGTTGAAGATACTTCATGCTCTGGCCGTCCTTTAAAACTCATTGATTCAATTGCTCATGATCTGGAGTGATTGTTGTTTCACTATCTGCAAAGCAGCTAGTGAAACAGTTTAATAGATTTGTTTTGACAGATATTTTTTTAAATTTCAAAAGATTTGGAAATGTGACGTATTACAACCAAGTTTATGCCTCACATTATCACTGAAGATGAAAGAGTGGGAAAATAGACTTCAGGTACTTGGTACTTGCATCATGACAATAACCCTGCACACACTGCATTTTCATTGAAGAATTCTTATGAAGCTGTCCATCACTGTGGCTACCATACTATACTCACCAAATTTATCTCCCTGAGAGTTCTTTTTTTTTTGTTTCCCAAGCTTAAAGTCCCCTTAAAGGGCCCAGATTTGCAATGACTGAGGAAATAATTCAAAATGTGACATGGGAACAATTAGCAGTTCTAAAAGAAGCTTATCAGAAATGCTTCTAGAAGTTGCAGAAGCATTGGAATCAATGTATACTGTATAAAGGAAACATCTTTTAAGAAGATCCATCCAAATAGCCAGTAAGCTTCATCATTTCCCAAATATTACCTCAGTCACCAAACATTTTGTCGATACCTTGTACATGTTGTTATTAATCTTAACATTACAACTACATGTTTATGAATGATATCATTGAAATTATCTTTTTTTGAATCTGATTATGCTATTGTAGTAATCATTTTATTCACATATAGTTTCCTCAATTAAACAGAAATCTTTAACCTAATGAGTATTGGTAATTATAGTAATATTTTTGTTGCAGGTGGGGAGTGTCGATGAGCAGCCACTACAGCCTAGTGGGTGCAACACAGAATTTATCGTAAAGCTGAATAAAACTCATTAGAACAGCTCTCTGCTAGAAAAAATAAAAAACATAAATAAAACAGTTCTAATTGTTGCTTCAATGGTGCACTGCTATTGCATTGGTTTGCAGTAATATTGTAACTGCTAGTTCTGGTTTCAATACAAAAATGACATAGTTGTTTGTGTACTGTTAGACAGTTGTCAACAGTGAGTACAGTCTTAGTGGGGCATGTCCTTGTATGAGAAGGCCTATACAAACTAAGAGTAGTCTCTAGGACCCTTCTCCATCCTCTATGTTAGGGGTTCTCATTGTGGGGTATGCGGTAAAAAATTTTTGGGGTACGCAGTGTGAGCTCAAAAGTCGCTAGATCTAGTAACAAAGTCAGTGTTTATTTTATTCCCATTGTTATACTATAACTATAGTTTTATCTATCTATACAAGGAGTACACCAATTACATACACATTTCCCCGGGGTATGTGAAGCATAAAAGGTTGAGAACCACTGCTCTATGTTACAAACAGTGTTGCAAACTTAGCATTTCTCAAACTAGATTGAGCTGTTTTTGATGCTGTCTAGCTTGGAAATTTGCTTTTGGCTTTTTTTTAATTTTTTACCAGTTGTTATGATAATTAAAATTTCAATAAATTAGCTTTTTAAATACACTCCAGTAATTGCTATCCAACCTTTGTCTCTTTTTACATGCAGTGTTTGATTCCAGACCCCTTCATATAAACATTTTTCATAGTAAATATGGGAAATTTTGAACAGTAATTGTAATTAGGTCTATACTAATAGTGATTTATGCCTGAGGTAAAGCTGCTCTGTGGTACCCTGATTAGTATTTGATACTAATCAGGGTACCACAGAGTAGTTGTCTTTCCATAAAAATTGATTCATAAAAATGTTCCCTCTCTCTCCTTGGACAGCTCCAATGGTAATAACTTGTGTAATATGTTAATAAATTATATATTGTGTAATGTGTTAATAAATTATATATTCTTATTATGCAACATGTATCATGTTATTTCTATGTTCTTATTAAATATATAAATTAATACTCTTAGATTGCTTCTGGCACTTTTGTTAAAGCATCTGGGACTTGGTGTACTGTGTCTATCAGTAGCTGAAAAGATTGCTGAATCTGGAATTATGTCTGACTCAATTGCCCATCTTCCGAAACAGATAGAAACCATACTTAGGATTGTTCTTCAAGCAAAATGGTGCCTTATTAAAGTGAGTACTTTAAGCCTTATCTGTTAAATAGATTGTTCATATTATGCATTATATGTAGCTAAATTTTATTAATTAATGACAAATTATTATATGTATGTGGGGGTTCTAAAAGTTCTTAACATGCATTTACAGAACAAAAACCATTGCACTTACCTCAACAAAACTTTTACTGTCCTTCAAAGTACTCCCCTCCAGCATCTATGTATAAGTTGCAGACATCTATGCCAATTCTGGAACTCTTGGTGGTACTCCTGTTGAAGAATACTTGCAACTCTGAATGAATGCATTTTTGCAAAGTCTTGCACCCTTGAAAATGGCTTCCCACAAGTTCCGTTTTAATTTTTGGAAACAACCAAAAATCACATAGTGCAAGATTGCAATTGAAATGCCGGATAGGATAGCTGTTTAATTTTTTTCCTGCTCCAGATAAACAGTAACTTGCTGGATTTTGTGGACACTGGTATTGTCATGAAGAAGGAGAACCCTTGACACACCTGTTGTTAGATACTGCTTCTTCATTTCTGTAATTATTTTGGACAAAACATTGTTGGTCTAGTAGTGGCCATTTATAGCCATTTTTGCAGGTAAGGTGCCCACTCCTTATACTCTCCTTGGGAATTGAAAAAAATTCTGAACATCATCTTCTTTGAATGAAAGTCTTGTCGGAGGATTTCAGGATAGTTCATCTTCTGCAACACAAACATGGTTGTCGATCTTTCTGGGAGTTGTATAATAATAAAACCACTTCTCATTACTTGTGACTTGCATTGCCATTTGTGACCACTAAGTTCAAACATTGCCAGCATCTCCTTGCATGAGTTGACTCTAACCCTTTTTAGCTGTTCTGTCAGTTTGTGGGGTACCTATTTGGCACAAATCTTTTGGAACTTTAATTGTTGGTGAATAATTGTTTCCACACTGCCTGTTTTAATACATAACAACAAGTTTAAACAGCTTTGAAACAAATCATAGCTTGCTAACTTA
The DNA here is from genome assembly GCA_038380435.1 of Ryuthela nishihirai. NCBI lineage: Eukaryota > Metazoa > Arthropoda > Arachnida > Araneae > Heptathelidae > Ryuthela > Ryuthela nishihirai. The sequence goes on from JAWZYU010000024.1 coordinate 65,971,961, forward strand.
AGAGGAATCAGTGCAAATTTACAGACATTTGAAGAATTTTTGAACACCCTCCATAATCAGTTAATCATTTTTAGATAGGAAATATGTTTATACACTTCTTGCCTTTGATATTGCTGCACCTAGAAAGAATGGATTGGCTGAATATTTAGATACAGAAATGTGACATATATGGACATAAATAATTGGCAGCCAATTAACAGAGTAGAATGTTCAATAATGCATCAGATACCACACTAATGAACAAATCTGAAGTAGCTATAAAAATGGGGGGCCATTAGTGGGCAAACCATATGGTGAATGAATGACCTGCGAAGCCTGTGCAATACCTTTAACAAGCTTAAGGAGATGTTATGTACAGCTGATGGTGTAACGTTCCAAAAGATTTTCAAACTTTTTCTCTTTGGATCTTTTGACTGATCCAAATTAAATTAAAACTCCAGATAGCATATTGGGCACCAGGCAATATTAACTTGCCAAATAAAGTTAAATGAGGGTTCGTTAGGTATATTGGCATTGCTTATTGAGTAAGAAATCAAAAAGATTGTAAAATTTCTAAAATTGTATCTTAATCAAAAATCAATTATCATTGCTCAAGAGAAAAAATAGCAAAATCAAAGTATTCATATAACAAACAAAGTTCATTTCCAAAAAATTCATTACTCATCATAAAAACTGATAAATACAAAATAGTCTGAGCAAATAAAAACTCATTTAGACATCTCCAAAATTGACAAACTTTTCAGCTAACATTGTTCTCTCTCATTAACATTTTCTCATTTTGACTATCTCCACTATCATTACTATCATCACTGATTCCATGACCTAACATCACTTATTATACATGTGTTGCATGCAGGGAAAAATATTTACATTATCTTAAGATTGTGCGCTAGCTAGGACACAAGAGGGGACATGTCCTTAAGGTACACATTAGCGGCTGCCAATCAAAAGTTGGAGTTGCATATGTGCAACTCTTTTAGCTAATCGGAATGAGGAAAAATGATGGCCAACTAAAAATAATCCCCAAACTGATAAATATAACATAAATAAAGTAAAACTGGTTAAGTAAAAGTGAATGGGTGGACCATCACAGTGGAATTTGAAAGGGGGTCAGATCAGTAGTTGTGAGATGCTAGATGGTCAAAACACCAAATCACCTTTTGTGTGAGTTGTAATGCCCAATTGGCAATAATGGGTGCAAGAAGATATCTGGACATATATTGCCAAGGCTATGATGGCATCCAAATGAGAGGATCAATGGATCTGCTGACTAGCAACAATAGACAGATCTGTCCAAACCAACATATTTCCAACATCATAATATCATCCCTGTTTGCACTTGTGCTGGGGAATGTTATTAGAAGATGATTGTGAGTATCGGGATTGCATTTGCACTCTCCTTTGGCTCATATACATCTGATGTCATCTCACTCTTGTCTGTGTCTGCAGTGGTGCAGGGAGGGAGCTACTTGGAAACAAAATTGATATTGTGCATTCCAAGGTGTTGAAATCCTTACTATATATTCAATAACAAAACATAAATAATCATAAAAATTTTTTAACATTAAAATCTTCAATTAACAAAATTCTGTTTGGAATCCACTGACAATCGTATGCATGTATGGGGACATGGTGGGGATAGAAATAATCCAGCCTGCATTAGGGACCATCATACTGGGCCAACACCCATAATCGTGGTAGGAGAAACCATCAGTTAAAATAGACATTCACAGACAGATGGCAAGACATTATGTTGAAATCATTCTGTGACCAGTGCTTCTACCCTTTCTATGCCCCATATCATGGTGTACCATATTCACAGCAGAGTTACACACCATCAGTTTTGCCTTGACCACATAATGGTTAAGCCTGACATTGGCATGTGCTTTACACCAACTCAGTTAATGCATTGAAGTCTTTGATCTCAGTGAGACCTTAGCCTTGGTCTCTCCTCTCCAAAATCCAACAGCAGCTCTATTCTTTGGTCACTACATCTACAATCCTCATATGTTGGATATCCAGACATGCTGGAATCAAAAAGGATAATGACTTGGCCAATGCAAGTGTCAGATCAGCCATCCTGCTGCCCAGCTCTCCACTCATGGTTCCACTTCTGAGACTGTTTTTCCATCAAGCTCTGGGTGCATGACAAAGATCTCAATTAGAACAGATTAATAACAAACTCTTCCAGATCAAGCCCTTTGTCAAACCATGGCAGTTATCTTTTAGCAAGGTTAGGCAGATGACTAACCTATTATGAGATTTTTGACACCATTTTAACAATTTATCATATTTCAATCAATTGTATTTCTTTAAATTTTGAACATTGAATCTATTGTAGCATCCATCATTTGCTGTCTGAACTCTGTATGCTCAGATATCTTTTATCTAGTGACTTATTTTAAGATCCTGTTTTTGCTCTTGCTTTTTTACATGGATCCTCCATCCTTATTGTTTACTTTTATGTTATGCAATTGTTGATTCTTTTCTTTTGATATGGGTTCTTTAACCCCATTATTCTCTTTTTTTTGTTATATAATTGTTTATTCTTATTTTTATTTATGGGTTATATTATTTTGATTTATGATTTATTATTATGTTATACATACTCATTGTTGTTTCTGTACCTTGATGGTTTTGATATTTCATCTACCTTTTGTTTTTAATGTTGGGTGTGGGTTTCTTGTCTTTTATCTATTTTTTTTTATTTCATTTGGTGCAATACATCCATAGTTGCTGATGCTCCACGAACCATGAAACAACCAACCGAAATCTGTGGCTGCCATTGCAGCATCGGGTATTGAGTGCTGAAATTTATCATAGTTTCAATGTTTCTGTTTACAACATATTTCATAGGTATCACATTTGCTGCAGTTATTGTGGGAGGTTATTTAGTGACTGCATTGACTTTTGGTATTCTTGCTTGGGTTTGGTATTGTTCATACACTGTTTCATGCTGAACATTATCTTTATTTAAACTCTCATCATTTACCATCTGAGCTCTTTATACTTAGACATCTTTTATTTGATCATCCTTTTTGGCACTTGTTTTTCCATATACTACCTATTTTAATCAATTGTAAATTTTTTCCTTCCTTTTTAATTTCAAAATTGTCACTTTCATTCACTGATCTTATATGCCCATTCTGGTTTTCATTTCTATCTATATATGTTTATATATATATATGTTTATTTTTTACTGTTTTTTGCATTTTATATTTTGCATTTATTGATTCTTGTACCTGAACTTCCTCATAACCGTAGCACAACATTTTTAAGCTTCAGTTGCAAGACACTTTTGGCTAGGGTAATGGTCAGACCCAATTTTGGCTCTTCTTTATGATCAGGTATTCATAACCAAATAGCTTGAAGTGGCTTGATTATTTATTTTCATCTTACACAGTACAATAAAAAATAGCTGCCGAGATCATAGATGGCACCAAGTGTAGGTAACAAAAAATCACTGGAAAAGACTGTAATGTCATATTTAGTGGAAAAAAGACAGAGCTGGCATTAGTTCAATGACATATTACTGAAGAGATGTGGGTTCGAATCCCGTATGTTGGTAAAATTTTTTCCACAAAACATTATTGATTTATAGATGTTAAAATGTTGATAGGTGACTCTGTGATTGTCATTTGTTGTTAAAATCATTCATCATCATCATCCTCAAGCAGCCATGGACTATAGAGGTCCATCCAGACTGTGCAATTTAGTTCTCCAAGCATATCTGTCCTGAGCTGCATCTGCTGCATCTGGTCACTGCAAATCAATTCTAACAGGGTCTTGTTTGACATTGTCTGCCCACTACATCCTAGGTCTCCCCCATATTTCTGAGGCCTTTAGGCATGATTTTCATAACCCTATTTGTTAATCTATTATTATCCATATGGGCAACATGGCCAAATCAATGGAGTCTCTGCACAATATGCTGCTTAAAGGAGGTTGTCGACTCCTTTGCCTAATCTCATCATTACTTACAAAGTTGAACCACCTAATGCCCAAAATATTGCGTAAGCATCTAGAATCAAAAGCATTGTTTCCTGTTGTTTACAAAGCATCCAAGTTTCACTACCATAACTAACCCTAGAGAGAACCAAACTATTATAGAGTCTAATTTTAGTGTTTAGGTGTATAAGCCTATTTCTCCACTCTCCATAGATCCTTAAAAGTCCCGGCAGTAATCCGTATTCGTCTGTTAATCTCATGCTGCACATCACCAATATCTGTTACATAGCTCCCATGATAATTCAACTGAGAAACTTGCTCAAGGGTACAACCAATCAGATTAACTGAACTACAACCTGCCTGACCAATTTTCATCACTTTAGTTTTCTCTCTGTTTATAACCATACCTACTCTACTACCATTTCCAGCTACTATTTCCAGTCTCATCAACAGCCCTAATGAAAGAGTTCAGCTCATCAACTTTATTTGCCAAAAGGGCTAAAATCATCAGCATAATCTAAATCAGAAATTTTCGTACCTCCAGCCCATTTTAGGCCATAATCTTTCCCTTGAAGTGAATTTCGCATAACATAATCAATAACCAAACTAAAGAGAAAAGGAGACAAAATGTACCCTTGTCGAACACCAGAAGTAATGCTAAACCAATTGCTACAAGCCTTTAACAACTCTCACACGCGACTCAGTGTTATTATAGAGAGCTTTCATTATGTTTACTAACTTCTCTGGTATTCCATATGATTTCACAATCAACCACAAATTATGATGATCAACAAAGTCGAAAGCCTTTTTGAAATCAACAAAGCTAGCAACCAAAGGTTTCTGAAACTCGAAACATTTCTCAAGAATCTGCCTAAGTGAAAATATCTGATCCACACATCCCCTACCACTTCTGAATCCACATTGCTCATCACGCAATTGACTGTCAACCAGATTCTTAATTCTATTAAGCACAATCATGGAAAGAACTTTACCTGGAACAGAGAGTAGGCTGATACCCCTATAGTTATCACAAGAACTGCAATCACCTTTTTTAAAAATAGGGACAACAATAGCTCTGGTGAAATCCTTAGGAACCATGCCTTTATCATAAAAGATATTCAAAATTTCAGTCATTCAAGTGGTAACCGAAACATTCCCAGCTCTAAGCATTTCCATAGTAATTTCATCTACACCTGGGGATTTAGGAAGTTTAAGTTTAGAAATAGCCAAAATAACTTCAGATTGTGTTATAGGGCCAACATTAAAGCCACCAATGCATCTATCATCATTGCAAACAATAGGAGTAGAACTAACCACATTGTTCAGTACATCACTGAAATGCTCAGCCCACCTAGCCATGACAGAATCCTCACCTTCTATAACCTTACCTTGTTTATCCTTTAACCCCTGCATACCTGTTCTTTTTTTCTTTAAGTTGGGCTGACTATATGACTGGGGTACACACAGTTGGCATTAATAATGCTAATAGCCTGAAGTGACTTGATTATTTTTTTCCATCTTGCTCAGCACAATAAAAAATTGTTGCCACCTGAGATCATAGATGGTGTCAAGTGTAGGTGCTGAAAATAATGGGAAAAGAGTGAAAAGTCTTACTTAGGGTAAAAAAGACAGAGCTGGTATTAGTTCAATGGTTAGAATACTCAGGCATGTTTCTGGAGAGATGCAGGTTCGAGTCCCGTATGTTGGCGAAATATTTTCCACAAAACAATTACCACCATTTCAAGTGGACCTTTTCAAGAACCAGAATCTAGATAGAAACTGACCTGCCTGAGACACATTACTCCAATTTAGGATTGATGATGCCCTACTAGCTAAGAGAGGGTTCAGGTGACTGCAATCGCCTCTGATCAAGATTTTCCGCAAACAGAAAACACAGCGGCAGATTTTTCTTCAACAGAGATGCATCAGGGCAGGAAGTCCAGTATCCATATTGAAGCTCAAAGCTATAAACCATTCCAGTCCAGTGGTTATAGATGGTCAGCATCAGGACCCTCTGAAGCTGACCATTCATCAGGACAGAAAAAGATGTGGCTTTAAATGAACATATCAGTAGACCACACTGATCTGGCAGCTTTCCCCTTCTATTCCTTTCTAGAAGAGAATATCTATTTTGAAAGGTACTAATGGCCTGCACAACAAGAAAGCAGAGCCAGAGAGTAGGTGTTAGGCTTGGCCAGTTCTATGTATTATCACTGGTGATTGCTGCACAGTTCTCCTTCCATTTTTGCCTTGCCATCATTTAGACTGTGATGGTCCACTCATTCACTTTAATTTTTTCTTAACTAGTTTTACTTTATTTTCATTATATTTATCATTTTGGGGATTGTTTTTTAGTTGGTCATCATATTTCCTTATTCTGAGCCACTAAAGGAGTTACGCATGCACAATTCCGACTTTTGATTGACAGCCACCATTTAGGACACGCCACCTCTTGTGTCATAGTTAGTGCAAGAGTGCAGTCGTAAGATTATGCAAATGTTTTACCCAGCATACAACACACACATGTCATTGTATGCCTCATGTATAGTAAGTGACATTAGGTCAAGGAGTCAGTAGATGTTAGTAGAGTTACTGGAAGATGCCAGTAGAAAGTGTCAATGAGATGTCAGGATGTTAGTAGAAGTGGAGCTTTTATTTCCTCTGACTTTTTGTCTTCATCAGTAAATGGTGAGTAATGAATTTTTTTGGAAATAAATTTTGTTTGTTATATGAATATTTTGACTTTGCTATTTTTTTCTCTTGAGCAATGATAATTGATTTTTGATTAAGATATAATTTTAGAAATTTGACAATCTTTTTGATTTCTTACTCAATAAGTAATGCCCAATATACCTAACAAACCCTCATTTAAATTTATTTGGCAAGTTAATATTGCCTGGTGCCCAATATACTATCCAGAGTTTTAATTTAATTTGGATCAGTCAAAAGGTCCAAAGTAAAGAAGTTTAATAATAGTTTGGAGCATTACAAGACCCTGGTAAAATTTCAAGTAAGAAAAATATTCAGTTTTACTACAGTGATGTTTTGCTTACATAAATTAATCTTTAAATGTAAAAATGTTGAAATTTTAAATTTGTTAATGCAATAGGCTCGTCAAGATATAAGTGGGTCATATAAAGAAGTTTGTAGTCCAGTATTTGAAAGATGCCGATTCTTGTTTTACGAACTTCGACCAGCCACCAGTAGTGAAGTACGAGCCCTGTCTAAGTTAAGAGTTTTAAACACTGTTCCCAAGTGGAAGAGCATTGCCCAGCGTCTCATTCACAGCAGGAGAGTGTCTAAAGGTACTTGACTTCCTATTATAGTATTATTTTTCTGTTTCCATCCATTAAGTAAGCAATTAGTATCGAAGGATAAAATGTATGATATGAATTTTTTTAAATCAAAATTTATGTATATATAATTTCAGTTATCCATCTTAATGGAGAGAGGTTTGTTTGAGAGAGAGAAATTGGATTATTTGTAAATATTGTAAAGAACAATAAATAATGAAAGAATGTTTATTTAAGAATGTAGCAATATAATGTAAAAATTGCTATCACACTCTTATAAATGAAATTAGTATTTTGATTAAATTAATATCTTTAATACTGTATGACACTGTTAATTGTTTTAATCCCTTCAAGAAAACATCTATGCTATCTAGTATCAAAAGTAATGAATGAGATTTTGCATACTGTAGAGGTAACAAGTGAGAGGAACTTCAGAGATAAAAGTTGATACCAAGTGACATGTTCATTTTATAAAGTCCTTGCCAGCAAGTAATAAGTCACAGCAAATTCGAAGTGGAGAAAGTGATGTGGTATGCTGATGAGTTGGAGTTGGTTGCTTACAGTGAAATTTTCTTCCTCTGATTGAAGTTTCATGACTGCAGTGGTGTCAATAATAACTAATGATTTCTTATGATAGTATAGAGTGCTTATAAATGTTAAAATCCATGATACATGTTTTGCACCCTTACTGTGGGCACATGAACAAATGACAAGTGAGCAGCTTTAGGCATAGTGCTTGAAGCAGTTGTTTGTTAAGTGCAGGGAAGGAGTGGGGTACAATAAATTGCAATGTCATTGGCTCAGCTCTGAGATTTGAAGTGGCCAGCAGATGTATGAGTTGCCCTAATATGATCTGCATGTGAAGAAGGTGAATAAGAGAGTATGGAGTTTCTAGTAACTCTCAGAGATTTGGGAATTTTGAGAAAAACTTTGTTTTGTGAATAAAGTAAAAATTTCTGTTATTGTTCATTGTGTTGGGATTATAATAAGTGTGATAATTGTGTGGCCTAACATATTGTTACTTTTGTGTGAGATTTATAATAAAAGTTATAATGAGGGTATTTATATTGGTTTGATGTATGTTTCCATGCATAGGGGGTTGATTATCATATTGGTAGGGGGTTGCATTAGGAAGTGGGGGGTGTTATTATCCTCTAATTGCAGTATGGAGTGATAGTTATTTATGATAGTTTAAGTTTTTTGAAGAAAGTATGTGGATATGTATGTGATTAAAGGTGATCAGAGGTGAATATGGTGAGGCGTGTTTAGGGAAGCATTGCATCTCTGAGGGGTAGCTGATATCCTCTAAAGATCAGACACCAAGCTGGGGGAAGTGGGACGATTCTGTGTTGCAGAGTTCACTTAATTTTACATTAATAAGGATGTTTCTGTAACTCGAGTTGGAATTAGGTAAGTCAGGATATTACGATTTTTTCTGAGTGTAAATCAGTGGGTAAATTGTTTTGGGTGATTACTTGAGATAGTGCAGTTTTTTATAGTTTATTTAAGATGTTTGTATTTTTGTTCTTCAAGTTGGGTATTAAATGGGCATGAGATTTTCCCTATGTATTTGTCCTTAGGGAAGATTTTACCTGTGGGGTCTTTGAGTTGGATATAGTAACTCCTTCAGAGCTTTATATGATTGTGGTTGTTTCGAGCAAGTTGATATATTGTATGTGACATTTTAATGTGGACTATATAATAAAAAGTTTTCATGGATTTTTAACAGAGTATAAGAAATTATTATTGATTGGTAGGGTTATAGTGTAGTTCAAGAAGGATGCATTTTGTCCTTTTCTCTTTTGTTTGGTTATTGATTATGTTATTTGAAATTCACTGCAAGGGAAAGATTTTGGCCTTAAATTGTCTAGAGATGTGAAAATTTCTAATTTACTCTATGCTCATGATTTAGCCGTTTTTGGCAAATGATGTTGATGAGATGAATTCTTTCATTCGAACTGTTGATGAGACTGGTAGTAGAGTAAGTTTGGCGATAAACAGAGAGAAAACTAAAGTGGGGAAAATTGGTCAGGCAGGCTGTGATTCAGTAATGGTTGCAGTCTTGACCAGGTGTCACAGTTTAATTATCTTGGGAGCTATTTAACAGATAGTGGTGATGTGCAGCATGAGATAAGCATATTAATAGGGACTGCTGGTGGGACTTTTAAGAATCTATACCGCATATCCTTTTCTCTTTAGTTTGGTTATTGATTATGTTATGCGAAATTCATGGCAAGGGAAAGATTTTGGGCTTAAATGTTCTAGAGATCTGAAAATTTCTGTTTTAGATTATGCTGATGATTTGGCCCTTTTGGCAAATGATGTTGATGAGATGAACTCTTTCATTCGAGCTGTTGATGAGACTGGTAGTAGAGTAGGTTTGGCAATAAACAGAGAGAAAACTAATGATGGGAATTGGTCAGGCAGGCTGTGATTCAGTTAATCTGAATAATTCCACTCTTGAGGAGGTGTCTCAGTTTAATTATCTTGGGAGCTATGTAACAGATACTGGTGATGTGCGGCATGAGATTAAGAGACAAATAGGAATTGCTGCCAGGACTTTTAAGAATCTATGGAGAGTGTGGAGAAATAGGCATATATACTTAAAGACTAAAATTAGACTCTATAATAGTTTGGTTCTTTCTAAGGTTAGTTATAGTAGTGAAACTTCAACCCTTTGTAAACAAGATAACAGGAAATTTGATTATTTTGATTCTAGATGGTTATTGTGATGCCCCATCATTCACTTTTGCTTTACCTTAACCAGTTTTGTTTAATTTATGTTATATTTATCATTTTGGAGATTTTTATTTCCCTTTTGGCATCACAGCACTCGTTTCCAAGAGTTAGGAGTTGCACATGCGCAACTCCGATCTTCCAACTGTCACCCGCTAAAGCGTGTGCACAAGGACACGCCCCCTCTTGCGTCATAGCTTGCGTCGTTCATCATTTTATGTAAATGTCTTTTCCGGCGTGCAACATGACACGCATCCGGCTCTTGTAAAAAAGTCTGACATGGTCAGAGTAGTTGGAGTTGAAGAGTGTGGAGAGGAGTAGTGAGAGAGTGCCTAGTGCACGGAGTTAGAAGTTGGAGAGAGTGAGAAGTTGGAGGAGAGGTGTTAGTAGTTAGTTGGAAGTTAGAGAGTAGTCAGTTGGAGGAAGGTGTTAGTAGTGAGAGAATGCCTAGTACACGGAGTTGTAGAGTGAGAGAGGAGGAGAGGAGAGTGCATTGTAGCACAGTGAGTTGATGTATCTTCTTCATTGAAGTTTTGGTGAGTTGATTTTTTGGAAATAAATTTGTTTGTTATTTAAACCTTTTTGAGTCTTTACAATTTTTTTTCTCTTGAGCAACGCGAATTAAGATTTGATTATATTTAGACATTTGACAATCATTTTTGGAATCTTACTCATTAATGCTCGCTGGTATTTTGAACCCTAATTTAACTTATTATATTTTTTGGCAATTTGTCAATTATTGCCTGGCGCCCGTCTCAGCTATCCGGAGCATAAAACTAATTGGATCAGGAAAAGGGTCCAACTCTAAAGTATTTTGCATTTATTTGGAGCGTTACATTATTCAGTATCTTGGCTTTAGGCAGTTGAACTTTGTAAGTAATGACGGTTAGGCAAAGGAATCGACATATGAAACATATTGTGTAGAGAGAGACTCCATTGTGTTTTGTCATGCTGCCTGTATGAATAACTGTGTATAAGTGAATAGGATTATGAACAGTGAGCCTAAAGGCCTCAGAAAGAGGGGGAGACCTAGGATGCAGTGGGCAAACAGTGTCAAACAGGACCTGGTTAGAATTGGTCTGTAGTGGCGAGATGCAGCAGATGTAGCTCAGGAAAGATGTGTTTAGAGAACTAAATTGCACCACTATCTGGTTGGACCTCTGTAGCCCATGGCTGCTTGAGGATGATGATGATGAACTTCTATCTTCCTTTAAATTTTGTAGATTTTCTATTTTGTTTGGTATCTTTGTATCAGATTAGTTATTATTGTTGTATATCTAAATGTTGCGACAGAATTTAAAGTATAGTTTGTCTTTGTGTAGATCCAGTATTTGGTTTATTATTTGCTTTAGCTGTGGTCTGATTTTGTGCAGCATGGTAGTGACACAAGGTATGCAAATTTCCGTCCTTGTTGTAACACCTTTTCCTGCTGTTGCATTAGTTTCAGGGAGAAGATGTTTAAGATTGGAATAGCCAGTGCTGTTTCTTCCACTGGTATGTTTTGGCCAATACCTATTTGTCCAATGGACTATTTGTTCAATGATATAGTCTGTCCAATACTATTTCATGCAATGATGTGATTTGTTCAATACTGTTTTGTCCAGTATTGAACAAATGGTACAATTCGTCCAATGCAGTAGTGGATTCAAGGGCGGGAGGGGGGGGGGGATAACCCTCTCAGAGCCCAAAGAAGAATGAAAAAATTTATTTATTATTATATATTAAATCGATTTTATCATTGCCTGTAATCTTATTTTACTGAATTGCTTTCGTGTCGAAAAGAAAAAGAATTTAGAAAAAGAACACGCTATTTTTCAGCCTAAAGGCCTAGTAAAATTATGAAATCAATTTTTTTGCCAGCAGACCTCTTAATTCTAAAAGGAGCCCTATATCAAAGAAGCCCTATATTGTCCCCCTCCCCAAAGACATTTTTTGGGTCTGCCCCTGGTCCAATGGTATGATTCATAAAATGACATGATTGGTAAAATTGGATGATTCATCTACAACTGATTTTCTAAAGGTGCTATTCATGTAAGGAGACAATTCGTTTATTGCCAAAGAGTATAAATCATTTCTTATATACACTATGTTGAAAAATGTGTCTGGACACTTCCATGTTATGTAAATGGAAAACCACTTTCAAAGCTCCCTAACATTGAAAATAAATCTATTACGCAAAAACTTGTTGTTGGTAATAAATTGTAGATGCCACTTAAATCTCTCTAAATATATTTCCCACAATATTCGTTTAATATTTGAAGAATGAATGGTAGTTGAAGCATTTATCTTCAACTTTAGACACTTGTGAAAAAATACTTCATTAGCTAAAACACAACTCTTGTAACAATTTATTCACTAACATAAATTGAATGTCTGAAGTTTGTATGACTTTTTTTAAGATTTCATCAATTTGCGGATTGTTGAAAATTGACAGTGTCAATTTTCAACTATCTTTGGTCAATATTTAGAGTCATTGAAGCAAGATCATTTAACAGCAGACAACACTGTCACATTGCCTCCAAATTAATGAAATCTTAAAAAATCGTCATACAAACTTCTGATATTTAATTTATGTTAGTGAACAAATTGTTACAAGAGTTGTGTTTTATTTATTGAAGTATTTTTTTCACAATTGTCAAAAGTTGAAGATAAATACTTCAGCTACCATTCATTCTTTATATATTAAATGAATATTGCGGGAAATATATTTAGAGAGATTTGAGTGGCATCTACAATTTATTGCCAATAATTGTTTTTGCATAAAAGGTTTATTTTCAATGTTAGGGAGCTTTGAAAGTGGCTTTCCAGTCACATAACATGGAAGTGTCCAGACATTTTTTTTCTACATAGTGTATGTATCATTCATATATTAGTCATCATTAGTTATAATTTACATTCAAACTATAATTTTAAGCCATTGTACTATTTTGTCATCATTAGTACTATAAGAAAAATATATACTCCCTCAAGCAGATGCTTGCCACAAAGGTCTGGGAGGAGCCTGTCAGTTTATATACCATAGTAGAAAGTCTGTGAGGAAGGCAAGACCTCGGCCGAAAAACAGCACAAACATCCATGCCTTACCCGGGGCATGAACCCAGTTTATGGAATTCAAATTGCAATTTTTCTGCTATACTTAGGAGAATAAGATATGATGGATATAAATAGTAGTAATAATTAAAGTTTGCAGTAGCAGTTTCTAAAATTATTGATGTCATTTATTTTCCCTTAATTTTTCTCCTGATTTTATTTCAATAATACACTTTGAAGAAGTTTTATTCATTGCACCAAAATTTCAAGACAACAGCAAAATTGCATACAAAGGCTTCATTGCTGTTATTTACTTTCATTAAAAATAATTTAAAATTCTCTGTCATTGAGCAATAAAATTTTAGAGTTTATCCTTGAAACTATTTGCATGTTGAAAGTTCTTAGGAGAAAACTCTCAGAAGCTTTTCTGAGCAGAGACAGCGCTCTGTCTTCAGTGAAGTGACGATGTGTAGTGACTTTAGGACTGTTTAGACAAAGAGTTTCTTTCCACAAGTTGTGAAGGGCGATTCCAGTGTCTTGGTTGCAGGTGGGGATGGACGAGGTCATTATTTTAATAGCCTTGCAGACTATGGTTCCGTAGAAAGTTGATGCATGTGCAAGCAGTGTGGCGTGCTCCCAGTCTATTGTTGCCATGTGTTGCACTGCTAGCTCAGAGGCAGCCTTGTTAGCTTCTTTTGGCTGACATCAGTTTGGTGCTCCACGAACCTTTCTTGTAAAGAGTGAATGGTTTTGCCAATGTAGTACACAACGGAATTATCTGGCAAATGTAGGGGAAATCGGTATATGCACGATTTTTGAAGCAGGCTATATTTGTCCCTGTCCCTTTTGACTAATTTCTTCAAATTTAGAGCTGGGCTGAAAACAATTTTGTTATTATTTGATATTCCGGTATACCGATGTTGTCAAGGCTACTGTGTCATCTTTTTGGATGAAAACATCTTAATAGGGAATGGCACTTTTATTCTTCTCCTCCTTCATAAAGCGTATCGTAGGATATATATTGTTGGCAGAGTCAATTGCTCATTGATGCCATTCCAAATTAAGAATATATCGTCAACGTAGTGACACCAGAAGAAAGGTAAAATTGCTGCTGAGTTGAATAATTTTGTTTCGAGATCTTGAAGGACAATTTTGGATAGGATACTGGAAAGGGGTGAGCCCATGGGGACCCCTGAGTCCTGTCTGTAGATTTGGTTGCCGAACTAGAAATAGTTGTTTTTGGTGACGAGTTTCAGAGCCTCATGATTGGCGTTAATTTCGGGAAGGGAAAATTTTCACATTTCAATAATTTTTGTCCGAAACAACATGACCGCATCAAAAGCTGGAGTGGATGGGAATAAAGAGACTATGTCAAGTGTGACAAATTTGCTGTCGGAAGGAATGGACAGATCCATGAGTCTGTTGAGAAATTCCGCCGTCAACTTTACAGAAAATGGGTGATTGGAAATGAAGTTCGATAGAAATTTCGACAAATTCTTTTCAAGAAAGAGAGGAGCCTTGATGACATCGGTATACCGGAAGCCTACCTACGTCCCTTCCGTCATATGTGCGGACTCATGCACCCCATGGGCGTACAAAATTGCAGCCTTCTGTTCCCTCACACATAGGGCTTTCGCCATGTCTTCAAATGAGCAGCTCTTGAAGAAGAAATTCTAAACATCCATTCCATCATTGCTTCCCATGGCTACAGCTCAACAACAATAGACAAAGTTATCAGTAAATATAGAAACGAAAACAGAAGAGATTCAGCTCTCCTCCCAATCGCGCCAGGCTCGTAATCTGTAGTTCCCAGGTTCGAGTCCCAGCTGGGTCAGCGTTGAAATTTATCTCCGCAAAATTCCCCGCCCTGCCCACGGTCAGTAGGGGACACCGATGGGCTTGGAAAGGCCGCCATCCGTCGGATGGGACGTTAAGCCGTGGTCCCGTGTGTGGGAGAGCCATACCCTGTGCACGTTAAAGAACACGCTGGATGGCCTTGACGGGAGGCTACCATCTGTCTCCCAACAGCTGTTCCAGTGGGTCCCCTCCCCCAACCTTCTCTGAGTCTTCGGGGTCCATGTGACCTGGCCATTTAGCCCATGGTGTGCAAAAAAGTGCCGCTCAGAGGTAAAACAACCCAACCCAACCCTCCTCCCAATCATCGACCCCGAACGTACAAGTTTTGCCAGACCTATTTCTTACATTCCCGTCCTATGTGAATCAGTCTGAAAATTACTCAGAGCCCATAATATCAAAACTGTTTTCAGCCCAGCTCCAAATTTGAAGAAATTAGTCAAAAGGGACAGAGACAAATATAGCCTATTTCAAAAATCGGGCATATACCGATTTCCCCTACATTTGCCGTATTATTCCGTCGTGTACTGCATCGGCAAAACCATTCGTTCTTTACAAGAAAGGTTCGTGGAGCACCAAACTGATGTCAGCCAAAAGAAGCTAACAAGGCTGCCTCTGAGCTAGCAGTGCAACACATGGCAACAATAGACTGGGAGCATGCCACACTGCTTGCACATGCATCAACTTTCTACGGAACCATAGTCTGCAAGGCTATTAAAATAATGACCTTGTCCGTCCCCACCTGCAACCGAGACACTGGAATCGCCCTTCACGACTTGTGGAAAGAAACTCTTTGTCTAAACAGAACTAACGTCACTACATAGCATCACTTCACTGAAGATGGAGCGCTGTCTTTGCTCCGAAAAGCTTCTGAGAGTTTTCTCCTAATAACTTTCAACATGCAAATAGTTTGAAGGATAAACTCTAAAATTTTATTGCTCAACGACAGAGAATTTTAAATTATTTTTAATTAATTTCTGAGCAAGAAGGTCTTTTTAATTGTATACTTAAAGTCCATCTCTGCGAAATGACGTGCTACCAACATTGGAAAATGTTACGGTCTTTACGAATAAAACTTGTCGTGAATCTGGAACAATTGTGGTTTTTTCTGAACTGTTGATGCAGCAATGTTATCCCACAGTCGATCCATCTAACACGCGGCAGCCTCCCTGGCTCATGTCAATGTGTGCTGCGCGCAGCGGAAGTCAAGTTTCTCCTTGCACTAATACAAGAGAAAAGATGGCACATTTCAAGAATCGAAACAGAGGCCTACCAGGCGCATCAGAACTTCTGCTACAGTTGCCCTTTCCTCGTGCTTATGGATCTATTGGAGAGGCTTCACTACACAGAAGAAAAATGCAAGAATGACACCAGATGGAAACATTTTAAAAAGATCCAGTGGCTGACTCAAACCTCAGATAAGCCTTTTTGTCCTATTTTTAAACCCCTTCCTGTTATTAATCTGTCCAACAAAATTTATCCCCTTAATGAACTGGCTGCTCTGGAACATGGCCCTAAATTCAGCCCTTTCCATAGAAAATTGGACAAAAAAGAAATCATCTCTGAAATTGAAAATATCATTAACAATGCGCACGGACATTTGGAAGAGAATAAAATTAATGCTATCAGACAAAAAGTCTTCAAATTCATGAAATCCCAACAAAATTCTCCATCCTACTCATATAGGAATTTTTCATCCTAATATTTTCAGGCATTAAAATGGAATTGCTATAAATAGCATCAAAGGTTTCATAAACTGTTATAGCTGCATCATCACTTTATATTCAATTGCCGAACATCATTGTAGTTGGATTAGCATATAACTATACAAATTGAATTTAGTGCAATGGTGAGTTAATTGGAACTGTTTCCAAATTGTGTAGTTATATGCTAATCCAACTACAATGATATCCTGCAATTTGAATATAAAGTGATTATACTGCTATAAGGGTTTATGAAACCTTTGATGCTATTCATAGCAATTCCATAACAGCGTTTATGAACTCTTTTGGTCATCAGAATGAACAATGATTAATAAAGAATATTACAACATCATAGTAAAGTAAATCACAGAAATTGCAACATGGAACATTGTTGGAACAGAATGATGCAAGTACATCTATGTCAGCATAATGACATCTTATTAACTACAAGGACTGGTTGCTATGAAAACTGTGATATTACAACAAATGTGCTTATAACCATCGCAAGGCAAATCACATCGCTGTGAAGATTCATATGCTCCTGAGCCAGCCTTTTATACAAATGGTAAATAGTTTTAATTTTTTGTTCATGCTAATTTCCCTTTGATATTCAAAGGTATATATAGCTAAATGAGTAAGTTAACAACAATAATAACAGATGAATATTAGCAGAAAAGGCCATGTGCCAATGATGTTATGTTGAATCTGTTACACTAGTGCACTCCTCCTCCTTTGAGCGAGAGAATTGATGTAGTTGGTTTTACAACAACAGCTTATATTCGTGTCTTATTAAATCTATTTATCTAACTGTGTAATTTTTCATTTAGTATAAACTCTTGCTTCTATGGGCATCACCAAATCCTACATTGGAGGAAGCTTTCCAGTGTAGATGGCTTCAGCCTTTAGTAGTGGGGGAACAGGTCTTTGTCCCATGCCTGCGATTAGGGGGTTCTTTGATATTGTCACCATTCCCTCTCTCAATAAACATAGTTTCTTTAAACATCCCACTAACCATTTTCTCTCCATAGGTAGTTGGAATGTGAGGACTCTGCACAGAGCTTTTTATCTTGATGTCCTCACACAAGAATTCCACCATTATAATTTAGATATTCTAGGCTTGCAAGAGACCAGATGGACAGATAAAGGTCAGATTCTTAAAAATAATATTGAATTTCTCTTTTCAGGGAGGGAAGATAATAAGCATCACCAAGGCATGGATTCTCAGCAGATACGCTAGTGATGCTCTTCTAGGATATGAGTGCATTAATGAAAGGTTTCTGACAGCAAAATTTCAGACAAGCATTAAAGACTTGAATGTTATCTGTTGTTATGCCCCCACTGACGATGTTGATGAGGATGAGAAGGATAGATTTCATGGGCAACTTCAGGATATTTTGAATTCTTTCAAGAAAGGATATATTACCCTTGTTCAAAGGGACTTCATTTACACAATTTTTACTGACTCTGACCTTTAGGGAGGGGTTTTTGGTATTGGTAGCTGCAATAGCAATGGGCAAAGTCTCCTACAGGTAAGTAAACTCAATGGTTTCAGAATAACTAACACTTATTACAAACACCGTGACACACATAAGTACACATGCGTTCCCCTGATGGGATGCATAAGAATATGATTGATTATATATTAATTAACAGCAAATGGGAAAGTTCTGTTAGGAATACCAGGTCATATAGGGGAGCTGAAATTGGATCTGATCACTGCATTGTAAAAAGTGTCTTGCAACTTAAATGTAAGAATTGTTGTGCTAAGGTTAAAAAATTTACCTTTAATTCTGAAACTCTGAAAGACTCTGTTATAGCTAAAGCTAACCATTGACAGGTTACATAGTCATTATAACAGTCATGTTTGCCTACTATTGAAGTTCAGGAAGATTGGGACCATTTTAAACAGTCTTTTCTTCAAACTAACAGTACTCTTTTAGACATAGATGACAATCACAGAATTTCCTGCTGACTTTTTGACATTAACCCCTTAACAGTTTCTTTTTTCTGCCATATTGTGTCCAAAAATAAGTACATTTTTGATAAACAATTTTGTATTCAAATCGATCATATAAATTCAACAAGTATTGAATTGCATAATTTATGATAATTTTTAATTATAGCAAAAAATTGGCATTTTTACTTAAAGTTGGCTTTTCCGAACAAGAAACTTCAGAAACTATTATTTCAAGGAGGTTACAATCAAAGAAAATATCAAGAAACTGTAAAGTTCCATTACTTACATCAATATCCAAATGAACAGCAGGATTCGCTGTGAAAGGAAATCGTGGCGGTGCTGGAGGAGGATTACTAGTATCAATTTCACAAAAGTTCCGCACCTGAGTTAGATCATCGGAACTTTCCATTTCCTCATCACTAGAGAAGTCCGATAACAAACTTTCACAACTTCCAGAATCATTTAGAGAAATTTCCGATTCATTATCTGATCCAATATCAGAATTATATTCTGTTATGAGCCGCTCACTGTCACTCATTCCCCTTTTATTTTAACACAAAATTCAAAAGAAATAGTATTCGCAACATGTGATACACTACACAAGTGAAAACAAAATTCACTCCTTCTCCCGTGTAAACAAAAAGCAGTAAAACCTGATATAAAACCGGTGTACGCATGTTTTGCATTCCAATCTTTACTGGACTACTAGAGCCGTCTATTAGAAACATTGCAAACGAAAAAAAAGTTAAAAAGCCAGGCATAAATCATTGGATTGGCGTAGAAAAATAAGATGCCCGAGCGTCGTACGGACAAATCAGAAAAGTGACCTTTCGCAGCACCCAAGCGGTGTTCGGGCAAAATTGTTAAGGGGTTAATAGGTCAATAAATATTTTGTGGAAAAAATTTCGCCGACATATGGGATTTGAACCCACATCTCTCCAGAAACATGCCAGAGTAATCTACCATTGAACTAATGCCAGCTCTGTCTTTTTTCCACTAATTTAAGACTAAAAATTTATCAACGTTAAAAATTTCAGCAGGTAATGCTGTGATTGTCATCTATGTTTAAATCATTATTAACGCTAAATAGTATGATGAGACTATTATTTATTTCCATCTTGCTCAGTGCAGTATAAAAAGTAATAGTTGCCACCTGAGATCATAGATGGCGCCAACAGTTAGCCCAAAATTCTCGGTGAAGAGTTTAGTCTTAAATTAGCAGAAAAAAGACAGAGCTGGCATTAGTTCAATGGTAGAATACTCTGGCATGTTTCTGGAGAGATGTAGGTTTAAGTCTTGTATGTCGGCGAAATTTTTTTCACAAAATATTTATTGTACTCTTTTTGGAAAAAAGGAGCAGAGGAGGCAAAATTATTTGAGTCATAAAGCACTTGAGCTTATATTGGAAAGAAAGAACTGCAGGAATGTCCTTAATCAATACCCTACTAGTCCTAATAGTATGCATTATAGAGAGCATGTAAATTAATAAGCATGTAAAAGATCAGTTAGCAGCTGATAAGAATCTTCGACTTGATGGCTTGGTTGACAATGCCGAGGAAACAGATAGCACAAGAGCAGAGAGTTTTACCAGATATTTAATGTTTTGTTTGGTAGAAATCGGACATGTATACAGGGATTAAAGGATTATAGATGAAGAGGATTCTGTTATGGCTAGGTGAGCTGAGCATTTCAGTGATGTTCTAAAGAATGTAGTTATAGTTCTACTCCCATTGTTTGTAATGATGATAGATTCATTACTTGCGTTAATGTTGGTCCTATAACACAGTCTGAAGTTATTTTGGCTATTTCTAAACTTAGACTACATAAATTCCCAGAGGTAGATGAAATTACTACAGAAATGCTTAGAGCTGGGAATGTTTCGGTTACCACTTGGATGACTGAAATTTTGAATATCTTTTATGATAAAGGCAGCTTATTTCAAAAAGAAAGAACTTTAGGAATGTCTTAATCAATACCCTACTAGTCCTAATAGAAAGCATTACAGAGAGCTTAGTAAACATTTAAAGGATCAGTTAGCTGCTGATAAGAATCTTTGGCTTGATAGCTTGGCTGACAAACCAGAGGAAACAGTTAGACAGCACAACAGCAGAGAACTGTACCAGATAGTTAATGTTTTGTGCAGTAGAAAACAGACAGGTATAGAGGGATTGAAGGTAAACAAGGTAAGGTAATAGAAGGTGAGGATTCTGTCATGGCTAGGTGGGCTGAGCATTTCAGTGTTGTTCTAAACATTGTGATTAGTTCTACTCCCATTGTGTGTAATGATGATAGGTGCATTACTGGCTTTAACGTTGGCCCTATAACACAGTCTGAAGTTATTTTGGCTGTTTCTGAACTTAAACTGCATAAATCCCCAGGGGTAGATAAAATTACTACAGAAATTCTTAGAGCTGGGAATATTTCTGTTACTTCATGGATGACTAAAATTTTGAATATCTTTTATGATAAAGGCATTATTCCTAAGGATTTTACCAGAGCTATTATTATCCCTATTTTTAAAAAAGGTGTTCACAGTTTTTGTGATAACTAAAGGGGCATCAGCATACTTGTGTTCCAGGTAAAGTTCTTTGCATGATTGTGCTTAATAGAATTAAGAATCTGGTTGATGGGCAATTGCCTGATGAGCAATGTGGATTCCGAAGTGGTAGGGAATGTACATCAGATATTTTCACTCAGGTAGATTCCTGAGAAATGTTTAGAGTTTCAGAAACCTTTGGTTGCTAGCTTTGTTAATTTCAAAAAGGTTTTCTACTCTGTTGATCGTCATAATTTGTGGTTGATTGTAAGATCATATAGCATACCCGAGAAGTTAATTAACATAATGAAAGCTCTGTATAATAACACTGAGTCATGTGTGAGAGTTGGTAAGGCTTGTAGCAATTGGTTTAGCATTGCTTCTGATGTTCGACAAGGGTGCATTTTGTCTCCTTTTCTCTTTAGTTTGGTTATTATGTTATGCGAAGTTCACTTCAAGGGAAAGATTTTGGCCTTAAATGGGCTGGAGATACGAAAATTTCTGATTTAGATTATGCTGATGATTTAGCCCTTTTGGCAAATGATGTTGATGAGATGAACTGTTTCATTCGAGTTGTTGATGAGACTGGTAGTAAGAGTAGGTTTAGTTATAAACGGAGAAAAAACTAAATTGATGAAAATTGGTCAGGCAGGTTGTGATTCAGTTAATCTGATTGGTTGCAGTCTTGAGCAGGTGTCACAGTTTAATTGTCTTGGGAGCCATGTAACAGATACTGGTGATGTGTGGCATAGGATTAACAGACGAATAGGGATTGCTGCCGGGACTTTTAAGGATCTATGGAAAATGGAGAAATAGGCTTATACACTAGAAAGCTTATACACCTAAAGACTAAAATTAGACTCTATAATAGTTTGGTTCTCTCTAGGGTTAGTTATGGTAGTGAAACTTGGAAGCTTTATAAAAAAGATAGCAGGAAACAATGCTTTTGATTCTAGATGCTTACGCATTATTTTGGGCATTAGGTGATTCAACTTTGTAAGTAATGATGAGATTAGGCAAAGGAGTTGACAACCTCCTTTAAGCAGCATATTGTGCAGAGACTCCATTGATTTGGCCATGTTGCCCATATGGATAATAATAGATTAACAAATAGGGTTATGAAAATCATGCCTAAAGGCCTCAGAAATATGGGGGAGACCTAGGATGTAGTGGGCAGACAATGTCAAACAAGACCCTGTTAGAATTGATTTGCAGTGGCCAGATGCAGCAGATGCAGCTCAGGACAGATATGCTTGGAGAACTAAATTGCACAGTCTGGATGGACCTCTATAATAGTCCATGGCTACTTGAGGAGGATGATGATGAAATTTGTTTAAATTTATTTTCATAAAATTTGTAGTTAAGTTCTATTTAATTTGGTTTATAATATGATGTATTTTTGTTGATTGGCTATTTTTTAAATATGAAATTGACTTGTTTATCTGGCTCAGCACTATTGGTGAATGCCTGGACTTTTCTCAGAGTATGGTACCTACAAAAAAAGTTTTGAAACGAAATGGGTTAAATATTTATTTAAAACAAAAAATATATATATATTGTTATTCAGAAATAAATAACCTTTCTATTCATATGCATTATAATATTTTTTATCTATTTGTTTTTTTAAAACAATTTTTCATTTGCATTGTCACATGAAGTTTTTTTACTACATGACTCTAAAAAAGTCGAGTTAAAATAAAACTAGTCATCTTTTTCAGGGAATATTTTATTTTCAGAAAATTAAGAATTAAATACTGATTAATTTGTCATATAGCATGCTATAATTCTTTCAGTGGTTATTTGACAAAAAAGTTCTAAATTTAAATTTTTTTTGGTTGAGAATAGGAAGAAAATAGCTTGGTCTCTGGATGTAAACCAGTTTTTCAGGCTGGATATTGGAAAGATTAAGGGAAATATATTTATATGGGGCCTGTCAGACCTCTGTGGCAAGCAGCTGCTTGAGGGGGTATTTATTTTTTTTTTAATAATTAAATTCATTTGCCTTTATTAAACAGATTCATTAGAAAGAGCTACCAAATTTTGTAAAGCAAATTTAGAAGTTTTTTTATTTTCCCTTTAAAGTGTTCGCAATGAAGGAGTGAGGATTTGCTAAGTTGGTAATGCACCAGAATCTTAATCTGCATTTCACTGGTGTGAGTCCCAATTGTTTTAGCATTGAGCTTTATCTCCACTAAACCCCTTTTCTGCTGTCAGTCAGAGAGGGGGCACCAATGGGTTTGTAAAGGTCACTATCCATTGGATGAGACATAAAGTGATGGGCCTATGTGCAGGAAAGTCATACTCTAGGCACATCAAAGAGCATGCTGGATGGCCTTGATGGGAGGCTTCAATCTGTGTCCTATTAAGCTGTCCAGTGGGTCCCCTTCCTCCAACATTTTCTGAGCCCTTGGAGTCCTTGTAACTTGACCATTTAGCATATTGGGTAAAAAAAAAAATGCCGCTCAGAGGTAAAATGACCCAACAATAACCCATTTAGTTCATTGTGTGCAAGAAAATTGCCTTCAGAGATAAAACATCGCAGCCTGTTAACAATGAAGAACCCTATAAATTCAAGGTTTGAGTGCTAATTTGCTTTCTGTTTCTGGATAAGAGAGATTTTATTGATTTATACTGATTTAACTGGAGGTTCCACCAAAGTAGTCTGGCATGGTTAAGGTAAGATATTTCAGTTTAAAACAAGTGGTTTTATATTATTATATCCTTTTAGAAGTGTAAAATCCTCTTAAAATGGCCGTTATTGATTTACTTTGTCATTTGAGGAAAAACTATGTGTAACATCTTTTTTGTAATGCTGTAACTGGTCTGTGAAGATAAAAGGTTTATTATAAATTAAGTAAAACTTATTATTTACATTATTAAAATTTTATCCATTTGTTTAGTTTCTAGAAGCAGAACTGAAAATTCATCACAGGATGAAAGTAGAGTTGAAAATGAAGATGAAAGATCTATGGGCTTCATTTCAGAAACTCAAGAAGTAAAATTTGATCAGGTAAAACAAATGTGTAAATTTAATATATGAAGTTTTTAATGATATTTTTATGCAGATGGCTTTAGATCATGAAATTAATGCTATAAAGTTGTTTGTTTGAGACTTAATTTAAATAACCCTAAACCTGGTCTGTAAATGGTAGCTAGGTAGTCACTGGAAGGAGAGCTATGCACCAATTCCCTGTGATGATGCATAGAACCGGCCAGGCCTAGCACCTAATGTCCGACCCCGCCTTCTCGTGGTGCAGACCGTTAGTACCTTTCAAAAGAGATACTCTTGTGGAAGTGAACGGAAGGGGAGGGCTGCCAGATTAGTGTGGCCTACTGATCTGGACAACTATGGCTACTTTTCTTTTTTTTTCTACCCTGCTGAGGAGTGGTCAACCACACAGGGTCCTGGTGCTGACCATACAAACCCACTGGACTGGACAGATATATGGCTCTGAGCTTGATTATGGATCCTGATTTTGCTGCACTGGTGGGCTTCTGTGGAGGGAAAATCTTTCGCTGTGTTTTCTGTTTGTTTGTGGGTTGACAGTCCCAAGTGAATAGATTCGCAGGATATGTTTATCAGCTGGTGGATAATCCTGAGCAGAGGTCATCGCAGGCACCTGAACTCTTTTCTTCTATTGGCATCGTCAAATTCTACATTGGAGGAAGTCTTCCAGTGTAGATGGCTTCAGCCTTTAGTGGTGGGAGAACGGGTCTTTGCCCCATGTCTGCAATTAGGGGGCTATTTGATATTGTCAGCATTCCCTCTCTCAATAAACATCCTACTAACCATTTTCTCTCCATAGGTAGTTGGAATGTGAGGATTCTGCACAGAGCTTTTTCTCTTGATGTCCTCACACAAGAATCCCACCATTATAATTTAGATATTCTCAGCTTGCAAGAGACCAGATGGACAGATAAAGGTCAGATTCTTAAAAATAATCTTAAATTTCTCTTTTCAGGGAGGGACGACAATAAGCATCACCAAGGCGTGGGTCTGGCTTCTCAGCAGACACGCTAGTGATGCTCTTCTAGGATACGAGTTCATTAATGAAAGGTTTCTTACAGCAAAATTTCAGACAAGTGTTAAAGACCTGAATGTTATCTGCTGTTATGCCCCCACTGAGGATGCTGATGAGGATGAGAAGGATAGGTTTTATGAACAACTTCAGGATATTTTGAATTCTGTCAAGAAAGGAGATATTACCCTTGTTCTTGGTGACTTCAATGCCAAAGTTGGTACTGACTCTGACCTTTGGGGAGGGGTGATTGGCCCTTTTGGTATTGGTAGCTGCAATGGCAATGGGCAACGTCTCCTACAGGTAAGTAATCTCAATGGTTTCAGAATAACTAACACATATTACAAACACCGCGACATACATAAGTACACATGGATTTCACCTGATGGGCTGCATAGGAATATGATTGATTATATATTAATTAACAGCAAATGGGCTAGTTCTGTTAGAAATACCAGGGCATATAGGGGAGCTGAAATTGGATCTGACCATTACCTTGTTAAAAGTGTCTTGCAACTTAAACTTAAAAAGTGTTGTGCTAGGGTTAAAAAATTTGTTTTTAATACTGAAGCTCTGAAAGACCCAGTTATAGCCAAAGCTTACCATGATAGGTTACTTAGTCATTATGACAGTCATGGTATGCTTACTACTGAAGTTGAGGAAGAATGGGATAATTTTAAACAGGCTTTTTTGGACACTAACAGTACTCTTTTAGGAAAAAAAGGAGCAGAAGAGACAGAATTATCTGAGTGATAAGGCACTTGAGCTTATTTCGGAAAGAAAGAACTGCAGGAATGTCCTTAATCAATGCCCTACTAGTCCTAATAGAAAGCATTACAGAGAACTTAATAATCGTGTAAAAGATCAGTTAGCTGCTGATAAGAATCTTTGGCTTGATGGTTTGGTTGACAAAGCCGAGGAAGCAGTTAGACGGTACAACAGCAGAGAGCTGTACCAGATAGTTAATGTTTTGTGTGGTAGAAAACGGACAGGTATACAGGGATTGAAGGATAAACAAGGTAAGGTTATAGAAGGTGAGGGTTCTGTCATGGCTAGGTGGGCTGAGCATTTCAGTGATATTCTAAACAATGCGGTTAGTTCAATTCCCATTGTTTGCAATGATGATAGATGCATTGGTAGCTTTAATGTTGGCCCTATAGCACAATCTGAAGTTATTTTGGCTGTTTCTAAACGTAAACTTCATAAATCCCCAGGGGTAGATGAAATTACTACCGAAATGCTTAGAGCTGGAAATGTTTCGGTTACCACTTGGATGACTGAAATTCTGAATATCTTTTATGATAAAGGCATGGTTCCTAAGGATTTTACCAGAGCTATTGTTATCCCTATTTTCAAAAAAGGTGATCGCAGTTCTTGTGATAACTATAGGGGTATTAGCCTACTCTCTGTTCCAGGTAAAGTTCTTTCCATGATTGTGCTTAATAGAATTGAGAATCTGGTTGACAGTCAATTGCGTGATGAGCAATGTGGATTCAGAAGTGGTAGGGATGTGTTGATCAGATATTTTCACTTAGGCAGATTCTTGAGAAATGTTTAGAGTTTCAGAAACCTTTGTTTGCTAGCTTTGTTGATTTCAAAAAGGCTTTCGACTCTGTTGATCGCCATAATTTGTGGTTGATTGTGAAATCATATGGTATACCAGACAAGTTAGTTAACATAATGAAAGCTCTCTATAATAACACTGAGTCGTGTGTGAGAGTTGGTAAGGCTTGTAGCAATTGGTTTAGCATTACTTCTGGTGTTCGACAAGGGTGCATTTTGTCTCCTTTTCTCTTTAGTTTGGTTATTGATTACGTTATGCGAAATTCACTTCAAGGGAGAGATTTTGGCCTTAAATGGGCTGGAGATACGAAAGTTTCTGATTTAGATTATGCTGATGATTTAGCCCTTTTGGCAAATGATGTTGATGAGATGAACTCTTTCATTCGAGCTGTTGATGAGACTGGTAGTAGAGTAGGTTTGGTTATAAACAGAGAGAAAACTAAAGTGATGAAAATTGGTCAGGCAGGCTGTGATTCAGTTAATCTGAATGGTTGCAGGCTTGAGCAGGTGTCACAGTTTAATTATCTTGGGAGCTATATAGCAGATAATGGTGATGTGCGGCATGAGATTAACAGACGAATAGGGATTGCTGCCGGGACTTTTAAGAATCTATGGAGAGTGTGGAGAAATAGTCGTATACACCTAATGACTAAAATTAGGCTTAATAATAGTTTGGTTCTTTCTAGGGTTAGTTATGGTAGTGAAACTTGGACACTTTGTAAACAAGATAACAGGAAACTAGATGCTTTTGATTCCAGATGCTTATGCAGTATCTTGGGCATTAGGTGGTTCAACTTTGTAACTAATGATGAGGTTAGGCTAAGGAGTTTGCAACCTCCTTTAAGCAGCATATTGTGCAGAGAGAGACTCCGTTGGTTTGGCCATGTTGCCCATATGAATAATTATAAATTGGCGAATAGGGTTATGAACAGTGTGCCTAAAAGCCTCAGAAAGAAGGGGAGGCCTAGGATGCGGTGGACAGACAATGTCAAACAGGACCTTGTTAGAATTGGTGTGCAGTGGCCAGATGCAGTAGATGTAGCTCAGGATAGACTTGCTTGGAGATCTAAATTGCACGGTCTGGTTGGACCTCCGTAGCCCATGGCTGCTTGAGGATGATGATGATGATGATGATGAAATCAAGACTTCATAGGTGATTCATACTTTCATAGGTGCTACTTAAACTTCTTTGGTGTTACTTATCTGCCTTTCTCACACCAGCCCTTTGTTTGTCAGCTTGTGTTACAAAAAATTATCTTGTGAATTTGTGTCACCAAGATAAATAATATTGCATCAAACAAGGTACAATATTGTGGTGATTGCAAACATGGAATACTTGAATTTAATAAATCGGTCAGATGTAACAGTAATTGCTTACTCTATTATAATTATAAATGTGTGGACATAAGTGAGCCACAGTTCTGTAAAATTAATAATAAAAAATTAATTAAATGGAGATGTAATAATTGTAAGCAATTGGATGCTTCTCTAAGTGTTTCAGATGGGGAAAAATTGTGAAACCTATAACACATGATGAGTGAAGTTTACCTAAGGGAGACTGTTCTCAGCAGACAGCCTAAATGATAAAAGGAAGATATTAAGATTTTTATTGCAAGAGTAATAAGGGATGAAATGACAAAAACTAAGAATGAATTGAAAAGGGATCTGGAAGAATATCCCAAAAGTGTTAAACACTGTTCAAATAAATTAGATGAATATTTAGGTATGATGAAAGAATTTGCAAAGAAAATTACTACTTTTGAAAATCCACAATGTTGGATTCAAATAAAGAGCTAAAGGAAGAAAATAAATACAACAGAGATCAGTAATTAGAATAGAATCAATAATATTGAAGTAATTAGCATACCAGAGACACAGAAAGAGAATTTAACAGATATCGTGCACAAACTTGCCAAAGTTTTGAAAATAGATGTAAAAGAAAATGATATTAAAGGCCATTCACAGGGTTCCAAGCAGAAACCAACACAAAAGTAAGCCAGTTATCATACAATTGAAGGACCACTTAAGGAAAAATGGATTGTTTCAAAGAAGGCTGTAAAGGATTTTGTGGCATGTGACATACACAAAACTTTCCCAGAAAATAGAATTTATGCAAATGAATATTTGACTATAATATACAAGCAATTGTTATCTAAAGGAAAAAAAAACTACAAAGAGGGAAAGGGTTAAAATTTATATGGACTAAAGGTTGTACAATTTTTGTTATGAATTTTAAAGCTGACTAAAGGGGCAGTTAGAAATGTAATATTAATTTGATTGCAAAATGATCTGATTGTAAATGGTTGAAGATATGTGTGTAAATGTATCAGAGCAATGGTTTCATTTAATAATGATAATGATAGGGATTCAGAAACCCAAATTGAAAGTAAGATAAATATTAATTTTATAGAAAACCATGTATTCAATAAAACATGCTGTAATTAGGGATGTGGGTTTACAGTTTATTATGGTAACATAATCAATATGAGAAGAAACTTTGATCACTTTTTGATGTATTTAACTTTAACTGATATAAAATCAGGTATAATTGTCTTGTCTGAGATATGGATAAAGAGTCATGAGTTCCATTTATATAATATAAATGGATATAATAAAAGTTTTAAGTGTCATGAATAAAATATATCAGGTGGAATTGTCGTTTTCTCTGAAAATCATATTCATGTATCTGAAACATAGATTTAAATTGATGACATAGATTTAAGCCTTACTGCAATTTATAGATGAAGTGGATTTAAAATTAACTCAGGTAAGTTCTAGGAATATTATTATAATAGGTGACATAAATATTGATTTATTGGAAGATGATAATGTGATAGATAAAGACTTTCAGATTATGAAGACATGGTTTTAGGCTATTCCATAATTCTGTAACTAGGGAAGAATCAAATTCATGCCTTGACCATTTGTTTTTTAGAGATACTAGACATTTTAAATGCAGTACTTAAATTGTTAAGACTAATATGACTGACTATTTCTTTATTTGGATTTAATATGGAAAAAATGAGAAGACCATCAAATTCTAAATTAGAAGTAAGTATGTTCAAAAAGTGTAGAAATGATATTGAAAATTCATTGAAAAATTGATGATTGGAAAATTCTGTTTAGTAATAAAGATCTAAAGTCTTGGTTCTTAGATAATATCGAGGATAAAATAAACAGTTCAATGAACTATGAACAGATGGCCTAAGGCTAGCAAGCTTAATAACTGTGAAGGAAAATTTAAAGAAGCAATGGGACATCATTAATGAAATAAATGGAAAAACCTATATTGAGGAAAAAAATCTACAAAGAGGGAAAGGGTTAAAATTTATATGGACTAAAGGTTCTACAATTAGACATAAAAAACTTTTGATTCAGTACCATATGATATACTACTGAATAAATTAAATTATACAGGCATTAGAGAAGCCCAAATAAAACAGTTTGATTCTTATTTGTTTAAACAGGAAACAAAAATTAATAATTGAAGGAGTATTGAACGACGAGATTAATATGAAAACAGTAGTACCACAGGGTTCTGTTTTAGCTTCAATTTTGTTTTTGATTTTTATAAATGATTTATGGGAATTACAGCACAAAGGTGAGCTTATAATTTTTGCATGGCACTCATTTATACTGGAGAAGTTGAAGATTTCATAAATAAAAGATATGAATTTTGATTTGAAAAGAATAAATCATTGGTTTAAAACAAATAAAATCTATCTAAATGTCAATAAAGCAAAATATACGTTTTACAGGTTGAGAAAAAGAAAATGCTGATTTATCAGAGGATGAAATTATTTACCATGATTTAAACTGTAATAGTGAGAATTATAAATGTTCAAAAATTGAAGGTTGTTAATAGGCTTACTATTGGACATAAAACTCGAGGAATGATTGCATAAATTATGTTACAAAGGAATTTATTCATTAATTGAATAAGAAAAGAAGTCATCTATTGAATAAAAAAAGTTTTGAAGTCATTTATTGAATAAGAAAAGAAGTCATCAGTAAAATTGCAAATTTGGATTCAACTAAAACGTCTGGTACTGTGATTGATGTTAAAACTTTAAAAGAATTGCAAGATCAGTTTGCAAATGTTATCATTTTGTTTAATAACTCTTTATGAATGGATCATTTTCCAGATATATTGAAAACTTCTATTATGTTACCAATTTATAAAAGTGGCAGGCTGCACATATTAAATTAGAATAAGTTATTATTATTATTATAAAAATTATTGAATATTATAAGATTATAAAAAAATTTATGCAATTAGAAAATTTTCAGATGCTTAATTACTTAAGATCTTGTATAATGCCTGGGTTAAATCTCATTTAGTATATGGTATTGTTATATGGGGAGGTATTTACTGTAGTAACCTAAACTGTTATGAATTGTTCCAAATAAAATTTCACAAAAAATTAATTGTACTCACAGCTATACTTATACAATATAATATTCATGATTTTAGCTATAATTACAAAATTAAAAATCTTGAGAGAGGTTAAATGGCTCTAGTGGAAAGCTATAGTATCAATTACCACCTATGACATCAGCTTATTGCTTCTACACTTATTCTTTTTTCTTGTACTGATATTTCGTACAGTTTATTGTACACATGCCTTTTCTTTGTAAAGGCTGTCAAGAGAAAAAAAGAATGATATTTACCAGTCCTATGAGCTTGTACATATACCAGGTGGCACAGTCTACAGCTGGTTCAGAGGGGTTGTTTGTACCTGATTTTCACTATTTCAGCATGTTGGATGTTGAACTGATGATAACATCTTCTTAGCTGTGATTACCAGTCTTGATTTATTTGTGGAACATTGAAGTCTTGGATATTCTTCACAACCTTCTTTGCTGACATACACTAACTTCTGTTAGTCGTTCATTATTCATGCTGTTATGCTCCTGGATGGGTTTACTTATTGAGCGAGTTGACACTATTTAGCAAATTCTCAAGAATTAAAACTGTTAAAACCCAACTGCATTTTAAGATATTAAAAACTTTTAAGTTCTCTAAAAAGTTTCTAAAAAATTATCCATCTCCTCCCCTCTAGCAATTTGTTTCACCACTCTCTCCTTCCAATGGCTTCATCAGGCTCCTTATGATGCAATATTAATTGTTTATATGTGTCTCCCTAATGACACCCCTTGATGCGAGCTCCTGTCCATGGTGAAGGGACCACCCTGTGAAGGTTCCGCTGGCTTGGGTACCTTCACAGATCCTGAATGCTCATCTTCATGCAGTCAGGATCCTCTTGAACCTGACTGCACAGCAGAAAAGGCATGCTGTGTAAACTGCAGTGGTGAACATCCGGCCTACTCCCCGACTGTTCAAAGTGGCTGGGGTAGAAGAAGTTACAGCACCTCAAAATGCTGAACATCTGCTATCCCGAGGTGAGAAAGCTTGCTGCACCGTCTGCCCCACCTGGCAAGGTTTCTTGTTCCAGTGCAGTGCTCAGAAGGTCTATCGTTGTGATGGCTTCCATGGCAGTACAGACTAATATCAGCATACCATCATCAGAATCTTTTTCACCTACAGCGAAGTACCTCCTTATTCAGGCGAAGCTGAAGTTGGTGTCCATCGCGACATCAACTCTGGTTTAAATTCCTGCTGAGGCACCTTCCACTTCCACCTCTGGAAGGCCTCCCTCCATCCTTCCCACAGACAGAAAGACCTTCCAAGGCCAAGGGGCCCCACTGTGGCCAAAAATGAAAATATTAACTCCTCCTCATTCAGCGGTCTCTGATCCATGTCACTTGGACACTCTGAGGACATGGACATATATCGCCCTATTTTTCCAAAACCGTTGCTGCCAGTTAAAATAAACAGAAAGTCATCTGCCCAAACTCCAAAGACCTGAGATGGCCACACTTTTATTCGAGTATCTTCACAGGGTCCTGAATGCTCACCCACATGTTTGCTGGCATGGAGACCCATGTCCATGGAAAGGATGATCCAGGCAGTTGTTTGGGGGACCCCGTCTTCTCTCCTCAGCCTCATGATTAGTGTGGTCCACTATGGCCGTCCTGCCATTGGGGAGCCTGCCCATTGCAAGGCTGGGCAGCGAATTTTAGGGTTGCTGCTATACACTGCTTTGGCCTCTGCTTCAGGTAAATGGGAGGTCCTGCGGTGGTCCCCTCAGGATCAATCACCTGGTGGGCTGGTCCTGCTATGGTCAACTGTGCAGATCGGTGAGTAACCTAGCCCAGGTCCGCACAATGGTTTGCGAGTTTCCCCACACATTTTATAATTTTAGAGTTTTCTTTCTTTTGTGAGAACGGTTTGTCTCTCACCCCATTTGATTTTTTTGCTTCCTTTATTTTGTGGGAACTTAGATGAGTTTCCCACAGTTTCTCTTTTGCTTTTCCTTTTCTTTAGTTTTAGTCAGGCTTGGCTCACTGGTTGTGTGGGTATGTTGCCTGGGCAGCCCTGTCACCCGGTTGGGTATCCCCTTGTCGGACTCCATGGTGGGTGGGGACAGTGGGCACTGAAAACCCATCAACAAACATGAGTTCCTTTCCAGAAAATTCATCAGCCAATGCTGCCAAAAGGGCTCGCCATGAACCCCCATCTTCTTTGTTGCCGTCATCATCCATGTCTATCTCTTCACCCTGAGATTCCTGATCAACCACTCTACAGGTGGTCAGGTGATTGGGAATATGTCCCTGTTCTTTAAGGGTTTGAAAGGTCTCTGGAGAACTGAAATCTGTCAAACACCTAAGATCTGGTGACTTGCAGGTGGATACTGCATTTTCCAAACATTTGGAGCTTCTCTTGAAGGTAACAGTGATTGGTGGAGTGGCAGTCACACTCACTCCACACAAGATGCTTAATTCCTCCTGAAGCATGATCTCCGAATGGGGCCTCCTCAAAGTTTCTGAGGAGGAAATCCTCTCAGAGCTTTCATTCCAGGGAGTGACATTAGTCCACTGGGTTCCGCACCACCATGATGGAAAGTTTGTACCCACCAGGGTACCAATTATTACATTCAACATGTCACACCTGCAGGTACTTACATTGCGAAGTACGGTCGTATATCCCAAACCCTCTGCATTGTTTTCAAGGCCACAGGTTCGGCCTTACCCACACAGCATAACATGGCAAGCACTGCTTGTTGTGGCAGTCAGGATCATCTCGAACCTGACTGCATAACAGTAAAGGCTAGCTACATAAACTGCAGTGGCAAACATCTGGCCTACTCCCACGACTGCCCAAAGTGGCTGGAGGAGAAAGAAGCATCTAAAGATCCTCAACAACATCTATGCAGAGGAGAGAAAGCTGGTTGCACTGCCTGCTCCATCTGACAAAATTTCCTATTCCGGTGCGATCACTGGAAGGCCTGACATTAAGATGGCTTCCATTGTAGTCAGATATCAGCGTTCCACCTGCTGAATCTTTTTTGCCTGCTGTCAAGTACCTCTTGACACAGGCGAAGTCAGTGTCGATCTCAACATCAACTCCAGTTTCTATTCCTGCATCTGTGCCTTCTGCTTCCACCTCTGGAAGGTGCCATCCCTACCGAACACAGCCAGCCAGACCATCAAAATCCAAGGGGCCCCCATTGGGGCCAAAAAAGAAACTTTTACCCCTCCTCATTTTGGTGGTCTCTGATCTGTGTCACTCGGACGATTTCAAGGACATGGACACAGACTGCACCATTTTTCTGAAACCGTCACTGGCGATGGTTAAAATAAATTGTAAGTCATCCAGCCAAACTCCAAAAACCTGAGATGGCCACATTCTTACAATGGAATTGGTCGTGAATTCCAGAGGAATATTGATTCCAGAGGTTCTCTCAACAATGGTTTCTGAGGGCACATGAGCCAATCCGCATGTATCTCCAGGAGATGTAGACAGCCAATGATCCCAAAATACGGCACTTCTCTCTTGATTGCCGGGACCGGGATGAGGATGGTCTAGCTCATAGTGGTGTAGCCATCCTCATGAGCAACCTTTCTCCATTCCAGGTCATACCTTTCACCACCAACTTAGAGGCAGTTACCATCTACCTCTTTGTGGGGTTTTCGTTGACTGTCTGTTCTGTCTACCTACCACCCAGATGTTGTGGAAGTATCGTCTTCCAGGATGACCTTGATGACCTTGTCTCGCAGTTGCCATCCCCCTTCCTCATTATGGGAGACTTCAATGGATACAGTCCACTCTGGAGTAATGCTGACACCAATGGGAGGGGCAAGGTCCTGGAGCAATGGCTCTGGATCCATCGCTCTCCCTGTTGAACACTGGTGTCAGTACATACTCATACTTCCACACCCCAACCCACACATTCACTGCCATTGATCTCACTATCTGCTCCTCCTCAATCCTCCCACTCTTTACATGGCAGGTTGAGGACAATCCTTACAGAAGTGATTACCTCTCCGTAGTGCGCATTATATCCTGTGGGGGGCCTTGCAGCCCTTCACATGTATCCTGGTGGAGGCTTGATTGGGCTGATGACTCACTATCAATTCTGGACGTCCCACTCATTATCAATCCTGGAGCACAATGGACAGGCAATTGCTGATCCACAAGCACTTGCCGACACTCTGGGGGAGTCATTCTCCTCCATCTCTTCCTTGTATTCTTACTCCCCCGAGTTTCTGGCCCAGAAGAGCAAGGCTGAACGCTCTCTGCTGTCCTTCCATTTGAGTGGCCTGAAACTTTACAACAGGCCATTCACAGTAGAGGAGCTTTGCCTTGCTCATCTCTCTTTCTGTGCATCTGCTGTTGGACCAGACAATGCCCATTATGAAATGCTCCAACACCTCTCACCATCGAGTAAGGATCGACTGCTCTGACTCTTCAACCGCATTTTCATCTAGGAGCAGTTTCCAACTCCTGGAGGGAAGATATCATTTTGGTCTTCTCCAAGACAGGCAAAGATCCCAAGATTCCTTCAAATTATTGTCCAATTGCATTGACGAGCTGCTTCTGCAAGGTGTTGGAGAGTATGGTAAATACCAGGTTGGCCTGGTATTTGGGACATCACGACCTTCTTTTCAACACCTAGAGTGGCTTTCGCAGGCACATGTCTACTTTAGACTACCTGATCTGCCTCGAATTAGCATTCATTTTTTATGTTGAGAGCACCTGGTGTCCATTTTCTTCGACATCTAAAAAGCATACAACACAGCATGGAGATTTGGCATTCTTCGTGACCTCCATAGCATTGGCTTGAGAGGTTGATACTGATCTTCATCACAAACTTTATATCTTCTTGTTCTCTCATTATCTTAACTTTATATCTTCTCATTATTTTCGAGTTCGTGTCAGCAACACTCTGTCGTGGCCTTTCCCCCAAGAACAGAGCGTGCCACAAGGCTGCGTCCTGAGTGTAACACTTTTCGCTGTCAAGATAAATTCCATTACAACTTTCTTTGATTGTAGGCAATGCCCTCTATGTTGATGACTTTAGCATCTTTTGCTCGTCGTCCAGCATGAGAGTCATTGAATGACAACTGCAAACTGTCTTGAACAATCTTTCAGTTTGGGTGACAGCCAAAGAGTTTTGGTTCTCCCCACAGAAGACTGTGCGTGCACTTTTGCCACAAACATAATCTTCATCTGGACCCCGAGCTGCAGCTTGTGGGTAGCATCATTCCAGTTGTGGTGGAGCCCAAGTTTCTTGGTCTCATCTTCAACCAGAAATTGACCTTTTTGACACACATACGACATCTCAGGTCCAAGTGCACGCAGGCATTGAGCATCCCCAATGTCCTCTCATCCCTCTCTTGGGGTGGACTGATGTTCATTGCTCCGCCTCTAGTGCACTTGTCCAGTGGAAACTGCACTACAGATTCCAGGTGTATGACTCCTGGGATCAGTGGTGAAGGTGCTGGACCCCCTCCACCTTCAGGCTCTCTGTGTTTGCACTGGGACCTTCCTCATTTCACTGGTCCAGAGTCTCTATGTTGAAACCGACGAACCTTCATTATCTATTCACTGTCAGCAGTTGTCCTGCAGTATGCTGCAAAATTGCGATCCCTTTCTCGCCATCCCACATGGGACTGCATTTTAAGTCCCTAGTGGGAAATGTTATACAAGAATTGGCCAACTGCCATTCATCCTTTTGGTTTGCTTGTCCTAGGTACCTGCGAGAGACATTAACACCAGTCTCGATAGCATCTCACAGTCGACAGCCAAGCCACTTCCACCATGACTCACTGTTTTCCCTTTTGATTTTTCCCTGTGCAGGATGGGGAAGGCCTTCACACCCAACTGTGTGTATCATCAACTTTTTGCCAGCCATCGTGCTGAGCACCCGGACTTCTTGCCTGTCTTTACAGATGGCTCGAAGTCTGCTGTGATGGTCTGCGATGGTCTGCTGTGATGTCATAAATGCAGACCAGATCCCACAGCAGTGTTCCGCTCTTCATTGCAGAGTTGAATGCTATCAGCATTACTATGGACCATATAGCAGCTAAGCATCATCGTCGATGTGTCCTCTACACCAACTCACTTAGCTTGCTACAGACTTTGATCTCAGTGAGACACTGGCCTCACCCTGTTCTCTCCAAGATCTGCCAGC
This sequence comes from Ryuthela nishihirai, assembly GCA_038380435.1. Lineage (NCBI taxonomy): Eukaryota > Metazoa > Arthropoda > Arachnida > Araneae > Heptathelidae > Ryuthela > Ryuthela nishihirai. Next base: position 66,009,138 of record JAWZYU010000024.1, read on the forward strand.
AGCTCCATTGTCTGGTAGCCACCACCACCATTGTCTTCTGTTGGGCACCCGATCACATCGGGATCAGGGACAATGACCTGGCAGATGCTGCTGACAGGTCAGCCATGCCCCTATCCAACTCTCCACTGTTGGTTCTATACTTAGACTTCCGGCAGCATTATTCCATTGTGCTCCGGACACAGTGGCAGAGATCTCAGTCTGAACAGGTTGCTAACAAGCTATTCGAGATCAAGCACATTATCAAACCATGGCAGTCTTGTTTTCTGAAGAATTGCAAGGAGGAAGTTGTACTTGCTCTTCTCGCTTAGGTCAATTGCTTATCACTCATTCTTTTCTTCTTCGGATGGATGATGAACCTAAGTGCGTGTTTTGTGAAGGACTTGGGTATGTTTTAAGCTCGCATAAGAGTTAAAAGTAAATGCTAAAGTGGCAAAAGATAATGTAATATCAACTACTGTAATAACTATGTAGTAATACTTATATTTATTATTAGTATAAGTTAAGGTACAAGTGGTAACTAATGACAGTGATAAGATAAATTATCTTAATTTACTTAACATGATAAACCTTTATGGTTTAAGAAATATGAGTGTAAATTGTAAAATTCTCAATGATAAGTTTTCTACCATTGCTTAAAGCAACGTATAGGTAAATTAGAGAATATATCTGCTCAAGGCAATTAAATTACAGCAATCATGTTAATTAAACTGCTTTAACAAATTATTTATATATTTAGTTTTATAAAATATGCAACAAATTAAAAAAGGAGAATATTATTTTCCAAGCTTGAATGATGTATTTCTTTTTATAAAATATATTTAAAATAATTTTCAAACATAAATTTTTATTTTTTAAACATCGAATTGTACTAAAAATGGATAAAGATGTCCTCGGCACCTCCTTTCAAATTCTGTTAGTGTATACATACAGCCTGGACATGGGAAAAGTTAAGATATCAGGCATAAATGAGTGCAGCATGTACTGTGGCAGAAATGAAAATGTCAATAAATGCATGGATATTAGACCTTGAGTCTCCTTTACATATGCATAAGCTAAAGTTCATACACCGATCAGCCAATACATTAAAACCACCTCTGCATTATGCAAAGAAGTGCACATGCAGCCAATCAGTGTCACGTGTCAAGGTCGCGAATGATATATATATAATACCTGGGTCGGAGCTTTTGTAGGCAGTATTTCGTTTCGTCTCAACATGGGAAAAACAAAGGATTTATATGATTTTGACAAAGGCCAGATTGTTATGGCAAGACGCCTTGGTAAAAACATCTCTGAAACAGCAATGCTGGTAGGCTGCTCACACTATGCAGTAGTTAGTAACTTTGAAAGATGGTCCGAAACAGGTGACACTTTGAGCCGTCGACAAGGCATGGGCCGGCCATGCCTCGTTGATGCCAGAGGTCAGCCCAGGCTATCTCGTCGTGTCTGCAGCAACAGGAGGGCTACTGTGGCTGACATTACCCATAATTTGAATTGTTTGTGGTAAAGGGCCCAATGTGTCCGAACATACAGTTCATCGTAAGCTCTTGATATGTGTCTCCGCAGCTGCAGACCCAGTCGTGTGCCTATGCTCAGAGCCATTCAACGTCGTCAACACTTGCAGTTGGCACCTAATAATCGACAATGGACCATAGAAGACTGGAAGAGGGTTGCATGGCCAGATGAATCCCGTTTTTTGTTACACACCATGTGGACGGACGAGCTCGTGTGCAACGTTTACCTACAGAAGCCTTCTTACCTGGATGCACCCTGGGACTGATCCAGGTGGCTGGAGAGAGTGTGATGGTCTGGGCAATATTTTCTTGGAGACAACTTAGACCAGTTATCCCTGTAGAGGAAACTCTGACAGTGTCACCTACCTGAACATTGTGGCTGATGAAATACACCCCTTTATGGCGACTGTATTCCCTGGTGGAGGATGACATCTTTCAACAAGAAAATGCCCCATGTCACACTGCGAAGAAGGTTCAGGAATGGTTCCTAGAACATGATGAGGAATTCCATTTATTACCATGGCCAAATTCACCAGACATGAATCCTATCGAATATTTGTGGTTTGAGTTGGAGAAATGGGTATGAGCAGCATCACCCCAACCATGTAATTTATGGGAACTGTGGGATCTTTTGTTGCAGTCATGATACCAAATATCAAGCAATACCTACCAACATCTCGTTAAATATATGCCTCATTGGGTGAGAGCTCTTTTGGCTGTAAGAGGAGGACCTACATCATATTAGGAAGGTGGTTTTAATGTTTTGGCTGATTGGTGTACACTTCCCAGTTAGAAGGAGAAAAATCAGTTGTGTAACTTTTGTGACATATTGTATATGTTTAAGCATTTGTATCTACATTCTGTGTCCTGTGAAAAGCTTGTGAAGTCAAATAACTATCTATCTCTGACCTAGGGTCAAGACCAAAATTGTAGTTCTCAACACAGTGGTGTTAGATGGAAATATATGTTCATAGTGTATGGGGATATAGCTGATTTTGGGTTGTTTTACCTCTGAGCGGCACTTTTTTGCACACCATGGGCTAAATGGCCAGGTCACAAGGACCCCGAAGGCTGAGAGAAGGTTGGGGGAGGGGACCCACTGGAACAGCTGTTGGGAGACAGATGGTAGCCTCCCGTCAAGGCCATCCAGTGTGTTCTTTAACGTGCACAGGGTATGGCTCTCCCGCACACTGGGCCACGGCTTAACTTCCCATCTGACTGACGGCGGTCTTTTCAAGCCCATCGGTGTCCCCTACTGACCGTGGGCAGGGCGGGGAATTTTGCAGAGATAAATCTCAACGCTGACCCAGCTGGGACTCGAACCTGGGAACTACAGATTACGAACCTGGCGCCCTACCAACTGAGCCACCCCTGCCCCAATATAGCTAATTAGTTATTGTATTGCATCTTACTGAAATTGTTTAAGTCCAAGGTTTCTAATTTGTAAAATCATATTCAAAACCCACATAAATCTTTCAAATGGATCTGGTATTGCACTTAATGAAAGCATTTGCATATTGGAAATGTGAAAGTTCTTAGTGAACAAAAAAAAAAGCTACAATAATACGTGTGAAACTTCTTAATTTGCTAAGAATTTGGTTTGTACATAGAATGCCAAGATTAATGCTTTGGTTTCAACATATTTCAAACACAGATGTTCTACGAAGCAGCTTTGCTTTAAAATTGTATATACTGTAAAATAAGTTGTATGATTGAAGAACAAATAATTTTAAACTTTTTGAAAATTAGGATTTATTTTAGGTGCAGTAGAAATTTTTATGCCTTTGTAAACATATGTTCCATTCATGCCTGCTGGTAATATAGTGTAGATGCATCTCATTGAGACTGTAGAATTTCCTTTTACATATACTATGAATCCAAATTTTAAAGTATTCAATGTGTGTTTTAGAAGATAAAGGTGTTTTTTGCATTTTTAGTAAGTTAGTATGTTTAGAGCTCTCAAAAAGTAGCTACTCGCAAATGAAAGGATAATAATTATAATGTAATATTTTAAATATATTTTACAAACAAGTATATAACTGTATTGGTGCTAAAAAATTTTATCTTCTTATTTTTTAGGATACTTTTAATGCAAACATTGCTGATTTAGAAACTCTAGCCCATCAGGTTGTGGAATTTGTCCTTTTAGATGATAATGTTGATGTTGAAATTTTGAGGAAAGCTCTATATTGCCAGGTAAAAATATTTTAACATTGTGATTTCATTTTCATTTGTTTCTTTTCATTTTGTTTTCAAATTAAAGTATAAATTAAATAAATATTTTCCTGTAACATGTAACATTTACTTTAAATTTACAGTTCCAAACTAGAAATCAGGTTTTCAGATTAAACATTTTGTCTTGAAAACTGTTATGGTTTCATGTTTGATACTTGAACTGTCAAATGTGAGCTAACTATCATCTTTACAATAGCACAAAGAAACTATTTTGGAGGATTTTCTGAGATGAAGATTAATAGTGAGAACAGAGGATGGCTAAATGTGAGTTAGTATTATAAACAGACCATGTAAGCAATTCCAAACAACCAATATGTCTTTCAAAGAGCTTTTCCCATGCTGTTTTCCTAGTTCCATTTCAAAATGAATGTTAGGTAGTCCTAAGTATGAAGCACTGTAAATTCTCCACAGCACATCAGTTTTCATACTCTAATGACAGTGTTTTTATGATGATATGTGATGTAGAGGTTATGACAGTTGCATTCCAGAGACATCCATGATATACAAGATTATTAGGCAAATTGTGAGCAAACTTCATGAGAAACAGCTAAAAGGACATATTTAACTTTTTACCATATAAAAGTGTATGATAAAATTAAAAAAATAGCAATCCCAGTACATTCATGCCTTAATGTTAGACCCTTGTTCAGGAGGATGTGAGCAGGAATGAGTTTGTTGCTTTATTTAGTAATGCCCCCCAAAACCAGCATTTAATTGTGTTTTACCATTAAATTGATGAAGAGAAAAAAAGTTTCAGTGTAACAAATAATAAGTACACAAAGGTCACCATATCATTGATATATGGAAGAGGGAGACAAATAAAGACTTCAATTGTTGCAGTAGAAATAAATGTTGCAACAAATGCACAGAAACATGCAACAATTTATAACTTGAGTAGTTTTTAATAAACTTCTTTGTTCCAATAATCTTATGATATTGTAAAAAGCACTTGCATTTTGTTTAATGGAGTAGAGAACTGGAATGATATTTGATAATATCCATAAAAGATGCACAATTGCAAAAAATAATCTAGATTTTTAGCTTACAACCAAGTTGTTCATCAGCTATGCTGGTAGTACAATAAAATATATGTTGAAGTCTATTTAAAAAATATTTATATTTGAATTAATTGCATGATATTGTAGCATGTGAAAGTGTAGTATGATGTCCATGAAGTTGATATGACATCTTCAAATGCATAATTCTTGTAGGTATATCTGAGGTGTTTTAGGGCATTGTTTTCAGCTTCATAAGTGAAATTTAAGCAATAAATGTTTTGTGGGAAAAATTTCACTGACATACAGGCTCAAGCCTGCATCTCTCCAGAAACATGCCAGAGTATTCTACCATTGACCATTGAATAAATTTCACTTATGAAGCTGAAAACAATAAAAAAACTACCTTGATATTTTTATACAACATTGTCATAATCAGCTTACCAATACAGAAAACAAACTTTCATCAGCAATTTAACATCATGTGTCCGATCCTACCTTTTTATGGTGCAGGCTGCTAGTACCTTTTGAAAGAGAGATGCTCTTTTGAAAGGGAATGGAAGGGGAGGGGTACCAAATTGGTGTGGCCTATTGATCTGGTCATCTATGGCCACTTTTTTTCTTCTTCCTGCCGTGATGAGGAGTGGTCAACTTCACAGGGTCCTGATGCTGACATTTTATATTTACTAGACTGGACTGATTTATGGCTTTGAGCTTGATTATGGATCCTGCTGGACTTGCTGCACTAGTGGGCCTCTGTTGAGGGAGAATCTGCTGCTGTGTTTTCTGTTTGCTTGTGGGTTGCCAGCCCTAAGTGAACAGAAACATGGGATACCTTATATCAGCTGGTGGATAATCCTGATCAGAGGCCATCACAGGTACTTGAACTCCTGCTTCTATGGGCATCGTCAATCCTAAACTGAGTAATGTGTCTCAAGTGTGTCATAGAGCCTTTGAAAAGGTCCACTTGAAAAGGTGGTGTCTGAAGTTCCTACCAGCATGAGTGACTTCAGCCTTTAGCAGTGGGGGAACAGATCTTTGCCCCATGCCTGCAATCAGGAGGCTGTTTGATGTTGTTGACCCTACCTCTCTCAATAAACATAGTTTTTAAAAAAATCCTACTAATCATTTTCTCTCTGCAGGAATGTGGAACATGAGGACATTGCAGAGATTATTCTCTTGATGTCCTCATGCAGGAATTCCAGTGCTATAACATAGATATTCTAGGCTTTACAAGAGACCAGCTGGACAGGTAAAGGTGAGATACTTAAAAATAACTTTAAATTTCTCTTTTCAGGCAGGGAAGATGGAAAGCATCTCCAAAATGTAGGTTTGCTTCTCAGCACATGCCAGTGATGCTCTTCTGGGATATGACTGCATTAATGAAAGATGTCTTACAGAAAAATGTAAAACAAAAATGAATGTCATTTTGTTACGTCCCCACAGAGGGCTCTGATGAGAAGGAGAAGGGATGTTTTTAATTTTGTAAAGAAGGGAGATATTTCTCTCCTGATAGGTGATTTCAATGCTAAAGTTAGTACTGATATAACTTTGGGCAGGTGTTTTAGGTCCCTTTGGCATTGGTAGTTCCAATGACAATGGGGAACGTCTTCAGGTAATAAACTTAATGGTTTGTGAATAACTAACATGTACTGCAAACGCTGGGACATTTATAAATACACATGGGTTTTACTTGATGGGTTGCACAGGAATATGATAGATTATATTTTAATTAATAGGAAATGGGCTAGTTTGGTTAGGAATACCAGATCGTACAGGGGAGCTGAAATTGGGTCTGTCCATTACCTGGTCAAGTGTTTTGCAACTGATGAAACTTAAGAAATGTTGTGTTCAGGTTAAAAAAATTACCTTTAACTCTGAAGGCTTGAAAGATCCAGATCTTGTCAAAGCATACCATGATAAGCTACTTAGTCATTATCACAATTGTGGTTTGCTTACTGCTGAAGTTGAGAAATAGTGGAATCAGTTTAAACAGCCTTTCCTTGAAACTAACAGTACTCTTTTGGGTAAAAGGGAACAGAGGAAAAAAAAATTATATGAATCATAAGGCTATGGAACTTATTTCTGAAAGAAAGAAGTTCAGCATTGGGTTGTTTTACCTCTGAGTTACACTTTTTTTGCACAAAGTGAGCTAAATGGCCAAGTCGCAAGGACCTGAAAGCTCAGAGAAGGTTAGGGGACTGTTGGGAGACAGATGGTTGCTTCCTGTCAAGGCCATCCAGCATGTTCTTTAATAGGCACAGGGTATGACTCTCCCACATATTGGGTCATGGCTTAATATCCCATCCAATGGATGGTGGCCTTTTCAAGCCCATTGGAGGAAGTGCAGGATTAATATGAATCAACACCCTACAAGTCTTAACATATGGTATTTCATCAAGCTTAATAAATGTGCAAAGGATCTGCAAAGGATCGGTTAACAGCTGATAAGAATCTTTGGTTTTAGGCTTGGCTGACAAAGCAGAGGAAGCAGTTAGACAGCACAACAGCAGGGGGTTGTACCAGATTGTTAATGTTTTGTGTGGGAAGAAACAGACAGGTACATAGGAATTGAGGGATAAACATGGTAAAGTGTTTGAAGGTGAGGATTTTGTGATGTCTAGGTGGACTGAGCATTTCAGAGATGTTCTAAACAATGTAATTATTTCTACTGTCATTGCTGTAATGAGGATAGATGCATTAGTATCTTTAATGCTAGCCCTATATCACATTCTTAAGTCACTTTGGCTATCTCTAAATTAAAATTGCATGAATTCCCAGGGATGAATGAAATCACAATTGAAGTGCTTAGAGCTGAGAACACTTGTGTTGCCACATGGCTCACTGAACTTTTTAATATTTTTTATGGTGTTTCTAAGGATTTTACTGAAGCTACTATTATCTCTATTTTTAAGAAAGATGATCATAGTTCTTGTGGTAATTATAGGGGAATTAGTTTACTTTCTGTTCAGATTTCTGTTCAAAGTTCTTTGCCTGATTATAATTAATAGAATTAGAATTTGATTGATGGACAATTCCGTGATGAATAGTGAGGATTCAGAAGTGGTAGGAGATGTATTTATCAAATATTTTAACTTTGGCAGATTCTTCAGAAATGTTTAAAATTTCAGAAACCTTTGGTTGCTAGCTTCATAGATTTCATAAATGCTTTTGACTCTGTTGATCATCATAATTTGTGGTTGATCATATGGAATACCTGACAAGTTAGTTACTGTAATGAAAGCTCTCTATAATAATACTGAGTCATGTGTGAGAGTTGGTTTATCATTGTTGTTAGAGAAGGGTGCATTTTGTCTTCTTTTCTCTTTAGTTTGATTATTGATTATATTATGCAAAAATTCTTTGCAAGGAAAATATTCTGCCTTGAATGGTTTAGAGATTTCAAAATTTCTGATTTACATTTTGCAAACAATTTGTCCCTGTGGACTCATGATGTTGATGAGATGAATTCTTTCATTGGGTCTGTTAATGAGATGTAATAGAATGGGTTTCATCATCATCATCATCATCATCATCATCATCCTTCCTTCCTTCCTTTCTTCCTTCCTGTCGGATATCACTAAGAGAGAATTTCAGAAAGGAAGTTATATTTTGTATCTTCAGTAGAGGATGAAGAAAACAGCTATTATTCTGGTGGATGATCTGGTGTTGCAAGTACATACATTCACTGCCTGCTAATGTTAGGTCTAGTGGAGCCAATGTTAAATAACATGTATATATATATAAGCCGTCCCGTGGCCGAGTGGTTAGCGCGCTTGGCTACTGATCTACGGGACCTGGGTTCGAGCCCCGGGTAAGGCATGGATGTCCGTGTTGTTTTTCTGCTGAGGTCCTGCCATCCTCTCAGACCTTCTACTATGGCATATAAACTGACAGGCTCCTGTCAGACCTCTGTGGCAAGCAGCTGCTTGAGGGGGTATTTATTTATTTTATTTATTATATATATATCATATTTCATTTTTTGTTTAAAATTTTTTTCCCCAGTTCATAAAGTTACTCTAAATGATGTCTTCAACATAAACAAGGTTACTTCTGATTTATAAGGTTGAATATATGCATTTTAGCTTTTGCATTCACAGAGTAGGTCTGTAAATGGTAGCTAGGTAGTCACTGAAAGGAGAGCGATGCACCAATCTCCTGTGATGATGCATAGAAGCAGCCAGACCTAGCACCTAATGTCCAACCCCGTCTTCTCATGGTGCAGGCTGTTAGTACCTTTCAAAAGAGATACTCTCTGGTGGAAGTGAATGTAAGGGGAGTGCTGCCTACTGATCTGGATAACTATGGCTACTTTTTGTTATTTTTTTCTACCCTGCTGAGGATTGGTCAACCACACGGGGTCCTGGTGATGACCATATAAACTTACTGGACTGGACTGATATAAGGCTCTGAGCTTGATTATGGATGCTGAATTTGCTGTACTGTTGGACTTCTGTGAAAGGAAAATCTTCCACTGTGTTTTCTGTTTGTTTGTGTGTTGACAGCCCCAAGTGAATAGATTCACAGGATATGTTTATCAGCTAGTGGATAATCCTGAGCAGAGGTCATCGCAGGCACCTGAACTCTTTGCTTCTACTGGCATCATCAAATTCTACATTGGAGAAAGTCTTCCAGTGTAGATGGCTTCAGCCTTTGGTGGTGAGGGAACGGGTCTTTGCCCCATGTCTGCGATTGTCTTTTTTGATATTGTTGGCATTCCCTCTCTCAATAAACATAATTTCTTTAAACATCCCACTAACCATTTTCTCTCCATAGGTAGTTGGAATGTGAGGACTCTGCACAGAACTCATTCTCTTGATGTCCTCACACAAGAATTCCACCGTTATAATTTAGATATTAGCTTGCAAGAGACCAGATGGACAGATAAAGGTAAGATTCTTAAAAATAATCTTAAATTTCTCTTTTCAGGGAGGGAAGATAATAAGCATCACAAAGGCATGGGTCTGCCTCTCAGCAGACATGCTAGTGATGTTCTTCTAGGATATGAGTGCATTAATGAAAGGTTTCTTACAGCAAAATTTCAGACAAGCATTAAAGACTTCAATGTTATCTGTTGTTATGCCCCCACTGAGGATGCCAGTGAGGATGAGAAGGATAGGTTTTACAGACAACTTCAGGATATTTTGAATTCCATCAAGAAAGGAGATATTACCCTTGTTCTAGGTGATTTCAATTCCAAATTTGGTACTGAATAAAGATTTTGGCCTTAAATAGTCTGGAGATATGAAAATTTTTGATTTTGATTATGCTGATGATTTAGCTCTTTTGGCAAATGATGTTGATGAGATGAACTCTTTCATTTGAGCTGTTGATGAGACTGTTAAATCTGAATAATTCCACTCTTGAGGAGGTGTCTCAGTTTAATTGTCTTGGGAGCCATGTAACAGATACTGGTGATATGCAGCATGAGATTAACAGACGAATAGGAATTGCTGCCAGGACTTTTAAGAATCTACGGAGAGTGTGGAGAAATATACTTAAGAGTAAAAGACTAAAATGAGACATATATACTTAAAGACTAAAATTAGACTATATAATAGTTTGGTTCTTTCTAAGGTTAGTTATAGTAGTGAAACTTCAACCCTTTGTAAACAAGATAACAGGAAATTTGATTATTTTGATTGATGGCTATGCAGTATCTTGGGCTTTAGGCGGTTGAACTTTGTAAGTAATGATGAGGTTAGGCAAAGGAATCGGCATATTAAATATATTGTGTAGAGAGAGACTCCATTGTTTTTTGCCATGCTGCCTGTATGAATAACTATAGATAAGTGAATAGGTTTATTAACAGTGAGCCTAACGGCCTCAGAAAGAGGGGGAAACCTAGGATGTGGTGGGCAGACAATGTCAAACAGGACCTTGTTAAAATTAGTGTGCAGTGGCCAGATACAGCAGATGTAGCTCAGGACAGATATGCTTGGAGAACTAAATTGCACTGTCTGATTGGACCTCTGTAGCCTATGGCTGCTTGAGGATAATGATGATGATTCACAGAGTTGTTGAGCAAAGTCCAATTTGCAAATATTCTTTTAGATATTATTTCAGCTAAGAACAGTGTTTGTTCTGGATGAGAGGTGTCTGTTGAATTCACGTCAGACTGTAAGGAGATTTTGCAGTCCTTTGAATGGGCAGGACTATGAATTGAAGTGAAATACAATTTTTTTATTATAATCTTTGAGGTTGTGGAATACTAGTCCAAAATTTCAATGTTATTTGAAGATATTATTTCACCAGTGGTCATGGAGTTTTGCATTTTCGTTTTCATATTTTCGTTTTTTCTTCTTGCAGTATTCTCCCTGAGTTATTAAGGACCATTTTTTCCTCCGATTTGATAGTTTAGCTTTTAATAATTAAATTTGTTGAATATGATGCTAGACTTTAGTAAAGATTCCAAACTCTGAGATGAAAGAGGAGGATAGTGAATAGGAGTAATGAAAGAAAAAGAAAATTCTAGATAAAATGATCAGATTTTGAGATTAAATGGATCTTTTTTCCCCTTTGAGTGTTGAAGAGGTTCTAATGTTTCCTCACCAGTTGTTTTTTATAATTTTTTTTTTGTCCTTTTTCTGTTACATGTGTAGTCCATTTGTGGAGGTAGTATTAAGAGTTGATTTAGTCCAGTGGCAGATATCCTGTTAATTATTATTATGATGTTGATTTCTTTATTTTAAAGTTCATCTTTGAGACATTTCTTTTTTAGTCAGTATATCTAGGGGACTGTTTATCAGTCTGTTGTATAAGTTTGAAATTTTTAGGAAATTGAGTATTTTTTTTGTAAATTTCCTTTTTTAGATAGATAGAACTGTGGTTTAGTACGCTGCTTAATGTGAAGTCCTGAATTCCATATTCTTTAATGCTTTCGAATAAAATAGGTTTGGTGATACACAGGGAAAAACTAAAATGATAAAAATTGGTCAGGCAAACAGTGCTTCAGTTGCTTTGAATGACTGCATTCTTGAAGAAGTGTCTCAGTTTAATTATCTTGGGAGCTATGTAACAGATACTGGTGATGTGTGGTATGAGATAAATAGAAGAATAGGGATTTCAGCTGGGACTTTTAAGAATCTATGGAGAGTGGAAAAATTGGTGTATACACCTAAAGGCTATAAAGTTAAGCTGTATAATAGTTTGGTTCTTTCTAGGGTTAGTTATGGTAGTGAAACATGGACCCTTGTAACGCTCCAAAGAAATGAAATACTTTTAAAGTTTGGACCCTTTGTCTGATCCAATTATTTTTATGCTCCAGATAGCTGAGTTGGGCGCCAGGCAATAATTGCCAAATTGCCAAAAATAAAGTTTAATTAGGGTTCGAAATACCAGCGAGTGTTAATGAGTAAGAATTCAAAAATATTAAATGATTGTCAAAATTTTATGTTAATGCTAATCAAAATAAACTAACGTTGCTCAAGAGAAAAAAATTAGTAAAGATTCAAAAGGTTTAAATAACAAACAATTTATTTCCAAAAAGCACTCACCAAAACTTCAATAAAGAAGATACTACATCATTTCTTACTAGAAACATCTTCAACAAATTAAAACTGATCTCTAAACTGGGCTCTACTAGTCTCTTTACTCTACTATCTTCTGTGCTACTGTGACAACATGTCACCAGGTTATAACAAGAGGTACAAAGCCCGCACATGTCATGTTGCACGCCGGGAAAGACATTTGAATAAATTGACGAGCGGCACAAGCTATGACACAAGAGGGGGCGTGTCCTTGTACATGTGCTTTAGCGGGTGACAATCGAAAGTTCGGAATTGCGCATGTGCAACTCCTAACTCTTGTAAATGAGTGCTGTAATGCCAAAAAAGGAAATAAAATCCCCAAAAATGATAAATATAACGTAAATTAAGCAAAACTGGTTAAGGTAAAGTAAAAGTGAACGAGGGGGCTTTACACCCTCTATAAGCAGAATAACAAGAAACTTGATGCTTTGATTTTAGATGCTTTTGCAGTATCTTGGGCATTAGGTGGTGACTTTGTAAGTAATGATGAGGTTCAAGGAAAAAGTTATCAGCCTCCTTTGAGCAACATTTTGTGCTTTGGTTTGGCCATGTTGCCTGTATGCATAGCTGCAGATTGACAAACAGGATTATGAACACTGTGCCTAAAGACTGCAGGAAAAGGGGGAGACCTAGGATGCTATGAGTAGACATTGTCAAACAGGACCTTGTTAGAATTGGCCTACAGAGGCCAAATGCAGCATCTGTAGCTCAGAATAGATATGTCTGTAGAAGAAAATTACGCACTCTGGTAGGACCTCTGTCTGTATGTTGGATGGATGGGGGTGGGGGGTCAGCATTTTTCAAAGCTGCTGCTGTCAGTTTTTATTGCTGATTCTCAATTTAAATTACAATATATTGGAAAATTATTCATCCATATCAGCCATCAAATACACTTAATGACGGAAAGTATCTGAACACCTGCTCATCCACAATCTCCCAGTAATAGGAAAGGATTTAATACTGGATTGATCCACCCTTTGCTGCTATCACAGTCTCCATTAGATTTTGTTACGTTGCTGCAGGAATTGCTTGCTGTTCTGCCACAAGAGCATTAGTGAGGCAAGTCACCGATGTCAGTAATTTGGCCTGGCTTGAAGTCAGCATTCTAATTCATCCCAAAGGCGTTCCATGGGGTTGAAATCAAGGCTCTGTGCAGGCCAGAAGTTCTTCCACACCTATCTCATCAAACCATTCCTGCATGATCCTCACTTTGTGGATGGGGGCATTATCATGTTAGTACAGGAAATGGTCTTCACCGAACTGTTGCCATAAAATTGGGAGCACAGAATTGTCAAGAATGTCCTTTATAGGCTGCAGTGTTTAGAGTCCCATTCACTTGAACTAGAGGGCCTAGCCCAAACCATGAAAAACACCCCAGAGCTTGATGCCTCCTCCACCAAACTTCACAGTTCACACAATACAGTCAGGCAGGTAGTGTTCATCTGGCATCCTCCACATCCAGACTCGTCTGTCAGACTGCCAGATGGTGAAACATGATTTATCACTCCAGAGAATGCAATTCCACTGCTCAAGGGTCCACTGGCACCATGCTTTATACCACTACAACCAATGCTTGGCATTGATGTTAGGCTTGTGTGTGCTGCTTGGCCATGGAAACCCATTTCTTGCAAATTGCAATGAACTGTTATGGTCCTGGCATTGCTTCCAGAGGCATTTTGGAACTTAGTGGTGAGTGTTGCAACCAAGGACAGGTGATTTTGTTGCACCACCACTTCAGCACTTGGCAGTCTCGCTCTGTCATTTTACATGGCCTACTGTGTTGTGATAGTGCTGTTGTTGCTCCTAGGCATTTCCACTATACAATAACATCACTTACAGTTGATCAGGGCAGCTGCAGCAAGGCCGAAACACCTGAACTGACTTGTTGCTAAGATGGCATCCTATGACTGTGCCATGTTGAAAGTCATTGAGCTCTGCTGTAAGGCCCATTCTCTTGTTCATCTGTCTGTGAAGTTTGTCAGACTATGTGTGTCCTTTTATACCTGTTTGAGTCATGGCTGTGGTGTATATGGGTGAATATACTACTCAGAAGTGGTGTCTGGATACTTTTGATCAAATAGTGTATGTTGTAATGATGAATTAATGCAAAGTCTACATTTATAATTTTTGTGCAACATGAATGTATTTATTAAATCTAGATGGCATTAATTTGTGTGCAATGTTTACAGGTTGAAAGAGCAAGAATAAGGCAAAAAGGCATAGAATCAATTTTGACCCTTGTGAAGAAAGCATACCTTATTCCTTCTGTGAAATATTCTTTATTAAATGGATGGAAGGGCCTTGTTAAGATTGGAAATGATAAATGGTAAGCTAAAATTCCATTATAATTAGTATAGTTAAGTTAGATTATGCTATAATCAGCAATAGAAATGCATGAAGTGCCATGTAAGATAGAGTGTTCCACTTAGTAATTGATTTTGCACTATGCCACATATCGCTGCCTTCAGTTTAACCATTCCTACTTGCAATTACCCAGATTGAGCTCCTGCTTTATACCTTTCTTTTGATGATGTTGCAATTTATACTGTTTTGAATTTTTTTTGTTCCTTTTTATTGTTAAAGTTTGTTTTTATTTATTGAAGACTTCAGTGACCATGATTTCATATATATTAAAAAAAAATGGTGGGCAATTTTAAGTTAGTGGAAAAATATCTGAAACTAGAAGTTCTGATTGACATAAGTACAAAATAGAGGCCTAGGACAGTTCCAATGACACTTGAAATGATCTTAATGTTTTTCCAAGTAAATTTTTTCACACAAAAAAAAAACTGTTCTTTGATCTGTAAGCAATTTATTCTAAATTCTCAATGATGAGTTTCCCATTGGTATATGTCATGACTCTGTGTAAAGGGGAGGTTGGTTGTTTTACTTCAGTGCTGCACATTTTTGCACAAAATGGGTTAAAGGGTCAGGTCACAAGGGCCCCAGGGTCTCAGAGAAGGCAAGGAAGAGGATCCATTGAACAGTTAGCTGTTAGGAGACATGTGGTAGCATCTTGTCAAGGCCATCTATCATGGCCTTGACAATGGCTATATAACAAAGCCATCTATCATGGCCTTGACAAGATGCTTAGCAGCCTTAAAATACAATTTATCTGCTTCTTAACCCTCATAATGTTGTTCTTCTGAAACTGAACTCACTGTGTAGACCACTGTGTGTGTATGTTTATTATCTGCTATACACCAATCCTCTGTGATAATGCATAGAACCGGCCAGGCCTAGAACCTAATGTCCGACCCCGCCTTCTCATGGTGCAGACTGTTAGCACCTTTCAAAACAGATACTCTCTTGTGGAAGTGAACGAAAGGAGAGGGCTGCCAGATTAGTGTGGCATACTGAGCTGGACAACTATGGCTACTTTTCTTTTTTTTCTGCCCCGCTGAGAAGTGGTCAACCACATAGGGTCCTGGTGCTGACCATATAAACCCACTGGACTGGACAGATATATGGCTCTGAGCTTGATTATGGATTCTGATTTTGCTGCATTGGTGGGCTTCTGTGGAGGGAAAATCTTCCGCTGTTTTCTGTTTGTGGGTTGACAGCCTCAAGTGAATAGATTCACAGGATATGTTTATCAGCTGGTGGATAATCCTGAGCAGAGGTCATCGCAGGCACCTGAACTCTTTGCTTCTATTGGCATCATCAAATTCTCCATTGGACGAAGTCTTCCAGTGTAGATGGCTTCAGCCTTTAGTGGTGGGGGAACGGGTCTTTGTCGCATGTCTGTGATTAGGGAGCTTTTTGATATTGTAGGCATTCCCTCTCTCAATAAACATAATTTCTTTAAACATCCCACTAACCATTTTCTCTCCATAGGTAGTTGGAAAGTGAGGATTTTGCACAGAGCTTTTTCTCTTGATGTCCTCATGCAAGAATTCCACCATTATAATTTAGATATTCTCAGCTTGCAAGAGACCAGATGGACAGATAAAGGTAAGATTCTTAAAAATAATCTAAAATTTCTCTTTTCAGGGAGGGACGACAATAAGCATCACCAAAGCGTGGGTCTGCTTCTCAGCAGACACGCTAGTGATGCTCTTCTTGGATGAAAAAAAATAAAATAAATACCCCCTCAAGCAGCTGCTTGCCACAGAGGTTTGACAGGAGCCTGTCAGTTTATATGCCAAAGTAGAAGGTCTGAGAGGATGGCAGGATCTCAGCAGAAAAACGACACACACATCCATGCCTTACCTGGGTCTCGAACCCAGGTCCTTTAGATCAGTAGCCAAACATGCTAACCACTCGGCCACCTAATGAAAGGTTTTTACAGCAAAATTTCAGACAAGCATTATAGACTTAAATGTTATCTGCTGTTATGCCTGCACTGAGGTTGAGAAGGATAGGTTTTATAGACAACTTAAGGATGTTTTGAATTCTGTCAAGAAAGGAGATATTACCCTTGTTATAGGTGACTTCAATGCCAAAGTTGGTACTGACTCTGACCTTTGGGGAGGAGTAATAGGCCTTTTTGGTATTGGTAGCTGCAATGGCAATGGGCAACGTCTCCTACAGGTAAGTAAACTCAATGGATTCAGAATAACTAACACATATTACAAACACTGTGACGTATGTAAATACACATGGGTTTCACCAGATGGGCTGCATAAGAATATGATAGATTATATATTAATTAACAGCAAATGGGCTAGTTCTGTTAGGAATACCAGGTCATATAGGGGAGCTGAAATTGGATCTGACCATTACGTAGTTAAAAGTGTCTTGCAACTTGAACTTAAAAAGTGTTGTGCTAAGGATAAAAAATTTACCTTTAATACTGATGCTCTGAAAGACCCAGTTATAGCTAAAGCTTACCATGATAGGTTACTTAGTCATTATGACAGTCATGGTTTGCTTACTACTGAAGTTAAGGAAGAATGGGATCATTTTAAACAGGCTTTTTTTGGAAACTAACAGTACCCTTTTAGGAAAAAAGGGGCAGAAGAGGCAGAATTATCTGAGTGATAAGGCACTTGAGCTTATTTCAGAAACAAAGAACTGCAGGAATGTCTTTAATCAATACCCTACTAGTCCTAATAGAAAGCATTACAGAGAGCTTAATAAACATGTAAAGGATCAGTTAGCTGCTGATAAGAATCTTTGGCTTGATGGCTTGGCTGACAAAACTGAGGAAGCAGTTAGACAGCAAAACAGCATAGAGCTGTACCAGATAATTAATGTTTTGTGTGGTGGAAAACGTACTGCTGTACAGGGATTGAAGGATAAACAAGGTAAGGTTATAGAAGGTGAGGATTCTCTTATGGTTAGGTGGATTGAGCATTTCAGTGATGTTCTAAACAATGTGGTTAGTTTTACTCCCATTGTTTGCAATGACGATAGATGCATTGGTGACTTTAATGTTGGCCCTATAACACAATCTGAAGTTATTTTGGCTATTTCCAAACTTAAATTTCATAAATTTCCATGATTAGATGAAATTACTACAGAAATCCTTAGAGCTGGGAATGTTTCTGTTACCACTTGGATGACTGAAATTCTGAATATCTTTTATGATAAAGGCATGGTTTCTAAGGATTTTACCAGAGCTATTGTTATTCCTATTTTCAAAAAAGGTGATCGCAGTTCTTGTGATAACTATAGGGGTATCAGCCTACTCTCTGTTCCAGGTAAAGTTCTTTCCATGATTGTGCTTAATAGAATTAAGAATCTGGTTGACAGTCAATTGCGTGATGAGCAATGTGGATTCAGAAGTGGTAGGGGATGTGTGGATCAGATATTTTCACTTAGGCAGATTCTTGAGAAATGTTTCGAGTTTCAGAAACCTTTGTTTGCTAGCTTTGTTGATTTCAAAAAGGCTTTCGCTCTGTTGATCATCATAATTTGTGGTTGATCGTGAGATCATATGGTATACTACACAAGTTAGTTAACATAATGAAAGCTCTCTATAATAACACTGAGTCGTGTGTGAGAGTTGGTAAGGCTTGTAGCAATTGGTTTAGCATTACTTCTAGTGTTTGACAAGGATGCATTTTGTGTCCTTTTCTCTTTAGTTTGGTTATTGATTATGTTATACAAAATTCACTGCAAGAGAAAGATTTTGGCCTTAAATGGTCTGGAGATACTAAAATTTCTGATTTAGATTATGCTGATGATTCAGCCCTTTTGGCAAATGATGTTAATGAGAGGAACTCTTTCATTCGAGCTGTTGATGAGACTGGTATTAGAGTAGGTTTGGTTATAAACAGAGAGAAAACTAAAGTGATAAAAATTGGTCAGGCAGGCTGTGATTCAGTTAATCTGAATGGTTGCAGTCTTGAGCAGATGTCATAGTTTAATTATCTTTGGAGCTATGTAACAGATACTGGTGATGTGCGGCATGAGATTAACAGATGAATAGGGATTGCTGCCGGGACTTTTAAGAATCTATGGAGAGTGTGGAGAAATAGGCGTATACATCTAAAGACTAGAATTAGACTCTAATCGTTTGGTTATTTCTAGGGTTAGTTATGGTAGTGAAACTGGTATGCTTTGTAAACAAGATAACAGGAAACTGAATACTTTTGATTCTAGATGCTTACGCAGTATCTTGGGCATTAGGTGGTTTAACTTTGTAACTAATGATGAGGTTAGGCAAAGGAGTCTGCAACCTTATTTAAGCAGCATATTGTGCAGAGAGAGACTGTTGGTTTGGCTATGTTGCCCTTATGAATAATTATAGATTGGTGAATAGGGTTATGAACAGTGTGTCTAAAGGCTTCAGGTAGAGGGGGAGACCTAGGATGCAGTGGGCAGACAATGTCAAACAGGACCTTGTTAGAATCGGTGTGAAAGTGCCAGATGCAACAGATGTAACTCAGGACAGATATGCTTGGAGAATTAAATTGCACAGTCTGGTTGGACCTCCGTAGCCCATGGCTGCTTGAGGATGATGATGATGATAAGCATATAAGACCATGGCTTAAGCTTCCACCCGATAGATGGTAGCTGTCCATGCCCAACAGTGCCATCTCAATGTATGTGTGCTGAAGACTGTGCTGTGCAAAACCCTTCATTTCACTTAAAAAGCCACAAAAATGTGACTGGAATTCTCTGTATTGGACCATCATTTAAGTGCAGCAATTATGTCAGCTGCTTTCTAGTTTCTTAGCAGCCTTAGAATAGAATTTATCTGCTTTTTTCCACTACCATCTATGGCAGTGTTTTTTTTTCCACTGAGCTCTGGGCATAGTGGCAAAGGTCTTGGTCTGAACAGATTGGTAACAAACTTTTCAAGATTCTATATTTTCAAAATTTCTATTGTCAAACCATGGCAATCATGTTTTCACAGAAATCACAAGGAGAAAGTTGTTCGTGCTTGGCTCTGGTTAGGCCATTCGTTTATAATACATTGTTTTCTTCTATAGGTAGATGATGAACCTAAGTGCAAGTTTTGTGACACTATTTTAACCATCAAACATCTTTTAATAGGCTGTATTGCTTTTAACCTTGAATGTCGAGATTCTTGATTTTATGTCTGAGCCTCTTACATTCAGACACCTTTTATCTGATGATTCATTTTTAACTCCTGTTTTTGACTTTTTACATTTTACTAACTATTTTAACAGTTATGATTTTATGACTTTGTTGTATTTATTCTACCTGACCTGGGTTGGTTTTATTTTATTTTTGTCTATGATTATTTATTGTTCTGTAAATTATATATCTTTTTTTCTATCATTGTACATTTGTGGGTTTGTCTTCGCCATGTTTCTGTGTGTGCTTTTAACTTTAGTTGTAGGTTACTCACCTATTATCTTCATTCTTACTTCATTTGGCACATAATAACCATTGTTACTGATAAACCATAAAACCACAAGCAACCCAAATCCAACTATCACTTCTGGAAGGCTACCTCTTTCATGACCACAGATAGCCAGATCTTCCAAATTTAAGAGACCCTGTCACTTTTCAAAGGTGGTCTTTGATCTGTGTCCTTCAGATGGTTTCAATGACATAGACATAGGCCATCATGTTTTAAATCATCCTTCTCTATGACAGTAAAATTTTAAAAAAATCTCTGCATAATGCACTGAGACCGGTGATGGCCACACTTCCACAATAGAATTGTTGTGTTTTCAAGAGGAATTTTGATGACATCAAGGTCCTCCTTCAGGCACATTAGTCTATCTGCATGTGCCTGTGGGAAACATACTTGCAAACAGCCACTGATTCTAGCACTTTTCATTCATGTGCTGGGACTTGGGTGGAGATGGTTCAGCTTGAGGGAGTGTAACCATCCTCATAAGCCATCATTCACCATTCCAGGCCATAACCCTTACCAACAACTTAGAGGTGGTTGCCATCCACCTCTCCATAGCATTTTCGTTGATTGTCTGCTCTATTGTCCATCCCTAAAGTATTATCTTCCAGGAAGACCTCAGTGACCTTGTCTTGCAACTGCCATTCCCCTTTCTTATCATGGATGACACACCAAAGGACACAGATCTCTTTGGGGCAGTACTGACTTTAGCAGGAGGGGCAGGGTCCTCAATCAATAGCTTATGGATCTCCTGTTCTCCCTGTTGAACTCCAGTGTCAGTACTTACTGTTACTCCCCAGCCCACACATTCACTGCCTTGATCCTTACATATGCTCCTCCTCGATCCATCCACACTTTATATCGGAGGTCGAGGACCACCCTTATGGAAGCT
The DNA here is from genome assembly GCA_038380435.1 of Ryuthela nishihirai. Classification (NCBI taxonomy): domain Eukaryota; kingdom Metazoa; phylum Arthropoda; class Arachnida; order Araneae; family Heptathelidae; genus Ryuthela; species Ryuthela nishihirai. The sequence goes on from JAWZYU010000024.1 coordinate 66,030,077, forward strand.
ATCACCTCCCCATGATATGTACCATCTCCTTTGTTGGGCCTTGTGACCCTTCACAAATATCATGATGGGGGATTGACTGGAGGAGTTTTGAACTCCCCTATTAGTTCAACCAACACTCATCCAACCAGGAGCTAATCAGTGTTGCAGTGGCAGAGATGACAGAGATTGTATTGTCCAAGCAGCTGCTTCGACCATTCCTCAAAATTCAACACTGTTTTCTTGGTTTCTGAAACTGTGATCGAATCCTAACTGCATCAGAGGTTTTAAGGCTCAGAATATGACCTGGGAAGTGTTTTGGAGATATCCAACATCCTCCAACCTCGAAATATTCAAGCATACCACAGTGAAAGCCCGTTTTGTCTGTTACCAGAGCAAGAAGGAATCTTGAATTATATACACTTCTTCTATCACTCACATGACTAATTCTAAGGACATGTGGGATAAGCTCCAGAAGATGGGTGGTAACTATACATCCCACTCATTATCGATTCTGGAGCATAATAGAGATACATTTGCCAACATATTGAAGGAATTGTCCATATCTTCTTCATCATCCTATTCCCATTTGCAGTTGATACTTGCAGTTAGGTAAAGTTCTGCTGTCAATTGTTAGAAAAATTAATAGTTAGGCTGAAATATTGTTCTTCATCTACATATAGTTGATTCAACTTAAAGTGTATTGAGATTGCTGTTCATCAGTGTAATAGCTTGTTAAAACAGTGGCTTATCCTCTTGCTAGTTTTTAGTTTGTTATAAGACTTGAAATTAAGAAATTGTTCTTTTTTTTATTATTTATATTTTATTATTTACTCTGAATACTGTGAGTTATTTATGCAATGAATTTTATTTCTGTGAACCTTTTTCTTTTTTGTACTTTATTGAATGTTTCATAACTTGATACTTGATACTCTGGGTTTTGAGATCAGGCACCTTTTGATCTTCTTTGATTTGATTTTCTTTGAGATCAGGCACCTTTTGAGTACATTACACCACATGTAATAAAGAGCAGGAACTTGAAGAAAAACCTGTATATTCCATAACTAAATCTTAGCCTGTTGTGATTCTCTTGCATTGATTTATTCTGTTTGGTAATTTTAATGTTACTTTCCAACAGTGACATTCTGTAATCACAGTAGATATCCTATTAGCTACAAAAAGCAGTGATATACTCTATATGCATGTTATTACTGATGTGATTAGAATGTTGTATCTGTATGTCAGATCACCTGTATTTTAGGGGCGGGGGTGGCTCAGTCGGTAGCGCGCCAGGCTCGTAATCTGCAGTTCCCAGGTTCGAGTCCCAACTGGGTCAGCGTTGAGATTTATCTCCGCAAAATTCCCCGCCCTGCCCACGGTCAGTAGGGGACACCGATGGGCTTGGAAAGGCCGCCGTCCGTCGGATGGGACGTTAAGCCGTGGCCCCGTGTGCGGGAGAGCCATACCCTGTGCACGTTAAAGAACACGCTGGAGGGCCTTGACGGGAGGCTACCATCTGTCTCCCAACAGCTGTTCCAGTGGGTCCCCTCCCCCAACCTTCTCTGAGCCTTCAGGGTCCTTGTGACCTGGCCATTTAGCCCATGGTGTGCAAAAAAGTGCCGCTCAGATAAAACAACCCAACCCAACCTGTATTTTACCAAGTGCTTCAAGTTTTGCTAATGGCCCTAGGTTTTGCCAAGTTTCCTCGATTTTGGCAACCACTCTAGATTTTGCTAGCTCCTCTTAATTTTACCAAAAAAAGTCCCAATTTTCAGAATTCACCTGGATTTTACAAGGTTACTTCAAATTTTGCCAACTCCGATTAACTTTAGGGTAGCCCCCCCCCCCATTCCCCCATGGCTATGTCCCTGCAACTGACATGTGTATGTTGCATGCTGGGAAAGTCCCATTTGCATAATTTGATGAATGTGCTCTCGCACTAGCTGTGACATAAGAGGGGGCATGTCTTTCTGCGGACATTAGAGGCTGTCAATCAAAAATCAGAATTGCACATGTGCAACTCCTCTTGCAGTAAGGGTGAGTAAAATTGATGATTCAACTGAAATATAATGCCCCAAAATAATAAAACTTAAAGTAAAACTGGTTAAGAAAAAATTAAAGTGAATGGGTGAACCATCAAAGCAGTTGTATTAAAAATTAAATCATACTTGATATGATAGACTTTTAATAATATTACATATGATAAAGCAGTGTTTGATAATAATACTTAATATGATGATGCTTATGGTTGTGTTGGAGGATGTTAGCAAGTTGATAGTACCTACATAGTATGAACAAGGGATGACAAATAGTTTTGGGAATTTGCAAGATTAGAAGGATGATATATATTTTGTGGAAAAAATTTTACTGACATATGGAACTTGAACCCACATCTCTCCAGAAACATGCCAGAGTATTCTACCATTGAATTAATGCTGACTCATCTCTTTTCCACTAATTTTAAGACTAAACTCATCACCGAGGATTTGGGCACCTACCATTGGCACCATCTATGATCTCGGGTGGCAACTATTTTTTTTTTATATTGTGCTGAGTAAGATGGAAATAAACAATAAAGTCTCTTCATGCTATTTAGCGTTATTAATGATTTAACCATAGATTTAAACATAGATGCACAGAGCATTGCCTGTTGACTTTTTAATGTCAATATATCAATAAATATTTTGTGGAAAATTGATATATTGATGTTGTAAAGTCAACAGGTAATGCTGTGATTGTCATCTATGTTTAGAAGGATGGTAACACTGCGAGGCTAACAAGTAGACTGTCACCACTGATATATAAGAAAATTAAAATGAGAGCTTTTATTACTTTGTAGGTAAATCTCATTGGTAATTAGATTTCATTAAGTTTAGTGTTACTTGGAGTCTGCCTTACTACTAAGAGTAAAAACATTCTGCATCAGCAGAAAATTCAGGGTGTGTGGGTCCCTACCTTTCCAGTGCCTGATATATTGGCTCTCATTCTACCCCCCCCCCCCCCCTAAAGAAATAATCTGTATCTACTACTGTTCGCTCTATATTTATTGTTACTTAATATGATAAATGAATGTTTTAGAAATATTATTGTATTACAGTAATATATAATGATATATAATAGCATATTTTCTTTTGGTTGTCATACCAGATCACCTTATCAAACACTGCTTTATCATATGTCATAATTATCAAGTAAAATGGGAAAATATAGTTTAACAGTCGTAGTAATAACACAGATTTTATGTGAGTCACTATTTTAGCAAATAGGTGAAACAAATTTTTTTTAAATAATTAGCTAATTGTTAAATTTGATGAAAATTTCTTGGTAATTTTTAAATTAATGTAGATTTCGATGCAAAGATTGGAAGAGATGACAGTTTTGAAAACACAATGGGCAACCAGAGCCTACATGAACACTCTAACAATAATGGCCTAAGGATTATTAATTTTGCCATATCCAAAATCCTTGTTATCAGCAGCACAACCTTCATGAGAAAGGATATTCATAAACATTCTTGGACATCCCCAAATGGAGAAACACATAATCAAACTGATCACATATTAATCAGCAAAAGGTTCAGAAGTAGCATCCAAAAGATCAGAAGCTACAAAGGAGATGAATGCAGATCAGATCATTATTTGGTAAGCTCCCATCTTAACATTAAGCTTAACAGCAAATATTTTGCAAAACGTAATTCACAACCGCAATTTAACCAGGAAAAACTGCAGAATGAAGGGGACAAGAGCCGTTTTGAAAATGAACTTGAAGAGCAACTTCAAAATCTGAGACTAGACTACACTGAGAGGCCAAATGTCATGGGAATAACAGTTAAAGTAGAATTAGTGCACTGTACTCATAATCAATGCATTGGATGTCAACTGTAGAATGGCACTGCAGTAGCCTACAAACCCAATATTCATTTTGGACTAGTTGTTAATTCAGCATGGCTGTACATCGTGAGTTGTCTGACTTTGAACATGGCTTGATCATCAGTGCCAGAAGGATGGGTCATGCGATATTGGAGATCGTGCAGGAATTCGATTTTCCCAGGTCTATGGTGTCAAGCATTTATTGTCAGTATTCCATTGATGTCATTTCCACACAAGTAAACCAGCGAACAGCATGGCCACGTGCAATTGACAAATGGAACTCGCGTTGGCTGTCACGAATGGTAACGACCAACAGATGGGCTACAGTGCATGAAATCACTGCCAGTTTGAATGTGGGCCAAACGCAAAATGTTTCTGAAAAGACTGTCCATCACCACCTGCACTCCATCGGATTTGGTAGCCAAAAACCCACTCTTGTCCCATTGCTTACATATCATTACAGAGCTCAATGACTGGAATGGGCCTGAAGACATCGAATAGAACAGTGGCGTTGGGTAGTATGCTCCGATGAATCAAGATTCCAGTTGTTTCTTACTGATGGGTGCATTAGGGTGTGGCATAGGCCCCATGAAGCCATGGACCCTTCCTGTCTGCAAGGTACTGTTCAGACTGGAGGCGACTGTGATGGTGTGGAGTGTGTTCAGGTGGTCTACATTGGGCTCTCTCGTCCATTTGGAGCAATCGCTGACAGGTATGAGATACATGGGGATTCTCATTATTCATTCTTCATTCACCTGCACCCCTTCATGACTCTCAAGCACCCTGATGGTGAAGGGGTATTCCAACAAGATAATGTAACATGTTACCAGTCTGTGGTTGCTAGGAGGTGGATCGAGGAACACTCCACGGACTTTACCACCATGAATTGGCCCCCACAGTCCCCCGATATGAACCCTTGGAGCATCTGTAGGACACAATGGAAACATGCTTACGATCCATGAATCCAGCACCATCCAATATCTTATGTATTGAACTTGTTGTTTTCTACACTGCAGGATTTGTGGGCTGCCATCCCTGCAGAACGGTACCAGCAACTCATTGACTCCATGCCTCAGTGTGTGGCTGCACTGCTGAGGGCTCGAGGAGGTTTAATAACATATGCAACCAAGCTATAGAGCAAAAAAAAAAAAACTAGCAAGAGAGAATTGGTTACAGCAAAACAATACAAATTCATACCAGAGATATAAAAATATATGCAGAGAAGCTACTAAAATCATCCGACAGGAATCACTAAGACTGCAGATGACAAAGGAGTTCTACGGAGGAATTAAAAATAACAAAGTTGGGTATCACAATAAGACTGCAATAAGTAATTATATCAATGGTCAAATTATAGCAAATGAGGATGGAATGACTCTGAAAGATAGGGAAGACATTTTAATGAACTGCTGAATTGTGAGACTCCTGGGCAAATATTTGAATGGATGAATATATATTGAGCTCCGAACCAGAGTTTGAAACCTGCATTAGAAGCAGTAATTGAAAGTATTTTTCAACTGAAGAATAATAAAGCAGCAGGTATTGATGGAATTGCAGCTGAACTCCTAAAGAAAGGAGGAAGAGAACTATACGAGAAAATTCATAGACTTATTGAAATGATCTGGGAAACGAAAAGTATGCCAAAGGATTGGAATGATTCCTTTATCATACCTATATAGAAGAAAGGAAACAAGAAAGAATTTGGCAACTACAGAGGTATTTCATTATTGCCCACTTGTTATAAGATCTTATCTAACATTTTATTGAAAAGAATAACTGCATTTACAGAGGATATTATTGGAGAAAACCAAGCTGGTTTAGAAAGGGTATGTCAACTGTTGCCAAAATTTTTACCTTAAGACAAATTTTGGAGAAAAATTGGGAATTTAACAATGCTTTTTCACACCTTTTTGTGGACTTTCAGAAAGCTTATGATAGTATTCATAGAACAAGCCTCCTTAATGCACTAAAGGAATTTGACATACCACCCTTCAACAATGGAATAGAGTTGATCCAGTATGGAATGTTATATTGGGAAGAACATTGTGATGCCCCATCGTTCACTTTTGCTTTACCTTAACCAGTTTTGTTTAATTTACGTTATATTTATCATTTTGGGGATTTTTATTTCCTTTTTGGCTTCACAGTGCTCATTTCCAATAGTTGTGAGTTGCGCATGCGCAACTCCGATCTTCCGACTGTCTCCCGCTAAACGCGTGTACAAGGACACGCCCCCTCTTGCGTCATAGCTTGCGTCGTTCATCACTTTATGTTAATGTCTTTCCCAGTGTGCATCCGGCTCTTGTTTTTTAAACCGGTGACCTGCGAGTCACAGTAGGCATTTAATGCAGAAGCACTAGGCAGTGTAGAGTGCAGAGGCACTCAATAGAGATCATAGTGTGTGCAGGAGGAAAGTGCATTGTAGCATCTTCTTCATTGATGTTTTGGTGAGTTGAACTATTTTGGAAATAAATCTGTTTGTTATTTTAAACCTTTTGAGTCTGTACAATTTTTTCTCTTGAGCAACGCGAATTTAGATTTATAGCATCTAGACTTTTTGACAATCAATTTTGATTCTATTTACTCATTAACGCTCGCTGGCATTTGAACCCTACTTTAAACTTAGTCTACTTTTTTGGCAATTTGTTAATTATTGCCTGGCACCCGTATCAGCTATCCGGAGCATAAAACTAATTTGATCAAAAGAAAGGTCCAACATTTAAGTATTATTGCATATTATTTGGAGCGTTACAACATCATCTGTAAGAATTGGAACAACATGGGCCAATCCAATCGGGTGAACTGGTAATATTTCTAATATCTTTTACATTGTGTCAATTTTTTTGTGATTAAAAGTTGATGGCAAGCTTAATTGTGGCTTAAAGAGATATCTTATGTATTGCACATGTGGCAATATAGTTGGATAAGATATAATGACAACCCCTAAGCAGTCATATTGGGAGAATAGGATTGATTTTAAATACTCTACTGTCTTCAAAAATATTAGCATATAGAGCAAAAGAAAGTATATATACTGCTCACAAAAATTAGGGGATATTTTTATCGCTTCATATTCATTTTGAAATATCCCCTAATTTTTGTGAGCAGTATATAAGACACTTTTAAGCACAGTTGTTTTGCATGGTTCTGAAACCTGAAGAACTACAAGAGCTGATGAATGTAAATTACAGCGGTTTGAAAATAAAGTCCTAAGAAAAATATATGGACCATCATCTGTAAGAATTGGAACAACATGGGCCAATCCAATCGGTTGAACTGGTAATATTTCTAATATCTTTTACATTGTGTCAATTTTTTTGTGATTAAAAGTTGATGGCAAGCTTAATTGTGGCTTAAAGAGATATCTTATGTATTGCACATGTGGCAATATAGTTGGATAAGATATAATGACAACCCCTAAGCAGTCATATTGGGAGAATAGGATTGATTTTAAATACTCTACTGTCTTCAAAAATATTAGCATATAGAGCAAAAGAAAGTATATATACTGCTCACAAAAATTAGGGGATATTTTTATCGCTTCATATTCATTTTGAAATATCCCCTAATTTTTGTGAGCAGTATATAAGACACTTTTAAGCACAGTTGTTTTGCATGGTTCTGAAACCTGAAGAACTACAAGAGCTGATGAATGTAAATTACAGCGGTTTGAAAATAAAGTCCTAAGAAAAATATATGGACCAATCCCTGACAATTCTAGTGGATTGTGGCGAAGACGACATAACCTAGAATTGTACAGAAAACAATGGCTCTCTTACTATAACCAGTGAGATTAAAGCCAACTGATTACGATGGATGGGACAAAGTGGGAAACAACCAACTCAAGTGGGGGTGCCCTCTCAGTTGTTTCAAGTGGAAAACAACCGAGAGGGCAACCCCACTTCAGATGGAGATACTGCGTACAAAGGGATTTGGTGAATTGAATATTTCAAATTGGGAGTAGAAGGCCATGGATAGAGGAGAATAGAGACAAATTGTACTTGCAGTGAAGAGCCTTGCAGGTTCAAATAGCTGAAGGAGAAGAAGTTAAGCAAAATTTATTCAAGGACCATTTTTTTTTAAACAATATCATGTTCAACCTAGAAATCAGTTCTCATTATTTGTGAATTAGGGCCTTAAAAATTTTCCATGATTAGATGAATCTACAAATGGCAAATACTTACTGATATTTTTTTACACTTGGACAAGCAAATTATCTATCCCTTTATATTGGGTTGGAACTTTATAGTTTTTTTTTCTTTGCTGTTGTATATAAAAAACTGGATTATCTAGCATTGCTCAGGTCTGAAGCTCAGAAGCATATAGTAGCAGACATTCCCCACATTACAAGCTTTCATTGACATAAAATTCATTTCGATCTATTCTCCCTCCAGCTTCACTCCCCCTTGGAAAAACTTTATCCCCAACTTTGGGGGAGATTGAGTTGGGTAGTTTAACCTCTGAGCGGCACTTTTTTGCACACCATGGGCTAAATGGCCAGGTCACATGGACCCCAAAGGCTCAGAGAAGGTTGGGGGAGGGGACCCACTGGAACAGCTGTTGGGAGACAGATGGTAGCCTCCCGTCAAGACCATCCAGCATGTTCTTTAACGTGCACAGGGTATGTCTCTCCCGCACACGGAGCCACGGCTTAACGTCCCATCTGACGGACGGCGGCCTTTTCAAGCCCATCGGTGTCCCCTACTGACCGTAGGCAGGGCAGGGAATTTTGCGGAGATAAATCTCAACGCTGACCCAGCTGGGACTCGAACCTGGGAACTACAGATTACGAGCCTGGCACACTACCGACTGAGCCACCCCCGCCCCTTTTGGGGGAGATCTTAAACCCTAAAAGATATAGTAGATGGCACTTCCAATGTCACAATTGTTCATATGCCATAAAACTCATTAGAGTCATTTTTTCCAACCCCCCCCCCACCCCCCACCCCTAACCTGTAAAAATTTTATCATCTTTTAGTAGAGATCTGAAATTCTCTAAAATAGGGGTTCTCAACATGGGGTATGTGGTAAAATTTTTTGGGGTATGCCGTGAGAGCTCAAAAGTTGCTAGATCTAGTAACAAAGTAAAAATAATAATTATTATACTATAATTATAGTTTTATCTATCTGTACAAGAGGTACACCAGTTACATACACGTTTCCAGGGGATATGTGAAGCATAAAAGGTTGAGAACCACTATCTAAAGTATATAATAGATGGCACTCCCCATGTCACAAGCTTTCATTTGGCATAAAACTCATTACAATTGTTTTGCCCCCTGCTATTCCAATGGGTAAAAATTTTAACCTCCTTTTCTGGGGTAGGTCTGAACTCTTTAAAGTATATAATAGGTGGGACTCCCCACAGTAGAAGATTTTATTTGGCATAAAACTCATTATGATCGTTTCCCTCCTCCTCAGATAAAAATTCCATCTCCCTCTTTTAGGGGAGGTTTGAAACACTCTAAAGCAGTGGTTCTCAACCTTTTATGCTTCACATACCCCCTGGAAATGTGTATGTAACTGGTCTACCCTTATATATATAGATGAAACTATAGTTATAGTATAATAATGCCAACTTAGTGACTTTGTTAGTAAATCTAGTGACTTTTGAGCTCTCACGGTGTACCTCAAGAAATTCTACCACATACCCCATGTTGAGAACCCCTGCTCTAAAGTATATTGTAGATGGCACTCCCCACTTTGCTAGTTTTCATTTACCATAAAACTCACTCATCACAATCAATTCATTCCTCACCCCACCTCACCTCACCCCACCTCACCTCACCCCACCTATATAATTATAATTTTTCTCTTCTTTAGGAGAAGTCTGAAACTCTCTAAAATCGTAGTAGATGGGACTCTCCACATGATTTTGAATAACTGCTAATGCTAGTCTATGAAATACACTGGTGTTTAACCATTAATGTTCAATCCTGCCCATTCCAGTTATGGTTGTCCCCAGTGATTTCACACATAGCCTTTACTCTTCCCCTGGTGAAGGGAATGCTCATGCAAAGTTTGGTACCTATAGCTCTACTGGGGGCAAGTGCATAAGTGACAGACTCACATGCACAAACACATAAGCAAACATTTTTCTTTATACACTGACGGAAATTGAAGAAAGAACACCATTAACAATTGAAGCGTAATCTATGAGATTTATTTAGTAGAAACAACTTGTTGAGAAAGGACAGTGATCACACATGTGAAGTGATTCAATGTTTATTGTACTTTTTAATGAGTATTACATTTTACAGAAGGCACATTTTAATAAGGTGTTGAACCTCCTGGAGTAGCAATATGAGCTTCCAATCTGGCATGCAATCGGTTGTACAAATGCTAGATATTACACTGGGGAATATCATTCCATCCGCTTTCAACTTGGATGCATAATTCAGCGATGATGGTTGCCTGCTGTGGTCCTCGGAAGAGTCTTTGTCTGATTCAGTCCCAGACATGCTCAATTGGAGACAAGTCCAGAGAATGTGCTGGCTATGGGAGTTGGTGCAATGCCTGAAGAGCATGTTGAGTTGCCCAGGCTGAGTGTGAGTGGGCATTACCCTGCTGGAATATCGAATTCGGGATTACACTCAAATAGGGCAGGATGCCGGCTGTACGATGTTGCTGACATATGTATTGCTATTCAGTGTACCCTGTGCAAACACCAGACATGTATGAGAGTGATAGCTAATCGCTCCCCACATCATGATGGCCAGCATGGGCCCTGTGTGTCTCTGGTGGAGGTATGATGGAAGAAGCCACTCACCTTGTCACCTTCAGATGCATAAACGACCATCAGACACTCCTAAGCAGAATTGGCTTTCATCACTGAAGACCACAGACTGCCATTCTTCCCTCCAATGAACTCGTTCTTGACACCACTGCAAATGTGCTCGACAGTGATGAGGTGACAATGGTAACCATTCCAGTGGCATGCGTGCCTATAGTCCTGCTTCTAAAAGATGATGCGTATTGTTCTTGTAGATACCCTTGGTATGACAGAGGATCGAATTTGTGACACGGTAGCCATCCTCTCTGCCACCGCCACCCTCCTGATACTCCAATCATCTCATGCATCTGCAACTCTGTGTTTCCCAGAACATGTCTGTGAGTGTGCAAATGCTCTTCTGACCGTTGACACCACCATCGTACCACTGTCGATACCTCTCATCTGACATGGTGTGCAATTTGATGAAAAGACCAACCTGCTTCTCAAAGACCCACTATATGACCTCGCTCAACCTCTGCTAACTGAACAAATCTTGCATGTCTGCATCGTCTAGGCATGGTAGCTTCTTCAAAGAGCACTGAACAACACAAGATGAATAACTTCTTTCTTCATGTCCTAATCCTTAAATATGCACTGCATACATTTCATGTTGTCGTCCTCAGTGATGTCATCATTTCATCCAATGACTTTCAATCTTGGATCAAGTTTCTGCTGCCCTTAACTATTAACGTATTATTAATACGACATTCCTAAAGGAATTCCTTCTGGGTGTTTTTTTTTCAATTTCCACCAGTGTATATTAGATTGTGCATCAATTTTGTATTGTATAATTTAGTTTATGTATAAATTACATTGTGTATGATTTTTGTGAAATTTCAGAATAAATCGTTTTGCTTAACTCCCCCCCCCCCACTTTCTGCCCTTGGTGAGAAAAGGGATACCAATGGGCTTGAAAAGGCTGCCATTTGTCAGATGGGATGTAAAGACATGGCCCCATGTGCAAGAGAGCCATACTTTGTACATGTTAAAGAACATGTTTGATGACCTTGACAGAAGAATTCCATCTGTCTCTTAACAGCTGTTTAGTTGCTCCCCTTCCTCCAAACTTTGAACCCTTGGAGCCCTTATAACCTGGCCATTTAGCCCATTGTGTGCATAAAAGTGCTAAGAGGTAAAGAACCCAAAATTTGTTTAATAGTTCTCAGACTCCAGAAAGGAAGATTTTGTACCACATTAGTATAACAATTTTAGAAATATTTTTGTTTATTTATGTATATTTAATAACTTTTATGTTTGAAATTTTCTGTTGTAATTGTTTATTTGATCATATTTTTATATATGTATTCCAGCTCTAATCTGCCACACTGCTTGGAAAATGTAAATTTGATTCCACCTTATGATCGCATTATGTTGGAACTGGCATTTGCATCTTTTACATCTTGGGTGATTGGAGAGCTACGGATATTGGTATTACAAGCTGAAGCAGTGTATTCTGTGATGCCCTGGAACCAGGATGTTGGTACTAAACAAAAATATGCCAAATCTAATTGTTCTAGAGATAGTGAATATGCAAGCAATGCATATGGAGGGAAGAAATTTAGCCTATTACCATCAACACGTTTCCTTTTAACATCATTAGGTGTCTTAATGGGAGATCATCATGCACATGAAGTTAGCTTGCTTTTGAATTCAGGAGTCCTTGCTCTTACACAGACATTATTGAGGCTATTGGGTGAGTTATATTTTCTTAAACAATTCAATTAATTGTATTTGTAAGAAAGTATGGCATAATTTTCCTTTGTAATTTTTTAAATATTTTAATCCTCTGACTAAATAGGGCCAGATCCTAATGGTATACCTGAAGATAAGAACAGCACTCTTTGTGCTGTCTTAGAAGAGACAGTGAAAAAGATGAGACCTCCTCCTCCACCATTAAGTGGTCCTGAACTTGCAGCCATGATGAAAATTGGTTCGAGGGTGATTCGTGGAGTAGATTGGAAATGGGGGGATCAGGTACTTGTTTTACTTTCATTTTTACTTTCAATTTGAGTCATTACTCACTAAAAGGTTTAAGTAGTTTTAGTCATAAAATGGAAAGCATATTGGCATAGTTCAGTAACCACTGTATTCAATTTAAAATAGCAATTAATTTATTATAAAAATTAAAGCCTTACAGTAATTTTTACTATTTATATATATATATTACTGATGAAAAAATAGATTAATTAATTAATTAATTATTGGGAAAACTATTAACAAGAAAATATGGGAACCACTACAAGACCAAAGCAGAAATGAGTACTTCAGTTATTGCTATGTTGGTGGTGCTACTGATGTCTTTTCACAGTTTCCTATCTGTACAAAGCTCTGATCTGTAGTTAACTCTACACCAAAGTGAATATAAATCAAAAGTTAAGAAAATATTATAGTAATCAGTGTTTGAACCTCAGGTGTAATTGTTCCCAAGTTTTAATCTAAAAGAAAATTCTAATTACAAAGCATAAATATAGAGGGGGGGGGGGGAAGTAAAATATATTTTCCTTTCATTGAAAGTCTTTCCCTCCAATTCAGTTAATTGCTTCATTCCAAGATATTTCAAAACATAAATTTATCCAAAATAAATGTCATGTTTTATTAACTAGACACTGATTTAGTCGCAAACCAAATTAGTTATATGAAACAGGACTGCTTAAGCTATAATGTGAAATAGCATACAAAAATATAAAGTTCATTTTAATCATCACAGGAAGTCTCCTTGATACTAGTGAATTTCTACTTGCACATGATCAAAGTCTATCAGATAGAATATTAAGTCATGATTGTTTGTACAAGATGCCATACCTTGTGTACATAAAGAACATATTGGATATCCTTAACACTTCCATGGTCTTGTCTGGAAAACTGATATACATCCAGAGGCCCAACTATTTTTTCACTGATCAGCCAAAAAAAACATTAACATTAGAACTTTTTTTGCCAAATAACTAATGAAAGGAATAAAATATTTTACGAAAATGACAACTAATTTTATTTTAATAGGGTATTTTTAGGGTCATGCAATAAAAAAAAAATCCATCTGGAAATGAAAATAAAAATTTCTATTAAAACAAAAACTAATTGACAGAAGTATTTATAATTTGCATGGAAGAAAGGCTATTTATTTTTGAATAACAAATATATATATATTTACTTGAAACAATTAACTATTCCCTTTTTGTAATTTTTTTCTCAGTACAATACTTTGATAAAAATCCAGGTTTTTCACCAACTGTGACTGAGTGAAATAAACTAGTCAGCATGAGAATGTTTTCAAAAATAGCAAATCGACAGAAAGAGGGCAAGTTATATGCCAAATTAAACAGAATTTAATTTCAAATTTTATGAATATAAAATTTAAACAAATTTTCAAACTTATTAATTTTAATAATTTTTTGCAGTTATGTAGTAAAAAATATATCTGACTAGGCAATTAAGATTTAATTTAATTAAAACTTGCTGAATAAAAACAGTTCAGCTATATATCAGTGAAAGGAAACTTCTTTTTTGAATAATAAAATATTTACCTGAAACATGAATTTTATTTCTTATAATTCTTTTAAATATGGTATATTTTTTAATTTTTTTTAGGGGTATACACCTAAAGACTAAAATTAAGCTGTATAATAGTTTGGTTCTTTCTAGGGTTAGTTATGGTAGTGAAACTTGGATGCTGTGTAAGCAAGATAACAGGAAACTAGATGCTTACATAGTATCTTGGGTATTAGGTGGTTAACTTTGTAACTAATGATGAGGTTAGGCAAAGAAGTCGGCAATCTCCTTTGAGCAGCATATTGTGCAGAGAGAGACTCCGCTGGTTTGGCCAAGTTGCCCATATGAATAATTATAGATTGGCGAATAGGGTTATGAACAGTGTGCCTAGAGGTCTCAGAAGGAGGGGAAGACCTAGGATGCAGTGGGCAGACAATGTCAAACAGGACCTTGTTAGAATTGGTGTGCAGTGGCCAGATGCAGCAGATGTAGCTCAGGACAGATATGCTTGGAGAATTGAACTGCGCGGTCTGGTTGGACCTCCGTAGCCCATGGCTGCTTGATGATGATATTTTTTAAATGTGGGCCAGTGTTACACAAGGTGATTTGGCACTGCTCACATTTATGGAAGCTTTCAGTTCTGTTTGTGACAGTAAAGCACACAACACACTTTCTTGTAAGTTAGTGTATTTGGCCTATTTTTTGGATTTTTTTTGAGCTATACTGATCTATTAACCTGATACTTGGTGATGGGTTGCTCTGAATGTTGGGTCAGATGTTTTCACGAATATCTTGACCTTCCAGCATCTTCATGACCAAAGTGACACAAAATTGATGTGACTTGTTCTTGGAGTGGATTCTCTGAACAAAATATATGTATTGACAACAGCCATATTAACTATGTGAAAAATAATTTTTGACACCATTTCATGCATCTGCATTTAAATGGGTAATACTACAAAAGTTGATCAGAGTGATCAACACCTCCCATTTGAGAATTATCGCCTACCACATAGTTTGGTTTCGAAACAGTTTGTATTGTTGTTCCTTTAAAGAGGTCATGTCTTCTTCACTGTGCCTCTGTCCTTTGAGCACCATAATAGGAAGTGAGCATGATTTCATCCCTTTTATCATGCCACTTCAAAACTAAAAGAAGACTTTTTCTGAATGAAATCCGTTCTTCCTTTTTTGCAGTTTCTCTGCTAACTGCAATTTAGATAAGTCAACCCTATGTTCACAGTTCCCATGACATGATTTTTTTCTATATAGTTCTTGAAATAAGGCTTGAAAGGAATAATAATGATCCATGTATACATGGTAATCCTGGTTGCATAAAAGTGTCCATCAGGTTTACTTCAATGCATGAACATGAGCAACATTGCTTGCATGCAACTGGACAATATCTTTTCCAGTGTACACAATTTTCAGTATGCACAGTGCAATAATTCATAGATAAGTTTCTAAGCATATGCAGTTTTGTTATCGCACAGAATATACAATTTTATGCCAAGTGTTTTTGGCTTTAGTGGGTTATATATTCTAAAATATATTTTGGCTTTATGGCTAACTGTTGCTTTATCAATAAATATTTCTCTACCTTGGAATGTAAGCTGTTTTAAACTGATGAATGAATATCTGGAAAAAACCTTGCCTAATTTTGCTAAAGGGTCATAATCAGGTGTGCCTTTCTTTTTTTTAATTTCTTTTGTTATGGTTGCTTTTTCTTGGAGCTGTGCTGAGAGATAGATACGTTTCTTGCTTAGCAAACAAGGTTTGGATATATAAATTTGTCTGCTCTGCTATCTCTGCTATATTTTTATCAGAAATAAAATGTGAAAAAAAATCCTAATACAGGGATACCAGTAAATTCATGTATTATTAGCAGAGCTGAGCATTCTGCATCTGTCACCTCAGCCCATATTTCATAGAGGTCAAGTAGGAAAAGGTTTCTTTCAGCTTTATCTAAAATGTTTTTCAGTATATATGCTGAAGCCATTATATTTTATTAAAAAAAGATTGCATATTTCACAAACAATATATACCATTACTTTTTCTGATGCAAAGTATCCAGTAATAAAGCAGTGTCATTTCACAAATCAGAGTGCTTGTTGTTTAGCATATTATGATGATGCTGCAGCTGCCACATGCATGTCTGTTTATAGTGGACAGCTGCTTCATCTAATTGAAAATGGAAGTTCTAGGAACTAAGCAAATCGATGATTTTGGTTTCCATCTCAAGGAATTACACAGTGAACATTTAAGCTATATATATCAGTGAAATGGAAACTTCTTTTTGGAATAATAAAATGATAAAAATAATCTAGAAATATATTAAACTGAAAAAGAGAGTATAAAATGGAAATAAAATGGAAAAAAATAGACTTGAGTATTTTGTAACTAATTACAAAATCCTCCAATTTTTAAAAGAAAAGTATTTAGTTAATATTTGGGAGAATTTGAAAACTTTAAGAAAAAATGTATTTGCAATAGTTCAAAATAACTTTGTGAGCTGAGATCAGAGTATTGCTCCAAATTGGAGAAATGAAGACAGAACAGTAATAGTATATATCACATTTATGGATTGACAATCAGAGAGCTGGAAGAAATTATTTTAATGGTATCATACTAAAATATGCAGGAAATGGAAAAGGTAAGTATGATTTTCAAGTTTGAATTATCTACTTTTATGAGTTACAGGTAAAAAAAATTAAAATTGGAATTTCCATTTTTTTTCATTTTGAAGTCTCATTTGTCTTGCTAGTGTTAGTGACCAGTGTCTATATACTCCCAATCTACTAAAATTTGAAATGTCATACAGGGCCGATGCACCTGGAAGATTTAAGCTAATAAAGAGTATTCATGTTAAAAATTTGAAATTTTATTAGTAGGGTGGGTAGATCTAAAAGTTTACACTGTTAGCAGAAATTTGTGTCTTTCACTAATGTGTGTTGTTGAGGGGGAGGGGGAGGGGTAACTTTTTTGTTATAATTGTTGAATTGTAACTAAAACAAATGTGATTATTTAAAATTTAGATAATGGTTTTTTAATTTTCATGAGTTGTAAAACACTCTTTAGGATGAGTGTGGCAACAGCATCTTCTATCAAATATTTCAGAATCAATAACTCTCTAAACATTAAATGAATATTATTTTTTTAAATCGAGATTTGGAGAAATTTGATTGAGATTTATATTTTATTTCCTGTGGTATTTTTCCATAAATAGCTTGTTTTTAAAGTTATGGAACTTAAGTGTGGTTTTCCTTTCACATAATATGGATATGTCCCAATACATTTGATAATATAATGTGTATCCTCACTTATCTTTACTGTTTACATGTTCACTTTAGATTGGTATGAGGGAGAGTTTATTTTACTACTTTTTAGCTACTTTTGAAACATGGATTTTTGCAAATAGTTTTTATTTCTTCTACGAATTGAGAAGGGCATAATATTGTTCATATTTAAACAAAAATAAATAAATAAATACCCCCTCAAGCAGCTGCTTGCCACAGAGGTCTGACAGGAGACTGTCAGTTTATATGCCAAAGTAAAAGGTCTGTGACAATGGCAGGACCTCAGCAGAAAAACAACAAAACACCCATGCTTTATCTGAGGCTCGAATCCAGATCCCTCTGAGAAGTAGTCAAATGTGATAACCACCTGACTACAAATAGGAAAATTCAAAAGCTCCAATTCTTGGCAATCTGTTTGTGTCCCTAGGCAAATGCCTAACATTCTCTATGGGAAATTCATCCCTGTCTATCACTATTAACCCTTCCAGGACCCAGCCTGAAAAACTGATTTACATCCAGAGGTCCACCTATTTTTTCACTCTGATCATCCAAAAAAAAAAAATTAACCATAGAACTTTTTTGCCAAATAACTATTAAAGAGAATTATGGCATGTTATATGCCAAATTAATTAGCACTTAATTCTGGATTTTCTGAAAATAAAATATTTAACAAAAAAAAGATGACTAGTTTTATTTTAATAGGACTTTTTTAGAGTCACGTAGTAAAAAAAAAAAATGCATCTGCCAACACAAATAAAATTTTATTTAAAAAAACAACAACTAATATAAAGAAATGATTACAATGCACATCAATAGAAGGGCTATATATTACTAAATAACAAAAAATTGATTTTCTTGTTCCAAGGTAATATTTCTCCCATTTTGTAATTTTTTCCTTGGTACCTCTGAGCTTGATTATGAATCCTGATTTTG
Organism: Ryuthela nishihirai; assembly: GCA_038380435.1. Classification (NCBI taxonomy): domain Eukaryota; kingdom Metazoa; phylum Arthropoda; class Arachnida; order Araneae; family Heptathelidae; genus Ryuthela; species Ryuthela nishihirai. The sequence goes on from JAWZYU010000024.1 coordinate 66,048,409, forward strand.
CTGCACTGTTGGGCTTTTGTGGATGGAATATCTTCCGCTGTGTTTTCCTGTTTGTTTGTGGGTTGACAGGCCGAAGTGAATAGATTCACAGGATATGTTTATCAGCTGGTGGATAATCCTGAGCAGAGGTCATCGCATGCACCTGAACTCTTTGCTTCTATTGGCATCGTCAAATTCTACATTGGAGGAAGTCTTCCAGTGTAGATGGCTTCAGCCTTTAGTGGTGGGGGAACGGGTCTTTGCCCCATGTCTGCGATTAGGGGGCTGTTTGATATTGTCGGCATTCCCTCTCTCAATAAACATCCTACTAACCATTTTCTCTCCATAGGTAGTTGGAATGTGAGGATTCTGCACAGAGCTTTTTCTCTTGATGTCCTCACACAAGAATTCCACCATTATAATTTAAATATTCTCGGCTTGCAAGAGACCAGATGGACAGATAAAGGTCAGATTCTTAAAAATAATCTTAAATTTCTCTTTTCAGGGAGGGACGACAATAAGCATCACCAAGGCATGGGTCTGCTTCTCAGCAGACGTGCTAGTGATGCTCTGCTAGGATATGAGTGCGTTAATGAAAGGTTTCTTACAGCAAAATTTCAGACAAGCATTAAAGACTTTAATGTTATCTGCTGTTATGCCCCACCGAGGATGCTGTTGAGGATGAGAAGGATAGGTTTTATGGACAACTTCAGGATATTTTGAATTCTGTCAAGAAAGGAGATATTACCCTTATTCTTGGTGACTTCAATGCCAAAGTTGGTACCGACTCTGACCTTTGGGGAGGAGTAATAGGCCCTTTTGGTATTGGTAGCTGCAATGACAGTGGGCAACGTCTCCTACAGGTAAGTAAACTCAATGGATTCAGAATAACTAACACTTATTACAAACACCACGACATACATAAGTACACATGGGTTTCACCCGATGGGCTGCATAAGAATATGATTGATTATATGTTAATTAACAGCAAATGGGCTAGTTCTGTTAGGAATACCAGGTCATATAGGGGAGCTGAAATTGGATCTGACCATTACTTTGTTAAAAGTGTCTTGCAACTTAAACTTAAAAAGTGTTGTGCTAGGGTTAAAAATTTTACTTTTAATACTGAATCTCTGAAAGATCCAGTTATAGCCAAAGCTTACCATGATAGGTTACTTAGTCATTATGACAGTCATGGTATGCTTACTACTGAAGTTGAGGAAGAATGGGATAATTTTAAACAGGCTTTTTTGGACACTAATAGTACTCTTTTAGGAAAAAAGAAGCAGAAGAGGCAGAATTATCTGAGTGATAAGGCACTTGAGCTTATTTTGGAAAGAAAGAACTGCAGGAATGTCCTTAATCAATACCCTACTAGTCCTAATAGAAAGCATTACAGAGAACTTAATAAACGTGTAAAAGATCAGTTAGCTGCTGATAAGAATCTTTAGCTTGATGGTTTGGCTGACAAAGCCGAGGAAGCAGTTAGACAGCACAACAGCAGAGAGCTGTACCAGATAGTTAATGTTTTGTGTGGTAGGAAACGGACAGGTATACAGGGATTGAAGGATAACAAGGTAAGGTTACAGAAGGTGAGGATTCTGTCATGGCTAGGTGGGCTGAGCATTTCAGTGATATTCTAAACATTGTGGTTAGTTCTATTCCCATTGTTTGCAATGATGATAGATGAATTTGTTGGCTTTAAAGTTGGCCCTATTACACAATCTGAAGTTATTTTGGCTGTTTCTAAACTTAAACTTCATAAATTCCCAGGGGTAGATGAAATTACTATGGAAACGCTTAGAGCTGGGAATGTTTCAGTTACCACTTGGATGACAAAAATTTTGAATATCTTTTATGATAAAGGCATGGTTCCTAAGGATTTTACCAGAGCTATTATTATCCCTATTTTCAAAAAAGGTGATCACAGTTCTTGTGATAACTAGAGGTATCAGCCTACTCTCTGTTCCAGGCAAAGTTTTTTCCATGATTGTGCTTAATAGAATTAAGAATCTGGTTGACAGTCAATTGCATGATGAGCAATGTGGATTCAGAAGTGGTAGGGGATGTGTGGATCAGATATTTTCACTTAGGCAGATGCTTGAGAAAAGTTTAGAGTTTCAGAAACCTTTGGTTGCTACTTTGTTGATTTCAAAAAGACTTTCGACTCTGTTGATCGTCATAATTTGTGGTTGATTGTGAGATCATATGGTATACCTGACAAGTTAGTTGACATAATGAAAGCTCTCTATAATAACACTGAGTCGTGTGTGAGAGTTGGTAAGGCTTGTAGCAATTGGTTTAGCATTACTTCTGGTGTTTGACAAGGGTGCATTTTGTCTCTTTTTCTCTTTAGCTTGGTTATTGATTATGTTATGTGAAATTCACTTCAAGGGAAAGATTTTTGCCTTAAATGGACTGGAGATGCGAAAATTTCTGATTTAGATTGTGCTGATGATTTAGCCCTTTTGGCAAATGATGTGGATGAGATGAACTCTTTCATTCAAGCTGTTGATGAAACTGGTAGTGGAGTAGGTTTGGTTATAAACAGAGAGAAAACTAAAGTGATGAAAATTAGTCAGGCAGGCTGTGATTCAGTTACTCTGAATGGTTGCAGTCTTGAGCAATTGTCACAGTTTAATTATCTTGGGAGCTATGTTACTGATAATGGTGATGTGCGGCATGAGATTAACAGACGAATAGGGATTGCTGCCAGACTTTTAAGAATCTATGGAGAGTGTGGAGAAATAGGTGTATACACCTAAAGACTAAAATTAGACTATAATAGTTTGGTTCTTTCTTGGATTAGGTATGGTAGTGATACTTGGACGCTTTGTAAACAAGATAACAGGAAACTAGATGCTTTTGATTCCAGATGCTTACGCAGTATCTGGGGCGTTAGGTGGTTCAACTTTGTAACTAATGATGAGGTTAGGCTAAGGAGTTTGCAACCTCCTTTAAGCAGCATATTGTGCAGAGAGAGACTCTGTTGGTTGGGCCATGTTGCCCGTATGGATAATTATAGATTGGCGAATAGGGTTATGAACAGTGTGCCTAAAGGCCTCAGAAAGAAGGGGAGACCTAGGATGTGGTGGGCAGACAATATCAAACAGGACCTTGTTAGAAGTGGTGTGCAGTGGCCAGATGCAGTAGATGTAGCCCAGGATAGACTTGCTTGGAAAACTAAATTGCACGGTCTGGTTGGACCTCCATAGCTCATGGCTGCTTGAGGATGATGATGATGAATCAATATCCAAACTAAAGAGAAAAGGAGACAAAATGTACCCTTGTCGAACACCAGAAGTAATGCTAAACCAATTGCTACAAGCCTTTAACAACTCTCACACACTACTCAGTGTTATTATAGAGAGCTTTCATTATGTTTACTAACTTGTCTAGTATTCCATATGATCTCACAATCAACCACAAATTATGATGATCAACAGAGTCAAAAGCCTTTTTGAAATCAACAAAGCAAGCAACCAAAGGTTTCTGAAACTCTAAACATTTCTCAAGAATCTGCCTAAGTGAAAATATCTGATCTACACATCCCCTACCACTTCTGAATCCACATTGCTCGTCATGCAAGTGACTTTCAATCAGATTCTTAATTCTATTAAGCACAATCATGCAAATAAACTTTGCCTGGAACAGAAATTAGGCTGATACCCTATAGTTATCACAAGAACTGTGATTACCATTTTTAAAAATAGGGATAATAATACCTGTGGTCTCACAATCAACCACAGATCATGACTGTCAACAGAGTCAAAAGCCTCTTTGAAATTTACAAAGCTAGTAATGACAGGTTTCTGAACTTTAAATATTTCTCAAGAATCTGCTTAAGTAAAAAAAAATGATCTACATATCCCCTGCCACTTCTGAATCCACACTCTTAATCATACAATTCTTAATTCTGTTAACCCACCCAGTGTTCAACCTGAAAAACTGTTTTCCATCCAGAGGCCAACTATTTTCTCCCTATGCTCAGCAAAAAAAATTAATTTTAGAACTATTTTGCCAAATAACTAATGAAATGAATTATGGCATGTTATATAACAAATTATATATTAATCAAAAGGAAATCCCCCCCAAATAATATAATATTCAACATGAAATATGATTTTTATTTCTTTTAATGTTTCTTTTCCGTATTGTATATTTTAATGATGGCCAATGTTGTTCAAAATGACTTGGACTTCTCACATTCACAAGATTTTCTGAACTGGTTATGAAATAGAAAAAAATAATCCTTGGCTGCTTTTTTTATTAAACATACTAATTTTGTCTTTGGTTTGGGTGTTGAAGTCGGGTGATCTTGGCCAAGTGCAGAAAGGTTTGTGCACCAAAGCAAAAAAATAAACAAAAAACAGCATTGTATCGTCCATGTGGCACAGCGAAGGTATTGAGGGGATGGGGTGCCTTTAAAATCATTCAATATAAACATAAAAACTCCTAATTTAAAAAACATATATTTTTCTAGAGGGGGGTGGGTGAAACTTTACAGGGAGTTTAACAGAGGGAAAACCTTCCCGAAATTGCCCTTCTAAGTGATGGTTGATTTTCGTAGCAAGGAAGTCTATTTTGCTTCCGTATCCAAGACATTCATTTTCAGAAAACGGTATAAGCTCAAAGTTTTTTTACTAAAAAACAAGAAATAATAAAACTAAAATTACATATAACGTAATGTGATGTTAAATAAAATATCCTCAAAAACTTTTAAGCCAGCCTCCGATCTAGCATAACTCAGAAAGCTTAATAAATCAGCTGACCTAAAGATCGTTCACTAATAGAAATAAATATACAGAAATGAATTTGCTTTCATATCCAAGACCTCATTTATTTTCAGAAAATAATACCAGATCGAAGTTTTATTGGAAAAGTAATAAATAGTAAAGTAAAAATTAACATATAACCTAATACGATATTAAAATATCCACAGCAACAAGTTGTAGGCCGGTCATCTGATGTAGCATAACTATGAAAAATCAATACTTTTCAGTTGGCCAAAAGATTGCTAATTTCAGAAAATAAATTTAGCGAAATGAAAACTAAAGTTTACATAAAAAAAAGTTAAATACTTACTTTACAAGGGGTATCCAATGTACTGGACCAAAACATTATGGTAGCCACGTTTAGCACACGGAACAGACATAGCATATGTCAGCCATCTGCCTCTTGTTTGCCTCATTGAGCCATAATGTATTTAAGTGCAGCTGCAACCAGAATTTCTAAGAAGGATGTGTTTACTTCCAATTTCGATTTTAAGAGCGGGAAAGATGCACAAAATGCTGGCAACCTACCTGTATTACCCTTTTGTAGTGGGTTCCTAGTTATGCAATTTGTTTGGTGCCTGGTGATCAGGGGTAAGGTAAAATCAGGGGTAAGTAAATGCTGCTGCCAAGTTAACCATGCTTCTCTCTGGCTCTCTGCTGCCTGTTTTGTACTTGTACTTCCATCAGGGTGGCAAAGACCTTGGTCAGAAAATATTAATAACAAATTGTTTTGAATCAAGCCTGTTGTCAATCTTGGCAGTTAAGAATTGCAAGGAGGAAGTTGTACTTGCTCGGATTCACATAAGTCATGTATTTATTACACATTCTTTACTTCTATGGATTGATGGCCAACCTATATGCAAGTTGTGTGACACCATGTCCTTGTTTTAACCTTGAGCAACATATTTATTTTAGCTTCCATGATTTTTATATCTGAGCCCTTGGACATCTGTTATCTGATTATTCATTTTTACTATTACTTTTTGCATTTAAAAAATTTTGCAGACATTTTAAGTGGCTTTGATCTTTTACCTGTATCTGCATTTTATATTTGTTGATTTTTTTTTTACTTTTTACACCTGTTGTTATGTTTTGTAATTTCTTTTTACACTATTTTTTACGCCCATTGTTTACTTGCTTTGTTGTTATTGCCTTTTATTCTTTTATCATATGCACTTAATTTTTGCTTGGGTTATTTATCTTTTATCCTTTTTTTTTTGGCAAATTATAGCTTGAGTTGCTGATGTGCTATATAATCCCAAACAACCAACCAACTTCTTTTTACTAGACTGAGTAATCGAACATATGCATTTTTTCTACTTTTTAATGTAGAGATTTTTCTCTTTTTTACTTGACTAAATAAACTTCTGTAACATATGCATTTTTCTTAAGGATGGCCCTCCACCAGGGGAAGGTCGAGTCATTGGAGAGCTGGGAGAAGATGGTTGGATTAGAGTGCAATGGGATAATGGATCTACGAACTCATATCGAATGGGAAAAGAAGGAAAATATGATTTAAAACTTGCAGAACCACCACCTCAACCAGAATCAGACTCTGGTACAGACTCAGATGATGAAGAAAGTAAGTTGATAATTTTCATTTTTAAACTCTGAAGCAAATTTATTTGCCTTTGATATTCAGCAGAGCAGGCCTTAGATGAGAGTCTTGTGATGTATAAATGAGGCTGTTTTCCTATATTTTAATGCAGATTCATTACAAATTGATGTATTTTATCAATTAATCTTAGTCAAACTATTGATCACTTCGAGGTGGATGGCATCTGACAATTCCCCTCCCTAGATGCCCCATGTATCTGTTGGGTTAAAGTCAAAGGACCTGGCTGGCCATCCATTCACCTGATAAGCTCACTCTAGGAAATTGGCCACCGAGCCCATTGAAATCTTTCCCTTGCAAAGAATTTCGCATAACATAATCAATAACCAAACTAAAGAGAATAGGGGACAAAATGCACCCTTGTCGAACATCAGAAGCAATGCTAAGCCAATTGCTACAAGCCTTACCAACTCTGACACACGACTCAGTGTTTTTATAGAGAGCTTTCATTATACACAACTCATCTGGTATGCCATACAATCTCAATCAACCACAAATTATGACGATCAACAGAGTAAAAAGCCTTTTTGAAATCAACAAAGCTAGCAACCAAGGGTCTGCCTGAGTGAAAATATCTGATCTACACATCCCCTACACTTCTGAATTCACACTGTTCATCATGTAGTTGTCCATTAACCAGATTCTTAATTCTATTAAGCACAATCATGCAAAGAACTTTGCCTAGAGCAGAAAATAGGCTGATACCCTATAGTTGTCACAAGAACTGTGATTCCTTTTTTAAAAATAGGGATAATAATAGCTCTGGTAGAATCCTTTTGAACCATGTCTTTATCATAAAAGATATTCAAAATTTCAGTCATCCATATGGTAACTGAAACATTACCAGCTATAAGCATTTCTGTAGTAATTTCATCTACCCCTGGGGATTTGTGTAGTTTAGAAACAGCCAAAGTACTGTATGTACAGTATAAATTGTTTAATTTCTACAATTTCATTGTTGCTTTGGAATAAATTTCCTAGAACCAAAATGATAATCTGAAGTGATTCTGCTATGCAGATATGTTCTTTTGCTTTCCTCTTTCTAGTACCTGGCTCACTCATGTTGTTTTACTAGATTAATGTCCACCTTTATTTGATGTTAATAGCCAAGTTGTTGATTGGCACTTCTGTCTTGCTAAGGCAATATATTTAAATATGGATACCAGTCCTTTTACTAGGGTGACAGGAATAATGGTTTTTTGTGAATGATGACTTTCACAGTTGTTTACCAGAAACACTGAATTGATGACATTTGTAAATATTACTTTCCACATTCATCATATTAGAACTCCATACTATGACATGTAAATTTAACTGCAAATTTTAAAATTCTAAAACATCTCCTAACCACAATGCATTAGTTTGTTCACTGTTCCATCAACATCAGGTGGTCAACGAGTTAATGGAAGTAACTCACATTATATCTACAGGCCCTCTTGCGGTGTTTTCATTTTAATTTACCTGTTTGGTAATTTCTAAAGAGTAATATTCATAATGGGGGTAAGTGTGTACTTTCAGTGTTACAAATTTTATCCCTATTAAAATTTTTGTATATATTTTTCAATAAAATTTAATTGAAACTGAGTTGGGGAGGAATTAGTATGTTGGCTCTTAATGAATGCTTAGGTAAATTATTTTGAATTATGGTACTGTTTTTAATTGTTTTTCATTTAAATCTTCCACATCTTCCTGTACTCTCATCTCTAATGTTCTCTATATTTTGTTTATATGCTTATTTTTATCATTTAAAACTCCAATAGGGTTACTTAATTTGATTTTATATATCCCTCCTAAAGGTTGATTTTGGTCCCTGTCATTAACAATCAAATGTTTAAAACTTGTTATAATTGTGAGAGAGACTTGTTTATTGTAAGATCTTAATAAATGCTGAATTGTCTTTGTAAACTTCAGTATTTATGGGATTGCTGTTGTATAATTTAATTCTTTAGGTGGAGGTGGGGGGGGGGATCTTGCTTTTAACTGTATTTACTGTATTTTTTCCATTTGACTTTACTAATATTTAAAAAATTCCATTTTCTCTAAACTATTTTATTAATCTAATATAAATAGTTCATAATATTTCTGTTAATGCTTAAATCTGTCATTTATTTTGTGACTTCCAAGTTTTTTAGTCATTTATGCATATAGCGCATAATTTACATTCTCAGACTTTTGAGGATCGGCAAACTCTAAGCATAAGAAAAACAGTGTCATAGAAAATTAATTTGCTTTAAAAACAAGATAATTTCAATAAAAACTGAAAAATATATCAGAAAAGTGATAAAGAACTATTGAAAAAAATTCATTTTGAGAATGAATTATTTTAATATAAAGTTGCATAACTGAAACAGAAAAGTTTAATTGTAAAATTCTGGCTGAAATTTTGGTTCAAAATTGCAATTTCCTTACCTTATTATTTGGTTATTTTACAATTAGTTTATTTGAATGAAATGTAATTAAAAGTATTATTAAGCCCTACTTTTTAAAAATTGCACTTTGAGGCTAATTGCTTATTCCAATGGTTCTTCCAATATCTGCCATTAATGATAACTAGTAGTTTTATTTTTGATCACTTCAAATTAATTATTGTTTATAATCACAGTATACATTTGAGAAGCATTACAATGAATTTTATAAGCATTAGAGCAAAAAAGAACTTGTCTCTAAAATCAAAAGTATTTTAAAATATTGACTGAAAACCACTGTGTGTAGTTCCAGATGACTCAATTTCTGGTTTCAAATACGGTCAAGCCTACACCAAAAGTCTGACCCTGCCTACTTGTGGTGCAGGTCTTTAATACCTCTCAAAAGAGATACTCTCTTGTGGAAGGGAATAGAAGGGGAGGGTTGCTAGATCATTGTGTCCTACTGATCTGGACTACTATGGCTAGTTTTCTTTTTTTATACCTTGTGGAGGAATATTCAACATAAGGATCCTGGTGCTAACCATATATATATATCAACCTGAAATCAATAATGGTTCTGAGCTTGATTATGGTTCCTGAATTTGTTGCACTGGTGGGCTTCTTTGAGGGAAAATCTTCCACTGTGTTTTCCATTTGTGAATTGATAGCCCCAAGTGAATAGATTCACAGGATACATTTTATCAGCTGGTGGATAATCCTGATATGAAGTCGTCATAGGTACTTAAACTCTTGCTTCTATGGGTATCATCAAACCTACATTGGATGAAGTCTTACAGTATAGATGGCTTCAGCTTTTAGTAGTGGGGGAAACAATTCCTTGCCTTATAGCTGCAATTTGGAGCTGTTTGATATTGTCAGCACTTCTTCTTTCATTAAACATAGTTTCTTTAACCCATCAAGGGTCCAGCCTGAAAAGCTGATTTACATCCAGAGATCCACTATTTTTTCATTATGATCAGCCAAAATAAAATTTACTTTAGAAAGTTTTTGCCAAATTACTAATGAAAGGAATTATGACATCTTATATCCCAAATTAATCAACATTTAATTTTAGATTTTGTGAAAATATAATATTTAACCAAAAAGACATCTAGTTTTATTTTAATAGGGCTTTTATAGAGGTATGTAGTAAAAAAAATGCATCTGGCAATGCATATAAAAATTTATTTTAAAAAACCTAATAGACAGAAATGATTATAATGCACATGAATAGAAAGGCTATTTATTTTTCAATAGCAAAAATATTAATATTTACTTGAAACAAGAAAATTACTCCTGTTTTGTAAGTTTTTTTTTATTCTTGATACCCTACTTTGAGAAAAGTCTAGGCTTTCAGCTAACTGTGCCAAGTCATATCAACAAGTCAAATTTGAAATTTTTTAAATAACTAATCAACTGAAATATATCCTGTCCTTTTTCAGGGATACAAGCCTATATGCATGAACCTGCAAGAAACAAATTAAAACCACTGTGTGTAGTTCCAGATGGATAATTGGAGACAGCCACAGATTCCACAATCTGCCATTTTTCAGTCATTTGTTGGAACCAAGATGGAGATAGTCTAGCTTGAAGGGTGTTGTCATCCTTGTGAGCCACCACTCTCCGTTCCATCATTCCCTCACCACCTCCTTAGTGGTGGTTGCCATCCCCTTTGTCATGGGAGTTTCTTTTAACTGTCTGCTCTGCTTATCTTCTGGGCAGATCTTGATGACTTCATCCCACAGCTGCCATCCCCACTTTCATTTCATGGGGAACTTCACCACTGTCTACTTTGGCATAGTACTGACACCAGTTGAATGGCTGATATTCTTGAACAATGGCTTATAAATCCTTCACTCCCCCTATTGAACACTGCCATAAGTATATATTTTTTCTCCCCAACCTGCACTTACACTGCCATTGACCTTTCCATCTGCCTCTCCTTGATCCTTCCGCTCTTTAAGTTGTAGTTTGAGGACATCATCATCATCATAATCCTCAAGGAGCATGGGTACTCTATTACCAGTCTCATTAACAGCTCGAATGAAAGAGTTCATCTCATCAAAATCATTTGCCAAAAGGGCTAAATCATCAGCATAATCTAAATCAGAAATTTAAAAGTCTCTAGACCATTTAAGCTCAAAATCCTTCCCTTGCAGTGAATTTCGCATAACATAATCAATAACCAAACTAAAGAGAAAAGGGGACAAAGTGACCCTTCCCAAAGACCAGAAGCAATGCTAAACCAATTGCCACAACTTGACCAACTGTCACACATGACTCAGTGTTATTATAGAGAGCTTTCATTACGTTAATTAACTTCTCTGGTATGCCATAAGATCTCACAATCATCCACAAATTTTTATGATCAACAGAGTCAAAAGCCTTTCTGAAATCTACAAAGCTAGTAACCAAACACAGATAAGATAATATTTCTAAGAGTCCAGTGGTTTTTATGTATTATTTTGATTTTGAGTAAAGTTAGGGATAACCATTTTGTTAATTTTTTAAAATTAAAAAATGTTTGCTGGAACTTTAAACATTTCTTAAGAAGCTACCTAAGTGAGAAATCTGATCAACACACTCCCTACCAATTTTGAATCCACATTGCTCATCACACAATTGTCCATAAACCAGATTCTTAATTCTATTAAGTACAGTGATGCAAAGAACTTTACCTGGAAAGAAATTAGGCTCATACCTCTATTGCTAACAAAAGAACTGCAATCACCTTTTCTTAAAATAGAGATAATAAAAAACTGTGATAAAATCCTTAGGAACAATGTTTTTATCATAAAAGATATTCAAAATTTGAGTCATCCATGCTAATCTTCATTGCCAACTTTTTATCATCACGATCTTTTTGTGCCTATGTCAGCAACACTCTCGTTGCCTTTCACCCAAGAGTAAGGGTGCTACAAGGCTGTGTTCTTACTGTTACACTTTTTACCAATGAGATAAATTCTATTACTGGATTTCAGGGTGCAATTATTCCTAGGTTTTGGTGGTGAAAATGTTAAATCCTCTCCACCATCAGCATTCTGTACTTGTAAAAGGCTTTCCACACCTCATCGGTCCAGATTCTTTACATTGAGAGAGTAATGAATCTTTTTTATCTTTACCATGAGTAGTTTTCCATATAGTATGTGTCTAAATTGAAATCCCTGCTGGACCATCCCATTTGGGACTGTATTTTTGATCTTAAGTTCGAAATTCTATTTACTAATCGCCCAACTACCATTCGTATTTTCAGGTTGCATATTTGATGTTACCTGAAAGACATGAATGTCAATCTTGATAGTGTTTCCCAGTGTAATGCTCCAAAACATTTTTAAACTTTTTTTCTTTGGACATTTTGACTGATTCAAATTAAATTAAAACTCTGGATACTGTATCAGGTGCCAGGCAATATTAACTTGCCAAATAAAGTTAAATGAGGTATGTGGGTGTTACTTATTGAGTGAGAAATCAAAAGATTGTCAAATTTTTAATAGTTATATCTTAATCAAAATCAATTATTTTGCTCAAGAGAAAAAATAGCAAAGTCAAAATATTCATATAACAAACAAAGTTTAGTTCCAAAAAATTCATGACTCACCATATAAACTGATGAATACAAAAGTAGACTGAGCAAATAAAAACTCATTTAAACATCTCCAAAACTGACAAACTTCTCAGCTAACATTGTTCTCATTACTATCTCATACTGACTGTCTCCACTATCATCACTGACCCTTAGGTTACTGACTCCGTGACCTAAAGTCACTTAGTATACATGCAGCATACAACTGACACATGTGTTGTATGCTGGGAAAAACATTTGCATAATCTGACGCTCCTGCTGGCTATGACGTAAGAAGGGGCATGTCCTTAACGTGCACATTAGCAGCTGTTAGTCAAAAGTCGGAGTTGCACATGCACAACTCCTTTAGCAATTAGAATGAGTAAAAATGATGGCCAACTAAAAATAATCCCTAAAATGATAAATATAACATAAATAAAGTAAAATTGGTTAAGGAAAAGTAAAAATGAATGGGTGGAACATCACAACTCCTCCTCCCAAAGGGAGTCAAAATTTGACTTAACAGATTTTGATGAGCAATTTTGAATAAAAGGACACTTTCTACATCATTTACATATTGCTGAAGATAAATAAAGTAACGAGTATGCATACGCAAATTTGATAAGACGATCTACTCTCACTTTGACACAATCTTTCATCGCAACCAAAGGTACCTCCTCCCCGTCCTCCTAATTTTGTGTCTAGCTTCGTAGTGTAAATACATACCAATGGCTGTGGCAGTTAACTACCTACTAGCATTAATTGGTCTAATTAGTATCACACTCTGATACAATTCCAAAAGTTGCATACTATAACCTTTACGAAAAAGCTTGTTAATGTCACTCCTAATTTGCGTAACTTCTGAAAAGGTTAAAGAAAAATTCAATTACATCAAATTCTGCTCATTCACAGAAAATAAATACAGATGCATCAAGCAGGATGCATAACTTCTGCTTATTCCCTTAACAACAGTCAAATATGTCAAATCTAATCTTCTTCGTGCCTGCCATACTTAAAAAAATGGGTATTGGTGTGATGTTCCACCCATTCACTTTTACATTTCCTTAATCAGTTTTACTTTTTTTACGTTTATTTATCATTTTGGGGATTTTTTGTGGGTGGGGGGAGGGGGGCATTGCAATTCTCACTTCCGAACTGGAGTTGCGCATGCGCAACCCCAACCTTTTGTTTGTCAGCTGTCAATGCATGCATGTAGGACACTACCCCTCTTGCGTCATAGCTAGCGCAATCATCAGATTATGCAAATGTTTTCCCGGCGTGCAACAGACACGTGCCGGACTTTACATAGTATGTTATAACTAAGTGACGTTAGATCAGTGTAGTCAGAAGAGCGATAGATTTACAGTATAGTTAGTAGAGTTGTAGGAGGTAGAATTGAGAGATAGTTAGTGGAGAGAATGAGAATTGTCAGTGGAGATGTAGTATTGTAGTGGAGAGAGATGCAATAGAGGTTTTGATAGATCTGAGTTATTAGTACTCCAACTTTTGTATTCATTGATTTTGGTGAGTCTTTGAATTTTTTTTGGTAATAAACTTTGTTTCTTTTAGAAACTTTTGAATTTTTGCTATTTTTCCCTTTAGCAACGTTAATTGATTTTTTTATTATTTAAACTTTAATTAAACTTGGCAATCCTTTTTGAATTCTTACTCGATAAGTAATGCTAGAGAAATACCTAATGAACCCTATTTCAACTTTATTTGGCAAGTTAATATTGCCTGGCGCCCAACAAACTATCCAGAATTTTGAATAAATTTGAATCACACAAAAGATCCAACTTGAAAAGTTAATAATCTTTGGAGCATTACGTTGGTATTCCATTAAATTCTCCTAATTACAAGCAAAGAATACTTGAAGCTAAGAATTTCATTTTGCAAAAAGTGGGAGTGTAATCATTCGCTAAAACTTCACCTAAATGCAATAAATCACGAGTTTGCTGAAATGAAAGTAGCATTAATTTCCTCCCTTCATTTAGCTTTATGTTCCCTTCCCAAAGGAGTTTTGCTAGTGACCGTCTCATTAAAACTAGACTTTGTCGGTGAGGACAGCTCAAAGAAGGTACAAAAACTTCAAGACATCATGGTCAGCTCATATATATGCAAACAAATGCTGCCAATGCCAACCTAATAATTATGCATCATTGACACATCAATATCACTGATGACGCTGAACAGATTAAAACACGTATACATCGTATCTAAGAGTAAAGAAAAGCTGTATCAATAATTTATCATATACGATGTTAACATTTCATCCAATACAATTCCATCAAAATTTTACAATAAGAATCAATTTAAATACAAAAATGCACTTCAAATACATAAATACACTTAAAATACAATTTATGCAATCACTGTATACTAAATTCTCTTTCACTCTCATCATTCACATCCATAAACATTTTTATAATTCCTAAATTCCTAAATGTGACTTACAACACCCAATTCAGCTTTCAGTCAGCTGAAATAAAAACATCTGCAAAAATTTATAATTACACTTGAAATCACATTAATATAATATATAACTCTTTATGGTTCAACTAGAACTTCAGATGAACCAGAATACATAAAAAAATTCTAATCACTTCACACTGTAAACTCAAACTATAAACCTAGAATAATAAATTCACTTTTTAAAAGTATCGAAACTCCAAAGTTTCAACATTAAGTTAAACATTTCAAAATCTCTAAGTATAAAAAACAATAAATAATCTTCAATCATCTCCATCTTTATTTGTTCCAGAGAAAAGAAATAATACAGCATAAATAATTAGTACCACAGTGGAAGAATAATAATATACTTACATTTTTACTGTTGGCACTCCATTTGATAAATCATCATCCTGTCGTTTCTCAGTGATTTCATTCCCGCATCAGTCTATAAGCTAAGTGTAGGCACTTCTGAAGATTTCATTGGTGACATCATCTATTCTATGTTGACTACTTTGTTGCCTGTTGTTGCTCTGTAGGCTGTGGTCATCTCATTTCTATGTGCTTTTCTCTGAAGAGCCTGACTTTGTGCTTTCCAGGTTTACTGCTGCCTGTTTCTAAATGACACTTCAACAGTTGAAAATTTCTTAATAGGTTAGACTCATCATGATTTTATTTACACTCAAAACAATTTCTGGGTTGCTTCGCTTATCTTCATCTAATAGTTCTTCATTAACATTATTTTTCTTTAAAACTTCTACTTCAAAACTTTTCTCATCAACTAATTTGGCACTATTTTCCTCTAAAACTTCTGTTTTAAAGGAAAATTTCTCACTATCAATTTTTTCTCACTATCCTTTTCTCACTATCAATGTGCTTTGCATCATCAACTTGTTTCTCTATATTCCCATTACTTAAACTGATAGGACATTTTACATAAAATTTCTTCCTGAACATCCTGCTTTTGACTACAAGATAAATTAGAAAGTCCACTGGACCACAGCTGCAATTTCAATTCACAATTGTGGTTAATATCATCTAAAACTTTCTCATTTGGACATGAAAGATCAGATCTTGTATCGATGTGATCTGTTAATTCAGTTTCTTCATGACAAGGCTTCACAAAAATTTATTTAAAAACATTGGGTACCAAGAGAGGCAAGACATATCTCATGAGAGGGCTTTTTTTGAGAATATTTAATCTCCCACTTCAAGATCCTAATTTAAGTTTCCCGGATTGCCATTTTTTTTTGTAGCCTATGCTCCAATTGCTCTAGTCAGCCAGAAAAATTACATCTGAAAGTTTCTCTGTTAATTGTAGCAAAGGGTTTTGGTCTAATTTCATTGTTAGAAGCTTGACGTGAAACATAATCTCTGCTTCATTTGTTCTGCAATGTTGTAGGTGTGTTCTGCACAAATTGTCGGGACTGTGTAACTTCCGGTTGTGCAGGAGTCATTTTGTGAGACTCAGCCTGATATCTCTGCTTTGGCAAGGATTGCATACATTGTTGATTTAATGCAGTTTTTGCAAATTCTCTTCTTGCAGTGACTTTTGAGCCAATTTGACTAAAGTTGAAACTGAATTTACATTTCATACTTCTAAAAATTCCCTTATGGGCAACAGTAATTGAGACATAATGCAGTTTGTTTTTTCAATTATGGCGGCATCAGCATCATACAGCGGGTATAACTCTACTGTTCCCCAGATGAATTTTTCGATATCATCTCCTTCTCTTTGTCTTCATGAAAACAGTTCTGAATCTAGATGTGTAAAGTCATTGTGAGGAGGATAAATTTCCAAAAGTTCGTTTTTAAGGTCTTTCCAAATTTCTATTCCATGACTATATCCTATGTTATTCCACCATTGCTTAGCAAATCCAATTAAACAAGATACTGCGAAAACCATCTTTTTGTTGCCGGACACTTTATGTAAACGGAAATGCTCTTCCATGGCCTCAACAAATGTCCGAAATGACAGGGTTTTGAACTGTTGAACCTAATCTCAGGTAAAGGGCAATTAACATAATGACTACAGTTAATAAATGGATTTCAACTAGGCAACCCGTCATTGAGATGGTTGATAATACTCTGTTGTATCACTTGATTCTGACAGGACAAAAGATGGAACTTTACGTTCAAAGTTTATATGTTTGAGCTGACGTAGCATTGTCAGCAAATTTAGGGATTGTTGTCGTTCCCCTTTTCTCCTGAGGATATTTAAGCAGATTTATTAACACTTCTGCTTCTTTCATCACATTCTGCAACCTATCTTTTACTTTTACTAAGTCAGGAGTCATTATAGCAGAATTGGCCATATTACTAGCAGACATGTTTATCGGTCTGTCAAAATTTTGAATTTTGGAAATTTTAAAACTTTTTATCTTGAGTAGCGCTCAAAGGTACTGATATACAACAATACAGTACTAAAACTATACTAAGCTTGCAGTAAACTCACCCATCAGAAAGTTTATCTATTGTGTGTCCGGACACTTCTAATCTTTACGTAAATACAATAAAGATCTTAACTATCAGCAATAACCGTGATGAAACTTCAGTACCTTTGACTAATACAAAAGTTAAACTTCTTGTTCAACAAAAAATTTCGTCTTATGTTGCTGTTAAATCTAAGATTAGTATATATATAACTCATCATCGTGATCCTCAACCAGCCATGGGCTACAGAGGTCCAACCAGACCATGCAATTTAGTTCTCTAAGCATATCTGTCATGAGCTACATCTGCTGCATCTGGCCATTGCACACAAATTCTAACAATGTCCTGTTTGACATTATCAGCCCACCGCATCCTAAGTCTTCCCCTCTTTTTGAGGCCTTTAAGCACACTGTTCATAACCCTATTCGCCAATCTATAATTATCCATATGAGCAACATGGCCAAATCAACGGAGTCTCTCTCTACAATATGCTGCTCAAAGGAGGTTGCAGGCTCCTTTAAATAAACTCATCGTTACTTAGAAGGTTGAACCACCTAATGCCCAAGATACTACGTAAGCATTTAGAATCAAAAGCATCTAGTTTCCTCTTATCTTGTTTACAAAGTGTCCAAGTTTCACTACCATACCTAACCCTAGAAAGAACCAAACTATCATACAATTTAATTTTAGTCTTTAAGTGTATAAGCCTATTTCTTCACACTCTCCATAGATTCCTAAAACTCCCAGCAGCAATCCCTATTCGTCTGTTAATCTCATGCTGCACATCACCGTTATCTGTTACATAGCTCCCAAGATAATTAAACTGTGACACCTGCTCAAGACTGCAACCATTCAGATTAACTGAATCACAGCCTGCCTGACTAATTTTCATCACTTTAGTTTTCTCTCTGTTTATAACCAAATCTATCTACTACCAGTTTCATCAACAGCTCGAGTGAAAAAGTTCATCTCATCAACATCATTTGCCAAAAGGGTTAAATCATCAGCACAATCTAAATCAGAAATTTTTGTATCTCCAGCCCATTTAAGGTCAAAATCTTTGCCTTGCAGTGAATTTCACATAACATAATCAATAACCAAACTAAAGAGAAAAGGAGATAAAATGCACCCTTGTTGAACACCAGAAGTAATGCTAAACCAATTGCTACAAGACTTACCAACTCTCACACATGACTCAGTGTTATTATAGAGAGCTTTCATTAAGTTAACTAACTTGTCTGGTATACCATATGATCTCACAATCAACCTCAAATTATGACGATCAACAGAGTTGAAAGCCTTTTTGAAATCAACAAAGCTAGCCACCAGAGGTTTCTGAAACTCTAAACATTTCTCGAGAATCTGCCTAAGTGAAAATATCATCTACACATCCCCTACATCTTCCGAATCCACGTTGCTCATCATGCAATTGACTGTCAACCAGGTTCTTAATTCTATATATCACAATCGTGCAAAGAACTTTACCTGGAACAGAGAGTAGACTGACACCCCTATAGTTATGACAAGAACTACAATCACCTTTTTTGAAAATAGGGATAATAATAGCTCTGGTAAAATCCTTAGGAACCATGCCTTTATCATAAAAGGTATTTAAAATTTCATGATCCAAGTGGTAAATGAAACATTTCCAGCTCTATGCATTTCTGTAGTAATTTCATCTACCTCTGGGGATTTATGAAGTTTAAGTTTAGAAATAGCCAAAATAACTTCAGATTGTGTTATAGGGCCAACATTAAAGCCACCAACGCATCTATCATCATTGCAAACAATGGGAGTAGAACTAACCACATTGTTTAGAACATCACTGAAATGCTCAGCCCACTTAGCCATTACAGAATCCTCACCTTCTATAACCTTACTTTTTTATCCTTAAACCCCTATATACCTGTCTGTTTTCTACCACACAAAGCATTAACTATCTGATAAAGTTCACTAACTGATCCTTTACACATTTATTAAGCTCTCTGTAATGTTTTCTATTAGGACTAGTAGGGTATTGATTAAGGACCTTCCTCAGTTCTTTCTTTCTGAAATATGCTCAAGTACCTTATCACTCAAATAATTCTGTCTCTTCTGCTCCTTTTTTCCTATAAGAGTACTTTTAGTTTCTAAAAAAGCCTGTTTAAAATGGTCCCATTCTTCCTCAACTTCAGTAGTAAGCAAACCATGACTGTCATAATGACTAAGTAGCTTATCATGGTAAGGTTTAGCTATAACTGGGTCTTTCAGAGCTTCAGTATTAAAGGTAAATTTTTTAACCTTAGCACAACATTTCTTAAGTTTAACTTGGAAGACACTTTTAACAAGGTAATGGTCAGATCCAATTTCAGCTCCCCTATATGACTTGGTATTCCTAATAGAACTAGACCATTTGGTGTTAATTAAAATATAATAAATCACATTCTTATGCAGCCCATCTGGTAAAACTCATGTGTACTTATGTATGTCACAGTGTTTGTAGTAAATGTTAGTTATTCTCAAACCATTAAGTTTGCTTAATTGTAGGAGATGTTGCCCATTGCCATTGCAACTACCAATAGCAAAAGGGCCTATCACTTCTCCCCAAAGGTCAGAGTCAGTACCAACTTTCACATTGAAGTCGCCTAGAACAAGGGTAATATCTCCTTTCTTGACAAAATTCAAATATCCTGAAGTTGTCTGTAAAACCTATCCTTCTCATCCTCATCAGCATCCTCAGTGGGGCATAACAGCAGATAACATTCAAGTGTTTAACGCTTGTCTGAAATTTTGCTGTAAGAAACCTTTAATTAATGCACTTGTATCCTAGAAGAGCATCACTAGTGTGTCTGCTAAGAAGTGGTGTCACTAGTGTGTCTGCCCTGAAACTATGAAGCCACATCACTAGTGTGAAGTGGCTTCATAGCCCCTGAAGCCACATCACTAGTGTGTCTGCCCTGAAAAGAGAAATTTAAGATTATTTTTAAGTATCTGACTTTTATCTGTCCGTCTGGTTCTCTGACCTCTGCTCAGGATTATCCACCAACTGATAAACATATCCTCTGAATCAGTTCACTTGTGGTTGTCAACCCACAAACTAAAAGAAAACACAGTGGAAGATTTTCCCTCCACAGAAACCCACCAGTGCAGCAAATTCAGGATCTATAATCAAACTCGGAGCCTTGTTTCAGTCTAGTCCAGTAGATTTATATGATCAGCAGAAGGACCCTGTATGGTTGACCACTCCTCAGCAGGGTAGAAAAAAAAAAGTAGCCATAGTTGTCCAGATCAGTAGACCACACTAATCTGGCAGCCCTCTCCTTCCATTCAATTTCGCAAGAGAGTATCTCTTTTGAAAGGTACTAACGGCCTTAACCACGAGAAGGCGGGGTCGGACATTAGCTGCTAAGCCTGACCAGTTCTAAGCATCATCACAGGGGATTGATGCATAGCTCTCCTTCCAGTGACTACTAGCTACCATTTACAGACCATATATAACTACCTCAAGAATTTGTTAATTTTTACAATCACATTAAATAGCATACAATTTATACATATATAATATATACAGTTCCTGTGTTCGGTGCACCACTTTTTTATTGGCTCTGTAATGCTCCAAAAAAGCTTTAAACTTTTTCTGTTTGAAAACTCCTTTCTGCCACAAATATATTTCACTATTACTAGAATTATTTTTATCATTTATCCCAGCATTCTATTCGTCTTTCACACCTTTCGGATCGAAACTGTAATTAACAAAAGCTTTCTTAGAGAGTATGCAGAGTTGTAGTTTCAAAGTTCCCTGCAATTTAAAGTAGGTCATGTAGCAGGTGCAGTGACCTTTTTATTGCTCACACGTGCAGTAAAATGACTCTATGCTGAATGTTTTCTGAAAGAGTTCTTCTTGGATATAGGAAAATGTGGCCATACATCTGTCAAGTCAGTATTAACCTTCATTTCCATTTCTATAGATTTATTTTACTTTCTCTTATTAAATAAATTAATTAATTATTAAATAATTATTATCTTCTTTCATTATTGATTTTTTCATCAGCTGATCTATTAATCTTTTGAGGTTATGCTATATTGTATTGCCAGCTTTACAAGTTATTGCAGATATTATTTAACATCACATTATGTTAGCTGTTAAATTTTCTTTTATTATTTATTACTTTTCCAATAAAATAAACTTTGATCTGGTATCATTTTCTGAAAATGAATGAGGTCTTGGATACTGAAGCAAATTTATTTCTGTTAGTTTATTTCCGTAAATTAGTAATCTTTCGGTCATCTAATCTAATCGATCTTTCTGAGTTATGCTATGTTGGAAGTCCGGTTTAAAAGTTATTGCAAATATTTTATTTAATATCCCATTAGGTCATATATAATTTTTCATTTATTATTTCTTGGTTTTTTAATAAAAAACTTTGAGCTTGTACCGTTTTTTGAAAATGAATGAGGTCTTGGATATTGAAGCAAAATAGACTTCCTTGGCATGGAAATCTGTCCTCGTGTAGGAGGGCAATTTTGAGAAGGTTTACCCCCCCCCTCCCACTGCTAAACTCACTGTAAAGGTTTCACTCCCCCTCCCCCCTTATAAAAATTTCATTTTGAAAAACTTGCGAGTTTTATGTTTATATTGAATGATTTTGAAAACACCCCCTGGTATCTTGGCTGTGCCACTCTGACAATATAACATTTTTTTTTTGCTTTGGTGCACAAACCTTTCTGCACTTATCCAAGATCACCAAACTTCAACACCCGAAGAAAAAAAATTCATAATGTTTAATAAAAAAGGCAGCAAAGGATTTTTTTTCCATTTCATAACTAGTTCAAAAAATCCCTTGAATGTGAGAAGTCACTTTGTATAACACTGGCCATGTTTAAAATATATGATAGAGAAAGAAATCATTAAAAGAAATAAAAATCATGTGTCAGATTAAATATTATATTATTCAAGAGGAAATTTCCTTTTAAGGGCGGGAGTGGCTCAGTTGGTAGCACAGCAGGCTCATAATCTGCAGTTCCCAGGAGGGGCGGGGGTGGCTCAGTTGGTAGCGCACCAGGCTCGTAATCTGTAGTTCCCAGGTTCGAGTCCCAGCTGGGTCAGCATATATGCTGTCAGTCTGATAAATAGCACATATGCTGTCAGTTCACAAGTATTGACCTTTGATACTGGAGTATTGTATGTAAATATCAAAGGTCAATACTTGTGAACTGACAGCATATGTGCTACTTTCTATGATCACATCCATGTGTGCTTACATCCATAACAAAGACAGCACCAAAGGGATCATATCATGTCACTTAACCAGCTGCAGCCAGCCGGACTTTCCACGAAATATGGTAATGTTATGACTATTACTTTGAACCTTTCTTGTTTTAAAGATTGCTTTAAGTTCTGTCTTACAAATGTAACAACTCTTACCATGACTATTTAAGAGATAGTCAGTGTGTAAATGTGATTGCTCCTAGGCTCACTCCCTTAAAACAGCATAAATCGTGTATTAAATTTTGTTTTAAAAAATGAATATGTAACATTAGTGCCAGTTCAAGTTAAATTTTTTTAGTTTGCCTCTGCAGTACTCTGATTTAATTTTTAAAAAATTTTTTTGTGGTGTGGGGTGGTGAAGAGGGGTAGGTTTAATGGGACAAAGGATCAATCTCTGATGTTTGAAGTAATTTGCTATCTCTAGTTATATTTTTTTTCAATTTGCTATAGATTT
Source organism: Ryuthela nishihirai (assembly GCA_038380435.1). Classification (NCBI taxonomy): domain Eukaryota; kingdom Metazoa; phylum Arthropoda; class Arachnida; order Araneae; family Heptathelidae; genus Ryuthela; species Ryuthela nishihirai. Next base: position 66,071,328 of record JAWZYU010000024.1, read on the forward strand.
TTTTTTTCATAGAGTTACAGTTGGATAAAAGTTATTTAAGGTAATGTGTGGTGATTGGGGTTGTAGCTGTTAAAAAAAAGTAAATAATAATAATTTTTCTCTAATTTAGGATTTGATAAGTGACCTTTGGGGAGGGGTAGTAGGCCCTTTTGGTATTGGTAGCTGCAATGGCAATGGGCAGTGTCTCCTACTGGTAAGTCTTTGTTAGAATTGGTGTGCAGTGGTCCGATGCAGCAGATGTAGCTCAGGACAGATGTGCTTGGAGAACTAAATTGCACTGTCTGGTTAGACCTCTGTAGACCATGGCTGCTTGAGGATGATGATGATGATGGTGGTGAGTAAACTTAATTGTTTGAGAATAACCAATACTTATTGCAAACACCACAACATGCATAAGTACACATGGGCTTCACCAGATGGGCTACATAAGAATATGATAAATTATATATTAATTAACAGTAAATTGGCTAGTTCTGTTAGGAATACCAGGTCACATAGCAAAGCTCAAATTGGATCTGACCTTGTTAAAAGTATCTTGCAACTTAAACTTAATAAGTGCTGCACTAAGGTTAAAAAATTTACCTTTAATTCTGAAGCTCTGAAAGATTCAGTTATAGCTAAAGCTTACCATGATAGGTTACTTAGTCATTATGACAATCATGGTTTGCTTAGTACTGAAGTTGAGGGGATGGGGTGGCTCAGTGACAAAATCTCAGATTTTTGTCAGGCTCATAATTTTCAGTTCCCAAGTTCAAGTCCCAGCTGGGCCAGCATTGAGATTTATCTCCACAAAACTCCCTGCCCTGCCCATGGTCAAAAGGGGACACTGATGGGCTTGGAAAAGCTGCTGTCTGTCAGATGGGACGTTAAGCTGTGGCCCCATGTGCAGGATAGCCATACCCTGTGCACGTTAAAGAACACACTGGATGGAACAGCTGTTGGGACACTACCATCTGTCTCCCAACAGCTGTTCCCGTGGGTTGCCACCCCCAACCTTCTCTGACACTTTGGGGTCCTTGTGACCTGGCCATTTAGCCCATGGTGTGCAAAAAAATGCTGCTCAAAGGTGAAACAACCCAACCTACTGAAGATGAGGAAGAATGGGACCATTTTAAACAGGCTTTTTAGAAAACTAAAAGTACTAAAGGTACTATTTTATGAACAAAGGAGCAGAGGAGGCAGAATTATTTGAATGATAAGGCATTTGAGCTTATTTCTGAAAGAAAGAACTGCAGGAATATCCTTAATCAATACCCTACTAGTCTTAATAGAAAGCATTACAGAGAGCTTAATAAACATGTAAAGGATCAGATAGCTGCTGATAAGAACCTTTGGCTTGATGGCTTGGCTGACAAAGCCAAGGAAGCAGTTAGACAACACAACAGCAAAGAGCTGTACCAGATAGTTAATGTTTTGTGTGGTAGGAAACGGACAGGTATACAGGGATTGAAGGATAACAAGGTAAGGTTACAGAAGGTGAGGATTCTGTCATGGCTAGGTGGGCTGAGCATTTCAGTGATATTCTAAATATTGTGGTTAGTTCTATTCCCATTGTTTGCAATGATGATAGATGAATTTGTTGGCTTTATTGTTGGCTCTATACACAATCTGAAGTTATTTTGGCTGTTTCTAAACTTAAACTACATAAACCCCAGGGATAGATGAAAATACTACAAAAATGTTTAGAGCTGGCAATGTTTTGGTTACCACTTGGATGACTGAAATTTTGAATATCTTTTATGATAAAGGCATGGCTCCTTTACAAGAGCTATTATTATCACTATTTTTAAAAAAGGTGATTGCAGTTCTTGTGATAACTATAGAGGCCTCAGTCTACTTTCTGTTCCATGTAAAAGTTCTTTGCATGATTGTGCTTAATAGAATTAAGAATCAGGTTGATGGGCAATTTCATGATGAGCAATGTGTATTCAGAAGTAAGGGGATGTGTAAATCAGATATTTTCACTCAGGCAGATTCTTGAGAAATGTTTATGGTTTCAAAAACTTTTTTAGTTTACTAGCCTTACTGATTTCAAAAAGGCTTTCTACTCTGTTAATTGTCATAATTTGTGGTTGATCGTGAGATCGTATGGCATACCAGACAAGTTAGTTAACATAATGAAAGCTCTCCATCATAACACTGAGTCATGTGTGAGAGTTGGTAAGGCTTGTAGTAATTGGTTTAGCATTGCTTCTGCTGTTCGACAAGTTTGCATTTTGTCTCCATTTTTCTTTAGCTTGGTTATTGATTAGGTTATGCGAAATTCACTGCAAGAAAAAGTTTTTGGCCTTAAATGGTCTGGAGATATGAAAGTTTCTGATTTAGATTATGCTGATGATTTATCCCTTTAGGCAAATGATGTTGGTGATGAACTCTTTCATTTGATGCATTGATGAGACTGGTAGTAGAGTTGGTTTGGTTATACAAAGAGAAAACTAAAGTGATGAAAATTCATCAGGCAGGCTCTGATTCAGTTAAGCTGAATGGTTGCAGTCTTGAGCAGATGTCACAGTTTAATTGTTTTGGGATGTGCAGTATGAGATTAACAGATGAATAGAGATTTCTGCCAGACTTTTTTTTCTATTAAATGTTTCTGTTAACACAGGTTTACATGTATTTATTTTAAGGTTGTATTTTTTTAGTATGGGCTATAAATATGTATTATGAACATATTGAAACATCTGATAAATGTTGTGATTTTAGGTTCATTTTAGCAATTTACATTCTGTGTACTTTGTAGTTTCTATTCACACTATAATGTTACTTCATTGTCTACAACAGTATACTTTTATAATCTATATTATTCTGAAGAGCAATATTTTTCCTAGACTGTTGTAATGCTAATTGTTTTGCAAAATTGTGGTAAAATAAGCTGGAATGATCTACACTTTTTTTTTATCTTTTTCCATTTGTAACCTATAACCTTTGTGACATATTCTTGCCACACATATAATCTCACAGTATTTTTTGTAAAGTGCTTATTTTTTTATTTGCAGTATTTCAAGAATTTCCTACTGCTGAACAGCCTGCATTACTTTTGAGACAGTCATGCCTGTTACTATTGAGAGCTTTTTCTATATCTGTTGGTCTTCATGCTGATGGGGCACAGAAAGAAGCAGTAAATGCTTTATCTGGTCTTTTGCGATCACTTGTAATGACTGGTCACTGCCAAGGGCAAGGTGAGAGATTGCTTAATGTAAATCTTTAATTTCTGTTTTATATTATATGCAATAGTTCTTAAAGTATACAGTTACACTTAGTTATAATGTTTTCACCTAATAATAGCAAATATAGATGAGATAGTACAGTATAGTTTATAGAGCTGCCAACTAATGTAGTCATCAATTTGGAATTTATGTGAATTCTAGACTAAACAGAATTTCATATCACATCTTTCTGCACTCATTATTTTGTTTAAAAAAAAGGAAGGCACTCCCCTACACAAGTGGCAGGGTAACCTAGAACCTCTATTGGGTTTGACCTGGTTTCTCATGCAACATTCAAACTTATACACAGGTACATGCCTGTTGGTTTAGTAGCCAGGTAAGCTAACCACTAGACTACGTATGGGCTATCCTCAACCAAAGTAACCATAGGTTTTTGAATTCTAAACATTTCTCAACAATTTGCCTAAGTGAAAAAAAATTGAATTTACACATCCTCAATTATCCACAACTGAATTCTCCCTGTTCATCACTCAGTTGTCTATGAAGCAAATTCTTAATTTTTGTTAAGTACAACAGTGCGAAGTACTTTACCTGGAACACAAAATGCACTGATTCCCCTACAATTATCACAAAAATCTGTAATCAGCTTTCTTAAATAGGGGTAGTAATTGGCTCTGGTAAAATGCTTTGGAACAACACCTTTATCTTTAAAATTATTCAAAATTTTAGTCGGCCATTAGAAACATTCCCAGCTCTAATAATTTCAGTAGTAATTTCACTGCTACTGAGAATTTATACAGAGTAAACTATATAATATAATTCTATATAACTATAATATATTTTACTCTATGTATACTTATATAGAGTAAAAATATTAACAACATTATTATTAACCTTGCAGTGTCGGGTTTCTGAAACTGAACTCACTGTGGTGGCCATATTTGTTTTAAAGTGTTTTCAGAAAATAGAATAAACTGCTTTAGAACCTCATGAACCCTCTGAAGCCTCATTAGACCTTCTGAAGTAACTATTGACAGAAATATGCCATTTAATATACCAAAGGAAAGAGAATTTTATTGTGCTTAATAAAATGGCAGAAATTTGGAGAAAAAAATGGTAGGTTAAATTTTTTCAGTTTTTTTTTTTAAATTGCAAAATTTTTACTGTTTTTTTCCACTTTATCTTTAGTAAAATTTAAAAAAATGTATTTTTTCCCATTTTTTCTATATTATTTTATTATTCTAATATAAATAATTCATAATATTACCATTATTGCTGAAATCTTTCATTTATTTAGTTTTTTCTAATCCTCTGTGTTGTTTTCAATGCCAGAGGTTCGGCCATGCCCACACAGCATGCTGGGGCAAACACATCTGTGCTTGTTGTGGCAGTCAGGATCATCTCAAACCTGACTGCACAGCAGAAAAGGTATGCTATGTGAACTGTAGTGGTGAGCATCTGGCATACTCCCATAACTGTCCAAAGTGGCTGGAGGAGAAAGAGGTACAGTGTCTAAAGACCCTCAACAACATCTCCTATGCAGAGGCAAGAAAGCTGGCTGCACCACCTGCCCCATCTGGCAAAGTTTCCTATGCCAGTGCGGTCGTTGGAAGTCTTCGTTAAGATGACTTCCGTGGCAGTGCAGACTGATATCAACTTTCCACCTGCTGAATCTTTCTTTCCTGCTGCTGCCAAGTTCCTCTTGACACAGGCGAAGCCGAAGTCGGTGTTGATCTCGACATCAACTCCGGTTTCTATTCCTGTGTCTGTGCCTTCTGCTTTCACCTCCAGAAGGCTCCCTTACTCCTGACCACAGACAGCCAGACCTTCAAAACTCAAGGGGCCCCCACTGGGGCCAGAAAAGAAACTTTTAACCCCTCCTTGTTCAGCGGTCTCTGATCCATGTCACATGGAATGTCATGTTTTTCCAAACTGCCACTGGCAATGGTTAAAATAAACTGTAAGTCATTCGCCCAAGCTCCAAAGACCTCAGATGGCCACACTTTTACAATGGAATTGTCGTGGATTCCAGAGGAATATTGATGACATCAAGGTCCTTCTCAGGGCACATGAGCCCATCTGCATGTGCCTGCAGGAGACATACCTGCAGACAGCCAACGATACCACTATCCAGCACTTCTCTCTCATTTGTTTGGACTGGGATAGAGTGGTCCAGCCCATGGGAGTGTAGCCATCCTTGTGAGCAACCATTCTCCATTCCAGGTCATAACCCTCACCACCAACTAAGAGGCAGTTGCCATCTGCCTCTTTGTGGGATTTTTTTTTTTTGACTGTCTGCTCTGTCTACCTACCACCTGGGAGTCTTGTCTTCCGGGAAGATTTTGATGACCTCGTCTCACAGCTGCCATCCCCTTTTCTCAACATGGGGTATTTCAACGGACAGTCCTCTTTGGGGTAGTGCTGACAACAACAGGAGGAATGGGGTCCTTGAGTAGTGGCTCTTGGATCCATTACTCTCCCTATTGAACATGGGTGTCAGCACTTAATTTCACTCCATTGACCGAACATTCACTGCCATTGACCTCACCATCTGCTCCTCCTCAATCTTTCCACTCTTTACATGGGAGGTCGAGGACAACACAAATGGAAGCAATCACCTTCCAGTGGTGTGTACCATCTCCTGTTGGGGGCCTTGCAGCCCTTCACGTGTATCCTGGTGGAGGCTTGATCCAGCTGACTGGAGTGGCTTCGAGCTCTTGTCTGAGCTTGATGAGCACTCTCTCAGCCAGGAGCCAATCAACGTTGCAGTGGCAGAGATGCCGGACTTTGTCTTCCATGCAACTGCCTCTACTATTCCTCAGACCTTGATTCATTGTCCATAGTTCCTGAAACTGTGGTGGAATCCTGACTGCACCACAGCTCGTAAGGTTCAGAACAAGGCTTGGGGGTATTTTGGAGTTATCCGACATCCCCCCAACCTTGAAGCATTCAAATGCAACAAAACCCTCTGACAAACAAAATGGGCAAAAGCCCATTTTGTCTGGCACCAGAGACAGAAGGAATCTTGGATCAAATATATGTCTTCTGTCACCCGCACTACGTTTTAAGGTCTTGTGGGATAAGGTCTGGAAGATGGGTGGGAAGTACACGTCCCACTTATTATCAATCCTGGAGTGCAATGGATGGGCAATTGCCGACACTCTGGGGTATTCTTTCTCCTCCATCTCTTCATTCTCCTCCTACTCTCCCAAGTTTCTGGCCCTCAAGAGCAATGCCAAATGCTCCCCACTGTCCTTCCATTCAAATGGCCTAGAGCCTTATAACAGGCCATTCACAGCGGAGGAGCTTCGCCTTTTCCGCTGTGAATCTTCTGCACACTTCTCGTGCATCTGCTGTCTGGCCACACAATGTCCATTATGCTATGCTCCAACATCTCTCACCATTGAGTAAGGATTGGTTGCTCTGATTCATCAACCGTATTTTCATTGAAGAGCAGTTTTCAGACTCCTGATGGGAGGCCATAGTCTTGGCATTCCCCAAGCCAGGCAAAGATCCCAAGATTCCTTTGAATTATCGTCCAATTGCATTGATGAGCTGTGCCTGCAAGGTGTTGGAAGGAATGGTAAATACTGGGCTGGCCTGGTATTTGGAACAATATGGCGTTCTTTCCAACACACAGTCTGGATTTCACAGGCGCAGGTGTACTTTAGATCACCTGATCTTCTTTGAATTGTCGATCAGGAATTCCTTTTTATGTCGAGAGCAACTGGTGTCCATTTCCTTTGACATCGAAAAATCGTATGATATGGCATGGAGATTCAGTATTTTTCTAGACCTCCATAGCTTCAGATTGTGAGTCACATGCCAATCTTCATTTCAAATTTTTTATCATCTCATACTTTTCGAGCTCACATTGGCAACACTCTGTCACTGCCTTTCCCTCAAAAACAGGGGGTGCCACAAGGCTGCGTCCTGAGTGTTACACTTTTCACTGTTAAGATGAATTCCATTACATGGCAACTTCTTTTGACTGTAGGCAATTCCCTCTATGTTGACAACTTTAGCATCTTTTGCTCGTTGTTCAGCATGAGGGTTATTGAACGAAAATTGTAAACTACCCTGAACAATCTCTCGGTTTGGGCGATGGCCTATGATTTCAGTTCTCCCTGCAGAAGACTGCTTGCATGCACTTTTGCCGCAAGCATAATCTTCAGCTGGACTCTGAGCTGTGGTTTAAAGATAGCATCATTCCAGTCATGGCAGAGACCAAGTTTCTTGGTCTCATCTTCGACTGGAAATTGACCCTTTTACCACACATATGACATCTCAGGTCCAAATGAATGCATTAAATATCCTCAAAGTCCTCTCCTCCCTTTCTTGGGGGGCAGACCGAAGTTCATTGCTCTGCTTCTACTGTGCACTTGTCCAGTTGAAACTGGACTACGGATCCCAGGTGTATGACTCTACCCAGGATTCGGTGGTGAAGGTGCTGGACTGCCTGCACCATCAGGCCCTCCCCTCCATGTTTGCACAGGGGCCTTCTGCACTTCACCGGTTCAGAGTCTCTGTGTTGAGACCGACAAGCCTTTGTTATCTATTCGCCCTCAGCAGTTGTCCCTGCAATATGCAGTGAAATTGCAATCTCTGTCAGGCCATCTCACTTGGGACTGCGTTTCCAATCCAAAGTGTTATACCAGAATCGGCCCGACTGCCATTCATCCTTTCGGTTTGTCCACACAAAGCAAAAGTCCTGCGAGACATTAACACCAGTCTTGATAGCATCTCACAGTCGACAGCCGAGCCACTTCCACTATGGCTCACTGTTTTCCTTTCCTGTGATTTCTCTCATTGCAGAACAGGGAAGGCCTTTACACCTGGCTGTGTTTATCAGCAACTCTTTGGCAGCCATTGTGCTGAGCACTGGACTTCTTGCTTGTCTTCACAGATGGCTCGAACATTTTGGTGCATCTGTGGGATCAGCCATGGTCTATTGTGATATGATCATTGCAGACCAGATCCCACAGCAGTGTCCCATCTTCACTGCACAGTTGCATGCTATCAGCCTTGCCTTGGACCACATAGCAGCTAAGCATCATTTTGGTATGTCTTCTGCACCAACTCACTTAGCTTGCTACTGGCTTTGATCTTGGTGAGGCATCAGCCTCATCCTGTTTTCTCCAAGATCGCCAGCATTGAGATCAAGCACATTATCAAACCATGGCAGTCATGTTTTTGCAGGAATCGCAAGGAGAAAATTGTACTTACTCGCCTCCACTTAGGTCATTTGTTGATCACTCATTCATTTCTACTTCAGGTGGATAACGAACCTAAGTGCAAGTTTTGTGACACCATTTTAATCATTAAGCATATTTTAATCTCATCCAGTTTTTAACCTTGAATTGCGCTTTTATTTTAATTTTCATGATTTTGCATCCAAGCCCCTTGCACTCGGACATCTTTTATCTGATGCCTCGCTTTTAACTGCTGTATTTTTTTTTTTTTACTTTTTCTGGTATTTTAATCGTTTATGTTATTTATACATTGCGTCCTAGATTTTATTCTTGTTTCTGATTTTAAATGGGTCCTAAACACCCATTGTTGTTGTTGTGTTGTTGTTTTACCTCTGAGCGGCACTTTTTTGTACTCCATGGGCTAAATGGCCAGGTCACATGGACCCCGAAGGCTCAGAGAAGGTTGGGGGGGGGGCACTGGAATAGCTGTTGGGAGACAGATGGTAGCCTCCCGTCAAGGCCATCCAGCATGTTCTTTAATGTGCACAGGGTATAGTTCTCCTGCACACGGGGCCACAGCTTAACGTCCCATCTGACGGACAGCGGCCTTTCCAAACCCATCAGTGTCCCCTACTGACCGTGGGCAGTGCGGGGAATTTTGCGGAGATAAATCTCAACGCTGACCCAGCTGGGACTCGAACCTGGAAACTACAGATTACAAGCCTGGCACGCTACCGACCCTGCCCCTTGTTGTTGTTAGTTTATACACTTGTTGGTTCTTTTTATTCCTCATTTTTATACTCCTCTTTCTTGTACTGTTTTGTTTCTGTGTCATTCTTTTCATTTTCTGTGTTTATTTTAACTTTGGTTGTGGGTTGCGGGTCTTTTATCTGTTTATGTACTTTTGTTTGGCACAATATAGCCTTAGCTGCTCTTGCACCATAAAACCCAAACAACCAACCACGAACTTGAATTATGAGATGTGAGAAAATAGCAATTTGTGAACATTGTAATTACCTCAGGATAGAGATTGATCAAGAAGGAAGAGATACAACAGAGATAAAGAATAGAATTGCACAGGGTAGAAAGGCTGTTAAACGACTGAATGGAATTTGGTGGAGTGAAGAAATTACTAGGAAAAGAAAATGGAATATATATATAATGTTATTGTTAAAAGCATTTTGCTCTATGGAGTGGAGGCATGGAGATCATTGGATGCAGAAAGGAGGAAGAATGTAGCAGTGGAGATGAATGCTTTGAGAAGATCATGTAGTGTTTCGAAAAGGAGGAGTTACTAATGAGAAAATTAAAGAGTTGATGGAAGTTAGAAAAACAATACTGGAAGACATTCAGAGAAGACAGCTTGTTTGGTTTAGGCATGGGCATGTGAAAAGAATATAAATATAAATTTGATGTGCAGCTATTAATCGTGGTTATTAAATTTTTTCTTTCTAAAGCAGAAGGACCCAGGAAGAAAGTCTTTTCTTCGCTCCTTGTCTCAGTCATATGGGGTGCTGTCCACACAGGACCAATAGTGCTGGTCATTGCCAGTCTCAGCTACCTGTCAAGGGATTGATGACTTCCCTGTGGACCCTCCCACATCTAGTAGCAATACACCTTTGTTTTCTTGGTGTTGGAGGGGCTAACAGTCATCTGCCCATTACACATCCCACTCAAGACCAGAAATTAGAGCAGACATCTCCTTCTCAAAATTCTGTGTATGATAAATCTGCTGGGATGGCCATGCTCTTTTTTTGTATTTCACCACAACACATGTCATAGTTGTGCACTTGCAGCTTCTTAATCACCCATGAGCATTTTCAGTGTTTTCTTTTTAACTGAGTTGTGCACTCATCGATAAATATGCGAGAGTCTGCTGTACTTTCCAAAGATGTCACATTCTCACAGTTCAAAGCAGAGGGAAGCGATTTACTCTGCTCCCATTAAGTCCAAAGAGGCTTATTCAGTGGACACTGGAAGATGATTGCCAATGCTGTGCCAGGATGGGCATTGTCAAGGTCGTCGAGAAGGAGCTGATGCTGCAGTCATAGCTCCTCTCACTTATCATCCATCCAAGTGTCCAGCCATCCTGTACCCAAGTGTTACTCCCCTGTTCGTTCATGGATCCCATCTAAATCACCTGATAGATACTTAACCCTAGAGAATTCATCAGTGTTTTGATGGAGAACCCCTTGCATGTAATGTACATTGGCATTGTATTGCACAATTGCAAGTGCCCATCTTCACAGCTAGGTTGGAGCAGCTGCTGTCAGGAAGCTCTAGGGGTTGTGGTCTGAGTAGATTTCGACCTGGGATCCATATAACCAGGCTGAGAATCTACCCAGAGCCCACATTACTAGTGGGTTTCTCTCTCCATGGTGGCCCAACTATTTATGTTTCATTGAGTTTTTTAGAGGCATAGGCAATCAGTTGTTCCTGTCCTTGGTCATCCACCTGGGAGAGACATGCACCCAGTGCCCCACAGATGTGTCTGTTTGCAAGATGAAGGGATTATTAGGATTTGGCACAAGATGAAGAGATTGTTAGGATTTAACATTGCACTTCCTGCAGCCCTGTAGATAACTATAGAAAATAACCGTATAGCCCTAACAGGTGTAGTAATGTGGGAGATGGCTCAATCAGTAGATGGTTCATAATCTAATCTTCCAAGGTTGAATCCATGATTGCATTGAGATTTTACTATGCTCTGACCCTCCACTCTGCTCATGAGTTCATGTTTCTTAGTAATTTTCAGCATTGAAGGTAGGCCATTTTTTTATTTTCTCAAGCAAGTGTGAAATTTATTGGAATATACATTTATAGTTTGCATGCAAAAACTAAATTCACAAGTTTTGGCAGTGGGTAAATAGCCTGGTTCTGATGCTGTTTTATTTTCATGCAGGAAATGAACATTGGAATGGTTTCATGGGCTTGTATATATTTATATTATTGTAATTCATTAAATGTTATTTTCTCTAAAGGTTGAGTATATTGCCTTGTATCATTCATGAGTGGCTTAAGTGCTTTATATTATTCATTTACCAGTTGTTGACTTTAGTTCACAGCTATTCCACCACATCATGGCTTGCAGAAGAGCAACACTGTGAATGGGCTACTCTTGGTTTTATACGAGGAATAGCAGCAACTCCATCTATGTGTCATTCTCTTAGTACAACTCCATGGATTACGCTCTTAATGAAAATAATAACTGGACCTACACAGCTCACTGGAGTTACACTTCAAATACAGGTTGTGTAAAAATATATTTGCTCTAGTAGTAGTAAATTTGTATCTTAACATGAGTTTTGCATAAATGCTAAATTGTTTTATTTAATTAAATATTTTGATTAAACTTTTTTAATTGAATTTAGCCTTTGTGAATGTAAAATTAGGAAAAGAAAAGAAGTGATGTGTGTGTATCACATGGATTGTTCAATAGGATTTAAAATGTATTATCACTATGAAATATTTGGAACATCTATAAAAACTGATTATATGTTTCAGTTCTGCAATTGCATTCTTTTCCTGAGAGAAACATTAACAATATTGCTTGTAGCTGCAGTGAAATTTAGCATAATGAAATATGAAAGAAGTTTACCACATACTAGTTTACTTTTTAAAGAAGTCTGATTTTTTTAACAATCTGTTCAAGCAAATATAGCTCTGTGAACTCTTAAATGATGTCTCAATTCTGAAATACATTGTCTGGAACATCTTTTGCCTATCATTACAAGATGGTGAAGACTTTGCACTATATTGATTGCTAATAGTGGAGCTAAAGTAATGAACTACTTAACTAAAATAGTAATAATAATAATGAACAAATGTCATGTTATATAAAAGTCGTAATTCCAGGTGGGCCAACGAACCTACATGCAGGCAGACACGTGTGATATCATCGGTGGGAGAAATTGGCAGTTTTCCCATGGTTCCATGGCTACTTGAGCAATTGATTCCAGATTTGATGGGGTGGTCCCACTTAGTTCTGACTCTCTTGGTGTGATAGATGGGGTTCCTTGTTGCCATGGGAGTGATCCCTTGGAAGGTGTCCAAAATTTCTGGGATGCTGCCATCACCAGCCTTGTGAAGGAAGTTATCGATCAATGTATGTTTGGTGTGAATGAACTTATGGAAGAGTTTTGTGCCAAACATTTGACATGGGTATTACTAGTAACAATAACTTAAATTTAATGAATGATAAGATAAAATGGAACTAAAAAACTAGAAACTAAAAACATAGATTGAAATAACTTTGAAAGAACTCTTTTACTGATGTAACTATTACTTGCAATGCAATACAATGTGAATCATGTAGATATCCAAGTTTAAAAATCATCTTTTATGCTAGAAAAATGTGACAGTGATGCTATAAAGCACTATGCCAGCATGTGTAGTAGGGTGGGCCGAAAATATTCAAAAATTTTTTTTTTCAAGTCGTAATACCGCGGAAAAGTTGCGAATTGGGGAGACTAAAAAGGGGTAAAAAAAGAAATAAAATCGGTTTATATCTTCCAGTCGCGCATGTGCTCTAAAATTTGCCGAAATTTGGAAAAATTTACATTTTTACGATAATTTTTTATCTTACTTAACTTGTCAATATTTAAATGTAATAGCTCTAGTCGACTCTTACTCGAACCGATAATGATTTAGAAAAAAGAATGGTTCAAATCGGTTAAGGTCTTCCGCTCGCGCAGCAGCTGTCAAATTTAACAAATTCTCGCACTCGTCGTAACTCGCTCGGGTCAATGACCACAACGCTCCCCCCACCTACCACTCTCTCCGCCGCGCCATTGTTCTGTCAGTCTGCACTTATTCCTCGTGTTTGATGTGTGTTTCGTTCGCTCTTCCAGTTATTATTTTGGCATTTGCATTTATTTCAATGGATGGGAGGAAGGATGACACGTTAGTGGTAGATCTAGCTCGAAAAGGTTCCGTAGACTAAAAAAGGAAGAGCATTACTCGCTAATTCAAGAACCTGGTTCAGTCTATATCGGCCATGTTACTCCAACTTCTGAAGATATTGTCACTACTATTATTTCTTATCTGTCTGGTTGTGGTATTTCTCTTGAAAAATTAGTTGTCATAGGATGTGATGGCACTGCTGTTAATACAGGTTGGAAAAACTGTCTGATTCGCCGAATCAAAATACATTTGGGGAAACCGTTACAATGGGCAGTTTGTCTTCTCCATTTCAATGAACTGCCATTCCGGCATCTGTTTCAATACCTAGACGGTAAATCAACGGGTCCAAAATCTTTGAGAGGGCCAATCGGTGAAAAGCTAAGTGGCTGCGAAAAACATCTAGTTATTGGCTTCAAGAGTATTGGCTGTCAGATCCCCACAATAGACAGAAGTATACTAAGTAAGGATCAGCAATATCTACTCGATATTTCCATGGCAATAAAGTCGGGAAACTGTAAAGAGGATTTGACTGTACGAGATCCTGGTCCCTTGTCACACTCGAGGTGGTTGACAACAGCAAATCAAACTCTCAGATTGAACTCTCAGATTGTACTTAAGTGAAGAAAGTCCCACACCTGAACTTCAAGAAATAGTTGTATTTATTTTGAAGTCATACATGCCAATGTGGTTTAGTATTAAAACAAGTAAATACTTTACAGAGGGACCAAAACTTGTGTACCAATCAATACAATCTTCAAGGTACCTGCCTGAAGATTTACGTAATATTGTCGACCCTGTGATTGAACGAAATGGCTTTTTCACTCATTCAGAACATTTAATGTTAGCCATGACACAAGATAATACAAAACACATAAGAGAGCTCGGACTTCAACGAATTCTAAAGGCGAGACAGTTAGATCGAAAGAGAACAACTATCAGAACATTGATGCCGCCAAAACTCAATTTCAAGGCTCAAGACTACTCGGAAATAATTAACTGGATGGACTGTGATTTTTCTTCTCCCCCATTATTAAAAGATATCAGTGACGATGAGATTAAATCACATATTCAAAGTGACTCAGTCCCTATTTGGAATATAACATTCAAGACATTCCCAGTTGAACGATGTGTGAAACTCGTGGCAGAAGCTTCAGGAATAGTTTGCGGAGCTGAGTCTAGGGATGGTTTTATCAGAACGACTCTGCTGTCAAGGTCAACCATGCCTAACTTCACCCATAAATCAGATTTCAAAGTACCTTCAGCTAAGAATGAGTGAAAACGGAGATGTTCAATTGTTCAACATGAGTTTCTTGGACTTACGACTCTTCATACAAAAACTTAGTTTTTTCAATAAAAAAATCTGTTAATAAATATTACTAATGATCTAAAATAATTTGTTTTTAAACATTTAAACTTGTATTCAATAAAGAACAAATATAAAGAACATGTAAGTTGTTAGGGTTTTTTTTCCCTTGAACTGTGATCTACCTTTATTTGTAATTTTTTTTCAAAATTTCGTTAACTTTGAAGGCAATGCGCGACCGGAAGATGTTGATGGATTTAAATAATATTTAAACATTATTTTCTGTGGTTCCAATACATAAGAATTTGAGCTATTACATTCGGGAAGAGGCTAATTTAAAAATGTTAAAATTATCGTAAAAATGTGAATTTTTCCAAATATCGGCAAATTTTAGAGCACATGCGCGACCGGAAGATATAAACCGATTTTATTTCTTTTTTAACCCCTTTTTAGTCTCCCCAATTCGCAACTTTTCTGTGGTATTACGACTTGAAAAAAAAATTTTGAATTTTTTCGGCCCACCCTAATGTGTAGAGAGCATTTATGCCATACAGTGAGAAAGACAAAAATGCCTTCTGGGTGATATACAACAGAACATAATGCATAGCAACATGATGCATAGCACTGTGTAAGTAACAGGATGAAGAAGTCCGGAGGAAAAGTTGCCTTCAGCCATGTGGGATCTGAACCCATGACCTCCTGATGACATGTCAGGTGCTCTAACCTCTGAGCTACTAGCTTCTGATCAATCTCTCTTTCTACTGATGTCTTTGAGTGCATTTGTGGAAAACTTTTATGATCAGTGGTACCTGTGTGGATACAAGGTACTACTGATCATACTAAAAGTGAAGCAGATTCAGATTTCCTCACAAAAAAAATATGTCAGGAGGATCTTGGAGTATGGAGGTCTTGTGCACATACCTGGGATGGCTCAGAAGAATAGAGTCCCCAAATGCATTTGAAGACAGTGATTGACCAGATGGTGTATAGCATAACATCAACAATAAGAGGAGAGATTGATCAGTAAATCCTAGAAAGCATAATAGATTACAGATCTGTTAATTCCTTCAAGATCAGATGGCAAGGCAATTTGTTCCAGGCTCTGTTGTCAATTAGACAGCTGTAAAAGATGGATCAATGCAGGAAGTAATAACAAAGTACTGAACAAAGTACTGAATGGATAATAACAAAGTACTGAACGAAGTACTGAATTGAGATTGTCATAGCATTTTTAAGTTAATTTAATGTACTTTGCAATGTTACAGAGAATTTCAATATTTGATTTCATTCACACCATGATTAAAAGCTCTTTATTTATTTGAGCATATTGCTTCAATGAATACATAATGCATGGAAATAACAAAATAAGCCAAATACTTCAGAAAACAAATATTCATGTGAATTATTTTTTAATTCATTCTAAATTGGGATTTGACTTAATACTTTAGTGCTTATTACAGAAGTATTGGTTGGCTCAATCCCTTTGATCTGTAATGGCAAGCCCCTCCTGGTTATCTTCTAAATAAGTGAGGTTTAATTCAATTGGTAGCATGCCAGGCTCACAATCTGTAGTTCCCAGGTATGAGTTTGAATTGTGCCAGTGTTGAGATTTATCTCCACTAGCTTCTGTTCTGCTCTCTGTATGAAAGAGAACCCCGATGAGCTTGAAAATACCACCTCCATTGGATGGGACATTAAGTGGTGATTCTGTTTCCAGGATAAAGCTGTTAGTTTCTAAATATAATAATTTTGTTTATTATGGCAAAAATGATATTACATACACCACATTTGTGGCTGGTATGAAAGTTGAGTTGGACATCAAGGCGCTATTGCACAAAGATTCACCAGAAATTTAATCTGGCAATGTACTTTGCAATGTTACAGAGAATTTCAATATTTGATTTCATTCACACCATGATTAAAAGCTCTTTATTTATTTGAGCATATTGCTTCAATGAATACATAATGCATGGAAATAACAAAATAAGCCAAATACTTCAGAAAACAAATATTCATGTGAATTATTTTTTAATTCATTCTAAATTGGGATTTGACTTAATACTTTAGTGCTTATTACAGAAGTATTGGTTGGCTCAATCCCTTTGATCTGTAATGGCAAGCCCCTCCTGGTTATCTTCTAAATAAGTGAGGTTTAACTCAATTGGTAGCATGCCAGGCTCACAATCTGTAGTTCCCAGGTATGAGTTTGAATTGTGCCAGTGTTGAGATTTATCTCCACTAGCTTCTGTTCTGCTCTCTGTATGAAAGAGAACCCCGATGAGCTTGAAAATACCACCATCCATTGGATGGGACATTAAGTGGTGATTCTGTTTCCAGGATAAAGCTGTTAGTTTCTAAATATAATAATTTTGTTTATTATGGCAAAAATGATATTACATACACCACATTTGTGGCTGGTATGAAAGTTGAGTTGGACATCAAGGCGCTATTGCACAAAGATTCACCAGAAATTTAATCTGGCTTCCACCACCAGCAGTCTTCTCTTTTGGGAGCCAGTAATGTAAGTATCAGGAACAATGACTCAGCAGATATTACATTTAGCTAGCTATGCTTCTGTCTGAAAATCCATTGCTGGTTTCAAATACAGATTTCTAGTAGTGTTTTTTACACTAAAATTTCGAGCATAGTGACAGACATCTGTGTCAGATCACATTACCTGGGATGTGATCTGACACAGATGTCTGTCATTACATTAACA
Source organism: Ryuthela nishihirai (assembly GCA_038380435.1). NCBI lineage: Eukaryota > Metazoa > Arthropoda > Arachnida > Araneae > Heptathelidae > Ryuthela > Ryuthela nishihirai. The sequence goes on from JAWZYU010000024.1 coordinate 66,088,611, forward strand.
TTGAATTTTTACAGATCAGTGCTTCTGTCAAATCATTCCAGTCTTGTTGTCTCAGTAATTGCAAGGATGAAGTTGTACTTTTGTCAACTATGTGTAATGTGATGCCCATCGTTCACTTTTGCTTTACCTTAACCAGTTTTGCTTAATTTACATTATATTTATCATTTTGGGGATTTTTATTTCCTTTTTTGGCATCACAGCGCTCATTTCCAAGAGTTAGGAGTTGTGCATGCCCAACTCCGATCTTCCAACTGTCACCCGCTAAAGCGCGTGCACAAGGACACGCCCCCTCTTGCATCATAGCTTGCGTCGCTCATCATTTTATGTAAATGTCTTTCCCGGTGTGCAACATCACATGTTCGGCTTTTGTTAAAAGTCTGATGACATGTAGTCACAGCAGCACTTAGAGAAGCACAGTAAGTGCACATAGCACAAGCACTTAGGTAAGCGCAGAGTAAGCGCATAGCATAGCACAGGTAGCACATAGAGAGAGTCAGATAGACAGTGAGTAGAGCATAAGCATGTAGCACGGAAGAGTGCTCAGTTGATGTATCTTCTTCATTGAAGAAACGTACGTACGTACGTACGTACGTACGTTTGAGTTCTCACAAGAGTAGGCACTTAATGACTCTAAAAATTTCAAATGTCCTAAGTCCTGCTTAAAGATTTAATTTACAAGCATTGCCCTAGTTTGTTAAAATTGGTAGTGCAAGTTTTGAACTTGATAAGATAAAATAAAGTGATCAGGGAATATAGACCAATTCAGGTAGCATAGTTAGGCAATATAGGCCAAGGTAACGTAATGTGGTCAGGTAAATTATTACTACTAACACTGTAACTTTTCCTTGTGCACATCTATATCATTGAATGGACTGTACATTACTAACACTGTAACTTTTCCTTGTGCACACCTATATCATTGAATGGACTGTACATTTTCAAAGATTTGATTAATTTTTTTTTATGTTTACACTATGAAGTCTTATATTCTGTCAAGAACACTTATCATGGGCCATGCAATAAAGATTTCAACTTGGACTTATCACCACATAAACTGTATCAAGTCAATTAAATGCAACTAAGAATCTTCTAAAAATAAATAAAAGAAACTATTCATGTGATTATATCTCTGAACCATAACCTTTCAATGTACACAAGCAACTTGTTAGTTAAAAGATTTACAGTACAATGAAATATAATGCAATAAGAACTTTTATTGAAGTCTGATTCGAGTAGAATAAGTAACAGAACTGAAATCAATCCAAAGTGAATGCACAGTATCCACCATATCGGCGATGAATTTTTTTCAGAATCTATTAATTAATGTTTGATGTCTATCTTAACAGGGAATACTGTGCATTCACTTTGGATTGATTTTTAATTATATATTAACGCTTTAGCATTAGCGACCTTCTCATTAACATCTGATAATCAATAGCAACGACTGAAAAAGTTGCATCTCCTTGAGTATAGGTGGCACTGTCTCAGCCACGTCTCAGTGAAGAAGATTTATAAGGTCTTATTCTGAAAAATTTCAATGTCCAATGTGTGGTACAATGGTAGCGCACTCTGACATGAATCTGGAGATATGTGGGTTCGATTCCCACCATGTCAGCAATGAATTTTTTTCAGAATCTATTAATTAACAGAACTGTTTAGATCTACAGGATTCTGTATTCCAAATGTGAGCCTTTCACTTTTTACCAAACAATACAAGTTATAACTACTTAACAATATTAAATGTCTTTTGTTTGTTTTTATCTCCTTCAGTATGTAATTGTATTTTCTTACAATTGTCATAATAATGAAGTTGTACTTTTGTCAACATGTGTAATAATGTGTAAATATGTGTAATAATATGTGTAAATAATCCTAAAAATGGGATGTCATGTCTCTCAAATTTGTAATATATTTATTAATTAATGTTATTTTAAATTAATTTTTAAGTGTATTCATGAAACAGAAACATATGAGTATTGCTGTTGTGTATAAAAATATTTCCATAATTAGCCCATTAACAGCCAGCAATTCTCATATGAGATCCTCATCATGTTATTTTTTAAAACAAATGTGGTGGCCTTATTTTTAAATTGATAATCAAGGTATTGTTTACCAATACTTTACTTATTAAAATAATATGAGAAATTTTATTTAAATATTTAGAATATTATTAAAAATGAAAAGCTATTAATTTTTAACATGTAAATACACCTCACTTGAAAAATTACTGTAAATTGCTATATATAAATTAAGAAATGTTTATAATTATTTAGGTAAACATTATATTTATCATTTGCTGTAGTCATTTTAAAAAATTGGTTATTTGTGATTGAATATTTTATTGCAAATTTGAATGATCTCATATGAGATTGCTGAATGTAGCATAGGCAATGGACAGAAAAATGGAAACATCTTATCTTATGTAGCTGGAGAAACAATTCTGAGGCTAACTCCAGAAACACTTGAACTAGTTCACACGCATATGTTATAAGTGACATTTGGCTATCAAAACCACATTATTGTTTAATACATTTTCTGCTCTAGTTTATTGTAAAAAATAAAGTGGTTTATAAATAAATAATAAAATTTCACATAACATAATGAAGGCTCTAATTTTAGAAGAAATGTGCAATATTGTGAATGATGGGGAGTTCTGGAAATATATTCACAATTGTGAAAAATGGTTGGTTCACTGGAAAATATTTGCTTTGCTAATTGATATGACTATTGTAAATTCTTGGATTATACACAGAAGAGTGAACAAAAAGATATTTAGGAATAAGTTAAAAACAATTCTAATTTTTTTTCTCTAATTATATTGGATGTATTTGAAAGAAAGAAATAACAAATATACATATATTATATCTATATATGCATCTTAATTTTGTTTATTATGTCAAATCTGCCTAGTGATCTCATAAGAGATTGACCTATTGCAGCCAAACTGCAAATTTTTTATTCATGAATAACCTATCATTTTAGTGAATTTTTAATAAATTTCCCCCCCCCCCCAAAAAAAAGCAGTAAAAATGAAGAGGAAAAAAGTTTGGCATTAATGTGTTAAATTATAATTTAATTAGAATTTTAATTAATATTGATATTACCAGAGATTGCACATAAGCATTCGATGTAATTAGCTCCCAAAATGTTCAGAAGCTTACCTTATGAATTAAGAAATTTCTCTGGTAATATTTATTTGCTTAAAAAAAAGTTAAAGGTTTTTCTTACAGGATTTGCTGTTATTGAATTTATGTATAATATGCTAAAGTAAATCTTGTAGTCTACATACTAAAGCTGCGAATAATTTTTCATTTGCATTATTATATAATGAACATTGGATAGTTTGAATTTTTTAGAGTATGTATGTATACATGTTAATATATTTAAATTTTTGTGTATTCTATGTTATCTTTATACAATGTAATATGTAATATAATAACCTGGAAAAGCTTAGCTTTGGGTTGTTTATAGGAAAAGAAATGTATATTTATTTGTAAAATAAAGTTGAAAGTTGAGTTTAATTTTTTTTGCAGATTCAGGCTCTAAGGCTATTGCAAAGAATACTTTCTACTTGGACATCTGATAGTATTTTAATGCAGAGAACAATAGTATTGCAGCAAATATTTAGTCTCCTTGCACATATGCTTATATGTTGTGCTAATGATCCTACCTTGCAACCTATAGGTAAGGCAGAAATTTTTTTTTTAGCTTTTATTTACCAAAACTTTACTACAACCAGAACCAGTGATTGAGTCTGGTTTTTCTAGGTGTCTTATTTTTTGCCATGGAATTGAACTTTTCTGAAGAGGCCACTGTGTAACAATGTAGTGATCCCTTCTGCTTTATCACACTTCCATAAAAGAGAATATTTCTTACATCCACTTTGCAAACAAGAAGTCTAATCACTCTTTAGAATCTCACCACTTTTTTAGTGTTCACAAATATATCTTTATGTTTATTGTATTTAATCAATTTCATTGAAAAACCCCATGTTTTCAGTTTAATTATGCATGATTATACTATATATTTTGATTAAACTATTTTATAAATTATTTGACAAAAATTCATTTATGTTGCATAGTTCCAGTTTACTGAGGCACTACTACTAACATTTTGTATGAGTGTCGCTCATAAACCTAAATAAAGTCTATCATGTGTTTAAAGTTTAAAATTCAATGATGGATAGGATTGCCAGATTTCTTGCATTTGACCTGAAAAATTCTATGTTCCACTTTGCATCCAAAATTTTCTGCAAAGATAGTTTCAAAACAATTCTGAATAATTGTTTGCTGTTATAATTATTGAATAATTGTTTTAATGTATTTCTAAAGCACAAACCTTTGTATACCAGCTGCTTACCTTTACTGGGACTTGTTCTAATGAACCCACAAAAAGCTGTTTCTACCAACAATCTTATTTTTTCATATATGGAATATTTCAAATTTACTTCACTGGTGAATTATATAGACTTTTTAGAGTGCTACTCTCTGTTAATAAAATCTTGAATTCTGGTACATTAGTATCAGATTCAAACTCATAATTTCTTATGGCATTGCCATAAATCACTTCTAAGGTAAACTTTTGAGAGTAGGAAAACTGATAGAAAATAAGTATATCCTACTGATATGGACTATTATGTGTACTTTTCTTTTTTTCTACCCTGCTGAGGAGTGGTCAACTACACAGGGTCCTGGTGTTGACCATATACACCAAATGAATGGAATAATGGTTCAGAGCTTGATTATGGATCCTGAATTTTCTGCACTGTCCTGCACATGTCCCTAGAAAGAAGGAGTCTGATAATTGCTCAGAGACTCTTTTTGTTCTCTTCCCAGCTCGCAATTTGGGGGGAGGGGAGGTCTCTGTTGATCTGTCTCAGCATTGGGAGACTGTCACTTGTAGGGTTTCTGATTTATTGACTATTATTCTGAAAATTGGAAATCAGATATCTAAATTCTCAAGAATTCCTCAAAAGTCTAATTGTATATAAAATAATTCGGCAAAAGTTTTCGCACTTCTCTTAATTGATTTATATCGATTTTAACAAAATGCAAGGGATTTTACTACATAAGGTAAACAGAGATACATCCTTGCCTACACAGCTTACCTACCTGTGGTAAACCTACTTGCTTGGTAAACCTACTTGTGGTAACTGTGACAATGAACCTGATTGATCAATGAACCAGTTATAGGATCACACTGGTCCAGATTGCATAGCTGAAATTTCAAGCTTTGTAACTTGTTTTGCCCATCAAGCATAAATATGCTGTCCAAAATATTATATATGTCACATAGCTGTATATATATGTATATATATAATATATATGCTGTATATATGCATATATATAATATGCTGTCCAATAATATTATATATGTCGCATAGCTGTCCAAAGTGAAAGGAAGAGAGGGAGGTACAATGCCTTAAGAACATCAACCACATTACTTACCTGAGACAAGAAAGCTCACTGCACCACCTTTGCCCCCTGACAAGCAGTCTCAACAAGCAGGATTTGCTTGTTGAGACTGCTTGCTCAAAGCATTGCAAACTGTTCCTTAACTCTTATATTGCAATGACCTTTAAAATTTAGTTCACAAAGCCTCCTATATGGCCAGAACAATAAACTCCAACATTAGTACCATAAAAGAATAAAAAAATGTTTAAAACATCAAAGTTTGAAGTAACTTTTTTATTTATATATTATTTAAAATAGACATTTCAAAGTTCTTAAATAAGGCAGTTATTTCATTTTATTTCTCAACTTGAAGTATCAGAAAGTAAAAAGCTTTTTCTCTTGCTCAAACTACTATTAGCATGGTGCAGGATAGACAGACTAATAAATTTGTAGGAAGAGACCTCATCAATAACGGTAAATCTTTCTTATCTGTACTGTTGAGGAGGCAATTTATTTCTTACTTGCCATAGAACTGACACTATTAAATTTTGTTGCTGAATGTTTATTGTGAGGAAATTTCATGCTACTTTCATTACTGTCAATGAAGTTCTTCATGTAATAAAATTCAAAAGCATCTTGCATATGATTCTCACAGTTTTATGAAGGTCTGATGGTGTGGAAGATGGCCTCTCATGTTCCCGAATATTGCACTCCTAGTGAAGGTCATTAGTGTTAGCATGAGCTATTGGGCCGCACTTAGCATCATTGCAACAAGGAGTGAGAACTGAACCATCGATGTGATATTTCGCCCAATGATATGGAAAGAGCAGGAAGAAGAGTCTCTCTGTGAATGTCATGAGGAGGGAACATTTGTTATGAGGCTCAGGAGAGAGAGCTGCCTGAACTAGAACTGTGTCTTAGTTGGGCCATGAGATTAGACCAGCTAATATTGTTTGGAGCAGTTTGTAACTGCTGAGCTAAGGGAGTATTGTGTCCCTGAGAGTGAATTATGTCAGAGCAGTAAATGTGTATAGATGTATATAGAATAAATGGTGGAAATAGGAATGCTGCATATCTGAGTTATTCAGAAAAGTTGTGCATATGTCTCACCCATGCAAATGGCTACTCTTGCCGATGAATGCTTTGACAATCATCTTGAAGAGACTAACCATCAAGATTCATGTTTTCTACAATAGAAAGAAGTTGAGTTAATCCAGAGGAGGTAACTTATCCATTTCATGGAACTTTAGCATTGATGTTTACCACTGAATATTCAGCTTCCATCACTTTTATAGATACTTACTATCATTCTCTTCATGAAATTACCTATTGATCTATAAAAAGTAGATTCTGGTGTGTACACAATACTCACACTACAAAGTGCAGGTAGATTACTTTTTACATAACTGCAGGCTGGTATACTATAATTAGGTTTTGGTAACTTGGTTATTTTAGGCATTGTGCTTTAGCAGAAGGGCTGTTAAAGTTTTTGACATTGATTTTAAATTTTATAGATGATTCAAGGTGTATATTTAAATGTGATATGTTTAGGAATGTTTGTTGCATAAGTTATTATTTGAAGTCCTTTTTTACCATAGCAATGCAGAGTTATACAATCTTTTGTAATAGTTCAATGGGATTTTTAAATTATTACTTTGATTTTTTTTTGTAATGTTGTAATGCATGTTAGGAGAGAATATGATTTACATCAATGTCATGTTTTGCCCTGTATGTATAATGCCTAACCATATTTTATGCATTTAACATTTTCATTACTGAAGTTAAGTATTTCTTGTTGCTTAGGCTTTTTAGATACATATTTCTTTAAAGTTTCATTCATTGAATTTTATGCACTTGAAGCATATTGAGAGAAACGTGTGAAAGTTATTCATAGGCCATGTTTTAGTTTATTTTTTTTTAATGGAAGTTTTAAAGTATGAGATTACTGTTGAAGACATGATCAGTTCATGTGAGTTGTTTAGAACTTGTTTTGATTTAAACCTCTTGAAACCCATTCCTTCTCCTTTGCTTTCAGTTGAACTTTTGAAATCAGTAAAGCTTTTGGAGTTTATCATTAATATCATAATAACTTTAATATCAAGTAAATATTCCAGTAGCATTCATGTGTAGTCATGACTTAGAAAAATTGTTTGTAAAGAGTGTAAGAAAATAAAGAGTATGTTTTCTTATTGAACTAAAGTATTTTCTAATAAAAATAAAAAATAAATACCCTCTCAAGCAGCTACTTGCCATAGAGGTCTGACAGGAGCCTGTCAGTTTATATGCCACAGTAGAAGGTCTTAGAGGATGGCAGGACCTCAGCAGAAAAACGACACATACATCCATGCCTTACCGAGGGCTCGAACCAGGTCCCTTAGATCAGTAGCCAAGGGTGCTAACCACTCAGCCACGGGATAGCTAAAAAAATATTCTAGCCCTGGTTATTTTGTATACACTCAGTTCTCTTTTTACAAGCTCTCTATTTACATTTTCTTGTAGATATGTTTTTGAAGATAATATGCCACCTCTCAGAATCTCTGGGGGTGGGGGGGGACTTTATTATATCCCTGTTAAAAGCACAGAAGAATAGCTTGTTTAACAGGTTCAGATAACATCATCTTTAAAGCTCAGGTCAGTGAGCAAATGTGTTCTTCACAGATGGGTTGGGTTGTTGTTGTTTTACCTCTGATCGGCACTTTTTTGCACACCATGGGCTAAATGGCCAGGTCACATGGATCCCAAAGGCTCAGAGAAAGTTGGGGGAGGGGACCCACTGGAACAGCTGTTGAGAGACAGATGGTAGCCTCCCGTCAAGGCCATCCAGTGTGTTCTTTAATGTGCACAGAGTATGGCTCTCCCACACATGGCCCCATGGCTTAACGTCCCATCGAACGGACGGCTGCCTTTCCAAGCCCATCGGTGTCCCCTACTGACCGTGGGCAGGGAATTTTGCGAAGATAAATCTCAACACTGACCCAGCTGGGACTCAAACCTGGGAACTACAGATTACGAGCCTGTCGCACTACCGACTGAGCCACCCTGCCCCTCTTCACAGATGAATTCAGATTCAGTTTGAACACAGATTCTCAACATGGATTAAACCGGAGAGAACCAGGAACTTGTTACAACCACTGCTGTATCAGAGGAAAGAACCGTTTAGGTGGTGATAGTGTGATGGTCAGACTGGCCACATAGAGCTTCAAATCTTTCTGGGGGACACTCTTCTCCGCAATACAGATACAAGATTCTTATGCCCTATGTGAGACTTTTCAAGAGGTGATTGCAGCCCTAATTTCATCTTTATGGAGAATAATGCCCATTCCCATAGAATTTATGCAGTTGACAGTTTCTTTGAGAGTGAAGATATTAATATGATGAAGTGGTCAACTACATCCCTGGATCTGAATCCAATTGAGCATGTATGGTTTGTCCTGGTGAAATTAATTACAGAGAATCAAATTCAAGAGTACTTGTGCAAGAAGTCTTTATCACTTGTCCTTGACAGTCAGTAGACTATGAACAACTTCACTGTTATTGCATTTCTTTTTTTACAACAATTAAGGAATTCAAGGATCCATTAAAATAGTTGAAAATGCACTCCAAAACTTGGTAGATGGTAACCAAGTGCAGGAAGAAGTGGAAAAGTCAAAATAGTAGAAAAAAGGAGGAATGCAATCAATTATCCAGAATTTCTTGATGAAAGGAGGAAGCAGAGATAGCTTGGCTTCTTTTTCCATCTACTTCTTTTTCATCTCTGACTTTGCCAATGTCCTTGGCTTCCATATTTGCCTTATCTGCCTCTGATGGCAATTATGAACTTCAGGATAAACTTCTGCCAATTAATACAAACCTAGTTCTTCCCCAGAAAGGAAGAGGCAGAGCATGTAGTTATCCTTCTCCAGATACCATTCCATTAAATGGCTCATGATTATTCCAATTGTAATATTGTACTCTTTTCCTTTTTTGTGCCATATTTCTTTTTTTTTTACTGCAGAAAAAGTTTGTTATTTCTTGTCAAGATGTCCTTAATTTAATATAATATTACTCCAGCCCTAAACCAGACTCTAATTTTGTTTTGGATGTTTAAATGTCAAATATATTGTCCTAAGTGTTTTTGATTAATATAATTTTGATTCATATAATTAATTTCAATTACAAGAAATTGCTTTGCAATATTATTATGCCTAACTTAAAATATGTGCATCTTAAATAGCACTGTTTTTGCATATTTTTTTTTGTATAGGCATTTCCAGGAACCACCTATTACATAACTGTGAGAAATAGGTGTATGTGTAAAATTTTTAACTGGATAATTTTTAGTTTTGTAAACATAGAATAAATGAATACTTTTTTTTAAATATGTTAATTATTTAATTTATATAAATGTGATTAAAGGAAATCAGTAGCTTATTACATATTAACAGAAATTCCACGAAAAGGAAAAAGATTTACTCGAGCTAGAGTATCTTTAACTGCCTCTCACTGCAGCACCATAGCAGAGGAATGTGTGTGCTTGTTGCGACATCTTCATTCCATTCAAGCATGGAAGAATTGTATTAATGATTTCATATGTGGACACCTCTCTCTGATAGTTGAAAAATTTTCAGAAAATTTTGGATTGGCAAGTATTTTTCAACATTATTTTTTATTAAAAGTGTAAGTGTAAGCAAATGAGACTAAAACAGCTGAAGGACTAGTGACAGAATATCTTTCTAATGTATGTTAGGATTAAAAGTTATAACAACTGTATTGTAATTACAGATAAAGAAGCACAAAAGATAGCAAAACTATATAAAATATGCAGCTGCAGATACTTTGAAAAAATTGTAAGAAGTTTTCTGCAAAATTGTAAGAAGAATATTGCAAAAACTGTAATTTATTAGACTCCAAAATTTGTTTTGATATGCAGGTTAGGAGGAAATAGACAGTTAGTATAAATTAAACAACAGAACAAATTTATTTCACACTACATCTCTTTTATCACTATACACCGTGATTGAAAAGTCTGGAGAAGTTTATCAAAATACACAAAAATTGGGATACATACATATATTGTTATGTAGAATAAAAATTTGTGGTTTATATTCAAAATTTCATATTGATCTTTATGTCATTTGAATCATTTCATGTTTACCAGTTTACTCTGATTGAATGTGTGACAGAAAATTAATTTATATAAAACTTCCTTAAAAAATTACCCTTAAGCAGCTAATTGCACAGAGGCTTGACAGGAACCTGTCAATTAATTTAATATTAAATTTATTAATTTAAAGGACATAGTCCTTTAAATGTTCAGGTTTCTTGATGCTTCATCCTGACCATCCACCCTTTGTTGAACTGGTTTTAAACATTTAGCATTTCTATCATAATAATCTTTCTGTTTTGCTTCTCTGTGTTTAAGGTATTGTTTTATTTTTCTCTTGAAATATATCATTATAAAGAAAGAAATTTTCTTTAACAAGCTTTAGATCATTTACCTTTCTTCCAAATATTTCTTCAGCAGAAGATTTGATTTCATTTGATATTGGAGAATTTTTGCATTCTAATAAAACCAAATAAGGGTCTTTATTATCAAATTTATTTTCTTTAGCACTCTCTTAACAGTTTGTATATGGCTTTTTATCATGATATTTGATTGTAGGTAATGTGGGTTAGATGTTTTATGTTCAATATTCCATGCATTTGCAAATTCCTTAATTTTTTTCTACAGTTGTATTGTGAACCAAAGCCAGAATAAAGTATTAAAGGAATATGATGTCTAGAGAAAAATGGTTTTTAGTAATGTAATAGTGGCTTCACTTGATAGTTCAGGTAAAATACCCATTTCTACAAATTTACTGAAATAATCATTAAGAATGAAGTAGTTTTTTTTCACTTTGGAGTAAAACAAATCCATTCCAACTATTTTGCATGGACCATTTGGTATCATCTCAATGGGCATCAGTAGTTCCTTCAAATTCTTCTTTTGAAAACAAACCAGTTACACAATTCATCACCACCTCTTCAATTTCTTTAGACATTCAAGGGCAGTAAATTATTTTTCTAGCTTTACTTTTACATTATTCAATACCCAAATGGCTGTTGTGAATTCTAGCTAATTTATCATTTCTTAAAATTTTAGGTACAACTATACATGAATTCTTAAATATTAACCCATTTATTTCATACAAATGTTCTTTGAAAGTAATGTATAGCTTAGGTATATCTTCTACATGTTCTTTCTTTGTAGGCTAACTGTTTCTAATTAGTTTCAGTAATGTTTGTAGTTCATGATCTTTTTTGAGTTTCAGTTTGAATTTTTTTAACTTTCTTTTAGATGTAGGCAAATTCTCAATAATCATACCTAGCATAAGCTCCAGTTTCATTGCCATAAAGATAAGTGTTATATTCAACACAAGATCTAGATAAAGCATCAGCTAAATATAACTCTTTGCCTGGTTTATACACAGAACTAAATTCATATGGTTGTAAATGAATACACATACATTGTAATCTTGCTAGACATTTATTTAATGGTTTCTTAAAAGTATAGGGGGTGCAGAACGCAGCCCAGGAGAGAAATGGAAATTAAGTAAAAGAGCGAAAGCAGTTCCTGTCTCAAAGAGTCCCAGAGCCGGCAGACAAGCCAGCCCATGTCCCTCAGGTGTGCCCTAACTTGGGCACTCCTGATGGACACCGTGGCCGCCCCACCTGCTACCTTACTGATCGCCTAGGAGCTTCTGAGTTCGTTAGCGAACCCTTCCGTAATCGGACACCGGAGGATATAGTGACTGATGTCTGCATCTGGAGCCCCACAGCCACAGTAAATGTGGGTAGCGATCTTAAAACGCTCCAGATGTGCTGGGAAACTCCCATGTCCCATCAGTACCTGTGTAAGATAATGGTCTGAAGACATCAGTGATAGACAGACCCTTTGCAAGAATGTCTTTGTTTGAAGACCATTCTCAGTCGTATCCCAGAGCTTCTGCCACTCGTCCATAACTCTTTGACTTAAGATAGACTTCAGGGTATTTTTAGAAGTCTACCGCTGTCTCAGGTTGGATTGTAGATGGATTGGATCAGTACCTGCTGAGCAGGCGAGTTGGTCTGCCTGCTCGTTCCCTTCATGACCTACATGTGCCTTGATCCAGGAGAAGGAGACTCTGGGCATGTTCTTATTGCCCAGGAGCACTTGACCTCATTTACTATCTGATGCCTGCTGTTTGCATCTTCAAGTGCTTGCAGAGCTGCCCGGCTGTCTGTGTACATCCAGATGTCGTTATTCTGACTGCCGTCATTGAGGGCCCAAATTAGAGCCTCTCTGATGGCAAGCAGCTCTGCTTGAAAGGCTGAGCCATTATTTGATACCTTCCTCTTGTAATCATACACTTTGGCTCCTTGATTGAAGACTGTGTAGGCTAAGCCCATACCATCCTTGCTCTTGAAACAATCTGAGTATATTTCAACTCCTCGACCTGATCGTAATTCCATAGACCATGATATACTCAGTCTTCTAGTGGGATGAGTATCCCACTTAGTGGTTTCACTGTCATAGACCTTGGGGGTCATTCTGTACTCCAAGGAATGTTGCTTTTTTCCTAGCCTGCAGGACTCTAAAAATGATCGCCTCTTTCCTGACCATCAAAAACAATGGAGGGATCCCTGCTAACACCAGGAGAGCATCCGTAGATGTGGTCTATAAGTCCTGGTGATTCTCAGTAAATCTCATCACTCTAGCAGCATTCGGTCCAACATGAGCATCGATGTCTCGGTACGATAATCTGCCTTCCTGTAATCCCACAATTCTTCATTGATCAAAGTCAGAAACCTGATCGTATGGATAGTGTGTTCTTCGACAGGGCATACTTGATCCTTTAGTGTGCAAGAACTGCGAGCAAACACAATTCAAGTACTTTACACCGGCTCTTTGTAATCTTCTCTTATACCACTTCCAGGGGGCATTGCTGTCACACATGATGTGTGTATGTTCTGCGCTTTGAATCACTTACATGTTCTTCCATGGGCTACCCATCTTGCATATTTTGGGACAATCTGATAAGTTCCTCCTGGTGTTGCGCTTTTAATGACCAGTAATGTATATTGTAGTGTTCCCAATCACAAATCAGTTAAATGTCAAGTAGATTAAATTTCTGGTGCCATCAATAGACTAATTGCCAAAAAGGGTTTTAAAATTCCTTAATATATGAGTGATAAATCTCACTTTAGTAATGATTATTCTAATTCCTACTAAATACGAAACTAAAGTCTACATTAGTGCTCACGAAGAACAAATTTCAAAATCAAATTGAATAATAAAACTGTTTATTAAATTCTGAACTAATCAATTACAAGTAATGCATTGAATCAAACACTTGCCTATCTAATAAATCATAAGCAACAGTGTAACACTGCTGTGCTCTAAACATCATCCTGTACTCTTCTGTGGTCTATCCACACACACACACCACTTCCTTCTCCATCATTGAACTCTTAAGCTGTTGTTGAGCCTTCTCTCTGACCTCTACCTGAGCTCCTCCATACTTAACTCTTCCAGTGTCCAGCGTGAAAAACTGGTTTCCATCCAGAGGCCAAGCTATTTTCTCCCTACTTTCAGTTGAAAAAAAAATAATGTTTAGAACATTTTTGCCAAATAACTAATGAAAGGAATCATGACATGTTATATGCCAAATTAATCAGCATTTCATTTTGGAATTTCTGAAAATTAAATATTTAACAAAAAAGACAAGTTTTATTTTAATAGGATTTCTCATGTAGTAAAGAAATACATCTGGCAACACAAATAAAAATTTATTAAAAAAACAAACAAACTAATAGACAGAAATGAGTATATAATGCACATGAATAGAAAGGTTATTTATTTCTGAATAAAAAAAAAATTTGGTTTCAAGTAAATAGTTTTTTCGGTACCATACTTTGAAAAAATTCCAGACTTTGAGCCAATTGTGCTGAGTCAGATAAACAAGTCAACTTTAGAATTAAAAAAAAAATATCAATGGAAATAGGTCATGTTATATGCCAAAGTAAACAGAATTTAATTACGAATTTTATGAAAATAAGTAATATAACAAATTTGCAAACATATTAATGTTAATAAACCTTTTTCAATGTGATATGGTGAAAAAAAATATCGTACTACACAATTAAGGCTTCATTTTGGAAAAGCTTAGGAATAAAAATTGTTAAATTATATATTAATCGAAAAGAAATTTCCTCCCAAATAATATAATATTCAACGTGAAATATGATTTTTATTTCTTTTAATTATTCTTTTCAGTATCGTATATTTTAAACATGGCCAGTGTTATACAAAGTAACTTGGACTTCTCACATTCACGGAATTTTTCTGAACTGGTTATGAAATAGAAAAAACTTCCTTTGCTGCTTTATTTTTGCTAAACATTATGAATTTTTTTCTTTGGGTGTTAAAGTTTTACGGTCTTGACTAGATGCAGAAAGTTTCGTGCACCAAAGCAAAAAAAAAATAGCATTATATTGTCTGTGTGGCACAGCCAAGGTACTGAGGTGAGGGGGGGGGGGGGAGTGCCTTTAAAATCATTCAATATAAACATAAAGACTTGTAATTTAAAAAAATTATATTTTTCTAAAGAGGAGGGGGGGGGAGTGAAATTTTCACAGTGAGTTTAGTGGAGGGGATGCCTTCCCAAAATTTCCCTCCCACATAATGGGTGATTTCCGAGCAAGGAAGTCTATTTTGCTTCTGTATCCAAGACATTCATTTTCAGAAAACAATACAAGCTCAAAGATTTTTGCTGAAAAAACAAGAAACAATGAAAGAAAAATTATATATAACCTAATGGGATGTTTAGTAAAATATTCACAACAACTTTTAAGCTGGCCTCCAATCTAGCATAACTCCGAAAGATTACTAACTAATGGAAATAAATCTGCAGAAATAAATTTGCTTCCATATCCAAGACCTCATTTATTTTCAGAAAATGACACCAGATCAAAGATTTACTGGAAAAGTAATAAATAGTAAAATAAAAATTAACATATAGTCTAATGCGATGTTAAAATATCCACAGCAACAAGTTGTAGGCTAGCCATCCGATGTGTGGCATAATTATGAAAAATCAATACTTACTGATTGGCTCAAAAGATCGCTAATTTACGAAAATAAATCTACTGAAATGAAAACTAAGGTTTAAATATAAAAAAGTGAATACTTTACAAAGGGTATCCAATATACTGGACTAAAACTGTAAACAATATGGGAGCCACTTAACACATGGAACCAATAAAGCAAACAGAACGGAGATAGCATGTTCCAGCCATCTGCCTCTTGTTTGCCTCAGTGAGCCATAACATAATTAAGTGCAGCTGCAACCAGAATTTCTAAGAAGGATGTGTTTTCTTCCAGTTTCGATTTTAAGAGTGGGAAAGATGCATAGAATGCTGGGAAAAATGATAAAAAATAATTTGGGAATACTGAAATAAGTTTATAGCAGAAAAGAGTTTGAAACGGGGGAATAAATGGCAGTACGTACTCTGTAATTACTTCCAAAATCTACCCTTTTTAAAAGTAGCAGTTGTTTTTCTTAATTTTTAGGAGATTTTCAAAAATTTAAGGAAAAATTTGTTGATAATAATTCAAATCAAACTTCTGAGCTTAAATCAGAAGGTTGCTTCAGCAAATAGGAATGTAACAAAAATTACAGTAGAGGTGCACAATGCAATAATTAAAGTAAAGTAATATAATTCTCTATGACACTGTTAAATGTTTTTAAGCACTTCAACACATGGTCTATGCTATCAAGTATCAATAATTATTATGGAGAGATTTATGTACCATGCTGTAGAGGATGGGAAGTAACAGGAGCTTTTTGGAATGCTTTTGGTGAGAAATTTAAAATTCGACATTCTTGCTGGCAAGTGATGTCTCAGTGGAGATTAAAATAATGATGACTGCTGCCAGTGGTCTACCCGCATTGGCGAATGACATAATTATTTATACTTTTTGATAGCATAGGATGTTTAAAAAGTTTAAGATCCACGACACGCGTTTTGCACCATTCCTATCAGCGCTTCATCAGGTGGGAAGTGAGGAACTTAATGTAGGAGAGACAGTTGGTTGGTGAGCGCGGGGGAGGGGTGGGGTGCCATAAATTGACATGTCACTGGTTCGGCTCCGAGGATCGGAGTGGTCGGTGGAAGTGTGGGTGGTGGTAATGCGATCTGCATGTAATGGAGGTTCATAGAGTGTGGGATTATGGGAAATTGCCAAGCTATGCGTATGTCGAGGGAAGCATCACTGTTTCTGGGTAGTAATTCATTTTTATAATGAGTGGGGTACTTTTAGTGAATTAATAAATTTGAAAATTGAAAATTCATCAAAAACTGAAAATTGGGGTTAAGATAATTATGTTATTGAGGGTCTGAATAATGCTTTTCTTATTGGTATTACTATAGGGAGTTTTTGTGTGTGTGTGGGGGGGGGGGGGTATATTGATTGCGAATTTTAGGAGGTATTATGGAGGTGTTCTAAATAGTTAGGTGGGTGTGTATTATTGCAGGTGGCAAATGGGGATTGACGATGAGAGAGGAGAGTGTGTAGGGGTGTGTGGAATTTCCGAGGTGTATGTTATATCCCCTAAGTATCAGATGCCACACTTGGGGGAGGGGGACAATGTGGACACTGTTAGGGGAGGAGGACACCTGTTACTTCTCATCCTCTACAGCATGATACGTAAATCTCTCTATAATAATTATTGATACTTGATAGCATAGACCCCCCCTCGGTGTGAGCGCCTGTACGCGGTGAGGGATACCACCCTGTGAAGGTTCCGCTGGCTTGGTTACCTTCGCAGGGTCCTAAACGCTCGCCCGCGTGTTTGCCGTGCGTGGAGACCCGTGTCCCTGGAAAGTAGGATCCTGGCAGTTGCTCAGGGGTCCCCGTCTTCTCTCCCCAGCTCATGACTGGTGGGGTCCCCTTTGGCCGTTTTGCCATTGGGGAGCCTGTCTGTCGCGGGGCTGGGCAGCGACTTCCGGGGCCGCTGCTATACACTGCTTTGGCCTCTGCTTCAGGTAAACGGGAGGTCCTGGGGTGGCCCCCTCAGGATCAATCGCCTGGTGGGCTGGTCCTGCTAGGGTCAACTATGCTGATCAGTGAGTAACCTTGTCCACCGTGCGGACAACGGTTTGTGAGTTTCCCCACACATTTACTAATTTTGTAGTTTTCTTTCTTTTGTGAGGCCAGCTCTTGCCTCACACTTTATTGCTTTGTTGCTTCTTTTCTTTTGTGGGAACTCCGACGAGTTTCCCACCATTTCTCCTTTCCTTTTCCTTTTTGTTTTGTAGTGAGGGCTTGGCTCACTGGCTGTGTGGGTATGGTACCTGGGCAGCCTGGCGCCCAACTGGGCGTTCCGGCAACTCCATGGTGGTTGCTGGACTCCATGGTGGGTGGGGACAACGGGCACTGAATTTTTTAAAAACAAACATGAGTTCTCCAACTCATAAAAATCCGATCAATGCCGCCAAGAGGGCTCGTCATGAACCCCCAACTTCTCTGTCTTTGTCTTCGTGTGTGTCTCCGTCTCCGAAGTTCCTGATCATCCACTCTATGGGTGATCAGGTTCTTGGGGACATGTCCCCGTTTTTTATACACAAGGGTATTCAAGGTCTTGCGGGAGAACCGAAATCTGTCAAGCGCCTAAGATCTGGTGACTTGCAGGTGGAGACTGTGTGCTCCAAACATTCGGAGCTTCTATTAAAGGTTACAGCGATTGGAGTGGCAGTCGAAGTCACTCCACACAAGACGCTCAATTCCTCCCGGGGTGTGGTCTCCGAGTGGGACCTCCTCTAGGTTTCTGAGGAGGAAATCCTCTCGGAGCTTTCGGCCCAGGGAGTGATAGCAGTCCACCGGGTTTCTTCGCGTCGTAATGGAAAGTTAGAGCCCACCAGGGTACTTATTCTAACTTTCAACACACCACACCTGCCTACTTCCATCAAGGCAGGCTACTTACACTGCGAGGTGCGGCCATTTATCCCCAACCCTCTGCGTTGCTTTCAATGCCAGAGGTTTGGCCATGCCCACACCGCATGCCGGGGCAAGCCCACCTGTGCTCGTTGTGGCAGTCAGGATCATCTCGAACCTGACTGCACAGCAGAAAAGGCATGCTGTGTAAACTGCCGTGGTGAACATTCGGCGTACTCCCGCAACTGTCTGAAGTGGCTGGAGGAGAAAGAGGTACAGCGCCTCAAGACCCTTCATAACATCAGCTATCCAGAGGCGAGAAAGCTCGCTGCACCGCCTGCCCCACCTGGCAAGGTCTCCTATGCCGGTGCGGTTGCCGGAAAGCCCATCGTTCAGATGGCTTCCGTTGCGGTACAGACCGACATCAGCGTTCCACCAGCTGAATCTTTCTCGCCTGCTGCCAAGTACCTCTTGACGCAGGCGAAGCCGACGTTGGTGTCAACCTCGACATCGACACCGGTTTCTATTCCTGTGTCTGTGCCTTCCACATCCACCTCCGGAAGGTCCCCTCCACCCCGCCCACAGACAGCAAGACCTACAAAACCTAAGGGGCCCCCGCCGGTGCCCAAAAAGAAAATTTTACCTCTTCGTTCGGCAGTCTCTGATCCATGTTGCTCGGACGACTCCGAGGACATGGACACGACCGCCCTAATTTTCCTAAACCATCGCTGGCGACGGTTAAAATAAATCGAAAGTCGTCCGCCAATTCTTCCAAGACCTGAGATGGCCACACTCCTTCAATGGAACTGTCGTGGATTCCAGAGGAATATTGACGACATCAAGGTCCTCCTGAGGGCATACGAACCCCTCTGCGTGTGCCTGCAGGAGACATTTTTGCAGACGGTCAACAGTCCCACAATCCGGCACTTTTCTCTCGTTCGCCGGGACCGGGATGGAGATGGTCCAGCTCACGGAGGTGTTGCCATCCTCGTGAGCAACCAGTCCCCATTCCAGGTCATTCCCCTCACCACCGACTTAGAGGCTGTTGCCATCCGCCTCTTTGTGGGATTTTCGTTGACTGTCTGTTCTGTCTATCTCCCGCCCGGAAGCGTCATTTTCCGGGATGACCTTGATGACCTCGTCTCGCAGCTGCTGTCCCCCTTCCTCATCATGGGGGACTTCAACGGCCACAGTCCGCTCTGGGGCAGGGCTGACACCAACGGGAGGGGCCGGGTCTTGGAGCAGTGTCTCCTGGATCCATCGCTCTCCCTGTTGAACACCGGTGTCAGTACCTACTTTCACACCCCAACCCGCACATTCACTGCCATTGACCTCATAATCTGCTCCTCCTCGATCATTCCACTCTTTACATGGGAGGTCGAGGACAATCCCTACGGAAGCGATCACCTCCCCGTGGTGTGTACCATCTCTTGTGGGGGGCCTTGCAGCCCTTCGCGTGTCTCCCGGTGGAGGCTTGATCGGGCTGATTGGAGTGGCTTCGAGCTCTTGTCTGAGCTCGATGAGCACTCTGTCAGCCAGGAGCCCATCAATGTTGCAGTGGCAGAGTTGACGGACTGCATCGTCCATGCAGCTGCCTCTACTATTCCTCAGACCTCGACTCGGTTTCCACGGTTCCCAAAACCGTGGTGGCATCCCGACTGCACCGCAGCTCGTAAGGCTCAGAACAAGGCTTGGGGGGTGTTTCGGAGATATCCAACGTCCCCCAACCTCGAAGCATTCAAACGCGCCAGGGCGAAAGCCCGTTTCATCCGGCGCCAGAGCCAGATGGAATCTTGGATGAAATATACATCTTCTATCACCAGCACGACCAGTTCTAAGGTCGTGTGGGATAAGGTCTGGAAGATGGGTGGGAAGTACACGTCCCACTCATTATCGATCCTGGAGCACAATGGACAGGCAATTGCTGACCCTCGAGCAATTGCCGACATTCTGGGGGAGTCATTCTCCTCCATCTCTTCTCTGTCTTCCTACTCCCCCGAGTTTCTGGCCCAGAAGAGCAGGGCCGAATGCTCTCCGCTGTCCTTCCATTCGAATGGCCTGGAGTCTTACAACAGGCCATTCACAGCGGAGGAGCTTCGCCTTGCTCTGCACACTTCTCGTTCATCTGCTGTGGGCCCAGACAATGTCCATTATGCCATGCTCCAACATCTGTCACCATCGAGTAAGGATCGACTGCTCCAACTCTTCAACCGTATTTTCATCGAGAAGCAGTTTCCGGACCCCTGGCGGGAGACCATCGTCTTGGCCTTCCCTAAGCCAGGAAAAGATCCCAAGATTCCTTCCAATTATCGTCCAATTGTGTTGACGAGCTGCGTCTGCAAGGTGTTGGAAAGGATGGTAAATACCAGGCTGGCCTGGTATTTGGAATATCACGGCCTTCTTTCCAACACCCAGTGTGGCTTTCGCAGGCACCGGTCTACTTTAGACCACCTGATCCGCCTCAAATCGGCGATCAGGAATTCCTTTTTACGACGAGAGCACCTGGTGTCAGTTTTCTTCGACATCGAAAAAGCGTACGACACGGCATGGAGATTCGGCATTCTTCGTGACCTTCACAGCTTCAGCTTGCGAGGTCACATGCCGATCTTAATTACGAACTTTTTATCTTCTCGTGTTTTTCGAGTCCGTGTCGGCAACACTCTATCGCGGCCTTTCCCCCAAGAACAGGGGGTGCCTCAAGGCTGCGTCCTGAGTGTTACGCTTTTCGCTGTCAAGATAAATTCCATTACACAGCAACTTCCTCCGACTGTAGGCAATGCCCTCTATGTTGATGACTAGCATCTTTTGCTCATCGTCCAGCATGAGGGTCATTGAACGACAACTGCAAACTGCCCTGCACAATCTCTCGGTTTGGGCGACGGCCAATGGGTTCCACTTCTCCCCACAGAAGACCGCCTGTGTGCACTTTTGCCGCAAGCGTAATCTTCATCTGGACCCCGAGCTGTGGCTCGGGGGTACCATCATTCCAGTTGTGGCGGAGACCAAGTTTCTCGGTCTCATCTTTGACCGGAAATTGACCTTTTTACCACATATTCGACATCTCAGGTCCAAGTGCACGCGGGCATTGAACATCATCAAGGTCCTCTCCTCCCTCTCTTGGGGGGCGGACCGATGTTCTTTGCTCCGCCTTTACCGTGCACTTGTCCAGTCAAAACTGGACTACGGATCCCAGGTGTATGACTCTGCCCGGGATTCGGTGGTGAAGGTGCTGGACCCACTCCATCATCAGGCCCTCTGTGTGTGCACGGGGGCCTTCCGCACTTCACCGGTCCACAGTCTCTACGTTGAGACCGATGAACCATCTTTATCTATTCGCCGTCAGCAGTTGTCCCTGCAGTATGCATCAAAATTGCGATCCCTGCCAGGCCATCCCACTTGGGACTGCGTTTTCAGTCCCAGGTGGGAAATGTTATACCAGAATCGGCCGACTGCCATTCGTCCTTTCGGTTTGCGTGTCCGAGGTTACCTGCGAGACATCAACACCAGTCTCGATAGCATCGCACAGTCGACAGCTGAGCCACTTCCACCTTGGCTCGCTGTTTCCCCTTCCTGCGATTTTTCCCTGTGCAGGACGGGGAAGGCCTTTACACCCGACTGTGTGTACCAGCAACTCTCTGCCAGCCATCGTGCTGCGCACCCGGACTTCTTGCCTGTCTTCACAGATGGCTCGAAGTCCGGCACTTCAGTGGGATCAGCCATGGTCTGCTGTGATGTAATCATTGCAGACCAGATCCCACAGCAGTGTTCCATCTTCACTGCTGAGTTGCATGCTATCAGCATTGCCTTGGACCATATAGCAGCTAAGCATCATCGTCGGTGTGTGCTTTACACCAACTCCCTTAGCTCGCTACAGGCTTTGATCTCGGTGAGGCATCAGCCTCACCCTGTTCTCTCCAAGATCCGCCAGCAGCTCCATCGTATGGCAGCCACCACCACGATTCTCTTCTGTTGGGTGCCCGGTCATGTCTGGATCAGGGGCAATGACTTGGCAGATGCTGCTGCCAAGTCAGCCATGCCCCTGTCCGACTCTCCGTTGCCGGTTCCATATGTGGATTTCCGGCAGCGTTTCACCATCAAGCTCCGGGCACAGTGGCAGAGATCTTGGTCTGAACAGGTTGCTAACAAGCTCTTCGAGATCAAGCCCATTGTCCAACCGTGGCAGTCTTGTTTTTGCAGGAATCGTAAG
This sequence comes from Ryuthela nishihirai, assembly GCA_038380435.1. Taxonomy (NCBI): domain Eukaryota; kingdom Metazoa; phylum Arthropoda; class Arachnida; order Araneae; family Heptathelidae; genus Ryuthela; species Ryuthela nishihirai. The sequence goes on from JAWZYU010000024.1 coordinate 66,111,145, forward strand.
GAGGAAGTTGTCCTTGCTCAGCTCCGCTTAGGTCACTCGTTTTTAACACACTCTTTTCTACTTAAGGCGGACGCAGTACCTAAGTGCGAGTTTTGTGACACCTTTTTAACTGTTAAACATATTTTAATTCAGTGTCCAGCTTTTAACCTTGAATGTAAATTGTATTTTACTTTCCACAATTTTATGGTTGAGCCTCTTACACTCGGCCATCTTTTATCTGATGAATCGTTTTTAACTCCTGTTTTTGACTTTTTACGTTTTACTGGTTATTTTACATGTCTCTGATTTTTACTATATTTTCTAGTTTTTACCCTTGTTTGCGATTTTAAATAGGTAATATACACCCATTTTTATTGTTAACTTCTACTCTTGTTGTTTCTTTTTACTCCTTTTACTTATCGTTTTTGTGGCGTTTCGTTTGTGTTCTTTTTAACTTTGGTTGTGGGTTCTGAGACTTTTATCCCTTTTTATCGTTTGTTTGGCGCAATATAGCCTTAGTTGCTGTTGCGCCAATAAACCCGAAACAACCAAACCAAACCATAGCATAGACCATGTATTGAAGTGCTTAAAAACATTTAACTGTGTCATAGAGAATTAAATTACGTTACTTTAAATAGGAACGTTAACAAGCAAATCATCAATACCATTTAATGCTTCTAAGAAATGGAATCAGATGACTTTATCAAATTATTTATATTGTAGTTTAATAAAATATGCATCAAATTGAAGAGCAAAATATTATTTTTCAAGCCTTAATTATATATTTTTATAAGATATATATATAAATTACAAGGCAATTTTTATTTTTAAAAAAATCGATTTTTTTTTGTTGCACGAAAAGCATATACATATGTCCTTGGCCTCTCATTTCAGATTCTCTAAACATATACAAACGATGTGGACACTGGAAAGGTTAAAGAATACCTACTGTCTTGAGCTGGATGGTATATGAACCCACAACTTCCTGATGACATATCAGGTGCTCTGACCACTGCCTCTGCACATGACCAACCACACTCCAAGATCTTTATGACTGATTATTTTTTTTTTGTGAGGAAATCTCAATATGGGTCACATCTGGTATGATTCCACATGGCTCAAGATAGTTTTTCCTCTACAATTATATCTTCATCCTGTTACTTAAACAACTTAATTGTGATAAAATATTTAGTAAATTAAAGAGTTTATTAGTATTATCCCATTTAGATGTGCTTATAAAGTGACACTCCAGTTATATCATCAAACAGATTTATCATAAATCTATATATATACACAATCATATCAGAATAATATGACCACCTACCTAATAACGGGAATAACCACCCATGGCCCAGATGACAGCAGCGAGATGGCTTGGCATGGACACAATGAGGCCCTGAATGTTTACCAGAGGCACATGTGCCCATTCGGACTCCAGCAGAGCATGTAGGTTACAGAGATGACACGGTTGTGGGTCTGCACGCCAAACCTTCAACTCATCCTTTCCATCAGGGCTGCCACCTTTCGGGCCCCAGCAGTACCAGCCAGCCGGGATCCCAACTTCTCAGAGGTTGCAGCGGAGAGCTTGCAAGACTAGGGGCCCCAAACCCAGCCTGCAGAACCCTCATACAGGTCTCTCCATTGGGGCTGCGACCTACTGTGGCATGCCAGGGACACACTGAGCAGGGATCCCAACTTCTCAAAGGCACCCTAGGCTCCTCCATCACCTTTTTTATTTAATGCCATCTGATCCTGGATGCCAGAAGTTCTCGTGTGGAGACTCTAGTTTGGCTGTTCCATCAATAAGTCCGTCGACTGGGGATCCCACTCCCAGTCGCGAACCTTCAACTTCTGCCTCTCATAAGAGCCGACTCGCTGCCCCACAGCGTACAGACCTCCTCCCACTTTGGGGGTTGCAACCTAATCTTCTCTGATGCCAGGATGAGTCCATCTAATCGGGTGCACTAAGCCCTTTCAACGGACCCTCCACTTCATGACATCTCCAGCACAATTGCTGGCCGTGTGCATGCCAGAGGACCATGAGGCGACCCTACTTCTCAGAGGCACCGTAGGCTCCCCCACCATAACAAGGTGGTCCCCACTTCAGGGGGGGGGGAGGATGGACAGGTAGTCATTGGCGTTCAGAGACCCATACAGTGGTACCAGCGGTCACAGGTCATTCCAGGAAAACATCCCCCAGACATGCACACTGCCACTGCCGGCCTGTACTTGATTGCAAGCATGTCCGGGTGTTGGTTCTCATGTGTGTGATGATGTATTCGCCACCACCCATCATTTCTGTGGAGTAGAAACCTTGATTTGTTGGAGAATGAAATCTTTTTCCATTCCTCCACTGTCCAATGATGGTAGTCCCGTGCAAACTGTAAGCATTGTTGCCGATGGACCTTGGTTAACATGGACGCCTTTATGCAGTGTTGACTCTGAAGACCCATGCATAACAGGGTTCATGTTATTTGGGACAAGTACCTGGGTGCCGCAGCATTCATTTGAGTGGTCAATTGCTGCACTGTTGAGTGTTGATTGCCCTTTACCAGTCGACGTTCTTCTCTGGGGTCAATGGCCTTTGGGGCTCCACAGTTATGATGTCTGAAGGTACTCGGTGTGCCAGCTGTCCATTCTTGGTACACCCTTACTACAGCACCTCGCGAACAGCCTACGAAGTCTGCTGTTTCCTAGATGCTTCCACTCTTGGCATGGTAGCCGATGATCATTCCTGTGTGAATGTCTGTCAAATCAATACCTCTGCCCATTGTGCTCGTGTTACACACTATGGCTCATCTGTCCAGCCAGCAGCTTATATCTCTGTGTGGTTGACCTTGTCATGTGCACTCTGTGACGCTCCTGAGCAGGTACACTGTGATTCTGTTGGTGGTCATATTATTCTGATATGACTGTATATCTCAATATTGATTCTATTTATACCTGCACTCCCCATAAATATAAAATGCAGGGCTTGAAAATTTTTAAAATGAACACTCATTCTCGAATATTGGCAGCAAAAAATTTAACCCATTCTCCAAATATTCCCTTTTTGTACATAAAATCAATAAATTTGTCTATGTGATGCCTAGTTTTTAATATGATATTTATAATTCAGTTGCAAACAAAATGAAAATTCCTCACTATTCAGTCATTCATTATTTGACTTAAATTTCTTAATTGTTCTACTTACCTCCTTAACTTTAAGCATTACATAATATCTACTAATTATGATTCAGTTGATTAATTCTAATTCTCTCTGAAGAATTTCTTCTCCAGCATCAAGCCAGTGATTTACAGTTAGAATTGAATCATAGTCACCCAATGAATCACCATTTTAATTTATATCCTTATTTATGTTCAGTTTTTCTTGTGACATATTTGAAGTTGGTGTTAGAAAATTTCCAGTTTCTTGGTTTGTTGTTTCATCTTCTGTTACATTTGCAGTCTTATTACTTTTATGAAGGGGATTAAAGAAAAAGATTGCAAATAAATTCTTAAGGAAAATAGAGAAAATGAGGGAAATTTGTAATGAAAAAACAAAAACCATACACCTGTCCATGCAGACATTGATCTTTAATTTTCAGTTGTCCTCCAGTGAAATGCCATTGAAAACAGAGGGATGGGTTATTTGTTTTACTCTTATTTTAGAAGATCCCTAACATATTGCCATACTACAGATACTTTAACTACTGAATTGAAATATACAGGGTGAATCTGAAAAAGTAGGCAAAACTTTACGGAGTGGTAGAATGCAGCTATACGAGCAATATTCGTCATAGAATGATGTATGGTCGGAACGCAAACGGCGAGCCACTAGGTGGCATTGGAAATGGTATAAAAGGGTCGGTCCTCGCACCCAACGGCATTTCTACCATGGATTGTCGAGAGGATGGCTGGTTATACTAACCACGAAATGGCGGATATGCACTTTGTGTACGGTGCGGCGGACGGGAATGCAAGTCAGGCACAGAGACGTTACCGCGACCTGTTTCCGATGAGATGCACTCCAGATCGGAAAACCTTCGAGCATTTGCATCGGCGGCTGTGTGAAATGGGATCCTTCGCCGCGGCCAAGCAAGCATTACAGCTGGTGGCAGCTCTTTTGAGCAATTTCTTTGAGCAGGTACCTCAATTACATTCCTGTTAATAAAATGTTTTCTGAAGTATCTCCTCTCCTTCTTGTGTTCATTCTTTAAATGTGACAATGGAAAACTACCTTTTAACTTCTCACCGCTTGTGTTCCGACCATACATTCTAAGACGAATATTGCTCGTATAGCTGCATTCTACCACCCTGTAAAGTTTTGCCCACTTTTTCAGATTCACCCTGTATTTCTTAAATTTCTTCCTGATTTTGATGCTTGATTTGGATTCTGATGCCACCAGAGCCTTGGCAATGCCAATTCTTTCTGCCGATAAGTAATTGGACACATTGCCAAAGGTCTGGTGACATCAGAGAACAACTGAATGGGAGGATCAACTGATCTGCCTACTAGTGACAAGAGAGAAATCTGTCACTAGCTGCCAGATTTTCAACATAATGCAATCCCTGTCTGCAGCTGTGTTGGGGAGCACGATTAGAAGATGACTGCAATAACCATTGTCTGTTGGCTTATCTACCTCTGATGCTATCCCATCATTGTCTGCATCTGCAGTGGTGCATGGAGAGCTTCTTGGAGACAAGGTTGGTATCATGTCGCCTTTAATGATGAATCACATTTCTGTTTGAGATATAATGATGGCTGTATATGCATCTGAAAACATGCTGAGAACAGAAGTAATCCAGCCTTCATCAGGGAGTACCATTGATTCACAACACTCCCTGATGCATATACTGATGCACTCCTGATGCACTCCTGATGCCTCATATATATATCATATGAGGCCAACACCTGGAATCATCATATTGGTAGCCATCAGTTACAATCACCATTCCTATCTAGTCATTATTGATGGCACATTAATAGCAAAACTTTATAATGAAACAATTCTGGAATCAGTGCTTCTGCCTTTTCTAATACTCCATTTCGAATGCTGTTTTTCAGCAGGACAGTATTCACTCACACAGATCTCTTATATTTGGATAGTGCCTAAGTGATGTAATAAATATTGAGATAAACTCAGATAAACTCGATGGTTCAATATCCAGTAATAAATAAGTACTTTGACATCGATTTCAATTTTAAAGGAAAAATTGTCTGAGTGGGTGGGCTACGAACCCACAACCTCCTGATAACATATCAGGTGCTCTGGACCACTGAGCTACTGGCCGCCGATCAAGATCTCCTCTAATTAACGCCATGAAAGTTCCCTTTATGTCACATATAGGCGTTATTTTAGGCAATTTTTAGCCCTAGCGGCTTTCTATTTTTGCCAATAGATGGAAAGCATGTCTTACAAGTATGCTAATGATAATAAATATTGAGATAAACTCAGATAAACTTGATGGTTCATAGCGTTAATTAGAGGAGATCTTGATTGGCAGCCAGTAGTTCAGTGGTTCAGAGCACCTGACATGTTATCAGGAGGTCGTGGATTCATATCCCACCCGGCTCAGACAATTTTTCCTTTAAAATTGAAATCGACGTCAAAGTGCCTATTTATTACTGGATGTTGAACCGTCGAGTTTATCTGAGTTTATCTCAATATTTATTATCATTAGCATACTTGTAAGACATGCTTTCCATCTATTGGCAAAAATAGAAAGCCGCTAGGGCTAAAAATTGCCTAAAATAATGCCTATATGTGACATAAAGGGAACGTTCATAGCGTTAATTAGAGGAGATCTTGATTGGCGGCCGGTAGCTCAGTGGTCCAGAGCACCTGACATGTTATCAGGAGGTCATGGGTTCGTATCCCACCCGACTCAGACAATTTTTCCTCTAAAATTGAAATCGACGTCAAAGTGCCTATTTATTACTGGATGATGTTGTAATGCTTTCTTGGCCTGATATTCCTCAGATCTGTTGCCATTGAACACATTTGAGATGAGATTCAATATTCACTGATCACTTCCTCTCTGCCCCTCACTATTGTTGCCCAGCCTAGGGCACAGGTGTGTTAATCATGACTCGGTTTTCACCAGGATGATTGGCCACTTGTATCACTGTTTATGGAGGCCATACTTTTTATTAATATACACTGCCTTTTGGTCAGTAAATATTGCTGATTTGATATACAAATTTGATACACAAATACATTTCCTGTATAAATTGCTATCTGTCACTCTCTTTTTAGCCCAAAGTAATTATTGTAGATGGAGTGATTTCAATGATAAGCAATGTATATCAACTTAGATCTTAATCATTGGAAGTTGTTTTAATAGAAAATTAAATTATAACTTATATCAACTAAATAAAATAAGAAATATTTTTATTTCATACTAATCTGCAATTTGACTTGATTATAATAAATATTGTTCTTGCTCCAACAACTAGGAAGAAACAATAGTAAACTATTTATCTTGTATGGCAAGATAATATAGTTTTGTAATTGATATTTGTAAGGTAATATCAACTTAACCCCTATCAAGCTACATGGAATCTACTACTTCAAAATTGCCTATTAATGCTGTAAAGCACTGCTAGGGAACAACCTAATAAAAGCTTGCATTGCAAAGCATCACATTGTCTGATGATGAAATCTAATGAAATGTGAAGAAATACATAGTAAGGGGATTTTAACTTTTTACTTGAAACTTTTAACTATTTTTAAGTATTGAGTTAAAAGTTTAGTTTCTTATATGTTTAAATACCTTTAAGAAAGAACAAGACTGAGAAAAGTAATAACTTACCTAGATATTTACCATCAGTCATTGAATTGTTAAACATCTTGATACTTCAAAGTTTCATCATGTCTAAGCAGTGATAAGACTATGTTTTTCTGGCATGATTTCACCAATGAGATCTTAGTATTGAGTGTACCAGCCTGCAAATAGCATCTAAATGATAAGACAGTCTTTGTGCTGAGTAGTTGTCCAGCTTAGCAAGGACATGTGCATCTCACCATGATATATGACAGCTCTCCTTGAGGGATGCCATGATGGACTACCCATACTGCAACCATTAAATGAGTGTGATCAACTCATTTTTTCATTGAATATAATGAATGGCATCAGCATGTAGAACTTTATTTTAAGTAATAGTATGCTACATTCAATGATAAGCTATATCTAATCTATGTTGTGCGGTAAATGATTGAGCTAGAAAAGCTAATCTCATGTCTAAGCTTATGAGCTTAAGAGCACTTAAGTTAATTTTAACAGTGAAATTTTGATTAAATTATTTTTAACCATCTATCTCCATATTCTTAATTCAATCGAAGGATTTATGATTTATTAAATTACTTGTAATAGGTAATATCTATATTATAGCCACATATAAGTGCAAAATTAAGAACTTTTGCTATATTATAGATCCATTAGAGTTAACTTTTTTTACATTTGGGGGGGGGGGGGGGGAGCTTATGATACATATATTAAACTGCTAGAGGGAGTCCAAAGCCAGATAATTAAGTGCATGCTAAGAAAGAGAAGAAGAGAAAGTATAATTCAGGATTATCAAATATTGGCTATCTTGCAAGTGAAAAAAACTCTATATTTTTAATATAATCAAACATGTAAAGAAAACTTGAACAAAACATCAGAGCCTTTGCAGTTGATACTAGATTATCCAAAAACTTATTATTGGAAGAGCTTTTTGCAACAAAAAATATTATTACCAGGCATTACATTTATATATCCCTAAGATTATTTAATTTGATTCCAAATTATATAAGGATGTAAGAAACATAAACGAATTTGTTAAAGAACTTAAAAAAATTGATTTTGGAGCTAAACTTTGAAAATGATAAATTTTTATAATAAAAAAAAGAGCTATATGGAAGCATTAAATGTAAAATTATTCCTTAAATATTAAAGATCATGCCAAATGTATGAACATGTTTTTTATTTATAAACTCACAAACGAGTTTTGTTCTTGTGGGATGATCCTACTTATAAGGTGTATGGTAATGTTAGTGTAATGACAAAAATACAACAGAAAGATGCACAATACCAAATAACTTTGATTGTATGAAATGAAATGCATAGTTAAAAGTTATATATATGTAAAATATATATTCAAGCTTATTTGTACGTAAGCAAAGAGTTGTTATTTTAATTATTACTTTTTGGCAACCATGCACTGTATGTGTACATGAAACAGAAATAAACCTCCCTCCCTCCCTCCCTCCCTCCCTCCCTCCCTCCCTCCCTCCCTCCCTCCCTCCCTCCCTCCCTGTTGGTGTCATCTATCCATAAACTTTTACTGTAATTTGAAATCTCATATATCTAAATAGCAAGATTTGTTTTGTGAGGCATTTCTTTTTCTAATTTCTTTTCTCTCCAATTAGGTAGAAGATAATTCTGTACCTAAATCCCATGCTCTGACCCTTGCTGTATTAGCAGTTTTGGGTGGAGTTGATAAAAGAGTTCGTTTAGGAGGATTAGTTGTCAGTGAAGAAACAGGTTTAGGTACTGTTGCCAAAATTTCACCAACTGGAAAAATATCTGTTTATTCTCATATGCAAAAAACCATAGTAAAATATTCACTCAGTCAAATTTCAATGGTAAGAAGTATTTGATATTCTAAGGTTATGCATTCTTGTTCTTTCCTCTCATCTTTTATGAAATATTGGGTCATCCCATAATTAATTTTCCTGCAATTTTGTAATATATTAAAAAAATTTATTTCTTTTAATCAGTTATATTTTATGTTTTATTGTGTTTACTAAATTCCATCTTCCATTTTTTTCCCTTCCAACTTGAAAGAATTCTTTTGATTCCAAATAAGTGAAAGGGTAATAGCATATTTCATTTCTTAATGTTTTGTAACTTCTTTCTATTTAAATAATATTGCAGACTTCTAAATGGATGAAAAACCAGTGGAACTGAGTCAAGATAAAAATAGTGAAACTTTTCACTTTAGCTCTTTACTTTTGTTTTTGCATCATGTAGTTTGACATTATTGTGGTGCAATATTGCTGACTTCCATTTAATTAGTATGTACATTTTTTCTCAGTTAATCATTAATATTAATTAATTTTCTTAATGTTGGCTGTATGCTGAGCAGTAATATAGGACTGAGCAATCACTAGGATTTAATGTCTACAGTGAACCACACCTTGCATGTCCTACACAATACAAAGCATAATTGGTGTTTGGTGAAAATTTTCTGTTGGGTCAGGTGTTGATGTCACCTCCTCCTTATTCAACCTCTATCTTTTGTACTTAATGTTATTGTATAGTACCCATTTCTCATCTCCAAAGAAAATTTGATCAAAAGATAGTTCCCTTTTTTTAAATTACAAGGATGTGTTTAAGTTGATGCACAGTATAATTTATTAAACAAAGTTATATAAATTGATTAATTTTGAGAACAGAGCAAACTTAAGTTTTTTTTAATGGAGTGACCCAATACTATTAATTTCTGAATGAATTTCTTTTTTTAAGGAAAGCTGTAATGTAAATAAATTCATAGCTTTTTAGTCCTTTCAGGGTCACACCTGAAAAACTGATACACATTCAGAGACCAAGTTATTTTTACACTGATCAGCCAAAAAAAATAACTTTAGAACTTTTTGCCAAATAACTAATGAAAGGAATTATGGCATGTTATAAGCCAAATTAATCAGCATTCAGTTCTGAAAATCAGCAGATGTAGCTCAGATAGATATATTTGGAGAACTAAATTTCACAGTCTGGTTGGACCTCCAATAGCCCATGACTGCTTGAGGATGATGATGGTAAAATGTTTTATGAAAAAACGACTAGTTTTATTTTAGTAGGGCATTTTTAGAGCCATATCATAAAAAAATGCATCTAGCAATGCAAATAAAATTTTATAAAAAACAAACAAACTAATAGACAGAAATGACTGAAATGAACATGGATAGAAAGTCTATTTATTTCTGAACAAGGAAAAAAAAATATTTACTTGGAACCAAAAAAAAATACTCCTATTTTATTATTTTTTTCCACTACCATATTTGAGAAAAGCCCAGGCTTTTTGCAAATTCTGCTGAGTTATATCAACAAATCAGGAATTAAAAAATAACCATTCAACCAAAATAGGCCGTATTATATACCAAATTAAACAGAATTGAATTCCGAATTTTATGAAAATGAAAATTTTAAATAAATTTTCAAACATATTAATTTTAATAAGACTTTCTTCAGTCATATAGTGAAAAAAATTGATTGAGCTATGCAATTAACGCTTAATTTTGGAAATCCATATGAATAAAACTAATTAAATTATATATTAATTCAAAATAAATTTCTTCCTGAATAATATAATATTTACCTGAAACATTGTTTTTATTTCTTTTAATGATTCTTTTCAATGTAATATGTTTTAAAACATGGACCAACATTATACAAAGTGACTTTTATTGCTTGAATTAATGTGATTTTCTTCCATGTTTATGAAATGGAAAAACATTTTCTTGCCTGCCTTTTTTATTAAACATTATGAACTTTTTCTTTGGGTGTTGAAGTTTGGTGAACTTGACTAAGAGCAAAAAGGTTTGTGCACCAAGGTTAAAAAAACAAATATCTATATTGTCAGAGTGGCACGGCCAACATATTAGGGGGGGGGGGGGGGGACAGGTAAAATATTTTAAAATCTTTGAATATAAACTTAAAAACTTATAATTTAAAGAAATTTTTTAAAAAAATCAGTCACAGGTTTGGGGGGGGGGGGTAGTATAATGCCCTCAATGTATGCCTCATTACATCCTTTAACATTTCAGTTGGCTTTAATGTAGTGATTGTCAAATCATTAGAATGTTTAGCTAAGTGAGCAAGCTTTTAAAAAACATATCACCAAAAATGGATGTTGATAAAGAACAGCCATCAAGATAGGTGACACAAACTAGGTGAACCAGCCAACAAAAAAAAAACCTAATAAGTGGTATGAACCTTTAAATCTTCCATTTTTAAAACTGTAACAACTACTTTCAATTGGCAATAATGCCATTGATTAGATGCACTGAGTTAAAAAATGTAAATCAAAAACTTTTTATATGATAAAAGCTTCTCTGAACAATATTAAACTTATATATGAGTTACTATGGTTTCCAAAAAGGCAACATATAGGAAACTCCTACAGACAGACAGACAGACAGACAGACAGACAGACAGACAGACAGACAGACAGACAGACAGACAGACAGACAGACAGACAGACAGACGGACGGACGGACGGACGGATGTCCATGATAGATGGACGGACCATCCATCCGTCCACCCATCCATCCATCAAGTTTCTTGTTATCCTGCTTACAAAGAGTCCATGTTTCGCTACCATAACTAACCTTAGAAAGAACCAACTATTATACTGCCTACTTTTAGTCTTTAGATGTATACACCTATTTTTCCATATTCTCCATAGATTCGTAAAAGTCCCAGTGGCAATCCCTATTCTTCTATTTATCTAATGCCGCACATCACCAGTATCTGTTACATAGCTCCCAAGATAATTAAACTGAGACACTTGCTCAATAGTACAGCCATTCAAAGCAACTGAAGCACCATCTGCCTGACCAATTTTCATCACTTTAGTTTTTTCTCTGTTTATCACCAAACCTACTCTATAACCAGTCTCATCAACAACCCTAATGAACAAATTCATCTCATCAACATCAGTAGCCAACAGGGCCAAATCATCTGCATAATCTAAATCAGAAATTTTAAAATCTCGACCATTTAAGACCAAAATCTTTCCCTTGCAAAGAATTTCACATTACGTAATCAATAACCAAACTAAAGGGAAATGGAGACAGAATGCACCATTGTCTAACTCCACTAGCAATGCTAAACCAATCACTGCAAGACGTACCACCTCTCACCATGACTCAGTGTTATTATAGAGAGCTCTCATTACACTAACTAACTTATCAGGTATTCCATATGATCTAACAATCAACCACAAATTATGTTAATCAACAGAGTCAAAAACCTTTTTGAAGTCTATAAAGCTAGCAACCACAGGTTTCTGAACTCTAAACATTTCTCAAGAATCTGCCTAAGTGAAAATATTTGATCAATACATCACCTACTACTTCTGAATCCATAATGTTCATCACACAGTTGCCCATCAAGTAAATTCTTAACTCTATTAAGTATAATCATGCAAAGAACTTTACCTGGAACAGAAAGTAAACTAATTCCCCTATAATTATCACAAGAACTGCGATCACTTTTTTTTTTAAAATTGGAACAATGATAGTTCTAGTAAAATTCTTAGTTAAATTATTATGTTAGTAAAATTGTTACAAACAATGGGAGTAGAAATAATCCCATTATTTAGAACATTTCTGAAATGCTCAGCCCACCTAGCCATCACAGAATCCTCATCTTCAACTGCTTTGCCATATTTATCCCTCAATCCCTGTGTACCTGTCTCTTCCCACATAAAACATTAAAAATCTGGTACAACCCCCGCTGTTGTGCTGTCTAACTGCTCCTCTGCTTTGTCAGACAAGCTATCAAGCCAAAGATTCTTATCAGCTGTTAACTGATCTTTTACATGTTTATTAAGCTCATTGTAATGCTTTCTGTTAGGACTAGTAGGGTGTTGATTCATATTAATCCCGCACTTCCTACTTTCAGAAATAAGTTCCTTAGCCTTATGACTCAAATAATTTTGTTTCCTCTGTTCCCTTTTACCCAAAAGAGTACTGTTGATTTCAAGAATAGCCTGTTTAAACTGATCCAATTCTTTCTCAACTTCAGCAGTAAGCAAACCATGATTGTCATAATGACTAAGTAGCCTATCATGGTATGCTTTGGCTATATCTGGATCTTTCAGACCTTCAATGTTGAAGCTAGTTTTCTTAACTTTAGCACATTTCTTAAGCTTCAACTGCAAGACACTTTTGACAAGGTAATGGTCAGATCCAATTTCGGCTCCCCTGTGTGATCTGGTATTCCTAACTGAACTAGACCATTTGCTGTTAATTAAAATATAACTATCATATTCCTGTGCAACCCATCAGGTGAAACCCATTATGTTTATAAATGTCTGATGTTTGTAGTATGTGTTAGTTATTCGTAAACCATTAAGTTTGCTTACCTGTAGGAGACGGTGCCCATTGTCATTGGAACTACCAATCCCAAAGGGACCTAAAACTCCTGCCCAAAGGTCAGAGTCAGTACCAACTTTAGCATTGAAGTCACCTAGCACAAGAGAAATATCTCCTTTCTTCACAGAATTCAAAATATCCTGAAGCTGGCTGTAAAACATATCCTTCTCGTTCTCATCAGAGTCCTCTGTGGGGGCATAACAACAGATGACATTCAAGTCTTTAATTTTTGTTTTAAATTTTACTGTAAAAAATATTTCATTAATGCAGTCATATCCTAGAGGAGCATCACTGGCATGTCTGCTGAGAAGCAAACCTACACCTTGGAGATGGTTTCCATCCTCCCTCCCTGAAAAGAGAAATTTAAAGTTATTTTTAAGTATCTCACCTTTACCTGTCCATCTGGTCTCTTGCAAGCCTAGAATATCTATGTTATAGCACTGGAATTCCTGCATGAGGACATCAAGAGAATAATCTCTGTAAAGTCCTCGTGTTCCACATTCCTGCAGAGAGAAAATGATTAGTAGGATTTTTAAAGAAACTAGGTTTATTGAAATAGGTAGGGTCAACAATATCAAACAGCCCCCTGATCGCAGGCATGGGGCAAAGACCTGTTCCTCCTCCCCTAAAGGCTGAAGTCACCGATGCTGGTAGGAACTTCAGGCACCCTTTTTCAAGTGGACATTTTAAGAGCCATATGGCCTGCATGAGACACATTACTCCAGTTTAGGATTGACAATGCCCAACTAGCTAAGTGAGGTTCAGGTACCTGCCATGACCTCTGATCAGGATTATCCACCAGCTGATATAAGGTATCTGATGCCTCTGTTCACTTAAGGCTGGCAACCCAGAAGCAAACAGAAAACACAGTGGCAGATCTTTACTCAGCCATCTTTTATCTGATGATGCCTTTTTACCATCTGTCTTTCCCTTTTTATGTTATGCAGGTTATTTCAGCAGACTGTGATTTTATGCCTTTATCCATTTTACCTTGATTATCCTGGGTCTTTTACACCCGGATTCATTTTATCTTTTTGTACTTTTGTATATGTATTGGTTTTGTTCTTTATGTTTACACTTTTTGCTTTTAACTTTGGTTGTGAGTTTGTCCAAACAACCAACCAACCAGATCCAATCTGGGTCTTTTACACCTGGGTTGTTTTCCTTTTATATCTTTATCTTTATTGCTTCACACATCTTTCTTGCTTTTGTATTTTTTATATCGTTGGTTTTGTCCTTTACCTTTTATTCTCTTGGCTTTTAACCTTGGTTGTGGGTTTCTGCTTCTTTTACCCTTTTATTCACCTCGTTTGGCACATTATGGCCTCAGCTGCCAATGCACCATTAAACCCCAAACAACCAACCAGCATATTTCTCAAAGAAGGAATTGCAGGGATAAACTGAATCAACCCCCCACTAGTCCTAACAGACAGCTTTACCAAAATCTTAATAAACATGTGAAACATCAATTAAAGGTAGATAGATAACTTACCAAAGTTACCTGTCTGCATTGTAACTGATCTTTTATATAAACTAATAGAAATTATGGTAGCTGACGAAGCAGCTAGGCAACAACTGCAGAGAGTTAAATCAGATAGTTCGTGTTTTGCATGGGAAGAAAAGACTGGTACACAGGGATTGAGGGATAAACATGGTAAGGATATTGAAGGTGAGGAATCTGTCATGGGTAGGTGGGCAGAGCATTTCATATATGTTCTAAACAGTGTGGTTAGTTCTACTCCCATTGTAATGAGGATAGATGCATTACTGGCTTTAATGTTGACATGGCTCTATATCACAATTGGAAGTTACTCTGGCTATCTCTAAATTAAAACTACTTAAATCAGCAGGGGTGAATGAATTTACCACTGAAATGTTTAGAGCTGGGAATGTTTTCGTTGGTACATGGCTGAATGAAATATTGAATACTTTTCTATGATAAAGATGTTGTTCCTAAAGATTTTACTAGAAATGTTAGTATCCTTCTTTTAAAAGAGGTTATCACAGATTTTGTGATAATTATAGGGAATTAGTCTGCTTTCTGTGCCAGGTTAAGTTCTTTCCATTATTGGGCTTAAGAGAATTAATAGTTTGGTTGATGGATAACTGTGTGATGAATAGTGTGTATTCAAAAGTAGTAGGGGATATGTAGATCAAATTTTTTCACTTAGGTGGATTTTTGGAAAATGTTTAGAGTTTCAGAAACCTGTGTTTATTATATAGCTTGAAATCTATGAAGGAGGAAGGCTTTTGTCTGTTCATCATCCTAATCTATAGTTGATCACGAAATCATATGGCATATCTGACAAATTAGTATTATCATGGCTTTCTATAAAACACAGTCATGGGTGAGAGTTACTAAGTCTTGTAGCAATTGGTTTGACTTTGTTAGTGGAGTTTGGTGCATCCTTAATGACCTGCACCTTGAGAAGATGTAGTTGGAGTTTAGTTTACAGGCCTAACTCTTCCTCTTCCAGTATATATATATAGCTGTCATAGCAGGTCTAAAATTATGTATGTGAAAACTAATTTATATTGTATATTGTTTTAGTAATATGAACCTTTTTAAAATATTTAACTAATTTGGTTATTATAAATCTTTATCTTTAATAGAGACTAAGCAAGTCTAAAAAATTCAATCCCTGATTTTCCAACATAGTATCTCCTGATACATTATTCTAATTCTGATATTTTTTTTTTGCCTAGTCAATATTGCCCATTAATGTCACTCAATAATTTTGGTATATTTGTAATAGTTTATTGGATTATGTTTATGTTGCAGGTACCTTCAGCAGAGTTTCAACTTGATAATTTTCTACAGTCAGATGATATATTGAACATTTGGGCCATATTAATAGGTCTAGCTGTAGCTGGCTGTACAAAAGAACTGGATAACAAAATGATGTTACAAAGCTCTTCTTCTTGCCTTGATGGTTAGTGATAAATTTTTATGCTTGTATGTGATTCACAGGCACACTAGAAAGCCCAAATCTTCCCCACATTCAGCTTGAAAAGGGAATCACTTTATAGTCCCAATTCTATTTTAAGTGTATTCAGCAAAAAAGAAAAGTTAACTCTAGAAAATTGTCATGCAGTAATTAAGGAAAATATATATTTCATGTTTAATACTGCATATTTGTTTAAAATAATAAAAATATATCAAATTCATATTTTGCAAAATTTTAAACTTTTCGAATGCTTAATGTTTAGTACACTGATGGATTCAAGTCAAATTTATGTTATTTCAAATATCATTAGGAAAATTTTACATTTAAATTATGTTTTTTTTTAGAGAGTTATCATAATCATATCATTTTTAGAGAGTTATCTAAATAATTATCTCTTTAAAGAGTTATCTAAATTATTCTACAATTGGAGCAAAGTTTGACAACATTCTACTGATTTTGATGATAAATTTTACAGTATTACAGCTGAATTTGGGTATGATTAAATTAAATATTGCACTCTTTGAAATAAAATCATTAAAACTTTAATAAAAATCTCTTTGGCACTGTTAAAAGCACAGCAGTTTAATAATATATATGAAATCTAATATGTAATGGAAATTGATTCAAATATGCTATCCCACTTTGCAAACAGTTTTACAAAACATACTATTTTGTGGAAGCAGATGTGATGATACTCATGAAAGTGTCCATTTCTAAGAAGAGTCTTGCAATTCTATGAAGCACAGAATAAACAAGTCTGATATGCTGATCAATGATCAATATCCAGCCAGACTGCATCTGATATAATGAAGTGCAAGAAAATAAAATATCTGAAAGATTGCAACCATCAACTGAGGTGCAATAGTTGATTGAAGATGAATATTGAAGTATATCAAAGCCATCAGTTGGAGAATATTTTTTAACAACAACTAAGTTATTGCTATCATTGCATTCATTAGCATTGAGACACAAATGGAGTTATTTGTACTTGATTTTACTATGCTAAAAACGCTGAAAGTTTAGTGTTCTGGGCATAATAATGTTGGTATTAGGCTGGTGCAGATGAAATGTTCGCTTTCAGCAGGGGGACATGTTTGACCCCTCCAGTGGATTGGTGTTGTCCAGCAACTTCACCTGGCATGCATCACAAGGTTGATATGTATCTGGTGTACACATTATGTGCTTCTTTCATGACGAGGTTCAACCACGAGTGCACAAGCTTTGGTCAAAGTGAACTGTGGAGACAGGCCAGGTGTGGTAATTTTTCTGTATGAGGTTCAAACTTTGACATTCTGCAGGTATAGTAGCCCAAAACATTAATGCAGCATTTGGGCAGGGTACTGTGAATGAATGTATCATACATCAATGATTCATAAAATTCCAAGCAGGAGACACTTCCCTTGAAAATGAGCCTCATGGTCGTCAACTGGTAGTTGTAACATACGAGGGTGTGAAGAATATCATGGAAGCTGACTCACAGCAAAGTGTCTATGAGATTTCAGTAAAGGTCCATGTGCATTATTTGACAGTTATCTGGATCCTAACAGCCCTGTGGAAGGTGAAAAAGCTGGATGTTTGGGTTCCACACAAATTGACAGTAGCCAACAGAGCATGCCACCTGGAGGTGTGCATTTCCTCATTGCCTGGAACAAATGGGATGGAATCCTTCAGCAGATCATAACCTGCAATGTAAAGTGGATCCTCTATGACAATTACCATCAATCAGCATAGTGGTTGGATACCACGGAGCCACAAGACATTGCCCAAAGCCACCCCTACAGCCATGGAAAGTGCTGTCTCGTATGGTGGTCTGCTGTTGGTGTGATCCATCATTCTTTTCTCTGACCAGGTGAGACCATCAATTCGGACCAATATTGTGCTGAAATGCTACAGATGCATGGAAAGCTCCATACCAAACAGCCAGGTTCGGTTAACAAGCATGGGGTCCTGTTGCATGACAATGCCCCGCCCACATGTCTTACAAAGTATTGTCCAACAAATCCACCAGTTGGACTACAAAACACTGCCTCACCCTGCATATTCCCTGACTTTGCTCCCATGGATTATCACCTCTTCTGGCATATGGACCATTTCCTGGCAGAAAAGACCTTCCCAAATGACCGAGCTATGTGTCAAGCCATTACCACCTTCTTTGTCTCACAGACTCCAGAGTTTTATCGCCATGGGATCCATAGCCTCATACCCATTGGCATAAATGTGTCGATGCCGGGGGGAACTGCTTTGACTAGGCAGGTAACTGCTTCCTATTTTTATGAGGGTTTGCTGGTGGCACTCTCATTTCAGACATTTCATGTGCACCAACCCAATATATTGAATGCTTTCATGTAAGTTATATGTTTTTTTGTTTGAACTAAACCAATGTTTTGGTTATTATTACTAATATGTTTTTGATGTTCTGGCAATTGAAATCCAATAGTGCTCTAAATGTGTGTATCATATAATTATTTTTAGATATAATTATATCACACTGTGTGAAATTGCCCCATCCAGAAGTGGTGGACAGGTGCTTCTGAAAATCAGCATAACCATAGTGGTGATAAGGAGATATGACACCAGTACAGATCAACAAAGTCATTGGTGTTTTTCCTTCTGCATCTTTCTCACCAATTGCTCAGTACTTCTTGGAACAGGCAAAACTACCAAAAGTTGTCTTCCTCAGTGGATGTTTCAGTTCCTAGACCACCTCCTCAGTTCCCATTCCACCTACTGAATGTGACATTCTCGCCCATAAACAGTGAGGCATTCCAAACCAGAGGGCCCCCTGGCATGCCAAGGAAACAAACAACTCCTCTTTGCCATTCTAGTTACTAATCGTTGTTCCCTCAAATGGACCTGAGTATGTGAACACTAACTCCCCTCAACTTCCTAATCAATTAATCTGTTGTCAGAAGTAGTTGTTCTAAATAAGAAATCTTTGGCTAAACCTCAAAGTGCTGAACAAAACTAAAAAACAAAAAGGCAAAAAAAAAACGAAGTGCCAATAATTGCAATAAAATTATCATAGTTTCCACAGAAATCTCAATAATATTAAGGAATCCTTCAGATATGTGGCATTGCCTGCATGTGCAAGTATGTTTTCTGCAGGCATATGCTGCAGGAAACACATGCTAGCAGTTGATGATCCCACAATCTGCCAGTTTTCTCTCATTTTTTAGGGACACTGATCAAGATGGTCTAGCTCACAAGTGTTTCACCATCCTCATGAGCCACCATTCACTATTCCTTAACATACCCCTCACCATCATCCTAGAGGCATATGCTATTACTCTCTTCTTTTGATTTCCATTAGTTGTCTGCTCAATCTGTCTTCCAGCTAAAAATAAAAATTATACCCTCCCCCCTCTCCCTAGCAAGGTGCTGTTTGACATTGTCTGACCACCACATCCTAGTCCTCCCCCTTTACCTGAAGCATTTAGTTACCCGGTTCATAATCCTATTCACCAATTTGAAGCTATGCGTAAGAGCAACATGGCCAAACTAACAGTCTCTCTTTGCATAATATGCTCCTCAAAGGAAGTTGCTGACTCCTTCTAATTAAATCAAACCACCTAATGCCCAAGATAGTGCATAGATATCTAGAATCGTAGTCATCAAGTTTCCTAATATCCTGCTTAAAGGGTCTAAGTTTCACCACCATAATTAAACCTACAATTAACTACTGTACAGCCTAATTTTAGTCTTTTTGTATATATATATATGCATATTTTTCCATACTCTCCATAGATTCTTAAAAGCCCAGTACTAATCCCTTTTTTCTGTTTATCCCATGCCCCATATCACTAGTATCTGTTACATAGCTCCAGAGATAATTAAACTGTGACATACAATCAAGTGGGGCGGAAGTGGTTCAGTCGGTAGCGCGCCAGGCTCGTAATCTGTAGTTCCCAGGTTCGAGTCCCAGCTGGGTCAGCTTTGAGATTTATTTCCGCAAAATTCCCCGCCCTGCCCACGGTCAGTAGGGGACACCGATGGGCTTGGAAAGGCCGCCGTCCGTCGGATGGGACGTTAAGCCGTGGCCCCGTGTGCGGGAGAGCCATACCCTGTGCACGTTAAAGAACACGCTGGATTGCCTTGACGGGAGGCTACCATCTGTCTCCCAACAGCTGTTCCAGTGGGTCCCCTCCCCCAACCTTCTCTGAGCCTTCGGGGTCCGTGTGACCTGGCCATTTAGCCCACGGTGTGCAAAAAAGTGCCGCTCAGAGGTAAAACAACCCAACAACAACATACAATCAAGAATTTTAATTTAAAGCAACTGAAACACCATCCACTTTATCAATCTTCATCACTTTAATTTTATCTCTGTTTATCACCAAATCTATTCTATTACCAGAGTATATATATTAAAATTTTTTAAGTAAAATCTTTCTATTTTAAAAAATCGAAGTTTTGTGTGTTGTAGAAAGATGTCTATTGACATTGTAGATGTCATGATGTTGTGGAAAAGAATGTCTATGTTCAATGGTGGCCCTGGAAGAGTTAATAACTTGCACACATAAATCACTATTATTATATAGAGCTTTCATTTTGCTAACTTCTTACAGTATGCTATATAATCTCACAATCAACCACAATTAATAATCAACAACAAACAAATTACACAAACAAACAATAAACACAATTAACAAACAAATTGGTAATAAATCAACCATAATTTAATTATATCAGGAGCTATGTAACAGATACTGGTGATATGAGGCATGGGATAAACAGAAAAAGGAGATTACTACTGGGCTTTAAGATTATATGCATTTATATATATATATACATAAAATTAGACTGTACAGTAGTTAATTGTAGGTTTAATTATTATGACAACCAACAGAATTGAAAGCCTTTTTGAAATCTATGAAGCTAGAAATCACAAGTTTCCAAAACTATAAACATTTTTCAAGAATCTTTCTAAGTGAAAATATTTTATGAATACATCTCTACCATTTCTGAATGCACGCTGTTCATCTTGCAGTTGCCCATCAACAAAATTCTTAATTCGATTAAGCACAATAATGCAAAGGATTTTACCTGGAACAGAAAGTATACTGATTCCCCTATGGTTATCACAAGAACTGCAATCACCTTTATGAAAAATAGGAATAATAATAATAATATCTCTGGTAAAATCTTTAGTGTGACAACAGAAACATTTTTGGCTGTAAGCATTTCAGTAGTAGTTTCGTTTACCCCTGGGAATTCATGAATTTTTAATGTAGATATAGCGAAAGTAACTTCAGAATGTGATATAAGACCAACATTAAAGCCAGTATTGCATATATCCTTATTACAAACAATGGGAGTAGAACTAACCACATTGTTTGGAATATGACTGAAATGTTCAGCCCACATTGCCAAGACAGTATCCTCACTTTCAATGACCTTACCATGTTTATTTGCCTTTGAAACATTAATTGTGATTCTAAATGTTTCTAAGTCTGTATATTCTTTTATCTTGTTTGATACACTATAGAATTATTTGCTAATGTGCTGTAAAACTCCAACTGACTAACCCAACCTCTAAGGGCATAAGACACCACTACTGGTAGGAATTTCATAAATGAGACATTGAAGATTTACTACTAATTATTGAAAGATGAAACACTGAAGTACTCAAAGTATGGAGCTTATGTGGAAAATTTTAATAACTGTATGTTTTAAGAACAGGACATGAGAGGAGCAGTAGGAAACATTCTAAACTAATTAGATTTCAAAGTATATATTCCAGCTTGGTCCATTTTGAGGTTTCCTCTTTTAGCCATAGCATTTCCTTGTATAAAGCAGGGGGTAGAAAGAGGGAAACTGTTGAATAAAAGTTCATATATTCAGTGCAGGTTAAGTATTATGTTAAAGTAATAATTTCTTATTCTTCCCCTTTCTTTGTAATTCATTCCATGTAGTAAAACTTACTTTCTCTTTCTTCTCATTAGGAAGTATTAACATGCGGCATCTACAACATCAGCAGTGTTTACTCTATTTGGTGAAAGCAGTTCGCATTCTATTTACTCATCAAGAATTACTACGCCAAGTATTAGTTCATCCATTTACTGTTGATCCAACACCTCTGGAAAGTGTTGAGGCTTCTGTTGGTGGGGAAGAAGGACTAATTGATGCAGCTGGACCAATTTTCCTTATACAACAGTTAATGACAATAGCTACACAGCCATCACCAATTAAAACAGTTTTCCCTTGGGAAGAACTTGAGGTGGGCCATAATATTTCATTTTCTAAAGCAGTCAGATAACATGTGTGATATAATAGTTTTACAATAGATAATAGTATAATGATAATATTGTTAATATACAATAGTTTTACAGCAAAGTAATCAAATGTCAGCTCATAAAAATTTTTGTTCCCACAGAGAATTGTGTAAAAAATTATAAAAATGAATCAAGAAAGATGTTTTCAAAGGAAATATGGGAAGCAAGTGAAACAGTGAATAATAGAAAACATACCATATATATATATACATTTATTTTTTTTCTACATATAGTTCACACAAAAAAACTATAGTTGAAAAATTAAAAAAAAATCATACTTGCTTAAAAATGTGATTGAATACCTCTGCTTAAAATTAAAAAAAAAAAATGATGAAATCATTAGTTGCAAAAATTTAGTTTTGCTGTGATTGGGATTTGAACCAACTTCTCCCAGTAACCTGCCAGATATATTAACCACTACACCATCAGCAGCTACCTTTACTTCAGTTAATGTGACATAGACTTTTCCCGCATGTTATTTGATTCACTTGTGGCACCATCTGTGCCAGAAAATGGGCAACCAAGTTGCCTCATATGATGGAATTTAATTTATCTCACTCATGCTCATGACATTAAATAATTAATTTAGTAGTAAAGTATTGCAGGATATGTCCTGTAGACATGAGACTTGTGAAATTTTATCGTACGAAGAAATTGGTTGTCTGTTTCCCAACATACGTGCTGCCATAAGCAAATCAATGCAGGAAATTTTATAAGTCACGTTAATTGAAGAAAAAATAGCCACTGATGGTGTAGTGGTTAACACACCTGGAACTTTAATGGGAGATGTACGGTTGAATCCCACTTTCAGCTAACTATTTCATGAATCTTATGTCTACAGGACTTCTCCTGTGATATTTTACTCCTGAAAAGATTTATATTAGATACTCTTAACAACTTTCTCCTAATGTTGCATGTATTTTTTAATACAAGGGAATAAAGACTAAAAAAAAACTTGAAGCTAAATCTGGGATACAGAGTGGATTTGATAAAATCACAAATATGAGATAGACAATAATTTCCTTGATCCCTTGCGTTATATGACAGTGTTTTGAAACTTTTTAGTCATACCATATTTATAATGAATCTAGAATAATGATCTCCATTGAAGCCACTGTAGAATACCCTCCTAACAAACAAACAGTAACTGTACATAGTAAGTAAATGATTTCCCCTATTTTCACTGAAAATGCATATCCACCATTGTAGAATTTATCTCCTACATCCTGTAATGAGAGTGCATATTTCTGGGTTATGCATACCAGCGGTTGACATACATTGCAGAATGGAAATAAGTATTGTCATAGAGAAGTCACATTTTAAATACAGTATGTTCATTATGCTCCCAATCACAAATAAATCAACTGCAGGAAAGCTTAAATTTTGGGCACCAGGAAATAAACTAGTTCCCAAAAGAGGTTCCAAAGTTCCTTGATCAATGTAAATGTATGAGATAAAATTTCACTGTTAGTAACAATTATTTATAGTTCCTATTGAACCAAGAGAAAGCACCTGAGCTATTACAGGACAGCCAGAACTCTTAACAGTAGGAAACAAGCAATCAGAGCTGTAAGCTTACTTCAGTTGGTGCCACACATGCACTCACCAATCTGTCAGAAACATAGGCAATAAACTAGTTTTCAAAATGGGTCTTAATAGACTAATGTCTATCTTAATAGATCACCACCTGAATACTTCATCAGTTAAAGAACTAATACTCAATCATAATTATTTGAAATATATAATTGTTAAATATTGTAAAATCCAAATATCTGATGATATAATAATTATAACATAATATGCACACAATACAAGTAATGGACAGAAAAATGGAAACACTAAGGTTTGCAGAAAGCCTTTGGTTATTTAAACAGTGGCTTCTATATGGTACTGATGAAGGCATGAAGCATGCAAATGACATCCCAGCATGCTTGGTACCATGTTGTTGAGAGAAGACCTTGGCAATTTTGAAAAGGGCATGGTTATTGGAGAGAGTTTGACAGGAGTTTTGGTCACTAAGGTAACTGAACTTGTTAATATTTCATTGAGGAACAGTCATTTGCAAAATGCAACAGTGGACAAAAGTTCATACTCCGGAATTGAGACGTTTGAGCATTAGTGCATTGTGCAAAACAAAACCCACAAACTAGAGCTGATCAGTTGTGCATGAATTTCAATGTAGGATGCAAGAGGCCAGTTTCGTAAAAAAAAGTAAGTTGAAAACTCAATAAAGCTGGATATCACAGTCAAGTTGCACTTCACAAGACACTCATTGTACCTGTCAAAGCACGTCACCATAGTGCAAAGAGAACAAGTAGTGAAGGAATGATATATAGTTTAAAGAATATAGTTACACTGTGTTTCTGACAAATTAGTGAGTGTGGCACAAACTGAAGTAAAATTACAACTATGATTGCTTGTTTCCTACTGTTAAGAGTTCGGTTGTTCTGTAATAGTGCAGGTACTTCCTCTTTGCATGCTTTGGATGCACTCATTCCATTAGAAGGCAAGATTAATGCCAATCGTTATTTAACAGTTTTGATTGATCATCTTCATCCAGTGGTTCAGCATTTCCTTCATGAAGAGAGATCTTTGAGGATAACAATGCTTCTATCCACATAGTACATATGGTCACCCAATGGTTTGAGGAGCATGAGAATGAATGTTTTCATATGCCATGGCTACCATAGTCAACAGATAACAGCCCCACTGGATAGTCTATGGGAACTTCTAGAATAACATCTCGGGCAGTGTTTTCCATCACAATTGAACAAGCAGGAATTGATCATGTTTCTTGTCAACAAATGGTGTTGCATCCTTCCTGCTGACTTTCAGACACTGGTAGACTCTATACCACAATGTACACAGGCTCTACTTGACTCATGGGGCAGCCCAACGCCATATTAGTGATTTTACTTTGCTGTTTTTTTTTGTCCGTTACCTGTATATATCATATTGTAAGGCATGAAATAAATTAATATCATTTAGAAATTTTAAAGAAACTGAAATATTAATATTTCATGTGTTTCATATGGGTTTACTAATAATATACCTAAGGTAAAATTATAATTACCAAGTTTTTGTATAGAATTAAATAAATTCTGTCTTTGAGATTCCTATTGTTGACAATTTAGTAGTATATGATTAACAGTCTAATGAATTACAGTTTGCAAAATTCAGAGATTCTTTACATTTAATTTGTTATAGAACATAATTGGTCCAAGCAACACCTAATCTGAGTTTAGTTATTAAAATAATATCATGTTTCCTGAAATTATTAATGTATTTGTAAACATTATTTTATCTGTAAATCATTATGGTATCTATAAATGGTAGCTAGGCATAAACTGGAAGGAGAACTTGTAATGCTCCAAACATTATTAACTTTTCAAGTTGGACCTTTTGTCTGATCCAAATTTATTCAAAATTCTGGATAGCTTTGTCAGATGCCATGCAATATTAACTTGCCAAATAAAGTTGAAATAGGGTTCGTTATGTATTTAGTATTATTTATTGAGTAAGAATTCAAAAAGGATTGCCAAGTTTAATTAAAGTTTAAATCTAATCAAAAAAATTAATTAACGTTGCTCAAGAAAAATATAGCAAAAATTCAAAAGTTTCTAAAACAAAGTTTATTTTCAAAAAAACTCAGAAACTCACCAAATTCAATACAAAAGTTGGAGTACTAACAGCTCACATCTATCTACATCTCAACTTCCACTAACAGCACTCTCTCCACTAACTATCTGTCAATTCTGACTACACTATTTCATAAAACCTCTGACTACACTCTACCTCTGACTCTGTAACCCAATGTCACTTAGTTATAACATCTGCGTACAAATCCAGCACATGTCTGTTGCATGTTGGGAAAACATTTGAATAATCTGACGATCGCACTAGCTATGATGCAAGAGAGATTGTGTTGTACAAACGCACCTTAGCAGATGACAATCAAAAGATCGGAGATGCACATGCACAACTCCAGCTCGGAAACGAGAATTGCTATGTCGAAAAAATGAAATAATCCCCAAAATGATAAATATAATGTTAATAAAGCAAAACTGTTTAAGTAAAAGTGAATGGGTGGACCATCACAAACTGTCTACCAATCCCTAGTGATGATGCACAGAACCAACCAGGTCTAGCACCTAATGTAAGACCCCCACGTTCTTGTGGTGCAGACCATTAGTACCTTTTAAAAGAGACATTCTCTTTTTGAAGGGAAGGAAAGGGGAGGGTCATTTATGGCCACTTTATTTTTTTTCTGTCCTGCTGAGGAGTGGTCAACTTCAGAAGGTCCTGGTGCTGACCATTTATACATACTACACTGACTGGTTTACAGCTTTGAGCTTAATTATGGATCCTGGATGTACTGCACTGGTGGGCCTCTTGGGGGAGAATCTGCTGCTGTATTTTTTGTTTGCTTGTGGGTTGCCAGCCCTAAGTGAATAGAGGCACAGGATACCTCATTCAGCTGGTGGATAATCCTGATCAGAGGCCATCGCAGATATCTGAACCTCACTTAGTTAGTTGGGCATCACCAATTTTAAACTGGAGTAATGTGTCTCAGGCAGGTCTTATGGCTCTTGAAAAGGTTTTCTTGAAAAGGTAGTGCCTGAGTCTACCATACTAGTAGGGGCTTCAGTCTCTGAAGGTCTAGCTGAAGTTACCCATACTAGTAGGAATTTCAGGCACTACTAGTATGAATGACTTCAGCCTGTAGTAGTAGGGGAACAGGTCTTTCCCCCTTGTCTGTGATCAGGGGGCTCTTTGATATTGTTGGCTCTACCTCTCTCAATAAACCTAGTTTCTTTAAAAATCCTAGTAATCATTTTCTCTCTGCAGGTACATGGAATATGAGGATGTTATGTGGAGATTATTCTCTTGATGTTCTGATGCAGGAATTCCAACATATAACCTAGATATTCTAGGCTTGTAAGAGACCAGCTGGACAGGTAAAGGTGTGATATTTAAAAATTACTTTAAAATTCTCTTTTCATGGAGAGAGGATGGAAAGAATCTCCAAGGTGTTAGGTTTGTTTTTCAGCAGATACACCAGTTATGCTTTTCTAGGATATGATTGCATTAATGAAAGATTTCTTTTGGCAAAATTTAAAAAAGACTTGAATATCATATGTTATTACACCCCCACAGAGGACTCTGATGAGAATGAAAAGAATAGGTTTTAAGACAGCTACAGGATATTTTGAATTCTGTAAAGAATAAAGATATTTCTCTTGTGTTAGGTGACTTCAATGCTAAAGTTGGTACTGACTCTGACCTTTAGGCAGGAGTTTTAGGTCTCTTTGGCATTAGTAGTTCCAATGGCAACGGGGACTTCACTTACAAGTAAATAAACTTAATGGTTTGCGAATAACTAACACATATTACAAACACCAGGACATTTATAAATACACATAGGTTTCACCTGATGGGTTGCACAGGAATATGATAGATTATATTTTACTTTAGCAGCAAATGGGCTAGTTTGGTTAGGAATGCTGGATCATATAGTGGAGCCAAAATTGGGTCTGACCATTACCCAGAGACACATGTCTTGCAACTGAAGCTTCTTAAGAAATGTGCTAAGTTTAAAAAAATCAACTTTAACACTGAATGTCTGAAAGATTCAATTGTTAGGTTCTTTCTAAGTTAGTTAGTGAAACATGGACTCTTTTTAAGCAGGATAACAAGAAACTTGATGCCTCTGATTCTAGAAGCATTTGCAGTATCTTGGGCATTAGGTAGTTTGACTTTGTAAGTAATGATGAGGTTAGAAGAAGGAGTCGTCAACCTCCTTTGAACAGCATTTTGTACAGAGAGAAACTGTGTTGGTTTTGCTACGTTGCCTGTATGCATAGCTGCAGATTGGCAAGCAAGATTATGAACAGTGTGCCTGAAAGCTTCAGGAAAAGGGGGAGACCTAGGATGCGATAGGCAGACTACATCAAACAGAACCTTGCTAGAATTTCATCAAACAGATGCTACATCAAACAGAACCTTGCTACAGTGGCCAAATGCAGCAGCTATAGCTCAGAACAGACATATCTGGAGCAGAAAATTATAGTCTGGTAGGATATCCATAGCCCATGGCCATATGAGGATTTTGTATGTATGTATTTGTAATCATTCTTCTATGACTATGTATATTGGAATTATTTAATAAAAATTATAAAAGTTCCTGTTTTAATTTTATTAAGTAATTTAAACTTGTATAGAAAGATAGGAATTTAATATATCTTATCCTCATTGGCTCGCAGTTTGCCTAATTTATTGACAATCTCATTTTATGTAGCATTGCAATGGGCAGGACCCACTGAATAACATATTTTTCATTATTAGAAATATACTAAATATATTTCACGATAATAGCTGTACATTATTCATGTCTAAAATTACTAAGTCTCAAAAATTAGGAGTGCAATTGCTTTTACAAATAACAATTCAACAAGATGCTTCAATAATTCATCTTTATAAAGTAGACACTACAAAACATTTAAAGAATTATCAACCCATTTCATTATTATTTTGAAAATTTATGAGAAAGTGATAAAAAAAATTATATTTAAATAAATCAGTTTTTTATTAATAAAAATCAGTTTGGATTCCATGAAAACATGACTATGGACAGAGCAATATTCAAATTAATTTTGCAGACGTATCATAATTTAAATGGCAACTTGAAAACAGTGATTCTTTAAATGGATATTAAACAAGCATTTGATATTCTCTCACATTATATATTTCTGCAGAAATTAGAAAGAATTGGCTTTAGATCAGCTTCAAGATCTGCCAAAGATTGGTTTAGAAGTTACTTGATAAAAAGAAAACAAATGGTTAAAATTAGAACTTGATTAGTGATAAAACCATCTTACCTTATGGTGTGCTTCCACTATTCAAAATATCATACTTTTCCCCTGGGTTGTAAGTATACTCTGGGCACTTTATTAGGTTTAAGGCCATGTTATGTTAATAGTAACTCAGATATAGAATTCATTAACTTCTTAAGCTTTTTATGAAAAATTTTACTTAAGTTAGTTAATTTAGAGATCTCAATCGAATCTATTTAAATCTCGATTTCCAACGATATTTATTCAGTATTTAAAGAGAAGCTGAAACATTAAACAACTTAACTCATTCTGCAAAAATATTTCAAAATTGGCAAAATGAACATAATTATTATGAAGAATGCTAAAATTACTATCATACTTGTTTATAAAGTTTAGTATGACAGTTATTGCTTTTGTTTTACCTTATTTTTCTATTAATTTTTCAGCGAAATTTTTAGACTGCTCATTGTTGCCTGTTAAATTATTTCAATTTATATAATTCTGTAGATACCAAATGAATATTGTTGAAAAACTATGTTTGAACAAATTTGATTGAGATCTTTAAATTTTCTTCAGTCACATTTTTGTTTTCATAAAATGTTGGTCAATGTAAGAAGCTATTGAGTTTGTATCTGCATTACCATTGATATAACATGGGACTGTACCTAACAAAGTGGCTGCTGAGTGTATACGTCAATGCATTTTGTAAAATGTTTTCAGTAAAATAAATCTATGTAAATTTTTGAACTGATTATAAATATGCACTCAAACACTAGAACTTCAATCTTATGTAAAGATCATCATCCTCATCATCCTCAAGCAGCCATGGGCTTCGGAGGTCCAACCAGACAGTGCAGTTTAATTCTCCAAGCATATCTGTCGTGAGCTGCATCTGCTGCATCCAGCCACTGCACACCAATTCTAACAAGATCCTGTTTGACATTGTCTGCCCACTGCATCCTCTCTCCCCCTCTCTCTGATGCCTTTAGGCACACTGTTCATAACCCTATTCGGTAATCTCTAATTATCCATATGGGCAACATGGCTAAACCAACGGAGTCTCTCTATGCACAATATGCTGCTTAAAGGAGGTTGCGACTCCTTTGCCTATCCTCATCATTAGTTACAAAGCTAAACCACCTAATACCCAAGATACTACATAAGCATCTAGAATCAAAAGAATCTAGTTTCCTGTTATCTTGTTTACATAGCATTCAAGTTTCACTACCATAACTAACCCTAGAAAGAACCAAACTATTATACAGTCTAATTTTAAACTATTATACAGTCTAATTTTAGGTGTATATGCCAATTTCTCCACACTTTCAAATAGATTCTTAAAAGTCCCGGCAGCAATCCCTATTCGTCTGTTAATCTCCTACCGCACATCACCAGTATCTGTTACATAGCTCCCAAGATAATTAAACTGTGACACCTGCTCAAGACTGCAACCATTCAGATTAACTGAACCACAGCCTATCTGACCAATTTTCATCACTTTAGTTTTCTCTAAGTTTATAGTCAAACCTACTCTACTACCAGTCTCATCAACAGCTCGAATGAAAGAGTTTATCTCATCAACATCATTTGCCAAAACGGTTAAATCATCAGCATAATCTAAATCAGAAATTTTTTATCTCCAGACCATTAAGATTTAGTTTCTCCAGACCATTTAAGGCCAAAATCTTCCCCTTGCAATGAATTTCGCATAGCATAATCAATAACCAAACTAAAGAGAAAAGGAGACAAAATTCACCCTTGTCGAACACCAGAAGTAATGCTAAATTAATTGCTACAAGCCTTACTAACTCTCACACGCGACTGTGTAAAGATGGTCTATTGATATTAATACACGAGTTTTATAGGGAGAGATTCTGAGTCTTAATTTGTTCTCTTCATAATTTGCCTTCTGAACCAAATGCATCAGGGTTAACTTTTATTGAGATTTCACCTACAATTAATACATATTTCCTTTTTATAAATTAAGACATTTAATATTTGTCACTTTAATAAACGTTTTCAGTGCCTTTCAAAAAGCCCTTTCAGAGTTTATGTTTGATGAATTTTAGTTAGAAGTTGATTATGCATTGATCCATGTATAGCAAAGCACTATTTTAACCCTTAGGTTAATTTTTAAATTTGATCTGTATTCAGAATAATATGTTATTCTTTCATGATGATTCTAATTTTAGGCTGCTGGACTAGCTGTGAGTCAATTTCTGTTGTCTGAAGCAACACACCCTAATTCATTTGTTGTGACAAAGGAATTTATTAGCCAAAGCCCTATTAGTGAAGCAGCTAGTAGCAGCATTGCTACAGATCAGTCACCTGAGCAGCCACATCCAGTAATTCCTCATATGCCAAGACATCGCAGAATTCGATCTAAGATTCATACACCTCCTTTGCCACCACCTCCTACTGTACAGCAGCTAATGGAAATGGGATTTCCAAAAAGGAATGTTGAAATGGCTATCAAAGCAATAGGTAATAAATTAAGCAATGTAAATATATATTTTGTAGATAACAATTATTTATGTATGGTATCAAATTAATGTAAAGTAAATTGATTATTTTTCATATTAAAATCATTTCAAGAAAATTAAAAAAGGTATAATGACAGAATTAAAAATAGTTATTTATGTTGCATGATCCTAGTGCCTTCACAATTAGAATACTTTGCTACTGATCAAAGGAATCTGGGTTCAAACTGCAGGTAAGTATTAATGCTTCTTTTAATGTGTCTTTCTGCTGAGGTGCTGTTCTCTTTGCAGATCTCATGTTTTTATGGTGTATTATACTTACAAGAGCTCCTTTTGGACCTCTATTGTAAGTGGCTGCTTGAAGAATATTTATTTTTTTTCTAAATTCTTTTTCTATGGATGTTTCATCTTATTACATACTGTAGTATCCAAAAGTTAATTTGCAACCCCATGTTATGCAAATGGGAAATAACTTTAAATTTTATAATTTCTAAAATAAGCTTTATTTTATGGAAAAACATAACTGAAGATGTAGATTTCAATGAATTTACCACATTTTTAATTTTTGATAATATTCATTTGATATTTAAAGAGCTACGAAAGCTGCAATATTTAATCATACATATATACATAAAAAATTCTCATACAACCATAGGTTATGAGGTCCCACTAGACTGTGAAATTTTCCTCACCAGACATGTCTGTTCTGAGCTACAGCTGCTGCATTTGGACAATGTAAGCCAATTCTGGGAAGATACAGTTTGACATTATCTGCCAATCTCATCTTAGGTCTCCCCCTTTTCCTGAAGCCTATGGGAACACTGTTCATAATTCTATTTGCCAATCTGCAGCTATGCATTAAGGGCAACATGGCCAAACCAATGTAGTCTCTCTCTGTACAAAATGGTGCTCAAAGGAGGTTGATGACTCCTAACCTCATCAATACTTACAAAGTCAAACACCTAATGCCCAAGATACTGCACAAGCATCTAGAATTAAAGGCATCGAGTTTCTTGTTATCCTGCTTATAAAAAGTCCTCATTTCACTACTATAACTAACCTTAGAAAGAACCAAACTATTATAAGCTTAATTTTAGTCTTTAGGTGTACATGCCTATTTTTCCACACTCTCATAAATTCTTAAAAGTCCCAGCAGCAATCCATATTCTTCTATTTATCTCATGTTGCACATCACCAGTATCTGTTACATAGCTCCCAAGATAATTAAACTGATACACTTGCTCAAGACTGCAACCATTCAGATTAACTGAATCCACCTAATCACAGTCTGTCCAATTTTCATCACTTTAGTTTTCTCTCTGTTTATAATCAAACCTACTGTACTACCAGTCTCATCAACCACTCGAATGAAAGAGTTCATCTCATCAACATCATTTGCCAAAAGGCTAAATCATCAGCATAATCTAAATCAAAATTTTTTATATCTCCAGACCATTTAAGGCCAACATCTTTCCTTTGCAGTGAATTTCACATAACATTATCAATAACCAAACTAAAGAGAAATGGAGCAAAATGCCTCTTTGTCAAACACCAGAAGTAATACTTAACCAGTTACTACAAGCCTTACTAACTCTCATACATGACTCAGTGTTATTATAGAGAACTTTCATTATGTTAATTAACTTATCTGGTATGCATACGATCTCATGATCAACAGTGTTGAAACTTTTAACATCATTTATGCCATCAATGTTTGATATAATTTCTTCTGTAAACTATGTTCATCAGCAATTAAAATATTGTCATATAACTATTCCTAAAAGCATTACAACTTTTTCCCCCTATGTTTGTGTTAAAGACGTTATTGTTATAGTATCCAAACTTTTAAAACAGTTTTTTTTTCTATAATACTATCAGTGATAAAAGTAATTATATACCTTTAAATGAGTATATTTTGACACGAAGAAAACTAGGTGCATTATGGTATTATATTACTAGAAATCAATCATCAGTTCTTAATTTCTAGTTTTGTCACTTTGACCACTATTTGACCTTGAACACAACACTAAATGTGAAATTTCTTAACATTTCTGGTGTTTACACTTGGAATAATTTTAAGCACATATTTTTAGCACTCTGGCCAGCATATTAAATTTTGACCCTCAAAGTATCCATTACATCCAAAATTTCACGTTTCTGAGATATACAACTCATATATTCTCTCATACACCAATTTTTTCATTTCTAACTTTTGTAGATCTAGGTATGATTTCTATGCTACCTCTATTTGATCTTTTAGGGAATGTCGGAGGTCATATTTCAAATTTTTCCAGAGATCTACAATGCAGATTAACTTTCGGTTTGAATGTTCAGAGCTCTACCATTACTATATCATAGTTAGGATTAGTATGATTCCTTGTCAGTTAGCCAATTGCACACAATAGTGTATATACATATAATGATGGCTGTCAGAATGGGTGCTAATCTATAGTGGTATGTACACCCTTTTTCCCACTATTAAGTTTTACATAGCATAAGCAAATTAAAAGGTAATGTACTGATTATAAAGTGTTGAAACTAACTAAAAATCTTATTTGTATACATAAAGTTTTTTTTTAAAATCCAGGTGGCACAGATATAATTCCAAGTCCAGAAGCACTAGTGAGTTGGCTTTTAGAACATCAGGATCAAATTGTTGACCTTTCTGATGATGACAGTTTTACTTCTTTCGAAGGTTTCTCAGATTCTGATTCATTTTCTGAAGATATGGAGGATTTAGATGTTGTTCTTCAGGAAGTATGTAAATCTTTGTTTGAAATTTATTTTGTTATATTGTTCCTAATGAGCATAGATGTATTTCTTACTTTGATGTTGGTCCTATATCACAACATGAAGTTAATTTGGCTATATCTAAATTGAAACTGCACAAGTCATCAGGGGTTGATAAAATTACTACTGAAATGCTTAGAGGTAGGAATGTTTTATCTTTTTACATGAGGGGTGGAAGCTTGTTAAGTTGGTAGCATGCCAGGCTCATAATCTGTAGTTCCCAGGTTTGAGTCCCACCTATAACAGAGTAGAGATTTATCTGTTCTAAATCCCACTCTGCCCTCAGTCAGAAAGGGGTAAGTGATGGGCTTGGAAAGGCCATCTATCATATGGAATGTAAAGCCATGGATCCATGTGCAGGAGAGCCATACCCTGTTGACATTAAATATCATGCAGGATGACCCTGAGGGAGTCTTGCATCTATCTCGCACCAGCTGTCCAGTGGGTTCCCTTCTTCAACCTTCTCTGATCCCTTAAGGTCCTTGTGACCTGTCCATTTATCCAACTGTGTTAAAAAAAATGCTGTTCAGAGGTAAAAAAAAATCTAAAACAACTTGACAAATGGCTAACAGAAATTTTGAGGGTTTTTTTTTTTGAAGAACTGTTTGGTGAACATTATGACTTCAGAGGTCAAAGGGATGTATAGATAAAATATTTTCACTTAGGCAAATTCTTGTTTCAAATATTTAGTCATGCAAGAATATGCAATAATTGTTGTGAATTGATCAGGAAGCATGTATGAGCATATGAGGATATCCCTCATGATACCGGCTATTATGTTGATGCTCTGGTGAACCTGGTGGCTCTGTTCTTGGATGATGTGGAGGCTCTCATATGACCACAAATGACTGTTGTGGGTGTTAAAGATCACCTTGTGTGTGAACGTTGGTCCACAATGTCTGTCATATGTAGTACACATCTGTGTTCCAATGCAACAACCTCACAGAAATCCAAACAGTGTGGGTGGTCTTCTGGTAACAGTTTTTGTATTCTTTTGCAGTGGAATAGATAAAAAAATTAACCTCCCACAGAATCCTGTGGACACTGTTGTGACTTATATCTAGTTGCCATTTAATCTGGCATACAGTGCACATCAGCTGGTGCCTTATCTCTTCCGGAACTTCTTTCACAACTACTGGTGTGTATGCAGAATCTGGTCTCTTCTTCTGAATATATTCTTCATCCATGTTAGAATTTCATTATGTTTAAATTCTTGGTGCATGAGTTCAGCAATGTTTAGATGATACAAATGGACAATTATTTTTAACTACATGCATATTTTGGTGAAGACTCCTTTTTATTATCACACAAGTGCCAAACTCTGCTCCAAAAAATTCAACATGGTGAAATTCCGACATGGAAGTTGACAATGTACTTATAAGTTTACCAAACAGTACTCCATTGACTCAAACAATAGTTAGTAATTTATTTAAAAGTTTCCATTTATCTACATGATGGACTAATTTGCCTTGATTGTCATGATGATTTTAAAATCATGAGTTAAGTCTTTAAATGCAATGAAATTGTTGATATTAAATTCTTTTATATATCATATAATACTTGTTAATATATAACTGTATAGCAGAATTATTGGAAGTGATATCCTTCTAACCTATTCTATGTGCTTTAAATAGGCACTATGAGTGTTATGCAACACATTTCACATGGTAGAGATCTGATTTGTATATCATACCCCATAGTAGATTACCATTACCCTATTTATTACAAACAACAGTGCTGATGCATCTTTACAACATCAAATTTCATAATATAGATTAGTCCATGGGGATTTGTAAAGCTCCAAAGTATGTTGTTATTATATTAACAGGTAGTTGAGATTTCAGGTGCCAGGTAATTAATCATTCCAAAAATTAAAAAAAGGGTTCTTTTTGAAATGAGTGTATGATAAGGAAGAAATTAAATTAATGATTGTCCACAAATAATCATTAAATTAATAACACTAAAACTAAGCTCTGCTCAAAAGAAAAAGAATCAAAGTCAAATACAATTTCATAAAATTAAATAAGTCTATTGAATTATTGACTCACCAATAAAATGCTTCTACAGAATGACTCCTCAAAATCATTCACCAACATGATGCACAAAGCTAAAACATCTCTCACTGTGACTACAACTCTCTTCCTTCACCTCAACTCCAACTAACTACTACCTTAACCTCACAATGGCTTAACCTTTTGACAGCGGCTTGGTTTCTTGACCATCTCTCTGCTGTAGCAGCACATTTCTCACCAAATTCTTTCAGAGGGGTAGGAAGAGGCGAGGATCACTCCCAATTTCCAATGACCCTCTCCATCCATTTGTTAATCCTCTTAAGTGCTCTCACCTTGGTTACTTGTGGGCATATCGTGTCTTGAGTGCTGCTTCTTGTAGTTCCTCAATAATAAGGGCTAGTTGCATTTCACAGATTATATACAGGTACTGGACAAAAAAAAATTGAAACTTTTCCATGTTATCTCAATCATGTTCAAAGCTCAATAGCTTTTTCAAAATGATTTTTAATGAAAAATAGATCTAGAGATAAATTAAAATCTCAATGAAATATTTCTAAATTTTGATTTTGAACAATATTAATTCAGTGTTCCAAGATTATGAAATCTAGAATATTTAACATGCTGCAAAAAAAATTACCCCAAAATTTGACTGAAACATTAAAACAGGTTAAGAGATTGGAGATCAAACTTGACTCTTCCGGTATTCTATTAACATGTTATTATTTCTAATTTTTAATCTGTTTCAATGTTTAAATAAAATTTTGGAGTCAATTTTTTGTAGCCTATTACGTATTTTAGAGTTCATACCTCTTTGAATATTGAACAAATATTAATTAAAATCGAAATTTAGATGGAGGTGATAAGATAGTTAATTTATTTTAGACATGTTTTTCATTAAAAGGCATATCGAAGAGTTATTGAGCTCAGAATGTGGTATTATATAGAGATAGCATGAAACTTTTTCCATTTCTCTGTCCTATACTTGTTTTGATACACGTACACAGGATTTAGTTTCGGGGGGGGGGGGGAGGGGGTTTCTGCAAATAAGAGTAAAATATTCCATCAGATGACAGGAAATTTTTAAATGATATTCTATAAAGAATAAAATTTTGTAGTTTTTTTTTTTTAATCTGTTTTTAGTGTTGGACTTATACTATTATGTTAAAACAAAATATACAAAACTATTGTTTTGGATTTCAAAGCAGGTGGACAAGTTTGAGATTTTGTACATGATCGAATTTTTGGGGAGGAGGAACCCTCCCTCCCCCCTCTTTGGTATGTCCCTGTCTATATTTTTCAAATTATTTTGGTTATGCTGTCTTCGTTAATATTCACTTTTTAGAACATGTCACTGATATGTAAATTTGTAAATTAAAAAAATTGAACTAAAACTGATGCATTGCAAAAAAAAAATAAATGTCCAGATTTTTAGACTGAGGATTTTCTCTATTACATCTTACAGTACGAAGAATGGGGAGCAGATAATTTTGCCCCACAACTTAATTTTAGGCATATGCAATAGTGAGAAATACAATAAAGATATTTCCGAAAATAATGTATATTTTTCATTCTTGTAATATTTGGTGAACATATTTGATATACTCATGAGGCACTTGCTTTATCTATTCTGAGGCATTTTAACTTCACTTTTCTGCATCAATGTTCGGACTCATTTTAACCCAATGTGTTCCCGTATTACAAAACCATGCAACTCAGATAAAAATTAAATATTTTTTCCCTCTCTTGTGTACATGACAAATTACCAAAGTGTTAAATTCCTAATGAGTGTAATTATCAAATTTTATCAAACTTGCTCTCAATATTGTGTTTTGGACTAGGCTGATGTAAAAATACACTGAGGGCAGAAGCTTCTCTGAATTTCTTTTTCAGTATTAAATATTTTTTTTCTTTAGTAGAGAGGAGCAAAACACAAGGAGAAACCTCATATGCCTACATTTCATATAAAAGAAATAATTATTCCTCAATCAGCTACTTGGCACAGAGGGCAGATGAGAGTCTATTAGTATAATATGCCATAAAGCAGAGTATGAGGTATGTGAGACCTAAGCAGAAAAAACAATGCTAACTACTCGGTCACAGGCTTTTACCCGAGGCTCGAACCCAGGCTTCTTATATCAGTAGCCAAGCACGCTAACCAGTTGGTCATAGAATGGCATAATAATAATAAAGGAAATATGAATAAAGAGGGTGTGCTGTTCACCAATAAATGCTATTTGTAAGCAAATATGAGTGTGAAAAATAAATTAGCATATTAGAATTTTATTGGGTTTAATAAGGATCCTTACTAATAAACTTAGTTATCTGTACTGTCAGATATTGTATTGTCTCTTTTTCATGATGCCCAAATAGATTTTCTTGTAATCTTAGAACAATTACCTTATAAATATTATGCAATTGTTGTGTAAAGATTATGTGTGTTCTAATATCATTAATGATTTGCATTTTATATTTCTTTTACAGGAAATAAATAAAATATTTTTATCTCTTAGTTTCGTTTGAAAAGTAATGATAAGAAATTATTTGTTCTCTTATATTTATTTATGGTCCTGTGGCCGAGTAGTTAGCGCACTTGGCTACTGATTTAAAGGACCTGGGTTCGAGTCCCAGGAAAGGCATGGATGTATGTGTCATTTTTCTGCTGAGGTTTTTCTGTCAGACCTCTTGGCAAGCAGCTGCTTGAGGGAGTATTTATTTTTTTATTTAATATTTTTTCGGAAATGGTAAATATCTGCGATAAAAAGTAACACACCCAATTTCAAAGAAATTACTATTTCTCTGCAGCAGTAGCAGAACTTCAATAGCTTAGACACTGAAATTGCAGAAGTAGCACTTTCTTAGAATGAAATTTCCCAAGACTATATTTCAAATTAGTCGTCCCATGGCCGAGTGGTTAGCGCGCTTGGCTACTGATCTAAGGCACCTGGGTTCGAGCCCCGGATAAGGCATGATGTATGTATCATTTTTCTGCTGAAGTCCTGCCATCCTCTCAGACCTTCTACTCTGGCATATAAACTGACAGGCTCCTGTCAGACCTCTGTGGCAAGCAGCTGCTTGAGGAGGTATTTATTTTTTTATTTTTTTTATATTTCAAATTAAGTATTTTGATTCACATGTAATAAGCTAAAATATATTTTAGGTATTGTGTATGTTTCCCAGATGCTTTTGATTCCAGATGCTTACGCAGTATCTTGGGCATTAGGTGGTTCAACTTTGTAACTAATGATGAGGTTAGGCAAAGGAGTTTGCAACCTCCTTTAAGCAGCATATTGTGCAGAGAGTGACTCCGTTGGTTTGGCCATGTTGCCCGTATGAATAATTATAGATTGGCGAATAGGGTTATGAACAGTGTGCCTAAAGGCCTCAGAAAGAAGGGGAGACCTAGGATGCTGTGGGCAGACAATGTCAAACAGGACCTTGTTAGAATTGGTGTGCAGTGGCCAGATGCAGTAGATGTAGCTCAGGATAGACTTGCTTGGAAAACTAAATTGCACGGTCTGGTTGGACCTCCATAGCCCATGGCTGCTTGAGGATGATGATGATGATGATTGTGTATGTATCAGCCATTTTGATTTTCCTAAATCATTTACAGCACTATCAGTATGCAGCTTCCTCTTATCATAACTTAAAGCAATATAAATGCTTGCCTACCGATTACTTATCACATGTTTGGAAAAAAAAATCCAATGAAAAAATTGAGGAATATGTGAATGATTACAGATCGTGAAAAGGAACAACTCAAATGAATGAAAGTTTTTGATGGGGTGGAGTATCATGGATTCTTCCAAATTATGGCTTCTGCCTCCTGAAAAAGGGGAAGAGAAATTACATTGGGATCGATTGTAATGAGCTGTACATCAAATAAAAACTTGTTGCATAAGGAATATCATTTACTACTTATTTTAAACAGTTTAATTGAATTAAGGATCCAACCAAGCTTGTTAAAAAATTTCTACTACGTAATAATTTGTAACTTAACCCCTTTCCCCCCCTCATTTTTTTCTAGATCTGGGTTCCTTTGAGCAACATCTTCAATCTATATTTAACAAAAACAATTTCATGCAGAAATATCTTTCATTATACGAAAAAAATCCAAAGTTAGCACTTTAATGAAAACGGTCATTTTTGTATACATCTACAAAGCATTAGAGAGCTAGAAAATTAATTTGCTAGGACAGGGAAATTGGTATTTTTTTTATATCACCACTACATCTGCAGAATATTGAAGAAAGATTTTCAGTGTTGGAATAAATAAGAATGGAATAGCATTTTTATGACAAACACAACTGTATAATTAAATGTTGTTCCGTTAATTAATTTAGAAGCATAAATTTAGCAATTGTCTCCATCAATTATTAGCTTCAATCAAAATCTGCAAAGATTCATTTAATTTCTGGGGTCCTAAATCATCTTGAATTTGTTTTTCCATTAAATCTCTACATTTTGGCATGATAAAGCACAAAATAGTAACTCTAATGAAAGGGAGTAAATATGTATAATATATACATTTGGAAAAACTAAACAAAACTGAGAAACAAGTGACCTTAAGCTTTAGCTGCAAGACACTTTTCACCAAGTAATGGTCAGACCCTATTTCAACTCCCCTGTATGATCTGGTATTAACTAGCTCATTTGCTGCTAAATAAAATATAATCTATCATACTCTTGTGCAACCATCAGGTGAAACCCATATATATATATTCATAAATGTTCCATTGTTTGTACTATGTGTTAGTTATTCACAAACCATAAAGTGTACTTACCTGTAGGAAACATTCCCCATTGGCATTAAAACAACCAATGCCAAAGTGACCTAAAACTCCTCCCCAAAGAACAGAGTCACTACCAACTTTAGCATTGAAGTCACCTATCACAAGAGAAATCTCCTTTCTTCACTGAATTCAAAATATCCTGAAGCTGTGTGTAAAATTTATCCTTTTCATTCTCATCAGAGTCCTCTGTGGGGTCATAACAATAGATGACATTCAAGTCTTTAATTTTTGTTTTAAATTTTGCTGTAAGAAATTTTTCATTAACATAGTCATATTATAGAAGAGCATCACTGGTGTATCTGCTGAGAAGCAAACCT
Organism: Ryuthela nishihirai; assembly: GCA_038380435.1. NCBI lineage: Eukaryota > Metazoa > Arthropoda > Arachnida > Araneae > Heptathelidae > Ryuthela > Ryuthela nishihirai. The sequence goes on from JAWZYU010000024.1 coordinate 66,152,690, forward strand.
ACACTTTGGAGATGCTTTCCATCTTCCCTGCCTGAAAAGAGAAATTTAAAGTTATTTTTAAGTATCTCACCTTTACCTGTCCAGCTGGTCTCTTGTAAAGCCTAGAATATCTAGGTTATAATGCTGGAATTACTGCATGAGAACATCAAGAGAATAATCTCCGTATAATGTTCATATTTATAATATATAATGTTCATGTTCCATGTACCTGCAGAGAGAAAATGATTAATAGGATTTTTTTTAAACAATGTTTATTGAGAGAGGTAGGGCTAACAATATCAAACAGTCCCCTGATCACAGGCATGTGGCAAAGACCTGTCCTTCCTCCGCTAAAGGCTGAACTCACCGATGCTGGTAGGAACTTCAGAGCCATATGATCTGCCTGTGACACATTACTCCAGTTTAGGATTGATGATGCCCCACTAGCTAAGTGAGTTTCAGGTACCTGCAGTGGCCTCTGATCAGGATTATCTACCAGCTGATATAAGGTATCCTGTGCCTCTGTTCACTTAGGGCTGTCAACCCAGAAGAAAACAGAAAACTCAGTGGCAGATTGTCCCTCAACAGAGGCCCACCAGTGTAGCAAGTCCAGGATCCATAATCAAGCTCAAATTCATAAACCATTTCAGTCTAGTGGGTGTAAATGGTCAGCACCAGGACCCTGTGAAGTTGACCACTCCTCATCAGGGTTGAAAAATAGAAAAAGTGGCCATAGATGACAAGATCAGTAGACCACACTGAGCTGACAGCCCTCTCCTTCCATTCACTTGTAAAAGAGAATATCTCTTTTGCAAGATACTAATGGGCTGCACCATAAGATGGTGGGATCAAACATTAGGTGCTAGACCTGGCCAGTTCTGTTCATCATCACTGGGGATTGGTACACAGCTCTCTTTCCAGTTTATGCCTAGCTTCCATTTACAGACCTTTAATCAGTTGGTGAGAGAAATTCTTTCTTTTTGTGTAGTCTTTAGTGATTTCTCTATATATGTATATGATTATGTAAATGTTAACCAATTAACATTATTTTACCAGAAACATTTTCAATTAAACATTGTTATGAATAATTTTAATATTATAACATCAATATATATATTAATGAAGCCAGTCTTTATTTCTTTTTGGATTTTTCACTTTGTGTGAGTGAAACATTTAGAAGCTGCCTATTTCTTTCTTTTGAGCATTTAATGTAATAATAACAAATATAAAATATTAATCTGAATATTAAAAGGCAATAAAGCATCAATAAATAAAAACCATACCCCTAATTAATAAATAAGTTTTCCTAATTTTCTTTGAAACTGTTTTCACTTCATTGATATGCAGCAAAAACTGTTATATTACCTAATAAAGAACTGGTACTTGCAGTGAGAAAATGATTATTAGGATTTTTAAAGAAACTGGGTTTATTGAGGGAGATAGGGCCAACAATATCAATGAGGGAGATAGGGCCAACAATATCAAACAGCCCCCTGATTGCAGGCATGGGGCAAAGACCTATTCCTCCTCCACTAAAGACTGAAGTTACGGATGCTGGTAAGAACTTCAGGCACCACCTTTTCAAGTGGAGTTTTTCAACATCCACATGACCTGCTTGAGACACAATACTTCAGTTTAGGATTGACTATGCCCCACTAGCTAAGTGAGTTTCAAGTACCTGCAATGACCTCTGATCAGGATTATCCACCAGCTGATATAAGGTATCCCATGCCTCTGTTCACTTAGGGCTGGAAACCCAGAAGAAAACAGAAAACAGCAGCAGATTCTCCCTCAACAGAGGCCCACCAGTGCAGCAAGTCCAGGATCCATAATCAAGCTCAAATCCATAAACCAGTCCAGTCTAGTGGGTATAAATGGTCAGCATCAGGACCCTGTGAAGTTGACCACTCCTCAGCAGAGTTGAAAAAAGAAAAGGTGGCCATAGATGACCAAATCAATAGGCCACACTCAGCTGGCTGCTCTCCTCTTCTGTCATCTTTCCAAAAGAGAATATCTCTTTTGAAAGGTACTCGCCACCTGCACCACTAGAAGGCAGAGTCAGACATTAGGTGCTAGACTTGGTTGGTTCTTTGCATCATCACTGGGGATTGATATACATCTCTTCTTCCAGTTTATGCCTGAGAGATTATTAAATAATAAAAATATTTATTTCACAATATCATTGTATAGGAGATATACGATTTGGTGGTAATTGTTCATTTTACATATCATGGAGTTAAAAGCTTAGTAATTATATTTTCCATTATGGTAGAGGTCTCTTTGACTGTAACACTGGCCTTGTTGCTTGTGAGACTCACATTCCTTTGCGGTGGTTTGCCAGTCCAATTATATTGCTGGGTGGTTGTCTGTCACTCTCCACCAATGCACAAAATGTTGATTTTAAACACATGGAGTCTGTGTTTTATCTCTGTGTGCTGCAGGTTAACTTGCTATGGGTTCTGCTGTAGTGGAGCTTTTCATGAAGTTTTAACTGGTTGCTGAGTGATAGTAAATCATATTATGTTGCTATACACATCTGACATTTAGTTTTGAACATGATGCATTTCATTTGTCTGTTTTGCCGACATCTTCAGATGACATCCTCTCCTTGGCAGAGGGGGCGGGGGTGGCTCAGTCGGTAGCGCGCCAGGCTCGTAATCTGTAGTTCCCAGGTTCGAGTCCCAGCTGGGTCAGCGTTGAGATTTATCTCCGCAAAATTCCCCGCCCTGCCCATGGTCAGTAGGGGACACCGATGGGCTTGGAAAGGCCGCCGTCCGTCGGATGGGACGTTAAGCCGTGGCCCCGTGTGCGGGAGAGCCATACCCTGTGCACGTTAAAGAACACGCTGGATGGCCTTGACGGGAGACTACCATCTGTCTCCCAACAGCTGTTCCAGTGGGTCCCCTCCCCCAACCTTCTCTGAGCCTTCGGGGTCCATGTGACCTGGCCATTTAGCCCATGGTGTGCAAAAAAGTGCCGCTCAGAGGTAAAACAACCCAACCCAACTCTCCTTGGCAGATGGAGTTGATATAATGTGGTCCCTCTGGTAGTGCTCCTATAATTTGAAGAGTAAATTGTGTAATAGCAAGTTTCAAGTAGATGGGAAGGGGGTCAGATCAGTGTTGCATAGTTCTATTTTTTAAGATTTATAATAAAATTTTCCATGTAGTTTAGCTGGAATTTTGTGGGTGGTGATGCTAATATTATATAATTACATTTAGTTGCTGGTAAATTGTTTAGAATTATTGTTTGATATAGAGCTGTCTGACCTATTTTTTTCTTAATGTCTGTTTCAGTTCAGTAATACGATTATCGATAGTTCTATACATTTTCCGTACATGGTTATTATTATTTCGTAGTATTTGTTGTAGTTCCTCAGTTTTTATATTATATATTCCTCTTGTGAATTTAACTTTGTCTCTGTTGTTAAGTGCAACTTTCTTTATTGTATTTATTATAGAATTAGGAGTTTTGATATTGTACTTCTTTAAGATATTATTTAGTAAATATGAGAGGCTTGACATGTATGGGAAAGCTATAGTATGCTTAGGTTTAATTGATTCTTATTGTGCTGGTGTTGGTTGAGTGCTGTGCTTAAGCTTTTTGCATATCAATCTGCAACATGGGTGACCAGTGATATTGTGAAATAAATCTTTTTATTATTATTACTCAATATGTTCACTCATAATGATTTAAACTTAGAAATTATTATTTTACTAATCAAACTATGTCAAAAGTCTGGCACAAAACATCAGTTGATTCATAACTCTGCCCCCCGACAACATTCCATTCATAACTCTCCTTTGATAATGTACTCCTCCATTCATAAGGTAGATGATGGAAGCTCCCCTAGAAATTTTGAACACTTGTAAAGGGATTACTCCAGGCCCATGACATTTAGGAACTCATTCTCTTAACCCAACACAGCTAGACATAAATAGGATCACCTTACCAAATTTGGGACCAATCAGTCAAGTACCATGGAATCACAAGGAACTGAAAATTTCATCCATCACTGATGTCACTCTGCTGCTTTACAAGAAACATGTCGGCCCATTTAGATTTAAACCTATTGTATAATAAGTCTTTAAATGGTAGCTAGGTAGCCACTGGAAGGAAAGCTATGTACCAATCTCCTGTGATGATCCATAGAACCGGCCATGCTTAGCATCTAATGTCTGACCCCAACTTCTTGTGGTGCAGGCCTTTAGTACCTTTCAAAAGAGAACTCTCTTTTGGAAGTGAACATAAGGGGAGGTCTGCCAGATTAGTGTGGCCTACTGATCTCAACAACTATTGCTACTTTTTTTTTTTTTTCTACCCTGCTGAGGAATGGTGCTGACCATATAAACCTACTGAATTGAAATAAGGCTCTGAACTTGATTATGCATCCTGAATTTGCTGTACTGGTGGGCTTCCATGGAGGGAAAATCTGCCACTGTGCGTTTTGTTTGTTTGTGGGTTGACAGCCCAAAGTAAATGGATTCACAGGATATGTTTTATCGACTGGTGGATAATCCTGAGCAGAGGTCATCACAGGCACCTGAACTCTTTGCTTCTAATGGCATCGTCAAATTCTACATTCGAGGAAGTCTTCCAGTGTATAGATGGCTTCAGCATTTAGTGGTAGGGGAACAGGTCTTTGCCACATTCCCTCTCTCAATAAACATAGTTTCTTTAAACATCCCTCTAACCATTTTCTCTCCATAGGCAGTTGGAATGTGAGGACTGCACAGAGTTTATTCTCTTGATGTCCTCACACAAGAATTCCACCATTATGATTTAGATATTCTTGGCTTGCATGAGACCAGATGGACATATAAAAGTCAGATTCTTAAAGATAATCTTAAATTTCTCTTTTCAGGGAGGGAAGACAATAAACATCACCAAGGTGTGGGTCTGCTTCTCAGCAGACACACTACTGATGCTCTTCTAGGATATGAGTGCATTAATGAAAGGTTTCTTACAGCCAAATTTCAGACAAGTATTAAAGACTTCAATGTTATCTGCTGTTTTGCCCCCATTGAGGATGCCGATGAGAATGCGAAGGATAGGTTTCACGGACAACTTCAGGATATTTTGAATTCTGTCAAGAAAGGAGATATTACCCTTGTTCTATGTGACTTCAGTGCCAAAGTTGGTACTGACTCTGACCTTTGGGGGAGGGGTGATAGGCCCTTTTGATATTGGTAGCTGCAATGGCAATGCGCAACGTTTCCTACAGGTAAGTAAACTTAATGGTTTCAGAATACTAATACTTATTGCAAACACTGTGAATGCATAAGTACACATGGGTTTCACCTGATGGGCTGCATAAGAATGATTCATTATATATTAATTAACTGCAAATGGGCTAGTTCTGTTAGGAATACCAGGGTGGAGCTGAAATTGGATCTGACCATTACCTTGTTAAAAGTGTCTTGCAACTTAAACTTAAAAAGTGTTGTGCTAGGGTTAAAAAATTTGTTTTTAATACTGAAGCTCTGAAAGACCCAGTTATAGCCAAAGCTTACCATGATAGGTTACTTAGTCATTATGACAGTCATGGTTTGCTTACTACTGAAGTTGAGGAAGAATGGGATCATTTTAAACAGACTTTTTTGGACACTAACAGTACTCTTTTAGGAAAAAAAGAGCAGAGGAGGTAGAATTATTTGAATGATAAGGCACTTGAGGTTATTTCAAAAAGAAAGAACTGCAGGAATGTCCTTAATCAATACCCTACTAGTCCTAATAGAAAGCATTACAGAAAGCTTAATAAATGTGTAAAGGATCAGTTATCTGCTGATAAGAATCTTTGGCTTGATGGCTTGGCTGACAAAGCCGAGGAAGCAGTTAGACAGCACAACAGCAGAGAGCTGTACCAGATAGTTAATGTTTTGTGTGGTAGAAAACGGACGGGTATACAGGGATTGAAGGATAAACAAGGTAAGGTTATAGAAGGTGAGAATTCTGTCATGCCTAGGTGGACTGAGCATTTCAGTGATGCTCTAAACAATGTGATTAGTTCTACTCCAATTGTTTGTAATGATGATAGGTGCATTACTGGTTTTAATGTTGACACTATAACACAGTCTGAAGTTAGTTTGGTTATTTCTAAACTTAAACTTCAGAAATCCCCAGGGGTAGATGAAATTACTACGGAAATGCTTAGAGCTGGGAATGTTTCTGTTACCACTTGGATGACTGAAATTTTGAATATCTTTTATGATAAAAGTGTGGTTCCTAAAGATTTTACCATAGCTATTATTATCCCTATTTTCAAAAAAGGTGATCACAGTTCTTGTAATAACTATAGAGGTATCAGCCTGCTCTCTGTTCGAGGGAAGGTTCTTTGAATGATTGTGCTTAATAGAATTAAGAATCTGGTTGACAGGCAATTGCGTGATGAGCACTGTGGATTCAGAAGTGGTAGGGGATGTGTAGATCAGATATTTTCACTTAAGCAGATTCTTGAGAATTGTTTAGAGTTTCAGAAACCTTTGGTTGCTAGCTTTGTTGATTTCAAAAAGGCTTTCGACACTGTTGATTGTCATAATTTGTGGTTGATTGTGCGATCATATGGTATACCAGACAAGTTAGTTAACATAATGAAATCTCTCTATAATAGCACTGAGTTGTGTGTGAGAGTTAGTTACCGTAGTGAAACTTTGACACTTTGTAAACAAGATAACAGGAAACTAGATGCTTTTTTTTAGACGCTTACGCAGAATCTTGGTCATTATGTAGAAATTTGTAACTAATGATGAGGTTAGGTAAAGGAATCGGCAACCTCCTTTAAGCAGCATATTGTTGGTTTGGGTATATCTGTTGGTTTGGCCATGTTTCCTGTAGGATAATTATAGATTGTGGCAAATAGGGTTATGAACAGTGTGCGTAAAGGCCTCAGAACAAGGGGGAGACCTAGGATGCCGCGGGCAGACAATGTCTAACAGGACCTTGTTAGAATTGGTGTGCAGTGGCCAAAATTCAGCAGATGTTGCTCAGGACAGATATGCTTGGAGAACTAAATTGCATGGTCTGGTTGGACCTCCGTAGCCCATGCCTGCTGGAGGAGGATGATGATGTAATAAGTTTATGATTAAGAAAATTTGGTGAGCCTGTCTCCTTTGTCTCGTAATGACAAGTCCCCTGGTGAAAGCCTACTACCTTTGCTTAACTAGTAGAGCAAATGGCAAATAATCAGAAGGTGTCAAATCTGAGAGGTGGATGGTATGATTCCCTCCCCCTTTCATATTTTTTTATTAATATCCCAGCTGCACAACGTTTTTGGATGTTTCAGTTATTTGTTAATGCAAACTGATGATTAGAAAAGTGTTTTTTTAAAAATTGCCACTGTATGATAATTGTAAAGCATTTTTAGGATATGATTGTCTAAAGAAAATTTCTTACAGCTATAGAGACATTCTTTTTTAAATATTTCACATTTTTGAAATTTTATTAATCTGTATGAGGAGTAAACAATGACATTAGGAGGAGGTAAACATTTTCCTCCTCTGCCTACAGACACCATTTTATTCTCTTAATTATTAATATATTTATTACATTATCTGTTTATTACACTAAATAATCCATTGGATATGATGTTAATATTTTAAGGCTAATTTCATAGGTGAATGAAATAATTTCATAATGCAAGTTTTAAACATTTAAAATTTAATATCCTGAGCATTTTTTGTTTATACTTTTGTATAGACTGTTCCACAAGAGTCATATCGAAGAAGAAGTGATTTCTTAAGCAATGATGATTATGCAATATATGTTCGAGATAGTATTCAACCTGGTAACTGGGTCCGCTGTTGTCGCACTTATGAAGAAGTTCATGAAGGAGATGTTGGAAGAGTTGTTAACGTAAATATTACTGACATTTAATTCTGTGATAACACTAAGTTTAAATTTACTCAAAATGTCTTAATCGTAAACTATTTATGGTACTTTGTTATGTAATGTTACTTTATATCTGTAAAAATTCTTGGTACTTTTTTATTAAAATTAATATAATAATTTAAATCAGTGACACAAATGGCAGTTCTTGGGCCATTTATTACCCACATAGAATGTTGAAAAGTTCAAAAAAGAAACTAATTGTTTTTACAAAAGAAATATGAAAGACATAAACTGGACAAGTGAAAAATTTCAAACATCCAATATAAATTCCACTCTTTTATTTTATTTTCACCAATGGCCTGTGAAAAATTTGAAATTTAAAAAAAAATAATAAATCTCTTCTTGAAAATGTAATTAAGTAGTCATGTTCAGTTGAGAACAAAGACTGTGTATGTTGTTAACATTAGAGCCATAACTGCAGAAAGAAATCAAGCACTGTGATAATAAACTTAGGATGATGGGCAGGGTAAGCCAAGCTCTAAACATGTGTTCAATTTTATAAATCTTAATTTAAGGTTCGCTACCCTCCTGTTGTGTTAAAAACCTGCTGGAGGACACTTCTACTTATGCTGTTGCCACCACAGTTAGGGGGTCTTCTTCCCAGCCTCTGACACAGATGGCTTGTGGATGTTGCTTCTATTGGCCATCATCTCCTGCTCTCATTGTTATTGTAAAAATCAAGAATAATTACAGTCCTGATACAGATCTTTAAGGAATGCCATATTCAAGTTCATTAGTATCATTTAAACAACTTTCAATTTTAGTTCTGTGTGTTTTATTGGCTAAATAGCATTTCCACTCTAAAGCATTGTTTTCATGTTTTTTCAGCAACAAATCATGGGGGAACAGTAACGAAAGCTTGTTTAATTTCTATGTCTAGAAAGATTTATAGCAACTTTTAAATTTTTATTTATTCCATTATGTAAAGCAGTGGTCATTTGCAAAACATTGTCTTCAGTGCCCATTTTTTCTCTTAAACTCAAATTGATTATCTGAGAAAAATTTATTTTAATTTAAGAAATTAATCGTTTTTTTTAACCAATTTCTCAAAAGTTTTTGAAATGATAGACAAAATAGATATTGGCCTGTAATTCACTGGTTCCGCCTATCCCCTCCTTAAAAAGTAGGAATAACCACTGCAGTTTTCAAAATTTATGGAAAAATTCCACTTTTTAGTGGCAGAATGAATAATTTGCTTAGAATCATTGAAATATGGTGAGAAGTTAGCTTTGAAACATCTGGTGAAATGCCATCAATTCCTGAGGTCTTCCTGGAATCTAGAGATAGGATAATATCATTTTCCTCGGCACTTGTAATGTGATCAATAAAAAATGTATTCAGTGTTGAATTAATGTGCAAACTTGCTGTTTGAAGAATCACTTTGAAAATATGAGATTAATTTTATAGCTACCCCAGTGAAATATTCATTAAATTTATTTGCAAACATACCAGGATTTTGAATAAAATATAGGTTTTGTTTTCCATAATAATTTCTTTAGGTACTGCATTACTTGATCATTTCTTACCCATCACATTATTAATGATCTCCCATTGTTTCCTAGAATTGCATTTGTAATATAACATTTTCTCCTTTAAATATGTTTACGTCACTTTTCTTATTAAATCAAGTAAAATATTTTGATAACTCTTTAATGTATCTTTAAGTTGTGCATTAAAGAGTTGCATTTTTTAATAGTTTATATACACAGTTGTATCAGAATAATATGACCACCCACAGAATCGCAGGGTACCCACCCAGGCGCATCACAGAGTGCACATGACAAGGTCAACCACATGGATATTATAAGCGGCCTGCCCGGACAGATGAGCCATAATGTGTAATGTGAGCGCAATGGGCAGAGGTATTGATTTGATGGACATTCAAACAGGAATGATCATCAGCTACCGCGCCAAGGATGGAAGCATCTCGGAAACGGCAGACTTCGTGGGCTGTCCTGCAAGGTGCTGTAGTAAGGGTGTACCAAGAATGGACCACTGGCACACTGAGTACCTCCAGACATAATAACTGTGGAGCCCCAAAGGCCATTGACTCCAGAGGGAAATGTTGCCTTCGTCGACTGGTAAAGGGCAATCGACATGAAACAGGCAGCAATCGACCACTCAAATGACGCTAGAGCACCCAGGTACGTGTCCCTGATAACAGTAGAGCAAACCCTGTTACGCATGAGTATCTGGAATTGACGCTGCATAAAGGCGCCCATGTTAACCGAGGTCCATCAGCAATGATGCCTGCAGTTCGCATGGGATTACCGTCATTGGACAGTGGAAGAGTGGAAAAAGGTTGCATTCTCTGACGAATTGAGGTTTCTACTCCACAGAAGTAATGGGTGGTAGCGGATATGGTGTCAGACACATGAGTACCAACACCCAGACACACTTGTCGGTCAAGTATAGGCTGGCGGTGGCAGTTTGCATGTCTGGGGGATGTTTCCTGGTATGACCTGGGATTGCTGGTACCACTGGATGGGTCCCTGAACACCAATGACTACCTCTCATCCTCGCTGACCACATTCATCCCTTCATGTTGGATGTTTACCTTGTGGTGATGGTGTCTACCAACAGGACAATGCACCCTGCCATGTCACTAAGGTGGTGCATGACTGGTTCCAGGAACACGACAGCGATGTCTCTGTCTCCCTTGGCTGGTGAAATCGCTGACCTCAATTCCATAGAGCTCTTGTGGGACCATTTGGACCAACAGGTTCAGTGTGCGAACCCACAACCACATCATCTCCTGAACCTCCATGCTCTGTTGGAGTCCAAATGGGCATGTGTGCCTCTGGCAACCTTCCAGGGGCTCATTGCATCCATTCCACGCTGTCTCACCACTGTCATCCAGGCCAAGAGTGGTTATTCCCATTATTAGGTAGGTGGTCATATTATTCTGATATGAGTATGTAATTTATTGCAAATTATTTAATCACAAACTACACTGTTAAAATGACTTTTCAAATGCCTTGTTTCTCTTTAGCATATTCTAGCATACATTGTTGCAACATGCAATATGTAGTAGTACTAGCTTACTATCCTAAGTACAATAGTACTTCTACAAGAGAAGTGCTAAGTGCTGTCCTTTTGATACTAGTTCGAGTATTAAAAGTTCTTATTCAAACTCAATATTTCTACAAGCATGCTATGCTTGTTCAGTCATATGTCCTTTGAAGAGGATATTTGTACTTCTGTAAACTTGGCTGATATACTCAGCACAGTAGATATTATACTTTGTGGAGAAACACAGTCCTGGTTGTTCACAATATCCTTGGTACATGATTACTTTCCTATTGTAGGTGAGCACTATGCTCATCACTAGATGTTAAATTTGACATACCTTTGATGTTTCTACCACTTTGAAAGTGCTTTCTGTTGAATTATATATATCATCGTATGCAGCATTTCATACCTGTATTTGATAGTACAGCCATCACATGGCCAAGTGGTTAGTGACTTGGCTACTGATCTAAGGGACCTGGGTTTGAGCCCTGGACAAGGCATGGACGTTTGTGTTGTTTTTCTGCTGAGGTCCTGCCATCCTCACAGACCTTCTACTATGGCATATAAACTGACATGCCCCTGTCAGACCTCTGTAGCAATTTATTTATTTTTATTAATTTTTTTATTTCTAGTACAAGATTTAGAACTTAGGAGTAATTGTTGTTTAAAGGCATTTGAAAGTTGAAAAACAACTTTTCCAACTGAATACATCAAACTTCTGTGTAAAACATATTAACCCCCCCCCCCCTCCCCGATGTTGCAAAGTGTGTCAACATAAGTCAGTGTCATCGTTAGACAGCAAAAATGGTAGCTAGGTAGTCACTGGAAGGAGAGCTATGCACCAATCCCCTGTGATGATGCATAGAACCGGCCAGGCCTAGCACCTAATGTCCGACCCCGCCTTCTCGTGGTGCAGACCGTTAGTACTTTTCAAAAGAGATACTCTCTTGTGGAAGTGAACGGAAGGGGAGGGCTGCCAGATTAGTGTGGCCTACTGATCTGGACAACTATGGCTACTTTTCTTTTTTTTCCTACCCTGCTGAGGAGTGGTCAACCACACAGGGTCCTGGTGCTGACCATATAAACTAACTGGACTGGACAGATATATGGCTCTGAGCTTGATTATGGATCCTGATTTTGCTGCACTGGTGGGCTTCTGTGGAGGGAAAATCTTCCGCTGTGTTTTCTGTTTGTTTGTGGGTTGACAGCCCCAAGTGAATAGATTCACAGGATATGTTTATCAGCTGGTGGATAATCCTGAGCAGAAGTCATCGCAGGCACCTGAACTCTTTGCTTCTATTGGCATCGTCAAATTCTACATTGGAGGAAGTCTTCCAGTGTAGATGGCTTCAGCCTTTAGTGGTGGGGGAACGGGTCTTTGCCCCATGTCTGCGATTAGGGGGCTCTTTGATATTGTTGGCATTCCCTCTCTCAATAAACATAGTTTCTTTAAACATCCCACTAACCATTTTCTCTCCATAGGTAGTTGGAATGTGAGGACTCTGCACAGAGCTTTTTCTCTTGATGTCCTCACACAAGAATTCCACCATTATAATTTAGATATTCTCGGCTTGCAAGAGACCAGATGGACAGATAAAGGTCAGATTCTTAAAAATAATCTTAAATTTCTCTTTTCAGGGAGGGACGACAATAAGCATCACCAAGGCGTGGGTCTGCTTCTCAGCAGACACGCTAGTGATGCTCTTCTAGGATATGAGTGCATTAATGAAAGGTTTCTTACAGCAAAATTTCAGACAAGCGTTAAAGACCTGAATGTTATCTGCTGTTATGCCCCCACTGAGGATGCTGATGAGGATGAGAAGGATGGGTTTTATGAACAGCTTCAGGATATTTTGAATTCTGTCAAGAAAGGAGATATTACCCTTGTTCTTGGTGACTTCAATGCCAAAGTTGGTACTGACTCTGACCTTTGGGCAGGAGTAATAGGCCCTTTTGGTATTGGTGGCTGCAATGGCAATGGGCAACGTCTCCTACAGGTAAGTAAACTCAATGGTTTCAGAATAACTAACACATATTACAAACACCGCGACATACATAAATACACATGGGTTTCACCTGATGGGCTGCATAGGAATATGATTGATTATATATTAATTAACAGCAAATGGGCTAGTTCTGTTAGGAATACCAGGGTGGAGCTGAAATTGGATCTGATCATTACCTTGTTAAAAGTGTCTTGCAACTTAAACTTAAAAAGTGTTGTGCTAGGGTTAAAAAATTTGTTTTTAATACTGAAGCTCTGAAAGACCCAGTTATAGCCAAAGCTTACCATGATAGGTTACTTAGTCATTATGACAGTCATGGTATGCTTACTGCTGAAGTTGAGGAAGAATGGGATCATTTTAAACAGGCTTTTTTGGACACTAACAGTACTCTTTTAGGAAAAAAGGAGCAGAAGAGACAGAATTATCTGAGTGATAAGGCACTTGAGCTTATTTCAGAAAGAAAGAACTGCAGGAATGTCCTTAATCAATACCCTACTAGTACTAATAGAAAGCATTACAGAGAGCTTAATAAACGTGTAAAAGATCAGTTAGCTGCTGATAAGAATCTTTGGCTTGATGGTTTGGCTGACAAAGCCGAGGAAGCAGTTAGACAGCACAACAGCAGAGAGCTGTACCAGATAGTTAATGTTTTGTGTGGTAGAAAACGGACAGGTATACAGGGATTGAAGGATAAACAAGGTAAGGTTATAGAAGGTGAGGATTCTGTCATGGGTAGGTGGGCTGAGCATTTCGGTGATATTCTGAACAATGCGGTTAGTTCTATTCGCATTGTTTGCAATGAAGATAGATGCATTGGTGGCTTTAAAGTTGGCCCTATAACACAATCTGAAGTTATTTTGGCTGTTTCTAAACTTAAACTTCATAAATCCCCAGGGGTAGATGAAATTACTACCGAAATGCTTAGAGCTGGAAATGTTACGGTTACCACTTGGATGACTGAAATTCTGAATATCTTTTATGATAAAGGCATGGTTCCTAAGGATTTTACCAGAGCTATTGTTATCCCTATTTTCAAAAAAGGTGATCGCAGTTCTTGTGATAACTATAGGGGTATTAGCCTACTCTCTGTTCCAGGTAACGTTCTTTCCATGATTGTGCTTAATAGAATTAAGAATCTGGTTGACAATCAATTGCGTGATGAGCAATGTGGATTCAGAAGTGGTAGGGGATGTGTGGATCAGATATTTTCACTTAGGCAGATTCTTGAGAAATGTTTAGAGTTTCAGAAACCTTTGGTTGCTAGCTTTGTTGATTTCAAAAAGGCTTTCTACTCTGTTGATCATCATAATTTGTGGTTGATTGTGAAATCATATGGTATACCAGACAAGTTAGTTACCATAATGAAAGCTCTCTATAATAACACTGAGTCGTGTGTGAGAGTTGGTAAGGCTTGTAGCAATTGGTTTAGCATTACTTCTGGTGTTCGACAAGGGTGTATTTTGTCTCCTTTTCTCTTTAGTTTGGTTATTGATTATGTTATGCGAAATTCACTTCAAGGTAAAGATTTTGGCCTTAAATGGGCAGGAGATACGAAAATTTCTGATTTAGATTATGCTGATGATTTAGCCCTTTTGGCAAATGATGTTGATGAGATGAACTCTTTCATTCGAGCTGTTGATGAGACTGGTAGTAGAGTAGGTTTGGTTATAAACAGAGAGAAAACTAAAGTGATGAAAATTGGTCAGGCAGGCTGTGATTCCGTTAATCTGAATGTTTGCAGTCTTGAGCAGGTGTCACAGTTTAATTATCTTGGGAGCTATGTAACAGATAATGGTGATGTGCGGCATGAGATTAACAGACGAATAGGGATTGCTGCCGGGACTTTTAAGAATCTATGGAGAGTGTGGAGAAATAGGCGTATACACCTAAAGACTAAAATTAGGCTGTATAATAGTTTGGTTCTTTCTAGGGTTAGTTATGGTAGTGAAACTTGGACACTTTGTAAACAAGATAACAGGAAACTAGATGCTTTTGATTCCAGATGCTTACGCAGTATCTTGGGCATTAGGTGGTTCAACTTTGTAACTAATGATGAGGTTAGGTAAAGGAGTTTGCAACCTCCTTTAAGCAGCATATTGTGCAGAGAGAGACTCCGTTGGTTTGGCCATGTTGCCCGTATGAATAATTATAGATTGGCGAATAGGGTTATGAACAGTGTGCCTAAAGGCCTCAGAAAGAAGGGGAGGCATAGGATGCGGTGGGCAGACAATGTCAAACAGGACCTTGTTAGAATTGGTGTGCAGTGGCCAGATGCAGTAGATGTCGCTCAGGATAGACTTGCTTGGAGAACTAAATTGCACGGTCTGGTTGGACCTCCGTAGCCCATGGCTGCTTAAGGATGATGATGATGATGATGATATAATTATGCATAAAGATGTTCCATGCTTCTCGTAGGGAGGTTGCATTGGTGTTACATAACACTTCTTTATGCAAATGTATTATTTGACTTTCCATAAAGTTTAGTTAATATTTGGTGAGAGGGGGAGGCTATTATTTTATAATCTTTATTTATAGGTAATTTAAATTGTATTATAGCTTGCGATAATGCAGTATGGCCTTTTTGATGTTGAATGTCATATTCATGTTCCGCTATTCATTCTTCTATGGTTTTATATGTTCCTCTATAATATTCTTTCTATTAATTTTCATTACTTAATATATTGTGATGGTTATCTAATTGTATAGAGTAAATTCTGCTCAAAGGGTGTATTCTATCCTGATCATTATCGTTAATAATTTTATAATGTTGATAATAGTACTAGTGGTGTTTAAATTATATGGCTTAACTGATATGTAATAAATAGTGAAGTAAGCTCGGCGTATTCCATATCAACTAATAAATCAGTACTTTAGTGTTGATTTAAATTTTAGAGGAAAAATGTCGAGCCAGGTGGTATACAAACCACTAGGCTCGACATTTTATACTTTTGGATACTATTTTCTCCTGATAACATGTCAGGTGCTCTAGACCACTGAGCTACCCGCCCCCGAATCAAGATCTCCTCTAATTAGCACTATGAACATTCCTTTTATGTTTGATATAGGCACTATTCAGGCAATCTAGCCACAAGCGGCATTTATATTTGCCAGTAGATGGAAGCATATATTACAAGTATGCAGATAATAAATAATGAAATAAGCTCGACATATTCCATATCAACTAATAAATCAGCACTTTAGCGTCGATTTAAATTTTAGAGGAAACGTTGTCTTGAGCCAGGTGGTATACGAACCCATGACCTCCTGACATGTTATCAGGAGGTCGTGTGTTCGTATCCCACCTGGCTCAAGACAATTTTTCCTCTAAAATTTAAATCAACACTAAAGTTCTGATTTATTAACTTGATATGTACTTTGTCAGGAAATTTCTCAAACTTCAGCAACAAGCAAAAAATATATAGTGTGTTGCAAAAAAAATATAATGTATATGAATGCAGAGATTATCAAGTAACTTGTTCATTCATGAACTGTGTTTCCTGGATAATAATGCAAAAAATGCTATTCAAAATCATGACTGTCATATTTTAAATAAATTTGGAATAACAGCACAGCAGCAAAGAGCTGTACTAGATAGTTAATGTTTTGTGTGGTAGAAAATGGACAGGTATGCAGGGATTGAAGGATAAACAAGATAAGGTTATATATAGAAGGTGAGGATTCTTTCATGGATAGGTGGGCTGAGCATTTCAGTGATGTTCTAAACAATGTGGTTAGTTCTACTCCCATTGTTTGCATGTTGGCTTTAAACGTTGACTCTATAACACAATCAGAAGTTATTTTGGTTATTTCTAAACTTAAACTTCATAAATCCCCAGGGGTAGATGAAATTACTATGGAAATGCTTAGAGCTGGGAATATTTCAGGTATCCACTTGGATGACTGAAATTTTGAATATCTTTTATGATAAAGGCATGATTCCTTTACCAGAGCTATTATTATCCCTAATTTCAATAAAGGTGATCGCAGTTCTTGTGATAACTATAGGAGTATCAGCCTACTTTCTGTTCCAGGTGAAGTTCTTTGCATGATTGTGCTTAATAGAATTAAGAATCTGGTTGATAGGCAATTGTGTGATGAACAAAGTGGATTCAGAAGTGGTAGGGGATGTGTGGGAACTTTATTAACAAGATAACAGGAAACTAGATGCTTTTGATTCTAGATGCTTATGCAGTATCTTGGTCATTAGGTAAAACTTTGTAACTAATGATGAGTTTAGGCAAAGGAGTCGGCAACCTCCTTTACGCAGCATATTGTGCAGAGAGTGATTCCTCTGGTTTGGCCATGTTGCCTGTATGGACAATTATAGATTGGTGAATAGGGTTATGAACAGTGTGCCTAAAGGCCTCAGAAAGAGGGGGAGACGTAGGATGTGGTGGGCAGACAATGTCAAGCAGGATCTTGTTAGAATTGGTGTGCAGTGGCCAGATGCAGCAGATGTTGCTGAGGACAGATGTGCTTGGAAAACTAAATTGCATGGTCTGGTTTAACCTCCATAGCCCATGGCTGCTTGAGGATGCTGATGATGATGGAAAAATTAATTAGCCATTCTAAAAAATGTATTGGAATAAAGGATGACTATTACCTCTTTAATATCTTTGGGTCAGAAACTTTTGGAACTTACTCCATAGCATGTGTCAAACATCTGCACCTGGTTTGTCTCAGTGAGCCATAACATAATTAAATGCATCTGCACCCAGTATTTCTAATAAGGATATCTTTACTTCCAGTTTCGATTTTAAGAGCTAGAAATATGCATAGAATGCTGGGGAAAATGGTAAAAATAAATTTGGAAATACTGAAATAGGTTTATGACAGAAAAAGGTGTGAAATGGTGAAAAAAAAATGGCGGTACATACTTTGTAATTTCTTCCAAAATTTACTGTTTTTAAAAATAGCAGTTTTTTTGTGAACTTTTAGGAGATTTTTTAAAAATTTAAGCAAAAATTAGTTGATAATAGTTCAAATAAAACTTGTGAGCTTAAATCAGAAGGTTGCTTCAGCAAATAGGAATGTTAACAAGCAAATTTGCAATACCAATTAGTGCTTCTAAGAAATGGCAATCAGATGGCTTTATCAAATTATTGATATTATACTTTAATAAATATGCATCAAATTTAAAACAAAATATTATTTTTCAAACCTGAATTATATATTTTTATAAGATATATATATATAAATTACAAAAGCAATTTTTATTTTTAAAAAGCTGATTTTTGTTTTTGTTGTACTAAAAATGTATACATACATCCTTGGCCTCTCGTTTCAGTTCTGTGAACTTATACAGACGATGTGGACATTGGAAGGGTTAATGTTCCCAAATTAAAGGTTCATCAAGAATATGTTTGAATTTTTGCCATTTAACTTTTTCATTTTTTTTTAATTCCTTCAAAAGTAACTTGTATAATAGGTTAGTAGTAAATGTCGATACCACAAGTGAAAGTGAACAATATAGTGACTATAGTTGCAACAGTGCTGTACAAAATGAAATATGCAAATATATAATTATCCTGTTTCATGGTAAATCTATATATTATTATGCAGAATTAAATGCTCTTTCTTTTGAGCTATAACATACCTTATTCCATTTATTTATTATTTCAGAATGAGGTTAAAATCTAATGCAATTATTCTTTTTTTACTATATATTTTTAATAAGCATTATTAAAATTAATATGCTTGCTGTTTTCGTCCAGTATTTTATTTTCTAAAAATCCGCAATTAAAATCTTTTTCGTGTGGCATAGGCAATGACATATTTCTGTCTATTAATTATTTCAGAATAAGGTTTAAGTTGTTTTTTATGCTGGAAGCACTTAAAAATTAACCCCACAAACAGAATGAATTCTGCTTTATAAACCTGGCACATTAAGTGTTAAAGTTCTAGCAGCAATTCCTGTTCTCTAATTTATTTTACCTCATATCAGCATTCCCCATGTCTATAACATACCCCCAATATAATTAAATCAGAAACTTGTTCTAAAGAACAGCCAATAAAGTGAAGTGCAGCATTCCCCCACCTGACCAGTTTTCATTACTTTAGTTCTTTGAATTTATGACCAAGCCTGTCCTATTACCAACTTCATCAACATACTCTAAGTCATGTTTTAAAATCTCTAAACAGTTCTATAGTCTGAGTACCTAACCACCCTCTTGAAAAACTTTCATTGTCATTGTTATGAATTTTGCATTTGAATATTTATTTTTGGATACTATTTTCTGTACATTGATAATTTGAAATAATTAGTTCTATATTTGTTTTACAGCTTGATAGAGATGGCCTCCATGATTTAAATGTCCAAGTGGATTGGCAGCAAAAAGGTGGAACTTACTGGGTGCGTTATATGCATGTTGAGCTTTTGGATTCTCCTCCAAATTGTACTACAAATAGTTTGGCACCATCAGTGACCTCTCCTTCTAATTATTCTCTTAAAGTTGGGGATAAAGTGAGAGTCAAATCATCAGTTACAACTCCAAAGTACAAATGGGGATGTGTTACACACAATTGTGTTGGCATTGTGACAGGTATAGGTTACTTTCATGATATTCATATATATACTGTATATGTACTTCAAAGATATGTTTAAGTGCAGTTTTGTATAATATAAAAAATTACTTTAATTGTTAATGCTTTTATTTTGTATCATAACAAAATATTTTAGAACTACACATTTTTAATAGTATTAACCAAAACTTTCAGCTAGTACATAAACAGCTTAGTTTTGGAAGCACAATGCAATTTTATCCTAATTTTTTTGTAGGATTTGTAATACTACTAATAAAATATAAAATATAAGAAATGAAAGAAGTGGCAATGAAGCAATGGAATCTACTAGATGAATTCTTTTCCATGTTCTCCCCTTTTTTTTGCCTATATTTCTGTGTGTTCTTCACAAAACTTCCTCAAACAACTTTCACAAACTTCTTTAGATGCTCATACTATACTTCAAAATTTGATATTTGATATCTGAACTTTAATGTACTTTTAAGATTAGATGACTAACCCTTACAACAAGGAGACAATGACTATATTTTTTGCTCTGACTGCTCTACACTTTCCATTTCATCCATTTCTCAATTCTTGGATAGTATGTATTTTATGTTTACAGGAAGTTTTTCAATAGTTGTTTTTGTGTCAGATGACCTTTTATAAAACCCATTGCAAGAGATTTTAGAAACATTCATCACATTTTGATAGATCTTGTGGATATATGCTGTTACACAGGATTTTTTCATTCACTCTGGCAATGTTGAACAAAAAAAAAATAATAATAAGGGCCTTCTGTAAGTCCTCTTGGATACCAAATAATTTCCACACAACTGGTCTACCATATTTATACCTCTTTTAGTAAACCATATATATATACCTCTTTTAGTAAATAATATAACATCAGACTTTTTTATATTTGCTTCCCTGTTGACTGAAGCATTAACAGACATAGTTGACAACAGTATGACTATTGGTAATAGTATACCTTATTTAGGAATCGTGATTGTTAACTGGAACAAATATGCAATGCTCTACACATAACAAGGAAAGGTTTAGTGGAGAGTATAGAAAATATTTGTATCTTTTTTTTTAATTGTAGGGTAGGTGGGGAAGAAATGGTGTACAAAATACACTAACTTGAGTAGTTAAGAGTTAAGTCAGTAATACACTAATCTTCATTACAAATAATATGAGTTAAACTAACCACATTGTTTAGAACTTATCTGAGATTCTAGCCCATCTAGCCATGATAAATTTCTCACCTTCAATAACCTTATCATGTTTATCCTTCAATTTCTATATGCCAGTTTATTTCTTCATATATAAAACCTTTGCTTCTTTTATGGCACATTAAAATAAAGAATATAGACAGCCTTGACAGGAGGCTTCCATCCATCTCCTAACAACTGTCTAGTGGCTCCCTTTACTTCAGAGGTGAAGCATCTGTGGAAGCAGGGAAAGCAATACACCCCTTAAAATTCTAATAAACATTAAAAAAGAAGGATAAATGTAAAAACGTTTTGACATAAAAGTCAATTACACTGGACAACAAATTTTCAAAAAAGTCATGCCTCTGAGATAAAAGTAACCATTTCTTAAAGATTTCAAGGTGCTGAACATGAATATGACAATGAAAATGCAAAATTGGCTACGAATTCTTAGAAATCCGCAATAGTTTCTTATATAATAGAGTAATATGTACATATGACGTATCGGTAAAACTCCGCTTCTACTTCCAATGTCACTTTGCCTGTCATTTGTACAGCTGCTCAGGATCATCTCTGGTGAGTGTCCAAAAGTAGTCAGCCAACATTGAAGTGGACCAGTTTCGCTAGTATCATTTCTCCATCGTTGCAATGTCCTGGTGAAAACATTCACTGTGCTCATCACTAACCATGCCACAGTTATCAGGGAAGAAATCTAAGTGGGAATGGAGAAAGTGGATCTTTAAGGACATATTGCAGCCAAGTTTCTGATACAGAGACAACATGTCCTTAACCAGTTTCTTGTTGTTTTCTGCCCTGACATTCCTGAGGAATTTAGTTGACACCAGATGAAATGCATCCCAAGCCTTTTTCTTGCCACCCCTAAGCAGGTTGTTGAACACCTGGTCTCCAAACAGCTCACAAATCTGAGGACCCATAAAAATTCCCTCTTTAATTTTCGCTTCGCTGAGTCGAGGGAATTTGTCAGCCAAGTACTTGAAAGCTGATGCAATCTGGTCCATGGCTTTTACGAAGTTTTTCATCACACTGAGTTTGATGTGTAGGAATGGTAGCAGGATTTTGTGCATTTCTGCCAGTGCTGGGTGTTACACATTCTCTCTGATTTTCAGAGATTTTCTCTGAGGCCAGTTTCTTTTCACATAAGAAACATCAGTACTTCATACATCCCAGCTGCAGACCCATCAACAGAGCCACTACCTTCAAGTCATAACAGAGATGCCAACCATACTTGCTGTACTGAAGACAGTTCAACAGCTATTTTAGGTTGTCGTAGGTTTCTTTCATGTTGATTTCCATTATGCAGCACCACCTGACATGAGCACCCTCAGATGATGAACCATGGAAGACATATGGATCATCATTAAACACCGAAGGTTGTGAAGAACCTGACGTCAGTTCGCCTCCCTCCTCATCGTCTGAATTGATGGAAAATTCTTTTGGAGGTTCAGGAATGGGAAGGCCTACACCGTGTGTCACTAATGCTCTTGTGTCAGAATGACGGCAACAAACCAAAATCTAGTGGAAAACCTTTGCAGAGTGGAGGCAGTGATAGCAGCAAAGGGTAGACCAACGCAATATTAATTCCTTTCCTATTACCAGGAGATTGTGGATCAGTGAGTGTCCAGATACTTTTGATCATATAGTGTACATGCTTAAATTGAATTTTTTGTCTTTTATATTTTAGGCATAAGTCCAAATGGTCGAGATATTACAGTTGACTTTCCAAAACAATCCAGTTGGACTGGTCTTGTAAGTGAAATGGAAAAAGTTCCAAGTATCCACGAACATGTTACGTAAGATAATTTTTATAATATCCTTACATATAATTAAATTAATATCTATAATTAACTTCTATTATCTATTAATAACACTATTAAATCTGTTAAAGCATTTTACCAAAAATTCTGTGCTACCTAGTATCAAAAATAATGAAAGATATTATGTACCATAGAGGTGGATAATGAGAGGAGCTTCAGAGATGAAAGTTGAGAGCAAGTGACAAGTTCATTTTACAAAGCCCTTGCCAGTAAGTGATGAGTGACAGTAGGTTCAAAGTAGAGAAGGTGATGTGTTATGCTGATGAGTTGGTTGCTTACAGTGAAATTTTCTGCTGATCAAAGTTCTGTAACTGCAGTAGTGTCTATAAATAGCTAATGATACTTATGGTAACATAGAGTACTTAAAAATGTCAAAACCCATGATGCATATTTTACACCCTTTGGATACATTGTCAGATGGCAAGTGAGCAGCTTAAGGTATTATGTTAGGAACAGTTGTTTGGAGGGTAGGGTGCAATAAATTGCAATGTCAGTAACTTAGCTGCAAAGTTTGCAGCAGCTGGCGGTTGTGTGGGTACTTGTAATGCAATCTGCATGTGAAAGATGTGAATAAGAGTGTATGGAGTTCTAGTGAATCTCCAAGATTCGAGACTTTCAAGGAAAGCTTCATTTTGTAAATAAATTAAAAATTTTGCATTATTATTGATTGTACTGGAATTCTTGGAGAAGGTTTTCTCTGGAAGGTCTGTAAATGTTGCTAGGCATAAACTGGAAGGTGAGCTGTGTACCATTCCCCCATGATAATGCACAGAACCAGCCAGGTCTATCACCTAATGTCTGACACCACCGCCTTCTCATGGTGCAGACTGCCAGCTCAGTGTGGTCTACTGATCTTGTCATCTATGGCTACTTTTTCTTTTTTTGAACCCTGCTGAAGAGTGGTCAACTTCAGAGGGTCCTGATGCTGACCATTTATACCCACTAGACTTAATTGGTTTATGGATTTGACCTTGATTATGGATCCTGGACTTGCTGCACTGGTGGGCTTTTGTTGAGGGAGAATCTGCCACTGAGGTTTCTGTTTTCTTGTGGGTTGCCATCCTTAAGTGAACAGAGGCACAGGATTACCTTATATTAGTTGGTGGATAATCCTGTTCAGAGGCCATTACAGGTACCTGAACCCTCACTTAGCTAGTTGGGCATCGTCAATCTTAAACTGGAGTAATGTGTCTCAGGCAGGCCATATGGCTCTTGAAAAGGTGGTGCCTGAAGTTCTTACCAGCATCGGTGACTTCAGCCTTTAGTGGAGGAGGGAACGTCTTTGCCCCATGCCTGCGATCAGGGGGCTGTTTGATATTGTTGGTTCCACCTCTCTCAATAAACCTAGTTTCTTTAAAAATCTTACTAATTATTTTCTCTCTGCAGGTAGGTGGAACATAAGAATGTTATATAGAGATTATTCTCTTGATATCCTCACACAAGAATTCCAGCATTATAATCTAGATATTCTGGGCTTGCAAGAGACCAGATGGACAGGTAAATGTGTGATACTTAAAAATAACTTTAAATTTTTCTTTTCAGGCAGGGATAGAAAGTATCTTTAAGGTGTAGATTTATTTCGCAGCAGACATGCCAGTGATGCTCTTCTTGAATATGATAGCATTAATGAAAGATTTCTTACAGCAAAATTTAAAACAAAAATTGAAGGCTTCAATGTCATCTCTTGTTACGCCCTCACAGAGCACTCTGATGAGAATGAAAAGGATATGTTTTACAGCTAGCTTCAGTTTATTTTTACCTTGATTATGGATCTTGGACTTGCTGCACTGGTGGGCTTCTGTTGAGGGAGAATCTGCCACTGTGGTTTCTGTTTTCTTGTGGTTGACATCCCTAAGTGAACAGAGGCACAGGATTACCTTATATCTGAACTGTGGTTTCTGTTTTCTTGTGGGTTGACATCCCTAAGTGAACAGAGGCACAGGATTACCTTATATTAGTTGGTGGATAATCCTGATCAGAGGCCATTACAGGTACCTGAACCCTCACTTAGCTAGTTGGGCGTCATCAATCTTAAACTGGAGTAATGTGTCTCAGGCAGGCCATATGGCTCTTCAAAAGGTGGTGCCTGAAGTTCTTACCAGCATTGCTTTGAATTCTGTGAAGAAAGGTGATATTTCTCTTGTGCTAGGGGACTTCAGTGCTAAAGTTGGTACTGATTCTAATCTTTGGGCAGGAGTATTTGATCCCTTTGGCATTGGTTGTTCCAATGGGGAATGTCTGCTACAGGTAAGAAACTTAATGGTTTGCCAATAACTAACACACACCACAAACAATAGTCAAAAGTGTCTTGCAGCTGAAGCTTAAGAAATGTTGTGTTAAGGTTAAGAAAATTACCTTCAACACTGAAGGTCTGAAAGATCCTGATATAGCCAAAGCATACCATGATAGGCTACTTTGTCATTTTTACAATCATGGTTTGCTTACTGCTGAAGTTGAGAAAGAATTGGATCAGTTTAAACAGGCTTTTCTTGAAACCAACAGTACTCTTTTGAGTAAAAGGGAACAGAGGAAACAAAATTATTTGAATGATAAGGCTATGGAACTTATTTCTGAAAGAAGGAAGTGCAGGATTAATATGAATCAATACCCTACTAGTCCTAACAGAAAGCATTACAATGAGCTTAATAAACATGTAAAAGATCAGTTAACAGCTGATAAGAATCTTTGGCTTGATAGCTTGCCTGACAAAGCTGAGGAAGCAGTTAGACAGCACAACAGCAGGAGGTTGTATCTGATTATTAATGTTTTATGTGGGAAGAAACAGACAGGTATGCAGGGATTAAGGGATAAACATAGCAAGGTGGTTGAAGGTGAGGATTCTTGTGATTATTTCTACTCCCATTGTTTGTAATAAGGATAGATGCATTACTGGCTTTAATGATGGCTCTATATCACATTCCGAAGTCACTTTGGCTATCTCCAAATTAAAACTGCATAAATCCCCAGGGGTGGATGAAATCATCTTCTGAAATGCTTAGAGCTGGGAAAATTTGTGTTGTCACATGGCTGATTGAAATTTTGAATATTTTTTATGATAAAGGTGTTGTTCCTAAGGATTTTACTACAGCTATTATTGTCCCAATTTTTAAAAAAGGTGATTGCAGTTCTTTTGATAATTATAGGGGAATTAGTTTTACTTTCTGTTCTGAGAAAGTTCTTTGCATGGTTATACTTAATAGAATTAAGAATTTGGTTGATGGACATTTGCGTGATGAACAGTATGTATTCAGAAGTCTTAGGGGATGTATTGATCAAAAATTTTCACTTAGGCAGATTCTTCAGAAATGTTTAGAGTTTCAGAAACCTGTGGTTACTAGCTTTATAAATTTCAAAAAGGCTTTTGACTCTGTTGATCGACATAATTTGTGGTTGATTGTTAGATCATATGGAATACCTGATACAACAGTTAGTGTAATGAAGGCTCTCTATAATAACACTGAATCATGTGTGAGAGTTGGCATGTCTTTCAATGATTGGTTTAGCATTGCTAGTGGAGTTAGACAAGGGTGCGTTTTGTCTACTTTTCTGTTTTGTTTGGTTATTGATTATGTTATGCGACGTTCTTTGCAAGGGAAAGATTTTGGCTTTAAAATAGTTTAGACATTTCAAAATTTCTGATTTAGATTATGCAGATGATTTAGCCCTAGTGGCTAATGATGTTGATGAGATTAATTCTTTCATCAGGGCTGTTCATGAGAATGTTAATAGAATAGGTTTGGTGATAAAACAGAGAAAAAACTAAAGTGATGAAAATTGGTCTGGCAGATAGTGCTTCAGTTGCTTTGAATGGCTGCACACTTCAGCAAGTGCCTCAGTTTAATTATCTTGGGAGCTATGTAACAGATACTGGTGATTCTGAGTAAAAATCAGTAGGTAGATTGTTTTGGTGAGGTTTCTTTTATGTATTTGTCTTTATGGAATATTTTTTCTCTGGGTTCTTTGAGTTGGATATAGTATACTTCTCCAGAGCTGGGTATATGGTCACATTCATTTTGAACAAGTTGAGAGATTGTGTGTGACATTTTAATGGGGACTTTATGATGGAAAGGTTTCGTGGGATTTGTAATAGAATATGTGAAATTATTATTGATGTATGGTAGACCTATTATATAATTTTGCTTTTCTTTATTACTATAAATTACAAAAACAAATTAAATTCTATATTCTTTATTAATTGGTGTTGGGTATTTTTGGGATTGTTTGCATTTGATTTGTTTATAATCTTTACTGATGGTGTGTGTTCTTTCTGAACAAACTGGATGTACAACACAGACCATCAGCAAAGTTCATAAACAAATCAAATACAAACAGTCCCAAAAAACCCCAAAACCAACTAGTAAAGAAACAGAAAAATGCACCTGTCCTACCATACATCAATAATAATTTTACATACTCTGTAAAAAATATCTTGAAACCTCAAAACCTGAACCAACAGATCAGCATACTGCATCACCTTCTCCACTTTGAATCTGCTGTGACTCATCACTTCTTGGCAAGAGCTTTGTAAAATGAACTTGTCGCTTGCTCTCAGCTTTCATCTCTGAAGCTCCTCTAATTATACACCTCTACGGCACACAAAATCTCATTCATTACTTTTCGTAATAAGTAGCATAGAATTTTTGCTGAAGTTCTTTAAAGTGTTTAACAGTGTCATAGTGTATTAAAGATATAAATTTAATTTTTTAATTACTGCACTGTGAAGCTCTACTGTAATTTTTGTTTCCTTTACTTATTTTAAACAATTTTAGCTTAATGATATTTTCCTTCTGTATTAAAAATTGTTTACTGGGAAAAACATAAATCATGGTATGTTTATAACGTAAAAACCTGAATACTTAGTCTAAAAAAAATTACACCTAAAAATTAAGAATACAGAAAATTTAAATATTTAGGGAATAACAAAAAACATGGCCATTGTAGTGGCTGTTAAAAATACTCCTCACAACTTGGTGGCAAACATTATTAATCCATAGAATAGGTACTAATGATGAATAGATCAGTGGTAAAATCTGCACCCAAAAACTTATAAATATTGATAATAGCTGAAAAAAAAAAATCCTAGTAAAGTCTCTTATGTAAAGTGGGAGAATAATGAAGTTTTTTCCTGAGAACTAGGAATTTTTCTTTTTGGCTAAAGATAGAACATATATATCCTTGATGTCCAACTCTGGATATATACTTTACATGTACTTTGCATATATGCATGCACAGAAATACTGAAATGTATATAATAGGGATGGATACACATTTAAATAAAAGGACTGTGATTCAAAAGTATGATTAATTCATCATTTGAGATGTGAGAACTAGTTTTATTTTTTTATATAAGATAATAAATCTAGGAAGACTTTTTTTTTGTTAAAAGAAACGGATGAGTTGTTTTACATGTAATATTACATGGCATCAGAGTTTACTTGTTTGTTCAATGGATGGATTATCTAAAGCCATAGTGCATAAGTGAACTCACTATACTAAACAAAGTTTTGGTTCACAGAAGTTACTGTCATAAGAAGATGTCTACATTAGTAAAACTTCAATTATTTGATAAGTGATTATTTTCAGTTTTGGCAACTGCCAAAAATTTATACCCACCAAGTCTGTTTGAGAAATGTATTGTCAGTTGCATCTCAATTTAATCCTGAAAGTTCATTCATACAGGACAACTTGGTGGTGTTGTACATCTCTCAAGTCATATGCATACATACAAAATCCATATGAAGCCAAACCTAAATCTACATGCAGCCCTAGTGCATCTTCTCCAGACTGGTCTGTCCTGAGCTACCAAAAGAGAAAAAAAGAATAGATGTGAGAACTAGTTTTATTTTTTATTTAAGATAATAAATCTATGAAGCAGCTGCATTTGGCCATTACAGTGACCAAATACAGCAGCTGCATTTGGCCATTACAGTGACCAAATACAGCAGCTGCATTTGGCCACTGTAGACCAATTCTAGCAAATTCCTGTTTGGCATTGCATACTAAAATAGTCTTCATGCATTTATTATCAGCCATACAAAATCTGCATGCAGCCGTGGACTACAGAGGTCCTACCAGACCATGTAATTTTGTTATCCAGACTGGTCTGCCCTGAGCTACAGGAGCTGCATTTGACCGTTGTAGACCAATTTTAGCAAGGTCCTGTTTGACATTGTCTTCCATCACATTCTAGATCTCACTCGTTTGCTGAAGCATTTGGGCACACTGCTCATAGTCCTATTTGCCAATCTGCAGCTATGCATACAGGCAACATGGCCAAAGCAATGCAGTCTCTCTCTCTGCACAAAATGTTGTTCAAAGAAGGTTGATGATTCCTTCTTCTAACCTCATCATTATTTACAAAGTCAAACCATCTGTTGCCCAAGATACTGTGTAAGCATCTAGAATCAAAGGCATCAAGTTTCTTAATATCCTGCTTACAATGGGACCATGTTTCTTGACCATACCTAACCTTTAAGAAAGAATCAACTATTATCCTGCTTACAAAGGGACCATATTTCATTACTATACCTAACCTTTAAGAAAGAATCAAGCCTCCTTTTAGCCATCACACGAAATACTTCCAATGAAAACTATATATATTAAAGTAAGAAAGAGTAGTATAATATATCATGTGTTAGCACTATACAGATCACCTAGTATGGATGTGAATTCTTTTCAGTTGAATTTCCAAAACGGTTAGAAAATACAGAAAAAGATCAAAATCAGATTTTAATAGGTGATTTCAGCATTGATACAATGAACACTAAAAGTCACGGTATATAAAATTATATCACACTATTGGCAGAAATGAATTTTGGAAGATTGATAATGGGAGCTACAAGAGAAGAAATAGTAAAATATAAAATTTCTGAATATGTATAGATCATATCAATATTAAACTAATGAAAAACATGTCAGAAAATTTAGTTAGTTCAAACAGGTAAAATAGCAGACACTATATGATTTTTGCATTAATTACAACACAAAATATAATTTTTGTAGAACTAATTATAATAAATATTGAGATAAACTCAGTTAAACTCAACAGTTCAACATCCAGTAATAAATAGGCACTTTTTGATGTCGATCTCAATTTTAGAGAAAAAATTGTCTGAGTCGGGTGGGATACGAACACACAACCTCCTGATAATATGTCAGATGCTCTGGACCATTGAGCTACTGGCCGCCAATCAAGATTTCCTCTAATGAATGCTATGAACATTCCCTTTATGTCACATTTAGGTGTTATTTTAGGCAATTTTCAGCCCTAGCGGCTTTTTATTTGCCAATAGATGGAAAGCATGTCTTACAAGTATGCTAATGATAATAAATATTGAGATAAACTCAGATAAACTCGACAGTTCAACATCCAGTAATAAATAGGCACTTTTTGACGTCGATTTCAATTTTAGAGACCTTATGAACTCTCACACATGACTCAGTGTTATTATAGAGAGCTTTCATTATGTTAACTAACTTGTCTGGTATACCATATGATCTCACAATCAACCACAAATTATAATGATCAACAGAGTCGAAAGCCTTTTAGAAATCAACAAAGCTAGCAACCAAGGAGGAGACATTGCCCATTGCAGCCATGAATACCAAAAGGGCCTATCACCCCTCCCCAAAGGTCAGAGTCAGTACCAACTTTGGCATTGAAGTCACCTTGAACTAGGGTAATATCTCCTTTCTTGACCAAATTCAAAATATCCTGAAGTTGTCTGTAAAACCTATCCTTCTCATCCTCATTGACATCCTCAGTGGGAGGATAACAGCAGATAACATTCGAGTCGTTAATACTTGTATGAAATTTTACTGTAAGAAATCTTTCATTGATGTACTCATATCCTAGAAGAGCATCACTAGCGTGTCTGCTGAGAAGCAGACTTATGCTTTGGAGATGCTTATTATCCTCCTTGCCTAAAAAGGATTTAGGAGATGCTTATTATCCTCCTTGCATAAAAGGATTTAGGAGATGCTTATTATCTATTAGGATTTGGGAGATGCTTATTATCCTCCCTGCCTAAAAAGAGAAATTTTAAGTTATTTTTAAGTATTGCACCTTTATCTGTCCATCTGGTCTCTTGTGAGTCAAGAATATCTAAGTTATAACAGTGGAATTCTTGTGTGAGGACATCAAGAGAATAATCTCTGTGTAGAGTTCTCACATTCGAACTACTTATGGAGAGAAAATAGTTAGTGGGATGTTTAAAGAAACTATGTTTATTGAGAGAGGGAATGCATGCAATATCAAACAGCCCCCTAATCTCAGGCATGGGGCAGAGAACTGTTTCCCCACTACTAAAGGCTTAAGCCACTGGTAGAGTTGAGGTGCCTGCATTTGTTGACATCCCCAATTTATGATTTAATTGGGGTTGTAAACCCACAAACAAACAGAAAACACAGCGGAAGATTTTCCCTCCATAGAAGCCCACCAGTGCAGCAAATTCAGAATCCATAATCAAGCTCAGAGCTGTAATTCCGTTCAGATTGGTGTATATGGTCAGCACCAGGACCATGTGTTGTTTACCACTCCTCAGCAGGGTAGAAAAAAAAAGTAGCCATAGTTGCCCAGACCAGTAGGCCACACTGATCTGGCAGCCCTCCCTTCCATTCCCTTTCACAAGAGAGTATCTCTTTTGAAAGATACTTATGGTCTGCACCACAAGAAGGTGGGGTCAGACATTAGGTGCTAGGATTAACCCTTAAGAAAAAGTGAAAAAAAATGTGTGTGTGGGGGGGAAATAATTAAATCAACTTCCGTGGCTCAATGGTCAGCGCGCTTGGCTACTGATCTAAGGGACCTGGGTTCGAGTCCCGGGTAAGGCATGGATGTATGTGTCGTTTTTCTGCTGAGGTCCTGCCATCCTCTCAGACCTTCTACTGTGGCATATAAACTGACAGGCTCCTGTCAGACCTCTGTGGCAAGCAGCTGCTTGAGGGGGTATTTATTTATTTTATAAATCAGCTGTTTGAAGTCGATTCAAAATTTAGAGCAAAAATTGTCATGAGCCGGGTCTATATGGCAAATAGAAAGCTGCTTGTGGCTAGATTGCCTGAATAGCTCCTATATGAGACATAATAGAAATGTTCGTAGCATTAATTAGAGGAGATCTTGATCGGCGGCCGGTAGCTCAAAAGTCCAGAGCACCTGACATGTTATCAGGAGGTCGTGGGTTCGTATCCCACCCTGCTCAAGACAATTTTTCCTCTAAAATTTGAATCGACTTGACTTCAAAGTGCTGATTTATTAACAAAATGTGGGGAAAGGATGTTTCTATCATGAATCAGTACGTAGTTGTCTGCATGTTGAGCAATTAAATCAAATTATTTACCTAGGAATTGTTTTTTGATGAATATTTTAGCTGGAATGCTCATATATCCCATATATGTGAAAGCTGGAGAATTGACGATAAAATTTCAAAAATTAAAATATGTACTGAATATGGAAAACTGTGTATTATTTTATAAAGCAATATGTGAATAGATTTTAAATTATGGAATTATTGTATGCAGAAAAACAAACTTAACCAAAAAAAAGTAGAAAAACTGCAATCTATAATAGACAAAATATTTTTCTTTTACATTTGCAAAAAAATATGAAAAACAACAGATAGATTAAAATTTTTAAACCTTTTATCTTACAGTAATTTATATAAGTATAACTTAATAATTAAATTTTTTTGACAATACATGTAAAATAAAAATTTATCAGAATAAAAATACAAGACTTCAAAACCAAGGGTATTACCAAATGCCAATTTTTTGAAATAATTACAGAAAATGTACTTCTGAATATCAAGTACCACTTATATTTAATGTTATTTGAAAGGAAATGCAAAATATCGATTCATTTAGCAGACTCAAAACTCAATTGAAAAAATATTTTGCGAAATCAAATTAGCTGAATATTATATGTAGTGTGGCTGAATGGCCTATGTTTAATTTAATTTATTCACTTTCTTGCAGATAAGCTATTTAGCTTTGCAGGTCAAATGGTAAATGTATCGTATTCTTTACTTTTATGAATAAAAGCCAGTTAAAAAAACGTGAATCTTCTTTGTCATTCATCCATTTAATTGTGACTTTTAAATCTCACTGACCATCTTGCTCGTGGCACCATCTATGATGAAGAAATGCAACTTATCCAATATTGCTCAATATATTGATGTTAAATGAGGAAGTCACTCATGTTGAAATATTATTAATGCAAAAATCAATCAAAAATAAATTCAGAGATTACCTGTTGACATATAATTCAAAAAATAATTTTGTGGGAAAAATGAGTTTCACTGATGAATGAAATTCAAACTCATGTTTCCCAGTTACCTGCTAGGTACTCAAACCACTAAGTTATCACCTGATCTGTCGTTCATCCACTTAATTGTGACTTTTAAATCTCATTGACTTTGTAGCTCATGGCATCATCTATCATTAGGAAAGGCATATATATATACACTGAAGAGCCAAAACATTATGATCTCCTGCCTAATTCTTTTTGTGTTTGATAGGTATTAACAAAATATTATAATTTGCAGTTTTGAAACTTTGTACAGCTATAATTGCACCCTCTAGCAATGAAAAAAGTTGGAAATTCTGAAATATTAAATGAATATTGCAAGCAATGTATTTATGCTAGAAATTTGAAATTTTGATGGTGGAATGTGAAGGTCACAAAATTTCTGTTGCAGCAATGAGTTGACTCCTTAGACCCAAGGGGAGGGAGGAATGCAACTTCTTTGTTTTAAGAGATAATTATTTGGTTTTAGAAATAAATTAAAAATCATTTTTATGTTGTAGAGGTATTGATGAAATATTGTAATTAGAAGTTGAATTAGAATCTGAATCTACCAAAAACTCTGGTTGGCCCTCTAACTGTGGAAATAAATCGATGCATTTATTCTTGAAATGTTGGTGGTGGTGGAATGTGAGAGTCATGAAGTTTCCATTGCAACAATGCATTGACTCCTTAGAACCACAAGGGTGGTAAAATGCTACTTTTATGTTTTAAGAGATAATTGTAAAACACTTTTTTCACTTGGATTGGTTCTAATAAAATATTATAATCTCATTTTTCAAATTCTTAGGTAATTTTAATTTATATTGTGAGAGATCACAAAATATTGAAATGTCAAAAATGTTAACAGATGTTGCAAGTAATCTGTTATGGTAGAAATCTGAAATTTTAGTGATAGAGTTTCAAGAGATGTGCCACTGACAGCATCAGTCTATCCTCATTTCTCAGAGGGGTGGGTAAAAAAGCAACTTTTTAAACCATAGGATAAAAAACAAATACTTTTTCTGTTGGATAAGTACTAATTAAATACTATTATCTGCATTTTCCCAATCATCTATTAGTTCAAATTAAAACTTTTAAACAATGCAAAGTAGGTAAATGAAAAACTTAATTTTCTTTGCAAAACTAAATTCCCATATTTGCCAGAGACTTTATGCATTCAATTATATCAATATTTCATTAGAGCCTTAAATTTAGTTAAATATCATATTAACAAATACTTTTTAATTCTATATTTTGGCATTACTCATCATATAAAGTTAGACCATGCTGCACTATCTCTGCTATTTTTAAATTTTTAGGGTTTTAGAGATTTTATTAAATTTGTGATGTATATAACTGTGATTCCTTAATTTCTTCTTTCTAGTCAGACATAAACTGGAAAGAGAGCTATGCACCATTCCCCTTTGTTGAAACATGGAACTATACAGGTGTAGCAGCTTTTGTCTGATTCCATTTATTACTATTGCATTAGAGAGAATTTAACAGGATCTCAGACTTTCTCACTTGTATTTAACTGTTTGTTGTTATCATTGTTATCCCTATCATTGTTATTGTTCACCTGAAAAAACTGATTTTAAAGGTTCAGAGGATTGATTAGATCATGAAACACATGAGCCCTGCTATTTTTGAGGAATCTCCAAATCTAAATTGGAGTAATATGTGTAAATCAGGTTATTTAAGGCCTCACCTTGATGTGTTGGTTGTACTGTTAGAATACTAGCACAGTGATTCCATGAATATTTTTTTTATACAAAAGATTGAAATGTAAAACTTTTGGCTGTTTTGGTTTCTCATAAAACATTCAAACACGTATAAAAATAATATTTTCCAACATCAAATCTGTTACTGGCCTTGCAGAATTAACTCTATCAAATCTTCAAGGTTTGGTAGATATGGATTTTAAAAATTCATTCATTTTTCAATCTGTCTACTAAAGGATAATGACTAGAGAAAGTGGCCTGAGACATTTAAACAATAAGAAAATGCTATAATTTTGATTCCTTCCACCAGCAGCTTGGAGATTTAACTGTGAGAAATAATATTCATTATGTCAGAGCACACAATAACAGCATTGTCAAGCATCTTTAAACCCAGTACACTCTTGCTTCATAGATAGAGAGAGTAGCATCTATAGATACACTGAAGAATGTCATTCTAGAATCATTCTGCATATTCACCATATTATCCATTTGCACTAAAAATAGCAGTTTTTCAACAACTGATCAGTTGAGACTTTTAATTCTTCCTTAGAGATGTGAATTCAACAGTGTTCCTCATATTATGATCTAGTAATCAAATAAAAATTGCATTGAAACATCAACTGCTATAGTCACTTATGTAAGCTAAAGTGATATTGATGGTTTATTTTAAACATTTTAATAGTTTTTATATACATCTAATATATATACATCTTAAATAATATTTATTAACATTTCTATAATTTAAATATTAAACATTTTATGTACTTATTGCTGAGTTAAATACTTTAAATTTGTTATTCAATGAAATTAAACATCTGCAATATCATGCTGCTGTAACTGAAGTATTTTAATATTTTTAATGTAAAAACATTTCATTTTTTGAAATACTTTGGATTATTATAGATGTGATGGTTGCCAAGCTTATCCACTTCGAGGCCCTAGATATAAATGTAGAGTGTGTCACAATTTTGACTTTTGTGAAAACTGCTTCAGATCAAAACACATTCATAGGCATCCATTCAATCGTATTAATGAGCCAGGTAATTAAACCTTCTGGAATTATTAATTTTTATTAGATTTTAATTTTTAAGTTTCAGTGCTTTTGTCATTTCTAGTTGTTTTAGTAATGCATTGAAAAACTGTTTTATATAGTATGGGTGGCCAACCCAACTTAGTAAAGAGCCACTAGAAAAAAAAATATTCTTAACCCTTAAAGTATCAGGTTTCTGAAACTGCTCTCACTCTGGTGGCCAAGTTAATTATGAAGTGTTTTCAGAAAATAAAAATACACATCTTTAGAACTACATTCTGAAGAAAGTAATGAAGGAAAATACTAATGTTATATACCAAAAGAAAGGGTATTTATGTGTGGTTAATAAAATGGCAATAATTCAAAGAAAAATAAAATACCAATTAATGTTTTTGAACGTTTTTTAAAATATTGCAAAATTTTACTCTGTTTTCTACTTTTATTTCAGTAAAATTTAAAAAAAAATTCAAATTATTATTCTAATATAAATTTATAATATTTATATTAATGCTTAAATCTTTCATTTATTTGCTTTTTCGAAATATTTTAGTCATTTATGCAAATAATGCATAATGCAGGTGCTTTAGATTTTTAGTGATTGGCAAACCCTAAGCCTAAGGAAAGTAGTGTCATAAAAAATTCATTTCGGTTTAAAAACAAGATAATTTAAACAAAAACTGAGAAATATATCTGAAAAATGACATAGATAATTGTGAAAAAATTGAATAAAAATATTTTAAAGCATTTAAAGTTTAACTCTGGAGCACTGAAATTGAGATTGAATCATTTTAGCATAAAGCTGTATAAATTCTATGGAAAAGTTTACTTTTAAAACTTGGTTTAAAATCACAATTTCTTAATGCAAATTAGTTTATTGTTTAAAATATCATTAAAATTATTGCTAAAATAATTTCTACCTTTTAAAGTCATGCTTTTAGGCTAATTGCATAATTCTATGATTCTTTTGATATTGGCCATTAGAGATCACTAGTGGCTTCATTTTCAATCATTTCAAATTAATTATTCTTTATAATCACAGTATACATTTGAAAAAGCTGTAAAAAAATAACTTCAGAAGCACCAGAGTTAAAAAAAAAACGTATTTGAAATTGAAAGCATTCTATAAAGTTCCAGGATGATGCAACTTTCGGTAGTAATAGAATCAATAACTTACATGAAATGTTTAGAAAACATTGTAACTCTGCTACAGCTATAAGTAGGTCAACATACCAGAAATCTTACCTGGTGAGGCATGGATGCTACAAGATTTCTAAAAGTGTCTTGTGGTATCTGGTACCAACACATTACCAGCAGATCCTTTAACTCTTGTAAGCTACCTGGTTGAACTGCTGCAGATGGGATATGCTGTTCCAACACAAACCATAGATGTTCGATTGGATTGATATCTGAGGAATATGAAGGTCAGGGCAATACCTGAAAGACTTTCTCATGTTACACAAACCATTCTCAAACAATCCAGGCAGTGTGGTATGGTGCATTATCCTGTTGAAAGCAGACACAACTAGAGGGGAAAACCGTTGTCATGAAAGGATGTACCTGGTCTGCAATGATGTTTAGGTAGGTGGTAGACATCATAGTTTCCTGCGCATGAATGACTGGTCTCAGGGTTTCCCAGCAGAACATTGCCCAAAGTATTACACTTCCTCCACCGGCTTGTTTTCGCCCCATGGGGCATCCTGTTGCCAACACTCCCCAGGTAAACGATGCACATATTACCCAGCTGTCCACATGGTGCAACAGAAAATGAGACTCATTGAACCAGATGACCTTCCTTCATCATTCAAGGTCCAGTTTTGATACTCGCATGCCCATTGTAGGCGCTTTTGACAGTGAACTGATATTAGCATGGGCACTCAGAGTGGCCTGTGGCTATGCAGCCCCATTTTCAGCAGGGTTCGATGTACTGTGTGTTGCGCACATTACTCCCCTCACCAGCATTCAAATTACGAGCAAATTTTCTGTCAAGAAAGGAGATATTACCCTTGTTCTAGGTGACTTCAATGTCAAAGTTGGTACTGACTCTGACTTTTGGGGAGGGGTGATAGGCCCTTTTGGTATTGGTGGTTTTTGGTTTTGGTATTGGTTTACTTACCTGTAGGAGACGTTGCCCATTGCAATGGCAATGGGCAACATCTCCTACAGATAAGTAAACCTAATGGCTTGAGAATAACTAACATTTATTACAAACACTGCGACATACATGAATACACATGGGTTTTACCAGATGTGCTGCATAAAAATCTGATTATATATTAATTAGCAGCAAATGGGCTAGTTCTGTTAGGAATACCAGGTCATATAGGGGAGCTGAAATTTGATCTGACGATTACCTTGTTAAAAGTGTCTTGCAACTTAAACTTAAAAAGTGTTGTGCTAGGGTTAAAAGATATACTTTTAATACTCAAGCTCTGAAAGACCCAGTTAGAGCCAAAACTTACCATGATAGGTTACTTAATCATTATGACAATCATGGTATGCCTACTACTGAAGTTGAGGAAGAATGAGATCATTTTAAACAGGCTTTTTTGGACATTAACTGTATTCTTTTAGGAAAAAAGGAGCAGAGGAGGCAGAATTATCTGAGTGATAAGGCACTTGAGCTTATTTCAGAAAGAAAGAACTACAGGAATGTCCTTAATCAATACTCTACTAGTCCTAATAGAAAGCATTACAGAGAGCTTAATAAACATGTAAAGGATCAGTTAGCTGTTGATAAGAAACTTTGTCTTGATGGCTTGGCTGACAAAGTTGAGGAAGCAGCTAGACAGCACAACAGCAGAGAGCTGTACCAGATAGTTAATGTTTTGTGTGGTAGAAAACAAACAGGCATCGAAGGATTGAAGGATAAACAAGGGGAGGATTCTGTCATGACTAGGTGGCTGAGCATTTCAGTGATGTTCTAAACAATGTGGTTAGTTCTACTCCTATTGTTTGCAATGATGATTGATGCATTGGTGGCTTTAATGTTGGCCCTATAACACAATCTGAAGTTATTTTGGTTATTTCTAAACTTAAACTTCATAAATCCCCAGGTGTAGATGAAATTACTATGGAAATGCTTAGAGCTGGGAATGTTTCTGTTACCACTTGGATGATTGAAATTTTAAATATCTTTTATGATAAAGGCATGGTTCCTAAGGATTTTACCAGAGCTATTGTTATCCCTATTTTTAAAAAAGGTGATCGCAGTTCTTGTGATAACTATAGGGGTATCAGCCTACTCTCTGTTCCAGGTAAAGTTCTTTCCATGATTGTGCTTGATAGATTAAGAATCTGGTTGACAGTCAATTGCGTGATGAGCAATGTGGATTCAGAAGTGGTAGGGGATCTGTGGATCAGATATTTTCACTTAGGCAGATTCTTGAGAAATAATTAATTAATGAAATGACTTCATTAATGAAATAACTCATCAGAGTTAACTCGACAGATATTCAAATCAACCAGCAGACACTTTTACGTCGATTTTAGTTTTTGAGGAAAAATTGTCTTGAGCCGGGTGGGATACGAACCCACGACCTCCTGATAACATGTCAGGTGCTCTGGACCACTGAGCTACCGGCCGCCGATCAAGATTTCCTCTAACTAGCGCTATGAACATTCCTTCTATGTTTCCCATTGGCGCTTTTTGCCGACAATATTTCCAGCCACAAGCGGCACTTATATTGCCCAATAGATGAAAGCATATACGATAAGTATGCAGATATAATTAATTAATGAAATGACTTCATTAATGAAATAACTCATCAGAGTTAACTCGACAGATATTCAAATCAACCAGCAGACACTTTTACGTCGATTTTAGTTTTTGAGGAAAAATTGTCTTGAGCCGGGTGGGATACGAACCCACGACCTCCTGATAACATGTCAGGTGCTCTGGACCACTGAGCTACCGGCCGCCGATCAAGATTTCCTCTAACTAGCGCTATGAACATTCCTTCTATGTTTCCCATTGGCGCTTTTTGCCGACAATATTTCCAGCCACAAGCGGCACTTATATTGCCCAATAGATGAAAGCATATACGATAAGTATGCAGATATAATTAATTAATGTAATGACTTCATTAATGAAATAACTCATCAGAGTTAACTCGACAGATATTCAAATCAACCAGCAGACACTTTTACGTCGATTTTAGTTTTTGAGGAAAAATTGTCTTGAGCCGGGTGGGATACGAACCCACGACCTCCTGATAACATGTCAGGTGCTCTGGACCACTGAGCTACCGGCCGCCGATCAAGATTTCCTCTAACTAGCGCTATGAACATTCCTTCTATGTTTCCCATTGGCGCTTTTTGCCGACAATATTTCCAGCCACAAGCGGCACTTATATTGCCCAATAGATGAAAGCATATACGATAAGTATGCAGATATAATTAATTAATGAAATGACTTCATTAATGAAATAACTCATCAGAGTTAACTCGACAGATATTCAAATCAACCAGCAGACACTTTTACGTCGATTTTAGTTTTTGAGGAAAAATTGTCTTGAGCCGGGTGGGGTACGAACCCACGACCTCCTGATAACATGTCAGGTGCTCTGGACCACTGAGCTACCGGCCGCCGATCAAGATTTCCTCTAACTAGCGCTATGAACATTCCTTCTATGTTTCCCATTGGCGCTTTTTGCCGACAATATTTCCAGCCACAAGCGGCACTTATATTGCCCAATAGATGAAAGCATATACGATAAGTATGCAGATATAATTAATTAGTGAAATGACTTCATTAATGAAATAACTCATCAGAGTTAACTCGACAGATATTCAAATCAACCAGCAGACACTTTTACGTCGATTTTAGTTTTTACGTCGATTTACGTCGATTTAGTAAAAAACAAACTAAAATCGACGTAAAAGTGTCTGCTGGTTGATTTGAATATCTGTCGAGTTAACTCTGATGAGTTATTTCATTAATGAAGTCATTTCATTAATTAATTATATCTGCATACTTATCGTATATGCTTTCATCTATTGGGCAATATAAGTGCCGCTTGTGGCTGGAAATATTGTCGGCAAAAAGCGCCAATGGGAAACATAGAAGGAATGTTCATAGCGCTAGTTAGAGGAAATCTTGATCGGCGGCCGGTAGCTCAGTGGTCCAGAGCACCTGACATGTTATCAGGAGGTCGTGGGTTCGTATCCCACCCGGCTCAAGACAATTTTTCCTCAAAAACTAAAATCGACGTAAAAGTGTCTGCTGGTTGATTTGAATATCTGTCGAGTTAACTCTGATGAGTTATTTCATTAATGAAGTCATTTCATTAATTAATTATATCTGCATACTTATCGTATATGCTTTCATCTATTGGGCAATATAAGTGCCACTTGTGGCTGGAAATATTGTCGGCAAAAAGCG
The DNA here is from genome assembly GCA_038380435.1 of Ryuthela nishihirai. Taxonomy (NCBI): domain Eukaryota; kingdom Metazoa; phylum Arthropoda; class Arachnida; order Araneae; family Heptathelidae; genus Ryuthela; species Ryuthela nishihirai. The sequence goes on from JAWZYU010000024.1 coordinate 66,193,537, forward strand.
CCAATGGGAAACATAGAAGGAATGTTCATAGCGCTAGTTAGAGGAAATCTTGATCGGCGGCCAGTAGCTCAGTGGTCCAGAGCACCTGACATGTTATCAGGAGGTCGTGGGTTCGTATCCCACCCGGCTCAAGACAATTTTTCCTCAAAAACTAAAATCGACGTAAAAGTGTCTGCTGGTTGATTCTTGAGAAATGTTTAGAGTTTCAGAAACCTTTGGTTGCTAGCTTTGTTGATTTCAAAAAGGCTTTTGACTCTGTTGATCGTCATAATTTGTGGTTGATTGTTAGATCATATTGTATACCTGACAAGTTAGTTAACATAATGAAAGCTCTCTATAGTAACACTGAGTCGTGTGTGAGAGTTGGTAAGGCTTGTAGCAATTGGTTTTGCATTACTTCTGGTGTTCGACAAGGGCGCATTTTGTCTCCTTTTCTTTTTAGTTTGGTTATTGATTATGTTATGCGAAATTCACTTCAAGGGAAATACTGCGATTTAAGGCCAAAACTGCGATTTTGGCCTTAAATGGACTGGAGATACGAAAATTTCTGAATTAGATTATGCTGATGATTTAGCCCTTTTGGCAAATGAAGTTGACGAGCTGAACTCTTTCATTTGAACTGTTGATGAGACTGGTAGTAGAGTTGGTTTGATGATAAGCAGAAAGTAAACTAAAGTGATGAAAATTGGTCAGGGAGACTGTGTATCAGTTAATCTTAATAGTACCACTCTTGAGCAAGTGTCTCAGTAATTTTTTTAGTCAAAACTAAATTTCCAGATCACTTTTTACACACCATCCACAAAGCTGAAGCTAAATTAATTAATGCATCCATAAGACATATAAGAAAGGATGTAAGTTAGGTTTAGCAAAAAACATATACTCAATATTTGTTACTCTCCACTCAAATATATCGTATATGGAATTTCACTATCTCCTCGGATGAATGTATAACATCATAGATCAAGATACAGAATGAATATTAAACAAGTACCCATAAACTTAATAATCTTATAAATTTAGAACACAGAATTTCAAAGTAACTACCATACCTCTGCTCCAAATAAACACCTCAACTCTCAACAACAGTAACAATTGACCCTCACCTAAGCAAACTTCCCCACATTTACTTTAATCTCCCCCAGGAGAACTTAACCCCATCATCTGAGATAAACTGCCTCTGCCAACCCATGACTCAGGTACTTCACAGATCAATGCTACATAGAATAATAAAAGAAGACTACCCCACAACACATATCAGATATAACCACTACCCCACAACACATATCAGAAATAGCCACTACCCCACAATACATATCAGATGTCAAGTAAATAAACCCAATACCAAGACATGTTCCATTCTTAAACCTCTCGTTCCTGTAACTTATGCAGCAGCAGGAAAAGCTCTTACAACAAGGACCAAAAATTGCATATCCTGCACCACTATCACCCCTGCACAAAATCATACCTCAGTTGGAGCAAATAATAAGCCCAATAACTAATCTACATAAAGATAGATTACGATTTGAATTCTATGGCAATATTTAGGCATACATTAATAACTAATCTGATACAAAGATGATAAATGAAATCAAAATTCTCTAAAGCATGAAGAAAGGTAATAGTATTAAAATAATACTCACCAATAAAACTAATCAATTAGTATTATTAGGCACAGATGACTACATCAGCAATTAAAAGTAATGCTAGATGAATTGCAAGCTACAGAAATTACTAACAATCCAATTCCTACAACTTTAACTCAACTTGCACACTTGAAAACTGACCCTTATTTATCGGTGAACTTAGCCAAAACCTTCAAACCCCATTATTCCCAAACAACCTTCAGTTGTTTGTTAAAATTAAGTTACACAAACATTTAAAACCCTTCAGACTACTAGTTGCCAAATGATTTTCCCACATAGGTATAACTCAGAGGAAGCCTCTTTCAGTTCTTTGTCTTGCATCATAGATTAATATTTTGAGAGTTTACATACCCTATAAAATGAAATGAGGTTATCCTCATCTAAGAAGAATGTCCAGTCTAGCATATAAGGGTCACCATCCCCTTTTTCTAGTAACCATTTACAGTAATGGCTTCATTTTTCTCTATCTGGCAATAAAAGTTGAAGCGTAGCATGTAATTCATACTGAAAAGTTTCATTTCTGCAGTTTCATAGGACATTCCTATTTGTTGTTCAAGTTTCCATGGTGGCTTGCATGAACTTAATATTAGTCTTTCCTCAACCTGTGCTAAACCGCACTCATTCATTACAGTCAACAGGCAAACATGTTTAACAACATTCCCATTCTCTATCTCCTGGAACATTTTAACAAGCTCCCATATAGCATATTTAATGGTCTTTATGACATACAAATCACTGATAGAAATCACTATGAGTGGTTTTAAATGAATGTTTTGTGGTAACATTCCATCTTGAAACATTCCCAATCATAAATCAGTCAAATGCTAGATAGTTTGAATTTTGGGCACCAGGCAATAAATAAATTATCAATTGCCAAAAATATAGTTCTAAGTTCCTATTGAATGTATGAGTGATAAATTTCAATGTGAATATGTTTGTCCAAAAATGATCTTAAACACTAAACTAAAACTCTAGTTAACTTGTAAAACTATTCAAGAAGAGAAAAATTCCGAAATCAAATTCAATGTAATAAAAATGTTTATTAAGTTCCTAACTCAGCACTTAACAGTTTAAGAGCTGACATAACTGTTGTGAATACAAATCATACATTGACACTTGAAACAAAGCTAGACTCAATAAATCATCATGCTCCTCTGAACTCTCACTCCTTTACTCTCACAGCTTTCTTCACTCCTTCTCTTCTACTCTACTCTTCTTAAAACACCACTTAACATGCACCAGTAACACATCTTAGGGAAGGCACATTTGCATAATGTGGTGGCTCTTTTTTAAGCTCATCACCGATAAGAAATGTGTGATTGTTGATCCCTCTATCCCAGATGATAAGTGTTGGTTATGTGTATATGTAGCTGGATCAAGTCCAGAATAGTGAAAGAAAATTTTTAGAAAATCTATTGGATGAGGACGAAAAAAAAATAAAATAAAATAAATGAATGAAAGATTGAAAAAGAACTAAAAATAATTTTAGAGAAAAATCGTGAACAAAAATTTAGAAGAGAAAGGTCAAAGACAGAAACAAAATTAAAAAATAAATAAATAAAAATTAAAATTCAGCAAAAAGTCAGTACAAGATCTCAAGCAAGCACCAAAAAGAAAAAAATCTCGAAAATAAAATACCACCACAAACCTCTTCAAAGCCAGGTCAAAACTCAGTGTTCGGCAGAGTGGCAATCGATGGCTATACTCATCTAAATAGAACACTCTAAATGTTAGCATTTGGAGACCTATTACTTCTTTTCCATTTCAAAGAGATGTTTGAATGCCGGTTTAATTCTGTCTCTTCTATCAATGGCCATTCCAATATTTTCAAATTGTTTAAAATTGGACCAGGAAAATAAAGTTTTTTTTTTTATCTTTTTGAAAAGATCAGGTAAGCCTGTAAATATTCATCGAGAGGTATAGTAGAGGAATAATTTGAGCCATTTACTGCTTCATTGTTGTTTCTCTGGAATTTTTTATTTCTTCTATGTTCAATGGGGAGCTCACATTGTCTAAGTTCTTTTCACTAGAATTTTTTTCTTCCTCTATGGTACTTTCTGTTCTAATGGATAAGTCCTTTTCTGTGTTTGGGGTTGAGGTCCATTATGGTTCAGTTATTTCTTTTTCTTCCATAGTGGCATTTTCTATAACAGCCTTCTCACTTACTTCTGTTAAGGTTGTTAGAGGTATATCAGTAATTTTTTTGTTTTTTGTTTTCATTGTTCCTAGGATAGTTTACTGCAAGGTGTCCTTCCTTTCAGCATCTTCTGCAGAGTTTAATTATCCCACAATTCTCCACTGTCCCACCAAAAGCTCTAATTCTAATAAAATTAGGAATATCCTGTTTTAAGTGCATTTTTGTAATTTGAGTTACTGTTTGTATTTTCTTAAGGTACTGCTAGTTGAAGAACTGGTTGATGATGTTTTTAACTTCACCATACTTGCTGAGAACTTTGAAATTTCTTCATTGTCAATAAAAAAGGGAAGTTTAGAAATAAAAATCTTCTTTTTCGGCATTCCAATTTGTGTTATTTCAGTTCTTCTGGAATATCAATGAATTTGTTCTCATTGTGGAATAAATGAAAACAGCAACATAAATTTTCGTCTTCCATTGCCTTATAGTCTTTAAAAAAAAATTTTTAGGTAATAGGGCAATATGGGAGCAAACAAAGGAGCTAGATGTAGATGTCCAGGAGACTAGGCGAAAAGCAATTAATAATCTTGGCAGCCAGGGGCATAGCCATGGGGGGATGGGGGGAGGCTCCTCCCCCAAAGTAACTCGGAGTTGGCAAAATTCGAAGCGACTTCATAAAATCTAGGTGAGTTGTGAAAATTTGTAATTTTTTTTTTGGAAAATTAAGCAGAGTTGTCAAAATCGAGGCAACTTGACAAATCTAAGACAGTTTGGAAAATGGAGAGACGGCAAAATTTAGAGCTGTTGGCAAAATTCGAAGCCACTTAGTAAAATACAGGTGAGGTGGCAAAATCTTGGGGAGTTGGCAAAAATTAAGGTGAGATGGGAAAATTGGGATTTTTTTCTGTAAAATTATGGTGAGTTGGCAAAATCTAGGAGAGTTGGCAAAACTTAGGGAGTTGGCAAAATCTAGAGGTAGTTGGAAAAATTAGGGGTAGTTGACAAAATTCGGAGTGACTTGGCAAAATCGTGGAGAGTTGACAAAATTCAGGTGAGAAAAAAAAATTAATCTTTTTTCTGTAAAATTATTGTGTGTTGGCAAAATCGAGGCAACTATGCAATATATAGGAGAGTTGGCAAATCTTGGGGGAGTTGGCAAAATTCAGAGTGACTTTGCAAGAATCAGGTGTGACATAAAATTGGGATTTTTTTTTTTCTGTAAAATTGAGGAAACTTGGCAAAATTCGAATCTACTTGGTAAAATACAGGCGATTTGTAAAATTAAGGAGAGTTGATAAAATCTAGGGGAGTTGGCACAATTCGAAACCACTTGGTAAAATACAGGGGAGTTGTGAAAATTGTGCCTTTCTTGTGCAATTAAGGCAAGTTGATAAAAGTCGAAGTGAGTTGGCAAATTCAGAGAAGATGTAAAAATTGTGATTTTTTTCTGTAAAATTATGGCAAGTTGTCAAAATCTAGAGTAGTTGGCAAATTTATAATCCACTTGGTAAAATATAGGCGAGTTGTGAAAATTGAGATTTGTTTTGTGAAATTAAGGAGTGTTGGAGAAATTGAGGAAACTGAACAAAATATAGGGCAGTTGGCAAAATTCTAATCCACTTGGAAAATATGGGTGAGTTGTGATAATTGGGATTGGGTTTGTGAAATTCAGGATGGTTACTAAAATCAAGATAACTTGGTAAAATCTTTGGGAGTTTGAATAGTTTGAAGTGATTTGGAAAATTTAAGAGAGATGTAAAGATTGGGATTAGTTTCCTGAAATTAAGAAGTTAAATGGCAAAATGCAGGAGATTTGTGAAAATAGCCTTATCACTCAAATAATTTTGTTTCCTTTGTTCCCTTTTACCCAAAAGAGTACTGTTGGTTTCAAGAAAAGCCTGTTTAAACTGATCCCATTCTTTCTCACTTCAGCAGTAAGCAAACCATGAATGTCATAATGACTAAGTAGCCTGTCATGGTATGCTTTTGCTATAACAGGATCTTTCAGACCTTCAGTGTTGAAGGTAATTTTCTTAACCTTAGCACAACATTTCTTAAGCTTCAGCTGCAAGACACTTTTGACCAGGTAATGGTCAGACCCAATTTCAACTCCCCTGTATGATCTGGTATTCCTAACTGAACTGGCCTATTTGCTGTTAATTAAAATATAATCTATCATATTCCTGTGCAACCCATCAGGTGAAACCCATTATATTTATAAATGTCTGATGTTTGTAGTATGTGTTAGTTATTTGTAAACCATTAAGTTTACTTACCTGTAGGACTTAATGGTTTGCAAATAACTAACACATACTACAAACATCGGACATTTATAAATATACATGGGTTTTACCTGATGGGCTGTACAGGAATATGATAGATTATATCATCGTCATCATCGTCGTCGGCATCATTATCATCATCATCATCATGCAGCCATGGGCGATACGGAGGTCCAACCAGACCATGCAATTAAGTTCTCCAAGCAAGTCTATCCTGAGCTACATCTATTGCATCTGGCCACTGCACACCAATTCTAACAAGGCCCTGTTTGACATTGTCTGCCCACCGCATCCTAGGTCTCCCCTTCTGTCTGAGGCTTTTAGGCACACTGTTCATAACCCTATTCACCAATCTATAATTATTCATACAGGCAACATGGCCAAACCAACGCAGTCTCTCTCTGCACAATATGCTGCTTAAAGGAGGTTGCAAACTCCTTTGCCTAACCTCATCATTAGTTACAAAGTTTAACCACCTAATGCCCAAGATACTGCGTAAGCTTCTGGAATCAAAAGCATCTAGTTTCCTGTTATCTTGTTTACAAAGTGTCCAAGTTTCACTACCATAACTAACCCTAGAAAGAACTAAACTATTATACAGTCTAATTTTTATCTTCAGGTGTATACGCCTATTTCTCCACACTCTCCATAGATTCTTAAAAGTCCCGGCAGCAATCCCTATTCGTCTGTTAATCTCATGCCGCTCATCACCGTAATCTGTTACATAGCTCCCAAGATAATTAAATTGTGACACCTGCTCAAGACTGCAACCATTCAGATTAACTGAATCACAGTCTGCCTGACCAATTTTCATCACTTTAGTATTCTCTCTGCTTATAACCAAATCTACTCTACTACCAGTTTCATCAACAGCTCGAATGAAAGAGTTCATCTCATCCACATCATTTGCCAAAAGGGCTAAATCATCAGCATAATCTAAATCAGAAATTTTCGTATCTCCAGTCCATTTAAGGCCAAAATCTTTCCCTTGAATGAATTTCGCATAACATAATCAATAACCAAACTAAAGAGAAAAGGAGACAAAATGTACCCTTGTCGAACACCAGACGTAATGCTAAACCAATTGCTACAAGCCTTACCAACTCTCACACATGACTCTGTGTTATTATAGAGAGCTTTCATTATGTTAACTAACTTGTCTGGTATACCATATGATCCCACAATCCACAAATTATGACGATCAACAGAGTCGAAAGCCTTTTTGAAATCAACAAAGCTAGCAACCAAAGGTTTCTGAAACTCTAAACATTTCTGAAGAATCTGCCTACATGAAAATATCTGATCCACACATCCCCTACCACTTCTGAATCCACATTGCTCATCACGCAATTAACTGTCAACCAGATTCTTAATTCTATTAAGCACAATCATGCAAAGAACTTTACCTGGAACAGAGAGTAGGCTGATACCCCTATAGTTATCACAAGAACTGCGATCGCCTTTTTTGAAAATAGGGATAACAATAGCTCTGGTAAAATCCTTAGGAACCATGCCTTTATCATAAAAGATATTCAGAATTTCAGTCATCCAAGTGGTAACTGAAACATTCCCAGCTCTAAGCATTTCGGTAGTAATTTCATCTACCCCTGGGGATTTATGTAGTTTAAGTTTAGAAACAGCCAAAATAACTTCAGATTGTGTTATAGGGCCAACATTAAAGCCACCAATGCATCTATCATCATTGCAAACAGTGGGAGTAGAACTAACTGCATTGTTTAGAACATCACTGAAATGCTCAGCCCACCTAGCCATGACAGAATCCTCCCCTTCTATAACCTTACCTTGTTTATCCTTCAATCCTTGTATACCTGTCCGTTTTCTACCACACAAAACATTAACTATCTGGTACAGCTCTCTGCTGTTGTGCTGTCTAACCGCTTCCTCGGCTTTGTCAGCCAAACCATCAAGCCAAAGATTCTTATCAGCAGCTAACTGATCTTTTACACGTTTATTAAGCTCTCTGTAATGCTTTCTATTAGTACTAGTAGGGTATTGATTAAGGACATTCCTGCAGTTCTTTCTTTCTGAAATAAGCTCAAGTGCCTTATCACTCAGATAATTCTGTCTCTTCTGCTCCTTTTTTCCTAAAAGAGTACTGTTAGTGTCCAAAAAAGCCTGTTTAAAATGATCCCATTCTTCCTCAACTTCAGCAGTAAGCATACCATGACTGTCATAATGACTAAGTAACCTATCATGGTAAGCTTTGGCTATAACTGGGTCTTTCAGAGCTTCAGTATTAAAAACAAATTTTTTAACCCTAGCACAACACTTTTTAAGTTTAAGTTGCAAGACACTTTTAACAAGGTAATGGTCAGATCCAATTTCAGCTCCACCCTGGTATTCCTAACAGAACTAGCCCATTTGCTGTTAATTAATATGTAATCAATCATATTCTTATGCAGCCCATCAGGTGAAACCCATGTGTACTTATGTATGTCGCAGTGTTTGTAATAAGTGTTAGTTATTCTGAATCCATTGAGTTTACTTACCTGTAGG